>CM059819.1:13543698-14161198 GCA_030435695.1 Brachymystax lenok tsinlingensis
CATATTGTACAAATCAGCAAATTAGCACAGCCCATGAACTGTGTTAATGTCTGGTTGGAAATAAGGACGGGATCTGTCCACACTGGCGACGGGTTTATTATCACCAAGCCTCCTAATGGCCAGGAGTAAATTACCAGCCTGGACTATAGCCTACAATTATAGTTAGCCTTCTCCCTACAGTTTTCAGTCCTTCATGTGCTAATAACTGTAAAGGTCAATCACCTGGGATTGTATGTACAGTACTGTATACCGTTCAGTCATGCTATTGTTCAATCATCTTTTACTATAAACTAAATGTGTTTTTGTTTGTTTTCTTCCATATGTGAAATCACAGTATTATGAAGAAGGGTGTTCCATGGTATGCTATGTTGATATTAATAAATTATATAGTGATTTAGGATATTTGCATGTTTTGCCATCATGTATGAGAGAGCAGATCTGTCTATCCCCCAATGAAGAGAAGGGTAGGATAGAGTGGGGGGAGAAGAGGAGAACCTGCCCAGAGTTAGAACGTCATTTAGCCATCCAAACACGACACAGTAATTAACTGTTGACACTCGTGAAGAAGCCAGCACAAATTAATCCTGACACATTTGCAGACGAGTGATATCTTACAGTGAACACTTTGTAATTATATTTGAAAATGAAAATTAAATGACACTTAAAACTAGGTTGTCATGCTCAATGAAGCGAGCGTGTAGTTAGACAGAGAGGCTGCTGGGATAGATGGGGGGCTGCTCGCGGCAGATGCCGTGCCACTCAGGGGAGAGGGATAGGAGTCTGACAGAACACTCCTACCCAGCTCAGCCTACACCAGTTACCACCATCTGTAAACACATCAATCTCCGTCTCTGCTTCCCCATCTCAGACTGTCCATCACAGCCCTCCTAGCCAAGCACATAGCCAGAAAACAAGCTAGGCCAGCAAGGCCACATCATCTACAGCTCTGGTATACTATGCCTAATGCTGAAGGCCACTGTTCACTTGTCATGTCTTTAGGCAGGTGGTGATATGTTGTAATGGGGCTCAGATCACCATGACTTCTTGTTTGCAAATACTGTCCTGCAGTTACAGTGTCATGTTTTCCTTAGTGTCAGTTGATAGTCGGTCCCCGGCCTGGCTGAGTGGTATAAGCATTTACTGTACTCTGAGATGAGAGGAACATGTTTCTGACTGTAGTGACTCTTCTTCTCTGGTGTTTATCTACAGATTGCCAGACAACAGCAGCAGCTTCTGCAGCAGCAGCACAAAATCAATATCCTCCAGCAGCAGATTCAGGTCAGTGGCTCGTTCATGTGTTCCCCTCACCCTCCCACCCTCTCACTGGCCTTTCCTTCCCCAGCCACACCCCACCACAGGCCACATGTCAAATCTCATGGGTTTCTACTATGGGTTTCTGTCTGACAGACATTACACTGGTACAGCTTAGCACTGGTACTTCACTGTCTTCCTTTATCTTTCTCTCTGTCTCCTTCCTTCTTTCTCTCTCGCTTCATCCTCTGTCACTCTGTCTATCAGTCGTCATTCACATTACATGATAATTGGCCATCGGTAATTGGGAGGGGTAAAGATGGAGGGGAATAATTATCACATTCTAATTAACAAAGATGGAGAGAAGAGAAAATAACGACACCTAATGAAGCATGCTGCTGCTGGTAGAGAGAGAAGTGCCTGGAGGGTGGAGGTGGGGACATGAAAGAGGCTGGTAAATGCTGCCTTTGAAATGATACCCTCCCAGTTGAGCGACGTGGCAGGCCTTTTGACAGCACCGGGGTTACTGTTCACAGCATATTGTTATTGAGGGGATAAACGTTGTTCACATCAATGTGGTGGCTAAGAGACATACTGTTTTGGCGGAAGAAGACATTTGTTTTATACAGTATTCAGTTAAAGTCCTACAAATGTTTGTTAATTTACTTGAACAAGAGTCAAATATTTATAAAGGTGCACATAGAATAGCTAGTTTTATGCTCAGCTCAGATTGAAAATGATGGTTTTATTGGAGTAATGTCAGTGTGTACGGTGGTGGTCATTGCTATGCATTTTCTCTCCAAAGTGGATTGTGTTCTTTTCTCCCCTAAGTAATTATGGAAAATGGAGAAAAACATGTAAATGGGGGTGGAGGGGAGAGTATTCACACGAGACACAGACCAAGAAAAGTGGAACGAGGGCACCATAAATAAACATGGCATATTTGCTGAAAGAAAGAAAACAGCATGAGAGGTAGCAGGGGGAGAGGAGAGGAGGGAGAGTGCCAGTGTGTGGGATGTGTATGTGGGGAGTGTTGGGCGTGGTACAGTACAGTGTGGTCAGGTTAGGGACCACCCATGCTGAGTGTTGAATACAGACAGGCTGGCTACTCTGGGTAGGGGTGGTCGGTCAGTGGCTGGCTTGAAGTCAAGGCCGTTGCCCCAGCCCAACCGTCTGAGGAAATCCAAGGCTTTACTGTAGGGTGGGTCTGGTGCCAGGAGCAGTCTTCTCCTGTGACCCACCTATTACTTATCATGCTACTACTACACACTCACTACCATCACACACTCACTACCATCACACACTCACTACCATCACACACCCACTACCAACACACACTCACTACCATCACACACTCACTACCATCACACACCCACTACCAACACACACTCACTACCATCACACACTCACTACTAACACACACTCACTACCAACACACACTCACTACCATCACACACCCACTACCAACACACACTCACTACCATCACACACTCACTACCATCACACACCCACTACCAACACACACTCACTACCATCACACACTCACTACCATCACACACCCACTACCAACACACACTCACTACCATCACACACTCACTACCATCACACACCCACTACCAACACACACTCACTACCATCACACACTCACTACCATCACACACCCACTACCATCACACACTCACTACCATCACACACCCACTACCAACACACACACTCACTACCATCACACACCCACTACCAACACACACTCACTACCATCACACACTCACTACCATCACACACCCACTACCATCACACACTCACTACCATCACACACCCACTACCAACACACACTCACTACCATCACACACTCACTACCATCACACACCCACTACCATCACACACTCACTACCATCACACACCCACTACCAACACACACTCACTACCATCACACACCCACTACCAACACACACTCACTACCATCACACACTCACTACCATCACACACCCACTACCAACACACACTCACTACCATCACACACTCACTACCATCACACACCCACTACCATCACACACTCACTACCATCACACACCCACTACCAACACACACTCACTACCATCACACACTCACTACCATCACACACCCACTACCATCACACACTCACTACCATCACACACCCACTACCATCACACACTCACTACCATCACACACTCACTACCATCACACACTCACTACCATCACACACTCACTACCAACACACACTCACTACCAACACACACCCACTACCAACACACACTCACTACCAACACACACCCACTACCATCACACACTCACTACCATCACACACCCACTACCATCACACACCCACTACCAACACACACTCACTACCAACACACACTCACTACCAACACACACCCACTACCAACACACACTCACTACCATCACACACCCACTACCATCACACACTCACTACCAACACACACTCACTACCAACACACACCCACTACCAACACACACTCACTACCAACACACACTCACTACCATCACACACTCACTACCAACACACACTCACTACCATCACACACTCACTACCAACACACACTCTCTACCAACACACACTCGCTACCAACACACACCCGCTACCAACACACACTCACTACCAACACACACCCGCTACCAACACACACTCACTACCAACACACACTCTATACCAACACACACCCACTACCAACACACACTCGCTACCAACACACACCCACTACCAACACACACCCACTACCAACACACACTCACTACCATCACACACCCACTACCATCACACACCCACTACCAACACACACTCACTACTAACACACACTCACTACCAACACACACCCACTACCAACACACACTCACTACCATCGCACACCCACTACCATCACACACCCACTACCATCACACACCCACTACCATCACACACCCACTACCAACACACACTCACTACCAACACACACTCACTACCAACACACACCCACTACCAACACACACCCACTACCAACACACACTCACTACCATCACACACCCACTACCATCACACACTCACTACCATCACACACCCACTACCAACACACACTCACTACCAACACACACTCACTACCAACACACACCCACTACCAACACACACTCACTACCATCACACACCCACTACCATCACACACTCGCTACCAACACACACTCGCTACCAACACACACTCGCTACCAACACACACCCGCTACCAACACACACTCACTACCAACACACACTCGCTACCAACACACACCCGCTACCAACACACACTCGCTACCAACACACACCCACTACCAACACACACCCACTACCAACACACACTCACTACCATCACACACCCACTACCATCACACACCCACTACCAACACACACTCACTACCAACACACACTCACTACCAACACACACTCACTACCAACACACACCCACTACCAACACACACCCACTACCAACACACACTGACTACCATCACACACCCACTACCAACACACACTCACTACCATCACACACCCACTACCATCACACACCCACTACCAACACACACTCACTACCATCACACACTCGCTACCAACACACACTCGCTACCAACACACACTCGCTACCAACACACACTCACTACCATCACACACTCACTACCAACACACACTCTCTACCAACACACACTCGCTACCAACACACACCCGCTACCAACACACACTCACTACCAACACACACCCGCTACCAACACACACTCACTACCAACACACACTCGCTACCAACACACACCCACTACCAACACACACTCGCTACCAACACACACCCACTACCAACACACACCCACTACCAACACACACTCACTACCATCACACACCCACTACCATCACACACCCACTACCAACACACACTCACTACTAACACACACTCACTACCAACACACACCCACTACCAACACACACTCACTACCATCGCACACCCACTACCATCACACACCCACTACCATCACACACCCACTACCATCACACACCCACTACCAACACACACTCACTACCAACACACACTCACTACCAACACACACCCACTACCAACACACACCCACTACCAACACACACTCACTACCATCACACACCCACTACCATCACACACCTACTACCATCACACACCCACTACCAACACACACTCACTACCAACACACACTCACTACCAACACACACCCACTACCAACACACACTCACTACCATCACACACCCACTACCATCACACACTCGCTACCAACACACACTCGCTACCAACACACACTCGCTACCAACACACACCCGCTACCAACACACACTCACTACCAACACACACTCGCTACCAACACACACCCGCTACCAACACACACTCGCTACCAACACACACCCACTACCAACACACACCCACTACCAACACACACTCACTACCATCACACACCCACTACCATCACACACCCACTACCAACACACACTCACTACCAACACACACTCACTACCAACACACACTCACTACCAACACACACCCACTACCAACACACACCCACTACCAACACACACTGACTACCATCACACACCCACTACCAACACACACTCACTACCATCACACACCCACTACCATCACACACCCACTACCAACACACACTCACTACCATCACACACTCGCTACCAACACACACTCGCTACCAACACACACTCGCTACCAACACACACCCGCTACCAACACACACTCACTACCAACACACACTCGCTACCAACACACACCCGCTACCAACACACACTCGCTACCAACACACACCCACTACCAACACACACCCACTACCAACACACACTCACTACCATCACACACCCACTACCATCACACACCCACTACCAACACACACTCACTACCAACACACACTCACTACCAACACACACTCACTACCAACACACACCCACTACCAACACACACCCACTACCAACACACACTCACTACCATCACACACCCACTACCAACACACACTCACTACCATCACACACCCACTACCATCACACACCCACTACCAACACACACTCACTACCAACACACACTCACTACCAACACACACCCACTACCAACACACACTCACTACCATCACACACCCACTACCATCGCACACCCACTACCATCGCACACCCACTACCATCACACACCCACTACCATCACACACTCACTACCATCACACACTCACTACCATCACACACCCACTACCAACACACACTCACTACCAACACACACCCACTACCAACACACACCCACTACCAACACACACTCACTACCATCACACACCCACTACCAACACACACTCACTACCATCACACACCCACTACCAACACACACTCACTACCATCACACACTCACTACCAACACACACTCACTACCAACACACACCCACTACCAACACACACTCACTACCATCACACACTCACTACCAACACACACTCACTACCAACACACACCCACTACCAACACACACTCACTACCATCACACACTCACTACCAACACACACTCACTACCAACACAGACCCCCCCCTGTCTCTGTCTCTGTCTCTCTCTCTCTCTCTCTCTCTCTCTCTCTCTCTCTCTCTCTCTCTCTCTCAGTCTCTCAGTCTCTGTTTCTCTCTCTCTCTCTCTCTCTCTCTCTCTCTCTCTCTCTCTCTCTTCTCTGTTCTGAGGAGGATCATTAAAACATAATTCTCCTCTCAATTCACCATCACAAATGGCTTCATTATCAGTTCCATACTTTGAAATAAACATGTTTTCCATTGCTGAAAATCTGTCCCTCCTGTAGTAGATGTGCTTTGTAAGGGTCCCAGTTGACTGGTGGAAGGGCTATAGATCCCCTCTTCACCCCCTTCCCTCTCCACTCCTCCAGGACTCTCCCCAGTCCACAGTCCCTGTGATGTGTGGAGGCAAAGCAAACCTCTTGGATTTACACGGCATTAAGCACAACAGCAGGATTTAGTGCTGGGCCATAAAAATCCCCTTTCATGTGCACTTCCCAAGAGAAAGGCCCCACTGTCAATGTCTGCTTCTGCTGGAGAGGCCAGAGAACTGGCCCCTCTGGTGCTGCTGTCACTGTCCAGAGTGTTTGTGAGAAATGACATCCCATCGCTCCACTAAAGAGGAACTCACTCTGCTCTCTAGCACAGTACCCTCACTAGCATACACTCTAGAATAGAGCACCCTATGCCCTGGGACCAAGCCTCCTTAATAAGGACTCTTTACTCCTGGGCTCACTCACACATCACCACAACACATCATACTTTGACAGGTCCACAGTCCAAACTTTCATGCTGTGGTTAAAGACTAATGTGCTACCTGGAAATTCCCCTTGATGAGCAGTTCAGGGACGAGGCTGTTATATCTCTTCCACCACACTTGGGGAGATACTGAAAGTGTATGGATCTATTTCAAAAAGATAGAGAGGCCCCTAGATGTAAGGATCTGTGTCTCCAGCCAAGGCAGCCTTCCCCAGACTCTGTCCCTGTGATCTGTCCTGATGAAACACCACTATATCTACAATTAAACAAAAGAGACACATATTTACACCATCTGCTGCACTCCCCTCAGTCTATCTGCTTGTTTACAACCCTCACCAGGCCCTTATCAAGCATACATTACTCTCACAACAACTTCAAATCAGTTTGATCATGTTAGACATTTTGTTTATCCTACCACAAGTCCTTTAATGCTTACTTCATTATATTTTCTCCCTCGTGACCCAGTTTTACTCTGTCCTCTGTGGCGCTGGTCTGGCTGCTCGTAAAGATGACCAACCAAAGGGATGAGGGGAGGGATGAGGCAGGCCGGGGTGAGGTAGCGAGGCACCTCGGCGGCACTCTGTTTTCATTAGAGTCCTGCTCTTAAAAATGCCCCCGTCCTCTTAATATACAACAGCTTTGAGTGAATTAGTACTCTAAACAAGCTTCCAGCCTGCATGTTGCAGACTTTTAGCAGTGGTAAAACAGCACTGGGGGGATTGGGTTACCCTGCTGTTAGTATGGAGAACAGTGGACTTTACTAGAGATCCTCCTCCTCACCATCAAAGTGCTTGTAGTTTGGCTCCAGGGGGAAAGCGCTTCAGATTCTGGTGCTGTATTGATGATGTAACTGATCACATCAGTGGGGGCTGTAAACCGGACCGGAGGAGTCCAAATAAAACCACCAGGACCGTAACTGGACACCCTCCCTGGCATGCCATGCACTTTCAGGGGTTTTCTTTGAGGAAGGGAGGCTGGGAGGGGAGGGAGAGAGGGAGGGAGGGAGGAAAGGATGGAGGGAGGGATTTAGGGAGTGGTGTGCAGAAACAGGCAGACCGGTTTGGAACAAGGCACGGTCCAATTTAATCGAGTATCCTTTTGAATGGCCTTCTCTCTCTTTTCATCCAGTTCTACTTAGAGGAGGGAGAGAGATTGAGTCTTTGTCCTTCGGGATTACAATGTCACTTGTTTTAAGATAGCAGATGTTTTGATTACAGCGTTAGGGGCTTATCAGAAGTTTAAAGCTCAAGGTTCTGTGTTTTTTTTAAACTAGTTTTTATTCCTCTAGCTGTCCCTTGTTGTTGTTAAACTCCGCTCAGGGAGAGGATTGCTGTTATGTGAATCAAGTATTAAACTTGATTAACACCGTTAGGGAATCAACTAAAGGCTTGTGACAATTAAAAACAAAATGTTGAAGTAAATCTGATCCGTAACAGAGCATGTGTTTCTTACATAAAAGAGTCATCAAAGTTGTGTGAATGCGGCCATGGAAAGCCAGTGAGTTAAGGAGACAGAAAGGCAGTTAGTTAAGGAGACAGAAAGGCAGTGAGTTAAGGAGACAGAAAGGCAGTGAGTTAAGGAGACATCAATCAACATCTGCATCAATCAACCACATCGACCGGCACTCGATTGGACTGTTAGGGGCTGTCTCCTTGACAATCACACCCACTTTTTATTCCTCCCCAACAGCAACAAATCTGGTTTTATTTCAACGTCAGAGCCCAGGCTGTCTTTCATATGGCTTTCTGTAATTATTTAGGAGTGAATGGCAGCACAGCCATATGTTAGCAGCATGGGTAGCAGTCTATGAAATGACTTAATAAAATGGTGGTGACTGCTGTTGTTGGCCAAACACATGTTTCTGTGAAGAGGATATTTTTATATAGAGATAATCACCATGGATTGGAGGAATTTTTATTAGTTTCTCTAATGGCTGTATTTGATCCAACCCAGTGGCAACTCTAGGCTCAGAGGACCTCTAAGTCAGTATATTGGGGGTAGTGATTGTTTGGAGGTCTGCTCCCTGCCCACAGGGGCCAACTGACTGGGAGATTGTGATGACAGGTGGGGGTCAGAGAGGTTGGGGGGAGGGGGGGTGCTGCCTTGCCGTGCTGTGATGGAGTGCAGCTCTCTGGCTACAGTAATAGTTAGCTGTCCTTGCCCATGCTCCAGCCCTCCAGCCCCCAGGCCCCATCCCCAACAGCTCCGCCATCCTCCAGCCCCTCTGCCCTCAGAGCTCTCACACAGATCCAGGCCAGGTGGAAATTCCTGAGCTCTCACGAGGCTTCTGAGATGCCGTGTATCTCCTGTGCATGGGGATGGCAACAGTCCATGCATTCCTGAAAGATGGGGCTGGTACGGTGTGAGACGAAGTGACACACACACACACACACACACACACACACACAAGATAATAAATATTCCCTGAAAGGCTGAACTTGATCTTCACACGGTGCAGGTTGAAGAACGGAGCTTCCCAGATGAAATGGGGGGATGCTTTTAATCAGAAAAACCCTGTTAGGTCAATTACAATGTGTCTGTCTGTCCTCACATTCACAATAACATAGTAACAATCCATACTTTATTATCTATGTTTATAATTGTAACTCTGAGCTGGCATTGTTGCACCGTATGTTTAGCAGTGATATAAAGATCCCGCTGATATGGGTTTTCTATGGAGGCCATTGTTGGTTCACTCTTTTAATCCAGCAGCCTTAAACGCTCTCGTCATTGGCCAGGTCTGGTTCTACTTATCTAGCTCAGAGCTGCTTTTTCTCCTCCTGCTCCTGTGAAGGACCTCCACGTGACTGTCTTCCGCTGTCAACCCCTACTCCCAGACCTCCAAACCCCCTCTCCACCAAGCCCTCCAGCCTGCACAGGGTGACTACATCCACACCCTCCCAGGACTGTCCACTGATCCACTCATTTTGAGTCACTCTACACTTTATTCATCTCTATTTATCCCTCTGGCTGGTAATGATGCCTATTGTAGATTCACTTTATATAGAGAATTAATGTTCTTAGATTTGTGTTCTATTTGGAGCTATTTTGGACTCAAGGCTATTGAAATATTACATTTATTTATGTTACTACAAAAATCTCTAATGTAATACAAACATAATTATTTCCTCCCCATAATATTTTGCCCCCATAGCATCTACCAAGAGCACAGAGTGTGCTGGTACTCTTGTTTGGCTTTAAAGAAGTCCCATTGCCTTAGTTAAAAGAGAAAAGACCAGTGCCTTGTTGTCAGCCCTCACTTCAAAGTGGAAAAGGTTTCCTCACATGTGGTTTTAAATGGTGTGGAGGAACAGCAGGGGACTTCCAAGGGTTAAATGATAATAGCTGCAGACAGTTCCCAGATTAAAGATACTATTTAATTACACAAGGGCTAGCTAACCACCTCCACATCCTAGCCTGCCAGGCAGACACACTCCTATAAAGCACAGCAACACCACAACACAACAACTCACACATACTGTAGAACTTGTGTACATGTGTGTGGATGCCTTTATATGTTTATATGTCCGTGCTTGAATTTGTGTGTGTATGTGTGTGTATCCTATGGGTTTGTGTGTTTATCAGTGTGTTATAGGTGAGTGTTAACATATAGAAGGTGTAGAGAAAGCCTGAGGAGAAGCTCTACTTTCAGGAGCCTGGCTTGCTGGCTGACAGACAGACATACAGACATTTGGCCCTGCTCAAGAGCTAGTGAGAGCCTGATTTCTCTCATATGTGCAGCACAGTATCCCCAGGGCCGTGGAGCCGGCCTCCTCCCTCCCTCTGCTGTGGTCATTTAACAGCAGTAGAGCTTGAAGAAGCATGACAGGCCCAGGGGTCCAGGGCCCAGGGGCTAGCCAGGCCAGGGCCCCAATAAAGGGTTAATCAGTAGCAGCTTCCTTTCTCACTTGATATATATTTTGGGGTATGACTAGGGAACTTCCAATACATTCCCTGGTTGACTCAAAAGCTTCCTTTACACAATCAAACCATGTTTGACAGTATATGCTTTTAAAGGCTCAAATTGGCCTACAGTTGAAGTTACACACATGTGTCTGTCTCAAGGTAGAATTCATTCAATTACATGCAAATACTCATTGAGCTGTAATTTAATATTTTTTTTCTTCTTCACCATTATCATTGATGAACAGACTACGCCACAAATTCCGGAATACATCATTTGCTTTTAACCTACCAGTCTTTCGCTGTCTCTCTGAGTCTGTTTTTGAAATCCCCCACAAACACATTAGGAAGAATAGCAGCCTTTTAGAGATGTTCAGGATGCAGCTCCATGTCCCAGTGTTGCAAAGCGCTGATAGAATTCACAGGGGAAGCTCTATAAAAGCGGGTCCTGTCTGCCCGGGCAATAGGGACCTCCTAATTAAACACAGAGCCCTTTGTGTCACACACACATTGGTTTTTGAATGAAGGCAACAATCCCTCTCCCCTCTATATGGGCACAGAGAGAGGCCTCTGTCTGTCTGTCTGTCTGTCCATCTGTCTGTCCGTCTGTCCGTCTGTCTGTCTGTGTCTGTCTGTCTGTCTGTCTATGTCTGCCTGCCTGCCTGCCTGCCTGCCTGCCTGCCTGTCTGCCTGTCTGTCTGTCTGTCTGTCTGTCTGTCTGTCTATGTCTCTGTCTGTCCGTCCGTCCGCCCGTCTGTCTGTCAGTAAGTAAGGTGCTACTGCTGCTATGCTAGTCAGTGTCAGCTAGTATTTGTGTGTCTCTGAGTCACACACACATTCCTTGAACATGACTCGTAGCATTCTAACCTATAGTGGAACATACAGGAGATTATCATGGCAAATGCAAGAGTGGGAGTCTTGTTTGTGAGTCATTGAGTACAGTTTGTAGATATCCACCCCCAGCCCAAGTGGTCAATTTCTGCCCGGTGCCATATTCTTTAAAGGTCACTCTGGCTCCTGCTCGGTTTTCATTATTTACAGTCACTGTAATAAGGTTCCTTGCCTGTCACAAGCCAATACAGTAATTTCCCCAATTTATTGCCTCACTGTATTTTTATTTGATGTTTTATTTAACCTTTATTTAACTAGGAAAGTCAGTTAAGAACAAATTCTTATTTACAATGATGACCTACCCCGGCCAAACCCTCCCCCAACCTGGACGACGCTGGGCCATTTGTGCGCCGCCATATGGGACTCCCGATCACGTCCGGTTGTGATACAGTCCGGGATCGAAACAGGGTCTGTAATGACACTTCTTGCACTGAGAGGCAGTGCCTTAGACCTCTGCGCCACTCGGGAGCCTGTACTGTACTGTAGTCTACACACAATATGCTTTGCCCTTGTAATCCAATGAACGGTAATTGCACCCAACATTTTATTTGGTTAACATTTTAGCGAGAACAAAGCACACTGCTACCATATAATGGGGAGTAATTTAAAATGAACTTTAGATAAACACAAGGGTGGCTGCTAATTGAACAAAGATAATGGCTCCTAATTTATGCCTCTCAGATGTTTCTGTTGTTTTCCAGGGATGCAAATTATCTTCTAAGAGACTCTTATTAATGCATTGGCGAAACGCACCAAAATAGACATTGTTAAAGGGAATGTGCAAGTTCCCCAATTAGCACAGCCAGATCAACTACTAGCATTATAGCAAGAGAATAATAGAGCAAGGAGTGGTAGCGTGTTTCCATACGGTGTTAGCTAGGCTGGCAGTAGTGGGATTATTCAGGGGCCCTAACGGTCTCATCAAATCAGCTTGGCTTGAGCCCAGGGAGGGAGATAGCTCTATAGATCCAGCCCTACATAACATGCTCGTCCACCAGTTAAAGGAGACTGTTAGCTGATGAAGATGTGCACATGCAAGACTAAAGATAAAAGCGTTGACCCAACTCATTAGCCACTGTGATTTAATATATTGACACTTGGATGCAAATAATTCCATTTAGTGGCCTGTGTTGGGCAGGGGAGGGATCAATTTAATTAGTTATGAAATGTGACTTCTTGTCAGGAAGCAGAAGAAACGCTGACGTTAAATAAAGTTGTGTGCAATTTGAACAATAAAGCTATCGCGCCTGTTAAAACTTAATGATGCACAAAAAAGGCTTAATAGATACAACCTCAGCAATGGCTGTGATGGTTTGGAAATTAAGCTAAGTGGACGAACGGATAGACCAGTAATGTCGCTGGCCTGTTAAAACAAATTCAGACATTATGAATATAAACAGTGCAGGCTATCTGGGACGATTCGGTCTGTAGGTTTTGTCGACGTGCATCTGCCTTGCCGCTGAAAGACTCTTCCGGCTTCCTTTTCTTTCTTAGGTCAGGGTTAAGGTACACACAGAGAGTGGGGATATTGAATGGCCTTATTAGTGCATTAGGCACCATTTCCTCTGACACTGGGTCCTAGCTTATGAATGGCAAACTGGAGAGTGTAAACGTTGAAACATACACATCCCCAGTACACTTACACAATGTGATGGGTTCATAGAGGCTGCCTGCCTGGCACACAAAGGCACATTTGTGTGAGGAACATATGCTAGGAATGCACATGTCTTTGTTGTTGATGTAAGCATGTACATAAACACGCCTCCATTATTAATGTTAATGACACAACATCTCCTAGCGGTCTTGTAATTATCAGCAGGGCAGCACAACGTCTTTGTGTTCCCACACCTCGCCCGTTTAGACTGCGTTAATGAACTGCCTGCATCTTGACAAGGGCTGTCACATGAACAGTTGTAATGTGTAAAGTCACACCTGAGTGTCTGCCTTAAATTAGTCACCTGAGGGGATTCCAAACAAGCGCTGGGATTTAGTAATTTATGCCAGGACCCTGCAGCCTCTCATAGTAGCTCAATGCTAGTGATAACAGTAATCAACACAAGACAGCAGATCACTGGAGCTGTAGTGCATCTCATCAGGCATTAGGAAACCTAGTGAGCTCTGTGATAAGACAGTACTGTTAAATAAACTTCATAGCTCTAACAGGAAGCATATTACAGCTCATTATTAATACTGAAACAAGGCCAACCGTAGTTATGATACATAAAGCCGTACTCTATGACCTCTGAATATCATTATAAAGCACCTGTTTGCTACTCTATTGCTCCACATAATCATTTCCAAGATGAAGGTGGCCAGTCGCTTTATACTTGGCACTCATTGGACCCCGTGCTCCAAAGGAAAATATCAGTTGACGGAGAACACATCCTCCAGTGTGAAGTTGACTTAGTTTCCTCTCCCTCTCCGCTCGGCCAGTGTTTTCCCTGCTAATGTTGAGCAAACTGTTTTGTCTTTGCGTTGGCTCTGCGCAGCCCTCGGCCTCCACAGTGGGCACACTCACAGGGAGAGGGCTGCATTAATAGGATCTAGTGTGTGCGGCCAGCCGGCTGGGAGAAAGGGGGCCCGTGTTTTCTTAGGGTCGGGGTGGCAAAGCAAAGCATTCAGCCCATGGCAGCAAAAAAATAACGTTTTTGTTTTGGGGCGGAGGAGAGTCCAAGCATTCCCTATGGGACAAAATGAAGGGCCCGTTCTGTCCTGCACCGTTATTCAGACACACAATTGTTTTGTTTTTAGGTATTTTTTTCTCCAGAATTATTCTTGCCCGTCACTTGGTGTGCACATGACCTTTGAGCGTGTTTTAAAGTCTCGGCACACTCATGTGCCTGTAATAAAGTGGTCCCTCGTAACAATCGTGCTTTCTGCCGGACAACAGAGACAACAACAACTCTGTTGTTTTCCCAAGCCCCAGCAGCTGGGAGGCAATTGTGAAGACAGAGGCTCAGTCTATGTCCAGAGCGGAGGGAGCAGAGGAGAGGACAGGAAGAAGGGGATGTCCACCCTGCTCCTCCAGCCCCCTCCTGACCAGCCTCCAGCCCAGAGGCCAGCCAGCCGCCGTGTGGACAATGCCATTATTAGATTAGGGGTGGTCCAACGCCAGCCAGCCAGCTCTCTGTCCCACCACCAGACACACTGCAGTCTCTTATTAACTCACTCCAGACTCCCACTCAGTCTCCCACCCAGTCTCCACAATGGTGAGGTTGTTAGAATTGTTTTGTGTTCTTTTCTCTTCACAGAAACAGTAGATGTTTAAAATAAAAATATAAATCATATGTTGGTCTTAAATAAACCAAATTATATGAGAAAATATCAGAAAAATGACTGTACATCAGAAGTATATTTTTACAAGGGATGATTTACACATGAAAAGTATCAGAAGAGAAGTAATTCAATATAACAGGCTATGTGGAGAGCATGTGTTTTCCTGCCCCTCAGAGATTGGCCTCTCCTAACAGTATGTTGAGGGATTGGAGGATTTCACAGGCATATGCCAATAGTGTTTCACATTTTCTCCTACGCTTCACATGTTCATATCCTTCTATTCCTCACATCCCCCCAGCCTGTTCACCATGGTTATGGTGGGCTATCTGACTAGGTCGTGTCCGACCTCTTTTACAACTCCACCCGCCCCCCTGCAGTGAGGGTCAGAGGCATTCTGCTTATTCCCAATCCCATAGAGGCGGGATGTATACGCAGGATAATGATGCCAGGCCCAGACTCACTTGTGGGTTTGTTTATGTCTGTTTGCATCTTTCCTGTCATTACCCATGCTGTTTGAGGGAGTCCCCATGGGTTTGGCCAGTTTACTGCAAACCTTTTCAATTTCATGACCAGACCATGCCAGAATATTATTTTGTCCCTTCTATTTCATTGTGTGCCTAAGAAAACATCCACACAGATCTCATGTTTTCTGGAAATGTAACATTGTAGAGGTGGTAGTAATGTAAGAATGTTGTCGTGGAATAGTAGGACATTTATTTGGGAGAGGGGATAGTGTGGGTGTGTACGTGTGTGTCTGTGTGTGCACACCTCTGTGTGCGAGAGAGAGAGTATCATGAAAGCGTCTTTTGTACCCTACATAACATTTCAACCCCAAGGCCTTTCTTTGATATTTTATATTCAATACAAATCAAATTACTTTAAATATTTACAAACTTAAATTACATTTAAGGTATTTGAGACTCCAGAATTTGCATTAAGTACACCATTTGTGTTGAATCTACATTGATCACGTCTATTCTCAGGGGAGTAGCTTAATTCTTCTGGTTTGTACTCATAACATTTTAATGCTTTAACCAATTTACTGAACATCAGTAACATTCACCAACATACTTGTATGTTGCATCATATTCTATTCTATTCTCTTCTTATTTTCAGCGTTATGATTGGAATGTCTCATATTACTTTTTAATCATAACCTAAACATCACACTTCTAAATGTCCTATAGTTGTTTAGGTATAACCTTTAGTGTACTGACATACTGTATGAATGGTTTCCAGTGTGTCAGTGTGGCATACTGTTCAGTAGAGTACAGCAGCCTCCAGTCAGTGCAGAGTTCTTGAGCCAGCCTGGAACCAGGGGAAATCAGGGGGAGGGAGGGGGCTGTCTGCCCTGCTTTTTAACAGCAGCAGACTTAATATAGACATATTGGAATGGCTCCATTCCAAGAGAGCTTGTTTTACTGTGTAAGGAATTAGTGGAACAAGAAGTCATCTATTGGTTATTCCCCAGACGGCCCGACCTCACCCTAGTGTCGGATTCCTCTGCACCTTACCCTGTTCTCTGCTGCAGATAGACTGCAGGGAGAGTGGACCCCCTCCCCTACCCTCCAGACAGTCCCTGTTGTCAAAGAGCAGCGGCGTAGCGTACACGTATTATTAGTCAGGCTCTTGCTCAGACGCCTCTCCAGCAGAATAGAGAATGACTTGTGTCCTTGGCAGCCGATGTTAATCTTTTACCTGCTGGCTAAATGTGAGGTCTAAGGGTCCGAGGGAGGGGGAAGGGGGACATAGTCATGTCCAGGACAAGGACCTTTTGTTGCTGACCTGTACCTCTGTAGTAGATTGGGCTCACATTTCAGAGGGAGCAATGTTGGCAGGTGGAGGGAGGTGAAGGGGAGGGAGGTGGAGACCTGGCCTTAATACCAGCTAGCCACAAGGCTGAGGGATCAAAGTCTGGCTCAGCACTATCGATCCTCTGGCCTGATTACCATCACACACCAAACAGCCACCAAACAGAGCACAATGTCTGGGACTCTGATAACAACACTACACTGGACTGTGTGTGTGGGTGTGTGTGTGTGTGTGCGCACCCTTTTGTGCTGTCACATTGTGTCTTTGTGAGTGTGTATGTGCCTGTGTGTGTGTACATGTGTGTGTGTGCCTGTGCCTCTGTGTGTATCAGAGCCTGTTTTGGATTAGTGCGTAAAGCTGTAGTGCGTTCACACTGGAGGAGTGCGGTTAACTGATAAATGACCTGTGATGTGGGAGTAATGTGTGCTTGGGGATCTCTGGGATTGTTTTATGAATTGACCTCTCTAGAACAAAGTAATGCACAGACTCTAGAGCCCATGAGTGGTTCCATTCAGTTATTTTCCTCCTGGTTGGGCTCCAGAAAGCACTCGCCCAGCCCTCTCTCTCTCCGCAGCAGTAGCAGCACAGTAGCATGCCGGGTGTTGAGTTCACATGGCATCCTGGTGTCAGTGTTACAATGCTTTCTCTGGGGATGAAGCTTTCCACTCGCAGGCGTTTGCTGTGTGACTCAGTAGAGAGTAGGGGGGAACGCCGTGTCAACTATCAGCACTTACACTAACAGCTGGTGCCAGTCCTATTTGGGTCAAATTATATCAGCCCAATATTTTTTCTAAATCCTCAGGTAAGTGAGATTGCTGGAGCTGTGGCAGAACGGCTGGCAGAAATAGTGTAGGTTTAATAAGCAAATTTAGACTCCCTGTTAGTGATTTCTAGCAAATGTTTTGCCTAATTGTCTATTTAGCTTTATAATGTAATACTGCACAAAGTCATGTTATTAGACTGATGTACTCTGGGTGACTCTCTTTAAATCAAATGAATAAAGATGAAACCTCAGATACAGATCTGATATTCCTCCAAACACATCTGGGTAGCACGTCGGAGGGTGTCAGTCAGCTACCGTTTAGACATTTCACCTGAGACTCCCCCTGTGCTTCTCAGCAGCTCCAAACTTTTAAAACACAGTGAGAAAAAATCACACTTTATTTTCTTTCCTTTTCTGTCTTCTATCTCATCTTGTCAACATTGAGGTGATTTGGACATGTTAAAACAACTCCCCTCCTCCTTTAAAAAGGGGAAGAGGACAGCATCCCAGTGACGCTTGGTGAGGATCAGACTGTGCTAGTATTTTGGGGTGCGGGGGGCCTACTGGGCTGGGTTGGTAGTGCTGCAGGGTGTCTCCTGGGCCCTGTTTAAAGACCGCAACAGACAGTGAGGAGCATAGGTGCTGACAGGGGCCCTATTGAGCACAGTAATGGCTTGTACATCTCCATTTGCACCTAAATGTGTTTGTTTGCATGCGCGTGTTTGTCAGTGTGTGTGTGTGTGTGTGTGTGTGTGTGTGTGTGTGTGTGTGTGTGTCTGTGTGTCTGTGTGTCTGTGTCTGTGTGTCTGTGTGTCTGTGTGTCTGTGTGTCTGTGTCTGTGTGTCTGTGTGTCTGTGTCTGTGTGTCTGTGTGTCTGTGTGTCTGTGTCTGTGTCTGTGTCTGTGTCTGTGTCTGTGTCAGTGTCAGTGTGTGTGTGCGATAGGAGAGAAGAGCAGTGCTCTCTCTCATGTCTGCCCTGTCTCTTACTCTGAGTGTGTCTAATGGTAATCTGACCATGGTCAATCCCAGGCCTTTGGCTGGCTCTGCTCTGCACTGGCTGACCCCAGGATTAGCTGCTGCTGTAAACCATTACAACACTGTAGTGCTGATGTCAACGCTTCCACTAATGACATTGATTCAGTTAGAATGAATCTCACTGTATAATCAAGCTGGTTTTACACACTTTATTTTCAGTCATTTTTTATTATATTCACAGATATTTTTGTGTTCTTTTTATTCTATTTATTTTAGATCTTGTTCACAGTGTTAAATCTAATTAAAACTGAGAGTTAGTGTCATTTCTCATTATGTCAGCACATCGTTGAGAGCGAAACAGATTGCACTCTGGACTGGTACAGACTTCATCAGGTCATCTGAATTGATGATACATGTTGCAAGGCGGTTGAGAGGCCTCTCTCACCCCTGGAAACCTCTGTTGGTGCGTGTGCTGGCAGAGGGAGCAGCCCCAGCCAACTATCTGTCTGACTGATCACTACAGATGCTCTTCCTCAAGTATTCAGAGTCCGATCCTCAGTGCAGAGTCTTCTGGGACTAACAATAGCACCTGTTCCTCATAAGATAGCCCATTCATGTATCTTTAATGAAGCTTTGGGGCAGATGGCGTGAAATGGTATTATCCAGTGCTTAGCAGTGCTAAGACAAAGAGGGAGCAGTGCCAGCGTAACAATGAGTGGGGAGGACGCTGCCCAAGTGCTCCGCTCACATCTGCTCCACTTCATTCTATCAGGCTCCTCAAGATCATCCTGGCAATAGAAATATTCTGGGCACCCAGCCGATAGGCAGATGAACTTCAGGGTAACTCTTTCAGGGTCTGGGTGTTGCCACAAAGGATGGAGAAACTGACACACACAAACACACACATACACACACACACACACACACACACACACACAAACACACACACACTGAAATGGAAGTCTTTTGTCTGGGAGCTGATCTGTAATTTATCAACAACGTATCCTCATAACTGGCATTCTTCTGATGCTTTTTTGATGTTTTTTTCCAGTCAATGGAAAGTGAGAGTGATAATGTGTAAATGGATAAATGCATTGTCTGCTACACTAGCGTGCCATGTGTCAATTGACAGGATGAAGGCTATACTTCCACTATTAGCTGGCACTTTGAAGCTTCTCCAGATTTGATTTCCCTTTCTCTGACATTAGCAGAGTAAATTAAAGTTTAATGCACAGTGCTCATTACTGTAAATCACAACCATTCAAACCCAATGCACTTATTTTCCCATACATTTACATTTTCTTTTGCCTAGGTAAATCTCTTTCATTGTGATATCTATTCATTTAAAACACAGTGCTGTCACTGGAGAGATATCCTTTTTCATTTACAGCTTTGTTTGTAGGCAACATTCAGGATATTTGATGGATTTAGCTATTGTCTGATTGACACTGTATTTTCTTGATATATAGATTTTCTCTCAGATTCCAATTATATGGCATCAGATATCTGAACAGAATCTCCTTGAGCTCTTAGAGTGATCTCTACAGAAATTAGTGTCGACATGCCTAAACACATTTATTTCAGTCTTTTGTATGAACAAATGTCTGCTTTCATTAGTCAACTAAACTGATGATATTACTGTTTGAAAAGATGATGACAGGGAATAGTTAAGATTAATATTTGTCAGTGATATAAGCTGCTCATAGCTATGGAGTAATAGAATTATGATTAAATGTGTTGAATCTATGAAGCTCAGTGTATTCAGCTTATTACAATAATAGTTCCACTTCCGTTCCACATGTGGAGCAGCTGTTTCAGTGTAACACCCTGGCTTTAGCCTGATTCGTTTTGCTAGTTTAATGCGAATAAGGTTAATTGCAATTATGTATGTGACTGACCTTAATAACCTTCCTGAGGGTAGACTAACACACTCAGTACTGAGGGAGAGAGAGGGAGGGAGAGACTCTGCTTCAGATAGTCTTTCTCTGCGCTGTGAGTGCAGTACATTCAGAAAAATACTTCATCTGGTTTTATAGAACGAACACTCCAACACAGGGCAGGCCCTGTTCCCCAGTGTACCCCTTCACCTGTCACTGGCTCTAACTCATGTTGGGACATTCATTATTGTGTTTTTCCATATGTTCTAAACATGTGGGGCCGTGAGCCATCTTTCATCCTCTCTGCCTGGAAACCTGGAACACCAATCCCAATGAAAATACATTTTATTTAAGGTTGTTTCCACCAGTCTCCCAGGTCATTTACTTTTCTCCAGCCACAGCACATTTTATGGAAATACTTTTCAGATTATAGGAAAGAAAAAAGGAAATGACATGCTTCTCCATTCCTTTTCTAATGTACTTTCTATACTTGCACTTTGTTGAAAAGCTCCGTAGACAGAAAGTGTTATTTATTTAGTTTTCAGTCTACCTCTGCACCTCTGGCCAGATCGATAGAGTGGTCCTGAGGATGTAAAGCGGTGGAGAACGGGCCCGGCTGCACCAGATCAGGGCACACAGGGGGAGCAGACAGAGATCATAAGCAGACCTCAGCTAGAACGTGGGGGGAAAGTCGTTGCTCAAAGCAGGTTGATTTCATGCCCCAATGCTGCGGGAGTAATTGCACCCAGAGCCGTTTTATTGCGAGTTGATTTTAAAGAGGGATGAATGGAGAAACATTCTGTAAAGTGTTTATTTTGGGGGCTGACCTTTATTAACCTGTTTTCCAGGCGGGTTCCCCTGAGATGGGCTGGCCCGGTGCTAGATTAACCCTCGCAGGCCCAACACAGCCTGGCTGCGCCCCATCACCGGCAGGCAGGAAGCACAGCCAGATTGGGCTCTGCTTCAGCTCTCAGCATGTGTCTCATTCTGAAGCCCCCCCACACACTACACTGCCTCTAAGAGACATCCACAACACACACACACACACACACCATAACACTTACACACACAAACAGACTTACACACACACAGTGAGAGCACATATTTATCCTCTTGCCGTAGAAAGTCAGAACAAGACAGTCAGCTTCAGCGTGGACAGTGAAGGTTAATAATGTTAGACTGAAACAGTTTAGACAGTTTGAGGAGCCGTGTAGGATATGTGGGAGGCAGGGCATGGCTCTGGACGTTAAGATGAAAGCCGGTTGCTGTAAATTACCGGATCGCCTGGACTTTTATCGTCTGTATAAATGATCCTCCAAAAATATGAGATAGAGGCTGTATATCTGAGCTTATCTTCCCCTGTCAGTCAGGGCAGCTGGTTGTTTGTGTGAGGGTGTCCCTGTGTGTTTGTGCATGTAAGGCGTTATGGTTCGACCTCCCATCTCACCATACCGCCGACACAGCGTTATGGTTCGACATCTCACCACACCACCGACACTACAGCTGTTATGGTTCAACCTCCCATCTCACCACACCACCGACACCACAGCATTATGGTTCAACCTCCCATCTCACCACACCACCGACACTACAGCATTATGTTTCAACCTCCCATCTCACCACACCCCCGACACTACAGCGTTATGGTTCAACCTCCCATCTCACCACACCACCGACACTACAGCGTTATGGTTCAACCTCCCATCTCACCACACCACCGACACTACAGCGTTATGGTTCAACCTCCCATCTCACCACACCACCAACACTACAGCGTTATGGTTCAACCTCCCATCTCACCACACCACCAACACTACAGCGTTATGGTTCGACCTCTCATCTCACCACACCACCGACACTACAGCGAACAGCATGAGGACATTGTGTTGATCTATTCACATACCAGTCTGTATCTGTCACTATGAGACATCCCACCCACCGTGCACACACCTACATACGCAGTACACACACCATACACACCACACAGACCTCTACAGGTGCTCAAATACATCTTGTAACCTCAATTCCTCGTCCTTTACCTCCCACGTGTCATACCCTCTGGGCGGGGGGGGACAATGCGCGTGCGGCGGGGCCCTTTGATGTTCCGATGTGAAATAGTGTTGGGGGGATTAGGAACAGACGCTGCCAGGCCAGGTATTGTGTGAGCACACGAGGGCCGTCAGAGCCGCAGAGCCCCCTGTCAGGACGCCTTGTTAGGCCGGGCTGTGATCTGCTCTGTGCTCCCCTCTCCTCTCCCCTGCCTGCCTGCCTCAGTGTGCTGCTGTCTGTGTCTGCAGCTCAGCTAGGCCTCTCTCTGATCTCCGCTTCTCTCTCTGTTCAGCAGGTCCAGGGTCACATGCCTCCGCTCATGATCCCCATTTTTCCACACGACCAACGCACCCTGGCAGCTGCTGCCGCAGCCCAGCAGGGCTTTCTCTTCCCACCAGGAATCTCTTACAAGCCAGGTATGCTCCTCTCTTTCTCTCTCTCTGTTGTTTCTTCCTGTGTCTCTGTCTGTCCTGTTCTCTGTCTACCTCTCAATGTTATGTACATGCACTTCTCCTCCTCACAGACACAGGTTCATTTTGACAGCATGGGTATTTTGACAGCATGGGTATCTTATGACATTGATGAAGGACCTTTCCCATTATAATCTATCCTACATATTTATTATGGTTATATATTTCATACATTTACTTGCAATGTATTTTATGTAAGTAATACTTTTTTTAGTCCTCATTTTCACTGCCCCAGTTATCATAGGATCCTTACACTACACATATCCCAGTCTCCATACGACATCAAATAAAAGTGTAGTCAGTAAGGCCAAGGCAGATGACGTACAGTACTCTATGTCACCTTGTAAATGGAGCCAAGCTTTGGGAGTGTTCTGTGTTCAACTCCAAGGCAGCATGCCTGTTCAACAATAGATATGAGTAAAGGAGAACTGGAATGTAAACAGCTTTTCAACATGAAAGTGTCTTGACTTCTCTGGCTGTAATCACTATGGAAGAGTCTGCTGAGGGAACTGCCTGCTGCAGTAACACAATACTCTACCTAGGCACTCCCTGACCCCCTCACTCCCTCACTGTACTCATCAATCACTCAAAGGATTATGTACAGCTTAGATGTCAATTTAAACATACTGCACATGGTGGAATGTGATAGCACCAGAAACAGTACAGTATTCATGTCCAGACATACTATCCTGAGATAGTGTCATGTCCCTCATGTCCATACATACTATCCTGAGACAGTGTAATGTCCCTCGTGTCCATACATACCATCCTGAGATAGTGTCTTGTTCTTCTGTATCTCTTTATGGACATGAGCTGACAAATGTCACTCATCCAGAGACAGACAGACAGACAGAGAGACAGAGAGAGAGACAGAAGAGGAGAGCAAGCGTCTCCCAGGCGTACAGTAATTTGTCCTGTGGGGATGAAGGGTGAAGGCCCCCAGATGTCTCTGCTCCCCTTGCCTGTAGCAGCATGCCTCCCTTTCCCTTTGTGTGACGAACGGAGAACGAGAATGGCTCCACATGCAACACATTCCAAATCCCAAAACAAATTTGTGGGAAATTGCTACGACTTGTTGTTCGACTCCCTGCGCATTGTTGCTGAGAATTAAAGATGTGCCACTCTGGGCTTCTGTAATTAAATATTCAGGCAGATCCCTGCCCTGGAGTGGACCCAGCCACACAGCCTCTCTCCCCTTAGCTCTATGGCTGGGTATTCCTTTTAGTTCTTGCTGAACATTGACTATCGGCTGGAAGAAAAGTAAAATTGCACATGCAACGGTGTTCTCATCTCCCTGACCGACCTGGGGGGAGGGAAAGTCCAGGCCTTTTTTTGTCTGTCCTGAATGCTCCCAGAAATACATTTGTTGTTAGCGCCGTATCACAACATTGAGGTAACTCCAGGACATGGAGGAAGGCAGAGGGGGCGGAGTAAGATTGGCTAGTCTAGTCAGCAGGTAAATAGCAGAACATTAAAAGGTGTGGTAGTGCAGCTAATACATTTACTATAAAGCCACAGGATGAAAAAAAGTCAGCTATTTTGGAACTACAGAGGCATGACAGCTTGAACACAGCGCCTGAGGGGATTCTTTTGCCTGTCTATTTCTTTAATACATTTGACATGGAAAATGTTTTAGTACAAATAACAGAAGGTATTATGGACTCACGGCATGCATGGGTCGCCATGTGTACACACAGGCCCTGAATTATTCATGAGTTATTCATAAAGAAAAGGAAAAATGTCTGAAAATGACTCCCATCATCAAGTGAAGTAGCTTAACGTCTCTATTATCCTCAACCCCCAACACAAGATCCTGCCTTATAACCAGTCTGCTAGATCAGAGGATGCTGCTGTGTCCACCCTCCATGAAGACTAGTGAAGTGGCCAAGCGTTCACTTCCACACTAGGGCACACTAATCTGATGTCATCTTTATAAGACAGACCCTCCCAGGGACCACTGCTTATGACCCTGACCCTGCGGTGTTGCCACGACGACAGAACTATTGCCAGCGTCGTAGCATCGTGCTGTCTCTCACTCTGCACACTGTGCTCAATGGCCCTGACGTTGCATGGCAGAGAAGAGACGCAGGTCATCCTTTAAACAAATAGACCCCAGCTCGCTCTGTTTACATGGACACAGAGACATTCACTCTGATACTAGTCTAATGGTCCTGCAGAATGACTACATGGTCATTGGGTCCCTATGCTATGATGAGGACACACATAGACATCCAGCTGGAATGACTGCTGCTACATTTCTGTTTCCGCCGGCGCACAATAACCGACGGGCTTGTCCTCTTGTGACTGAATACAGTAGCTGCATTAGAGCTCCATGGAATCTGTCAGCCATTCATGCTCACAAGTGTTAGGCCTTCTATTGTTGTTCATCACCAACTCTCTCACCACCTTGTTTAGCTGGATAGAGACATTGCTAGCACTTCAAACAGAGAAAGTGAAATAGGGCATAGACTTAGTAATTGAACATTAATTCCAGAGCCACTTGTTTTCAAAGAACTCTAGTATTCTGACAGAACATTTTAGATTGCCCTTGCCCTTGGCATCAGGTGCCCAGTTGTGAAGATCTCTGTTAGAGAGAGGCTTTTCCCTTCTCCTGCATCAGGCCCTGCTCTGTTGTCCTACCCACTCCTTTTCATTAGTGTTGAGCCCAGGCTCTCAGGCTGTGGTGTCCTCAAGCCCAGGCTCCAGGCAGCTGGAGGGCCCTGCACTAGATATGAGGGTGCTCACAGATAAAGAGGGTCAGGGCCCGATGCCGCTCAGTCCCACACAACTCCACTTAATTGGGCCCGTTTTTTCAGCATGACACCTGGCTGAGAAAGGAATGCAGGATGAGATGAACCTCTCTCTCCACCATTACCACCACAGACAGAGACCTTTAAACATTATTCAGCAGCTCCTGTCTGTCTCTGCTTTCGCTTTCTCTATAGCATTATGATGTTGAACAGCTAGCGGCCCGTTGGCCCCATCTGTCTTGTTGGACAGGGAATGTCTTTGATACTGGTCTTGTTGGAAGTACCGACCATATTTTGGGGTGGCAGGTAGCCTAGTGGTTAGAGCGTTGAACTAGTAACCGAAAGGTAAAAATCTGTCGTTCTGCCCCTGAACAAGGCAGTTAACCCACTGTTCCTAGGCCGTCATTGAAAATAAGAATTCGTTCCTAACTGACTTGCCTAGTTAAATAAAGGTAAAATAAAAAATAAAATTAAATATCAGGGTTAAATTACACAGCCATGGCATCATCTGGCCCCCCCTGTTTAACCCTCCTAGTGATCCATCACCCGGGGCCTGACCATGGGATCAGTCAAGGGATAAGCCGTCCTCAGGACAGCAGCACACTTTGAAACCCTGATTATCTTTCATTACTGACACCAGGCTGGCAGTAAGCCCAGTCTACTGGAGTCTGCATACAACCCTGGACCCCCGAGACCCCCTCCAGACCCCCGAGACCCCCCTCCTGACCCCCAGTACAGTGCCGGTGGTGTCCTCTCTTGACAGATGACCCCTCCCTGGTTTCACATGACTTCCTCCCTGGATTCACATGACTTGTCATTGGGCCCCCTTAAAGTCATGCAGAACTCCCCCACTCCTTCTCTGCACAGAGAGAGGGATGGCACACTCATGCATTGAGAGAAAAAAGTCCATGCTGGTAGTAACGACCCACACTGCAACCCTCCTACGAGACAATTTGAAATCACTTCACTGGCCTGATTTTATTTGCCCCTGCCTTAAATGGGGATTGAATTTCTGGCTGTATCACATTGTGTTGTGCTGTACAAGATTAAAGTGAGGGTGAAGGAAGAAACAGGGAAAGGGAAAGGGGGATACCTAGTCAGTACAACTGAATGCATTCAACTGAAATGTGTCTTCCTCAAAAGACAAGGTATATACATTTACCTCATGCCTGTGGCTTAATGGCTCCAAATGAAGTGACAGGCAGAAGTGGGGACTGAACTAGGGCCAATTCCCCCTCAGTACACATGCTTCAGTCAACCCCACTCTCCTCTCCACTCCCCACTCCGCTCCCCTCTTCGCTCCCCTCCCGCCAGTAGGCTACCCTACTGGCCTGGCCTGTCTCACTGGGGTTGTTCTGTCTGTCTGTCTGAACACACTGGGCTGAGTGTAAAGGCTTATGGTACTGAGTGACACACGCAACGCTCCCACAACATCAATCATATACAGTGAGGGAAAAAAGTATTTGATCCCCTGCTGATTTTGTACGTTTGCCCACTGACAAAGAAATGATCAGTCTATAATTTTAGTGGTAGGTTTATTTGAACAGTGAGAGACAGAATAACAACAAAACAATCCAGAAAAACGCATGTGAAAAATGTTATACATTGATTTGCATTTTAATGAGGGAAATAAGTATTTGACCCCTCTGCAAAACATGACTTAGTACTTGGTGGCAAAACCCTTGTTGGCAATCACAGAGGTCAGACGTTTCTTGTAGTTGGCCACCAGGTTTGCACACATCTCAGGAGGGATTTTGTCCCACTCCTCTTTGCAGATCTTCTCCAAGTCATTAAGGTTTCGAGGTTTCGAGGCATTCCTCCTCCTCCAAACACGGCGAGTTGAGTTGATGTCAAAGAGCTCCATTTTGGTCTCATCTGACCACAACACTTTCACCCAGTTGTCCTCTGAATCATTCAGATGTTCATTGGCAAACTTCAGACGGGCATGTATATGTGCTTTCTTGGGCAGGGGGACCTTGCGGGCGCTGCAGGATTTCAGTCCTTCACGGCGTAGTGTGTTACCAATTGTTTTCTTGGTGACTATGGTCCCAGCTGCCTTGAGATCATTGACAAGATCCTCCCGTGTAGTTCTGGGCTGATTCCTCACCGTTCTCATGATCATTGCAACTCCACGAGGTGAGATATTGCATGGAGCCCCAGGCCGAGGGAGATTGACAGTTCTTTTGTGTTTCTTCCATTTGCGAATAATCGCACCAACTGTTGTCACCTTCTCACCAAGCTGCTTGGCGATGGTCTTGTAGCCCATTCCAGCCTTGTGTAGGTCTACAATCTTGTCCCTTACATTCTTGGAGAGCTCTTTGGTCTTGGCCATGGTGGAGAGTTTGGAATCTGATTGATTGATTGCTTCTGTGGACAGGTGTCTTTTATACAGGTAACAAACTGGGATTAGGAGCACTCCCTTTAAGAGTGTGCTCCTAATCTCAGCTTGTTACCTGTATAAAAGACACCTGGGAGCCAGAAATCTTTCTGATTGAGTGGGGGTCAAATAGTTATTTCCCTCATTAAAATGCAAATCAATTTATAACATTTTTCACGTGTTTTTCTGGATTTTTTTGTTGTTATTCTGTCTCTCACTGTTCAAATAAACCTACCATTAAAATTATAGACTGGTCATTTCTTTGTCATTGGGCAAACGTACAAAATCAGCAGGGGATCAAATAGTTTTTTCCCTCACTGTAGACTCCACCTACTTCATGCCTGTCCTTCAAACTCACTGACAGCTAGCCAAGGCACTGTAAAGCAATAACATAAAAATGATATAAAAAGAGTAATTCATACTGGTTATTTTGATGTGATACCAAGATAAAAATGTTATTTGTTAACCGTGTTATTGTAACAACACACTTGTTCTAACTAGTTTCTTAAAGCACTGTTCCCTCTTGTCTGCCAAAACTCTCACTGCCAAACAAACAATGTTGTGTCAAACAATAGCAGGGCATGTCTACAAATGCCTGAGAGAACACGCCACTTCCTCTGTGTAATCACTTATAATCACACAGATATTTAACACACACACACCTTTCATAGTGCCTGTTGGTTTCCAGCGTGGAGATGGAGAGCAGGGAGTGGGAGTTTGAGGAGAGGAGGGGTGTAGTGTGGTGGAGGGATACGTTCCTGAGTAATCCTGCTCCAGTCGGCCCAGCTGAGCCTTTTGTTGGTGCAGATGTTTGGGCCGGGAGCCGAGGGCCAGGAGAGGGAGAGGAGGGCCCAGGGACTGTGTTGGCACATGCCTGGCCGCTGTGGAACCGGCTCCCTTAGCTCATTGCCTCAACCTGTGCGCATTGTTCTCTCCCCCCGACAGGTGATAACTACCCGGTGCAGTTCATTCCATCAACAATGGCAGCTGCGGCAGCGTCAGGACTCAGCCCCCTCCAGCTTCAGGTATGTGCTACGACAAAGAATGCTGCTCAGGGCGCCTGCCAAGCCCAGGGCAGAAAAAGGGCTAAGCAGCTGTATGCTAAGTAATGAGCTGCACATTAAATAATCCTGGAGGCCCTAGCTTCTACAAGCTTATCACCTTACACATGCAGTTTACCCTGTTTTATAGAGGATTGAACCCCATAGCTCCACCAGAGATGGGAGTTAGGATGATAATAGTTATTAGAGGGAATGAAAATCACTCCAGTTACCTTAATCACCTCCTGTAGAATCTATCAGACAGAGACTGTTTACTGTATTAGGAAAGATAAATACAGACCTCTGATGTTCCTGCATTACACTGTATGACCTAAAGCATAATGTGTTGTGTGCACAGACAGAGGGATGTGCAGTCTAAATGTAAGAGAGAGAGTTAGCGCGAGAGAGTTAGCGCAAGAGGGTTAGCGCGAGAAAGTGAGAGAGAGAGAGTGAGAGAGTGAGAGAGAGAGTTAGCGCGAGAGTGAGAGAGAGAGTTAGCGTGAGAAAGAGAGTTACCGCGAGAGAGAGAGAGCGAGAGAGAGAGAGCGAGAGAGAGCTTGATTCCTGAACAGAAAGAGAGAATGCTGGGATAGGCTCCAAAGCCCTGCAGGCCCTTCCAGGAGCATTCACATGAAGCTGTTAGAGCTGAACTGGGGTCAGGGGCTAACCCCAGGCTATACGGTTTAATAAAGATAATTATCTGGGTTCCATCTTCATAGTCATTATCGTTATAATTATCATAAGCATTACCATCCAGCTCCTCTCCAGGCCCGAGCATGCTCTTTCTATCCACATTGACAATATGTATTCCCCAGGTTACTTTCTCTGAGTTCTATTTACATAACCAATACACAGAATGGCTATGGGAAGCAGCGAAACCCTCTGTACAATTACGCTAATGCTATTACTCCTGCCTGCTTGCTTAAGAAATTATCAAAGCGCCCTTTGCAGTTCTGTGAAGTATGAAAATTGAGGATATCTTTTGAAACTGTGTAATCATAAATATTTAAGGCTATCTGAAACTACTTGAATAAGGATCATCAGTAGACTTTAATGTTCTGCTTTTGAAACAAAGGAGAAAGGAGAGTGAAAGAAAGAAGAACAGCTCTCCAAGCACCTGCTTTTTGTGGCCGTTGTTTTGTCAACACCAGTGATAAGCTGTTGATAGCAATTAGACATTAAGCTCTCTGATAGCCAGGATTCTGATAGCCAGGATTCTGATAGCCAGGATTCTGATAGCCAGGATTCTGATAGCCAGGACTGAAGCAAAACAAAACCAGAGGGAGACAGGACTAGGAGGAGGAGGAGAAGAAGGCTGAGAGAAAGTGTCTTGTAATTTTTCTTCTCGCTGATACATGAGCACAATTTGTCCTTCAGAGCTTATCGCTCTCAGCATTAATGAGCCTTGGCAAGTTCTAACAATGCTTGCAGTTGGAGCTGCAGAGCCCTGCTTTATCACGCGAGCCATGCAGCCATGGGAAGAACAATCAGGAACGTGGAAGGTGTGGGATGAGTCTGCTCATGTTCTTCTTGCGTGTGTGAATGTGTGTGTGTGTGAGTATGTGTGTGTGTGTGAGTATGTGTGTGTGTGTTATTCTCTGTTTCCCTATCACAGAGAAAGCTTCAGGTTAGCACAGTCTAGGTCTACTGTGTGTCTATTCATAGCTGTGTTCTAGGTCAGATGGGCTAGCCATATATCTGAAGGTTAGGCTGGGGTGAGGAAGGGGCTTCAGCCATTCATTATGATAACGTATTTAACCCTGGGAATGGGCGAAAACAGAGCCTCCAAGACCATGACTTGGCTGACCTTTAGAGAACACAGTAAACAAAAAGAGGTGCATTCCTATTAATTGAAGCCTGTCCGCCTGTCGTATATTCCGGCTGCCGGCTGCTATTTACCCTGCATAGAGTCTCCCTTAAAACAGCAAGGCAAGTCAAACATGCCCTTTTCTCTAGTGCTGGGATCAACAAGCTAACCATGTGACTCCTATCACTTCTTCTACAAAGCGCTGGGGGACAGGATGATTAAAACAGAATATGAAGGCAGAGATGGAAGTGATTAAGTTAAGTTCACTCTCTCCTCTCATAGTGATAATAGTGTTAGCTTCTCCCTCAAGTCTACCAGTGAACCAGAGGGAGACGCCAAGAGAGAACACAGCAGGAGCTCTGTGTGTGTCACACAAGTCACATCAAAAAGAAGCAGACAATATGTTATTTTAGTCAACAAGAACAATAGAGCTACAAAGAGATGTGTCATTTGTGGTGAGAGGATATGAGGAGACACTTTGTCAAGCAGTTGTCTGGCTTACACTGTGGCTCCTTGTCAGTGAGAAGACAACTCATTTGAGCGGTTCATCTAAGTACAGGAAGCATCACATTATGATGGTAGTTTCTACTGGGAAATGATGACGTTTAATCAATGTGGAAAACTGATTGGATTTGAAAAAATTCATTAACATAAGGTCATTTGATATTTTTTTCACCCAACGTTTAACCAAAATCCAATGACATGGTGACATTTTTTGTTGATTTCACATTAGTTGACAACTCAACCAAATGTAAATCAAAACTAGACGTTCAACTGACGTCTGTGCCCAGTGGGTTATCATATTTTTTCCTCCAGTGTATTTCAGATGTCTCTCCTAGTCTGTGTAGGCTCTTATTCTACATGCTAATCTTTTAACAAAGCATCTGTGCTGCTAATTGCTGAGGAGATCCTGTGGAGGATCAGCCAGACAGAAGTGTGTGTGTGTTCTGGGTGTGATCATCAATAATGACCATATCACTAAGTTTGGTTTTCACGCATCACCAGACAGGAAGCACTGAGACTCAGCAACCCCTTCAACTTCCTGGGCTGAGGACCCTCCCCCTGCATGGCATTGGCTCAGCATGCCTCTCTAATTAAAATATCTCTCCCTGTCAGCAGCCTGGCAAGGTATAATTTTCACCAATTTACTCAGTTTAGATTGTGAAATATATGAACCTTAAAAAAGTGTCTTATTGGAGGAATTAATTCCCACAATGCAGCAGCAGTAATGTGCTCAGCCATCCAGTCAGGGATGCTAGCCGCTCTGTCAGTCTTAATGTTGGCCACGCACCCGCTCACAATCTCCACTGTCATAACAGTCTGGGCCCGGCGGAGGATCCTCTCACTCCCCCTCTCTCTGCCCTTTCTCTCCACGCATAAAAAACCAAGGTAACAAAGGTTTAGGGCTGATGGATGTGAATGAATCTTGGTCGGTGCGTTTGAGTGTTGGAGAGTGTAATTTGCTTGTCAATACAGGGTGGGATGGCGTGGCCATGGTGGCTGGCAGGGAGAGGCTGTCGCCAGGCATTTTCAGTACACAGGGCAATTTCACTCAATGCTTCCCTGACAGATTGGCCCTCGTCTACGAGTCACAGGAGAGAAGGTGTAAACTATCCCTCCGACCGAGTGCCCCTCATCATTAGGTTCCACTCAGGCCTGGGATGAGCTCAGGACAAGCAGGAAACAATGGCTCCATCCTGGACTGTCCTGGCCTGATTACAACTGACACATCTCACCTAACAGGGGAATTTGTGCTCAGATTGTACCCCCGATGTGTCCCACCACCCACTATATTCAATTGAGTGGACAAGACAAGAGAAGAATTTCCTTAAATTTCACAAAATAATTTTCTATTTGGAGTTGCACTTAATTTGTTGTTTGTACACTATCCCCTCTCCCATAAATTGCCCTGTGAAAAACAATTTCCTTAAAGCTGATGTAGGCCTGATATATTGTTGGGCCCTTTTACCAGGGTGATAAACAGGAGAGGGAACTTTAGACAGGACAGTTTTTTATCATTGAAGCCAGATTTTGGGATTTAAGCCGTTTTAGAGAAAGCATCATTGGATAAAGCAGAACATCTGTGTCCTCTCTATAGAGGATCAGAGAGAGCAGCAAATAGGAGCCTCTGCTTTCACTCTGCCCCTCAGTCTCGCTCTATCCCTTTCTCTCATCTATATCTCCCTGCTTTCTCCTCCATCTCCTACCTTGTATGTTACCCTCTTTCTTTCTCTCATGTCTTTTCTTATGCTCTTTCTGTGTGTCACTCTTGCTCCTTTTCTTCCCCAAATTACACAGGCCGCCACATCCTTAAGCTTTAAAATACTGGATGTTAAATTGCTTGAGTGGTGACTTTACACTGCAATTACCATCCATCACAGTGGAAATGGTATCACTCAGGTCCCATGCTAAACCTGCTTCAGCCTCGCTGTCATAAACACATGAAAAGCAGCAGCCCACGTGCTACAATGACAACCGGACCAGATCTGAGCAGAACGAGATGCGTGTGAAGGGCACTCAGTGGCTGAGATGGCTGAAGTGACAGGGAGGACTCGGAGTCTCAAAGACTCCCAGACAGAGAGGGAGAGCAGGAAACCTGGTATTATCTTTTGTTTGGAGGCAAATGCATGTGTACTCCGGATGTGTGGAGAGACTGGGGCCTCTGCCATCACCAACAACAAGTGAAGCACTTTTCACTTTGAGTTTAAAGCGAGAGAAGAACTGAGACAGAGAGAGAGAGAGAGAGAGAGAGAGAGAGAGAGAGAGAGAGAGAGAGAGAGAGAGAGAGAGAGAGAGAGAGAGAGAGAGAGAGAGAGAGAGAGAGAGAGAGCAGCTGGTTCTCTGTTTGTGAGGAGAGGAGAAGAGAGGAGTGTGGTCTTTGAAGGTAACCCAGAGCAGTGCAGCAGTGCTAGCTGTGTGTGGAGTGGAGGAGAGCTAATGGGATGGCTAGGTGAGCAGCTGGATAGGCTCTTTAGTGAACAGAGGGACAGATGGACAGATTGTGTGGATAATGCAGTGAGAGGTGCTGAATGTGAAGGCTGGCTCAGGGGCCTGACTGATGGCTAGGAGCTTTGGGCCTGAAGAACCCACACAGTGCTAGGCTAGGATAGTTAGATCCAAGATGAGAAGGATTGTGTTGTTGAGAGTGTGTGTGCATGTGTGTGTGTATTAGAGTGAGGCAGGCTGGAAAGAGAGAGAAGGACAGAAGGAGGAGGGGTAGAGGAGGGGAGCAGGTTGGGTGCCAGCAGATGAGACAGATGTTGGGCCATACTGGAAAGCATCGGCACAGTGCACCAGGACGCCTGCCTCCGCTCCTGACATCTGGGCCTGGCCTGGGTCAGCCTGCCTGGTTGCCCTGGGCAATGAGCCTGTACAAGCCTTGTGGCAAACTGGGCTGGCGCTGCGCTGCCTTTTAAACGGCGGGGTGCACTGGAGCATGATTAATGCCCTCATGTCCAGCCCACTGCTCAGCAGAGGCAGAGGTGACTGAGAGAGAGAGCGAGAGAACACCCACTGCCTCAAACAGGGGATGGACAATAGCACATCACACTCACAATACCGTGCTGTATAGAATAGCTGTGTCTTCTTTCAGTCATTTATACTCTGCAGAGATGTTTTTCAGTGTGTCTGTTGCGTCAGAGTGAGTTGAATCTGAGGCCTCAGTTGTTGTAAGTGTGTAATGCACCATAATGGCTGGGAGCAGGAAGGCTGTCCAAATCTGCCACTGTATTTTACAGCATCTGTCACTGAGCTTTGGCCCCGCCCTTCTCTTTAAGAACAAACAAGATTCTACAGCTTGTTTTTCTGAGAAATGTTTTTTTCCTTCCCTGTTTTCCCCCAACGCCCACTCCACATCCCCCTCGCTCTCCCTCCTCTGCCCCAAGTTCACAAATTGCAGAGGCGATGTACAGAACCTACTCTGCCTGTTATCAATGCTCCTCTCCAGTTCTTGCTTTTCCTTTTCGTTTAACACCAAATTAAAAGTGTGGAAACTTAACGAATACCAGGATGAAACAACAGACATCTAATTAATTGTGGCTGACAATAATTATTTTGTTCCGAATGGATTGGTTTATCCAAGACGCAAAATAATTAGTTTTCCTTATACATAAAAAGGGTAATTGATCTATTGCCTTTCATATATATGCCCTATACTATATATAAATAGCCTCTGTTGAGTCTAATATGCTGGGAGCATGGTCTGGACATGTGCTGAGATGTCCAACATCATCAGTGGAGTGTGTAATCTCAGTATAATGTTGTCGCAGGCAGAAAAGTGAACCTCCTCGTTTAACCTCTGCCGCCTCCAGAGGGCTTGTTTTTAATTACTAGAGGCTAACAAGCTGACCTTGGGCCTGGTGCGCTCATTTGGAATCCATGCTCGCTGAGATGTGCTCTGCTGTTCTGGGAGAGATGGGTGGAGGGAGGAAAGGAAGGAGGGAGAGAAGGAGGGAGGGACGGGGTCGCAAGAATGGTGTGTGTGTGTTTGTGTGTGTGTGTGTGTTTTAACTGTTTTCTGTGAGGAAGGGGATACTGTAGGAGTCAACACAGGCTTTGTTCAGTCTTAGTTCATGTTTCTGTGTTCTGGCAGAAATAGCATCATCCCCAGGAGAACCCAGGTAGCAGGACCTCTGTGCCTGCCTGCCTGCCTGCCTGCCTGCCCGCCTGTCTGCCCGTCTGTCTGCCTGCCCAGCAGAGCCATGAGGGCTGAGGTAGCATAATGTCAAACATCCAGAAAAACAGGAAACTTTACCAGCCCCAACGATTTATAGTATAGCACTGAAACCATAACATGACATTTATCATAGACATAACTTGTTGTGTTAAAAGTAGTCATTATTCACCCCATCTTATCTCTCTTTTCCTCTCTCTCTCTCTCTCTCTCTCTCTCTCTCTCTCTCTCTCTCTCTCTCTCTCTCTCTCTCTCTCTCTCTCTCTCTCACACACATACACTCACTCAACACAAACACTCTGGCATATTCCTACCCTCAATAGCCGTTTCCATTTGAATTGGTAAGGACAGTGAAGTCAAGCGTTTTAGTGCTTGAGAGTAGTTTGTTTTTGTGGCAATAGGAGAATGCAGGGTGAAACCACAACTGCTGATGATGAGAGCAGAGAGCAGAGACCACTCAGGACTCCACCTGCTGCATGCTGGCCATAGTGGACCTGGGGCACAAAGCCAGCTCTTCCCAGTCGCCAGCCTCTGCCCCAGCCCATGATCCCTGTCTTCCCATTGACATTCAGTGTGACCCTCATTACCAACAGGCACCTTCTGCCGTGGCAGCCCTGCCTAATGGCGGGTGGCGCGGAAGGGAGTAAGTGTGTGGGCCTACCGGGAGAGACCTCTGTGAGCCAGGCAGGCAGGCAGATGTCCTTCAGTTAGGGGACTGGAACATGTGTCCTGGCCAGAGACTGTGTTAGTCAGTCAGTCAGGTCAGCCAGAGGCTGTCTCCTGTCTCCCCCTCTCCCTCTCTCTCCCTCAAACTCACACCCCTCTGTTTCACCTAGTACACAGCTAGTTAACACATACATTTTTACACAACTAGTCTGAAATGCACTGGAGACGTGGCTGCCCTCCGCTGCCCTACCTCCTCTCTGTCCTTGAGCGGTGCATGGTTTAGTTAGCGGTGGACTGTGTGTTGTGTCACACCTCCCTCCTCCATGTCTTCCTGCTCTTCTGATTGTATTTATTGTTTCTTACCTCCTGGAGTCTGCCTGTGCTGGGTAGAGCTGCAGCTCCTCACCCCATGGCTACGTCCTGCTAATCAGGCCTCACAAAAGCCAGGCTGACTGCCTCTAATTTGAAGCAAAACCCAATTATGCTCTTTTTCCGGAACAATAAAGTTCTTCCCACTCGAGGTCAGGGGCTTTGCCCATCTACTGCTCTGTTAACAAACATCTGTCCAACAGACTTGGCTTCCGCTCCGCTCCTACACAGACTGGAGCCTCACGTGTAGCCTAGAGACATAGTCAGGCAGCTCAACGAGGACCAAGCTCAACTCCTCCGCAAACAACTATGTCACCCTAACCCAAAATGTTCAAACTAACTCAACGTTGTATTAGTGAGATGGATTTGGGGAGGGGGGACTAGATCTGTGTCCATTTCTGTAGCCCCTTGAAGACAAAAGGTTGTTTGTGTGTGAGGTGGGGGCAGTGCTATCATTGTGGGAACATAATCAGTCGGTCATTTCCGCTGCCCATGCGCTGTTGTTTGCCTCGGGTCCCCCAGAAGAATGAACCTTTTGTGTGCTGTGTATGTGGCGGCGATAAAGTTTAGTCCAGGAAAGTATACATGTTTGTATCTGGAGATATGTGAGCAGGACACAAAGTGCTTTGTTTGGCTTTAGTCTGCGTCTGCACTACGGATGGTGAGGCACACAGGCTACCGGGGCTGTGCCACATTTTCCATCCACACAAATGGAGTCTGTATGGGGCCCCGGCAAACCAGGAAATGTGACGGGGCATGCTGATTGGTCATACCGAACAGAAAGTAAATTCTCCTTGACAACGCCATCCGTTTGAATAACATAGGAACAGAGCGGCTTACCTACTCTGAGCCAGAAAGGCTTGTCAGAGAGTGATGAGGTGGTATCTGTCTGGTCTGGAGCTGTGAGAAATTGTACATATTGTACACTACCTAGCCCTCACTCTGAGACAGCAGTCCTAGTTGACAGACCCCTGCCACTTACAGCAGGGGACAAAAGCCAATATAACCACTTTCCTGGTGGCCAATCAATAATAGCCTGAGGCCAACAGTAGTGCTGTCAACATAGGGGGAGGGGTTCTTAGTGGTCTCTTAGAGAGGGGGCAGTACAAAAACATGATCAACTCCAAATCTGATCAGAAAACTATCTTCTTTATGCTGTGTTCAAACTGACTGGAAAATAGTGGAAAGTCAGATTTGTATTTGAATGTTATTAGATATCCATAAATTATAGCTCACATGTTCATAGTGCCTAGAAGTTTTAACAGGCATCACTAAAGCCTCCAGCTTTCATCAATGATAGACAATCTGCCTTCCTTATATCTAAAGTTTATTTCAATTATGACGTTTATTGAATATTGGGATTTTTTGACCCAACCCCCTTTTCTGTGATGTGTGTCTGACAACTGTTATTTTAAATATGTTTTCAAAAGCCATATCAGTATCCGTAATAATGTGTCCACTATGCGCCTGCCAGATAATCAGGACAGCAGTAGACATATATAATATTAGACAGAGTTCAACCCCCTTTGCTGTGTGGAAACGTGATTGTCATTAAACGCTTAGCCAGTCATCAAAACCACACGTCTGAGTGGTAAGTCACCACTGGTTACTGATTTGTCGCCAAGGAAAATAAGCATGATGACATCAATGGTCTTTGTGCAGCCTCAATAATGTATGTGTTTAATGTGTTCTGTGATGGGAGTCCAACTGGGTTTGGTTTTCTAACAGTGTGGGATGGCAGGCGTATAGAGGGCCAGCTCAGGTGGCTGTGTAGTAGGGTCCTATTACAGGCCAGAAAGCCCAACAGAAACCTCTCTACTGTGGAGGAAATCAGAACAGTCTCTCTCGTGTTGAGTCTGAAAACTTCTCTCTGTGATGAGTGGAAAAAGAGCCCTCCAAGTGTGCTGAATGAGAGCCATGGCTGTGTGGGTTTTAATGCTGCTGTCTCTCCCTGGATTCAAGCTTTGATATACAGTAAAGACCTTTGATGGAGGTTCTCTGCCAGGCATGGAAAGAGAGGAAGACGTGAAAGAGAGAGACAGAGACAGAGACAGAGACAGAGAGAGAGAGAGAGAGAGAGAGAGAGAGAGAGAGAGAGAGAGAGAGAGAGAGAGAGAGAGAGAGAGAGAGAGAGAGAGAGAGAGAGAAAGCTTTGAATGGTGTCTGGCTTTGGATGTTAATGCCTTGTGGGTTTCCTCCCTCTCCTCTCTACAGCAACTGTATGCCGCCCAGCTTGCCAGCATGCAGGTCTCTCCTGGAGCCAAGATGCCGCCACTCCCCCAGCCTCCCAACAACAGCGGGCCCATCTCCCCCTCCGGCCTGAAGAACGACAAGAGATCCTCCAGCCCTATCACTCAAGTCAAGGTAGGCCCCGCCTCTCACCCCTCACTTCCCCCACCCACAGCCCACCGCCTAAGTACTGGAGTGGTGCTTGACCCAGCCTGCTGCTAACTCAGTAAATGAGTGGTAGTAGTGGTAGTAGTGGTAGTGGTGCTGCTGTTCTGTGTTCTGTGCTAATACTGGGCCAAACTTCTTACCGGCCCATCAATCTGTGGGCCTTTAACAAGGCCCGCTCTCTCTCAACCAGAACTCTGTGGACATGGTTGCTATGGCTGTGGGCGCTCTAAGTGAGAGAATTTGTGGAACACATGGTTTCAGATCACAAGGAACAGCAGAACCTTTTTTATTATGATGGAACAAAACCATTAGAACAGAGAGAGAATCACTCGTATGTAAATGCAGTTTAAAAAGTGAAGGGAAAAGGAAGGATGGATGACTCTTATTGTCTTGTAAATAAACCAGAGAGCAGGGTCTGCTACTGCATGGCCTGGATCCACCAGACCTCCGTATGGAACATAGAGTAGATACATCATCCTTTCACCATGCGAGGCCATAACCAGAAACATGCCTCCATTTGGAAAAGTTTCGCTTAATATCACTAAAGTGAAGGGACTTAAATCATGTCATTGAATTGTAGTGCAGCTCTCTCTCTCTCTCTGGTATTCTCTTCAGCATGCAAGCTCTGGAGCTAAACACGGCCTCCCCCACAACCCCGCCACACCTCCCCTATGACCCCAGGCACACAGCCTCCTGGGAGCTCATCCATGGGCCTGTATCAAGCTGTCTCCTCAATCCTGTCACTTTATAGGATCTATGTCATCAAGGCTGTTAGATAAGAGGCACTATACAGATCCTACAGGCCTTTTCACTCAGATATTTTGACATTGAGTTGTCGTTCTGAATGGGCTCTATGGGTATTTATCATACTTCTAAACACTAAGGTTGTGAGCTTGAACTATCAATAATTAAACACTAATGTAAAGTACATATGTCCCCAAAGCCCCATCTGTATTCATCCTTAGTTAGAATTAGATTGCTGTTAGTTTTGTTTGTCAGCTTTTGGCTTCATTGGATGACAAACTGTTATTGGCACAGCAATAACAAGGCCTTGAGGCAGTCTGTGTCTGAGCCAGCTATATGTTTGGACAAGGAGACACTTTGGCTTTGAAAAAGACTGTTAACAACAACATACAGACTAATCTCAGCGAAGAGACTTCACTAGAGAGATACATACGGAGGCAGTAGAGCTGTACTTGACCCACCCAGGTACTTTCCTCCATTGGTATGTGTGTAATACTTACAGTACCATCCAGTCAGGTAGCAGGTATCCTCTCCAAGAGCTCCTAGACACTGGCCTGGAGAACACCACAGATCACCATCAGCCTCAATCCCACCTTACTGCTGCTCTGTGCTGTACTGCAACTGGCCCAGCAGACATGTCCTCCTGTGACCTGACATCTCACATTAACTCACCCAACTTTACAAAGAATGTATTCTAAACCAGTTATACATGTTATTACACACTGTCGGATGCAGTATTACATAAAACAATTTACTAACACCAGTATCCGCAAATAAGAAAGGAAATTGGAAAACAACTTAATGAATTAGATAACGCAACTGACATTTGTTACTTACAACCATCTTTAATCATCACCATGCATCTCTGTAATGTGGTTATTATTCATTCTTAGACCAGAGAAGAGGGAGAACAGATGAAGATGTACAGAGAGGCAAAAATCGGATTTAATTAGTGTGAACAAAGGCGCTCAGCAACTGTGAGGACGGCCATGATGGCACGGTGCCAGCAGATGAATGAGGAGAGGAGGGGAGAGGAGAGGAAAGCAGGGGCGAGTAGAGAAGGATAGAAGAGGGGAGAGGAGAGAAGGGGAAGGGAGAGGGGGAGCAGAGGACGGTCAGATAGGAGCGCAAGTAATTAGCCAGGAGCAGAGTGTTGTCTGGGAGCCCACACATCCTCCAATAGGAGGAGCCCTTATTCACATCTGTCTCCTCTTTCTCCCGCTGTCTCTCCCTCTCTTTCTCTCTCCCCCTCTTTCTGTCTGTTTCGCTCTCTCGTTCTCTCTCTCTCCTATCTCTCTCTCTCTCTCTTCCACTCCTCTCCCTTACCCCATCTCCACAAGGAGGAGGGAACGCAGCCTCTCAACCTGTCCGCCCGGCCCAAGACAGCAGAGCTGGTCAAGTCCCCCACGTCCCCCACACACAGCCTGTTCACAGGCAGCAAGACCAGCCCCAACAGCCTGTCCAAGAGCGGCATCCCCAGTCCCCTCGGAGGCATGGGCCGAGGGTCTTCTCTGGGTAAGAACTGGCCACACTCTGCGTCTCACCTCCGGCTCCATCTCCAATAGTCAATACATACTGATTGAATCTGTTTTGAAGTTGGCACCCACTTGATCACATAGAAAGGTCATTATAATTCCATAACATTGATATAGGATTGAAGCTAGATATTTTATTGGTTTTATTTTCTGTGTTTAGATAATGGGAGTTGAACAATATTTCCCACTGTCAAGGTCTAAAAATGAATGTTGTTTTTTGATCTGGATGAAACAAAAGTTAATGACGTTTATCCCTATGTCGACAAAACTGTTGACACAATTGCAACTCTTAATGTCGGTGGAACCTTGGTATTAAAAACCCTGCAATCTAGAGCTGCGGATGTTGTAACACATTATTTGTTTTTAAGAGGTCTCACGTTTCACCATCCCTCTCATGTTAATTTATACTCAGCATTTATACTCAGCATTTGCTAACTGTTATTAAATGCAGTCTTTCATTAAAGTGGCTCCATTTCCGCTGTTCCGCTCAGACTGGGGGTTTGAACCGCTGTTCCACTCAGACTGGGGGTTTGAACTGCTGTTCCACTCAGACTGGGGGTTTGAACCGCTGTTCCGCTCAGACTGGGGGTTTGAACCGCTGTTCCACTCAGACTGGGGGTTTGAACCGCTGTTCCTCTCAGACTGGGGGTTTGAACCGCTGTTCCGCTCAGACTGGGGGTTTGAACTGCTGTTCCGCTCAGACTGGGGGTTTGAACCGCTGTTCCGCTCAGACTGGGGGTTTGAATCGCTGTTCCGCTGAGACTGGGGGTTTGAACCGCTGTTCCGCTCAGACTGGGGGTTTGAACCGCTGTTCTGCTCAGACTGGGGTTTGAACCGCTGTTCCTCTCAGACTGGGGGTTTGAACCGCTGTTCCTCTCAGACTGGGGGTTTGAACCTCTGTTCCGCTCAGACTGGGGGTTTGAACTGCTGTTCCGCTCAGACTGGGGGTTTGAACCGCTGTTCCTCTCAGACTGGGGGTTTGAACTGCTGTTCCACTCAGACTGGGGGTTTGAACCGCTGTTCCGCTCAGACTGGGGGTTTGAACCCCATGTTTGTTTTATTCTATTTCTGTGTCTTTAACTGCCATCCCTCCTCACCTCACCTCACTTTGAGATGTTAATTACACAAAGAAGGTCGACAGACTCGGTCTACTGCCTCTCGCTGTCTTTAAAACAGACCCACACGTACACAGATGCAGGCAGCACACACATGCACACACATGCACGAATGCACGAATGCACACACACACACACACACACACACACACACACACACACACACACACACACACACACACACACACACACACACACACACACACACACACACACACACCCTGATGGGAAAAAGGAAGAGGACCTCCTACAAGGCATGATTCTCCACACAGGAGGATGAAAACCTGTCAGTGGGCTCATTCACTGTGAATCAAAATGAGTAGTGTGTATGTGTATCTACTGTGTGTGTGGGTTAACTGGGCGTGACCCTCCCTCCCCCAGACATCCTGTCCAGCCTGAACTCCACAGCGCTTTTCGGGGACCAGGATGCGGTGATGAAGGCCATCCAGGAGGCCAGGAAGATGAGAGAACAGATCCAGAGAGAGCAGCTGCAGCACCACCAGCAGGGCATGGAGGCCAAGCTCTCTGCCCTCACAGGCATGGGCCTCAACAACTGCAGCAGGGCTGACAAGGTCAGAATCCCTGCCCCTCCGTCCGTCTGTCTGTCCATCCAGCTCTCTCTCTCATTCTCTCTCATTCCTTTTCTCCTCTCTTCCGTTTATCTTCCTATATGTTGCTTTCTGTTTATTCACTCTTCTCTTTCTGTCTCTCTTTTCTCCTTCCCTCCCTCTTTTTTCCTCACCAACAGAGCTGGTTCACTGAGTACATTGTGAGTAGCCCAAAACCATAACTAGTAAAGTGATTTCCACTATTTTCTTATTTAGATAATTCTTCAGACCAATGTTTGCCTTTAATGCTGGTCCAGAGTAGTGGTTTTGATTGACATTGGCATGGCTGTGTGTGTGTGTGTGTGTGTGTGTGTGTGTGTGTGTGTGTGTGTGTGTGTGTGTGTGTGTGTGTGTGTGTGTGTGTGTGTGTGTGTGTGTGTGTGTGTGTGTGTGTGTGTGTGTGTGTGTGTGTGTGTGCATTATGGTGTTTGCATGCGTGTGTGTTGATGTTGGTGATAGAGGAACGGACCATGGTGCTGCCCGGTGCGGGTTAACACTCTGATGTCTCTGCCCAATTAAAGCAGACATACGGCCCTCTCCGTCCCTCGACATGGGACAGGGGCGCTTTGTACCAGGAGCACACACACTCCCCTTCCCGGGATTCCCTTTTAAAATATCTTCAAGCGATGAGTCAATCAAGGAGAGAAAAAAACATCGTCCTCCCTCTGATTGGTGCCATATTGCCAGTTGGCTGTGAGGAGCAGGCAGGAACTGGGAGCGAAGCTTCATTAATATTTCAACACCTGACACTTTTAACCAACACATTCAACTAGGTCAATGTATATGTAAAGAAATCTATGAATATCTATTTTGATTTCTTCTTTAATTTAGTATTAGGGGTAAATCTGTGTCTACGCAGGTGGCAATGCAGTGAGCTCAGACTGAAGTGTGTCAAGTCAAGGGACATGACCTATAGTTTAACAACTCAGTGGGATCAAATTGTCTTGCCATGCCACCAGACAATAAAACCATTTGTATTGTTTTTGTATTTCAAGTTCAGTCCCATCTCACAGAGTTGTGTGGTTAAAAAAGGAAATTCAAGCAATTTGTTTTTATGGTTGTACACCTTAACACCCCGCCATCATAACTGTTCCTGTTAGCTAGTTAGGCTTCCTCACTTTCTCTGTCTTTGTTGGTTCTCCACTAAGTGGATGAGTCTGAGGCCTGTAGAGTAGCGTTAACACTCCCATCTCCCGTTTCCACTCAGTCACTGTCTGTGTGTCTGTCTGTGTGTCTGTGTGTCTGTGTGTGTGTCTGTGGGCGTGTCTGTCTGTGTGCCTGTCTGTGTGTCTGTCTGTCTTTGTGTCTGTCTTTGTGTCTGTCTGTGTGTGTGTCTGTGGGACGGCCCTGTAGCGTTCTCTACCTCCCTGACTCTAAGGTGAGCCAAGCTCCAGAATCTGCTGCTACATGATATGAATGCAGCGTGTGAACAATGCCCTGAAAGGAACCGTTTTCAACAGGCAGCAAACACCTACCCCGCCATTGTTCTTAGCAGGTAGAGCTTACCGCTTTTCTCTGCCCCTCTTTTGTTGGCTTTAGTTGGCCTGTCTACTCAGCCTGTGTTTAAACAATCCTCTCAGGTGAGCTGTGTGTATTTATAACAGGGAGGGGCGTTTGAGGCTGAAGATGTCAATCACTCCTCACCTCTGCTCCACCCCTTTCAGTCTGTGTACTCAGTCTGAGGAGAGAGAGAGAGATAGACAGAGAGAGAGACAGAGAGAGTTACAGAGAGAGAGAGAGAGAGAGAGAGAGAGAGAGAGAGAGAGAGAGAGAAACAGAGAGATAGAGACAGAAAGAGAGAGAGACAGAGTGAGTGAGTGAGAGAGAGACAGAGAGAGAGGGTGGGGGGGCTGGGGAAGGAGTCATCTTATTGATTAGCTTCAAGATGTTCAAACATCCCCATCAGTCTTCGGCTGATGACATGCTGTATAGTGGCAAAAGCAACAAACATCAGTAGTAGTGGCTTGAAAGCTTGGGTGGGGAATGGTGCTTGCAACAGCAAGGTTGTGTGTTCGATTCTCGCTGGGGCCACATACACTAAGGATGAGAGCTTCAATGAAATGTGACATTCAAACACAATTTGCGAGTGAATGAGAGAGAGAGAGAGAAAAAAAAACCTGGACAGAGAGAGAAACAGAGACACAGAGACACAGAGAGATAGATAGAGAGAAAGACAAAGAGAGAGAGAGAGAGAGAGAGAGAGAGAGAGAGAGAGAGAGAGAGAGAGAGAGAGAGAGAGAGAGAGAGAGAGAGAGAGAGAGAGAGAGAGAGAGAGAGAGAGAGAGAGAAACCTGGACAGAGAGAGAAACAGAGACACAGAGACACAGAGAGATAGATAGAGAGAAAGACAAAGGGAGAGAGAGAGAGAGAGAGAGAGAGAGAGAGAGAGAGAGAGAGAGAGAGAGAAACATGGACAGAGAGAGAAACAGACACAGAGACACAGAGAGATAGATAGAGAGAAAGACAGAGAGAAAGAGAGAGAGAGAGAGAGAGAGAGAGAGAGAGAGAGAGAGAGAGAGAGTGTAGACTAACAGTGAAATGCTTACTTACGGGTCCTTTTCCAACAATGCAGAGTTAAAGATAAAGAAAATAAATGTCAGTGTTAGTATGTGTCGGTGTGTGGGTAGAGTCCATTGTGTGTGCATAGAGTCAGTGCAATGTAAGAGTCGATGTAACGAGGTAAGACTGTGGAGGCTTGCGGTTCAAGATCACAGCATTGACAGTACACGGCCAAGAACAACAAATTATAATTAGGTGGGCTATCAGTTTGAAAATATGACTGGTATTTTGGGGTTATCGCGTTGCCCTAGGTAACCGTACACACCACAAAGACTCCTTCTTTTGGGAAGTTAGTCAGCTTTCGTGTGCCTGGCCTCTCTCTCCATCCTCCCACCTGGGTCTGTCAGAGGACAGCTTACCAGAAGCACAGCTATGTTTAGGGAAGTAGCTGCATCTCTAATGAGTAGCATGAAACCCTTGGCACTACCTCTCCTGCACTCTTAGAAAAAAAGGTGCTATCTTGAATCCAAAATAGTTCTACCTGGAACCAGAAAAGGTTATCCTATGGGGACAGCCGAAGTACCATTTTGGAACTCTTTTTTTCCAGGAGTGTAGGTGAATGACTGAACTATAAGTGCTGATGCTACAAGTGCTTAGAGAGAGACTGAGTAGCAGCTCTTCATGCTGTCTCAGTCATACCAAAGAGACTCTCCAATGTGAAATGTGCAGAATCAACTCTGAGGTCAATGTGGTAGTGAATATGATCAGTCTTCTGTAGCCATGCTTGTCTCCATCCCTAGACCAAAGGCAGATAAAGACAGTTCCAGTCACACTGTCCCTATCAGGATGGAGTGTGTACTTGTGAGCCAGAAGAGTGATCAGTCTGGGAGGGAAGGAGGGATGAAGGGTTAGGAAGGAGGGAGAGGGGGAAGGGGGGGCGCCAGGCCTGGCGCGGCACAGCATAGGGCCTTCCCTTCCCCTGATACAAGCCGACAGTCTGCACAGGCCCGGACGGCCCAGATAAAAGCTTTCACTTTGGTCAGTTTAAGAATATTAATATTTCAGCCAAGCGCCTCACCTGACATAAATACTGTGTGCTCTTTAGGAGCTGTGCTCCCGGTCGGCTGTTTGGAAGTTTATCACAGTGAAAGCTTACATGAAGATTCTGGAAATGTAACATAAATGGGATTAAGGAGAGGTTAAAATCATCTAGTGTGGCTGTTGGAGGGGGATATTAAATATTGATTTATCCCAGTGTAACGACCCAGCCGGAGAGTGGGGCTAAGTGCTGCTTACAGATGGATCAATTCATCTTTTAATACAAAGTGTGTCCATGGAGCACAATGCATCCCTTCCTCCTCTCTCACCCCTATTACTGGGACCCCTCCATATGGCCCTTCTTACTCTCTCTTTCCATCTCTTCTCTCTCTCTCTCTTGTCTCTTTCTACTGCTCTCCCCTCTTTCTCGCTCTAGTCTCTCTCTCTCCCTCTCTCTCTCTCTCTCTCTTGTTCCTCCTCATCTCTCTCTCCTTACTACTGCCCTTTGAGGTGGGATACGTCCTTTAATTCTACAGTTCACTAGTCATCTACCTTCTTGTTGAGGACATGTCAAATATTCATGCTTTACTGTTTTCTATTTGTCCTTTTTTACTATATCCCATCAGTACAATAAAAGCTTTTCCAAGACTCAAATGTTTCCTTTTTGAAATATTTATCTAAAGGTATTATTGTCTGTAGAGGGCAATTACTTTGTTCCATTATTTATTTGCTCAGTGGATGCTTTTATCTAAAACAACTGAGAATGTCTACAGTCAAATACAACAGGATCCATTCACAACTCCTGGAATTGTCTCCTGCTATTAGCGTACTGGAGCTAGCTAGAGCTGGTAAAACTGTTAGGATTGGGTGTATTCATCTGCAGGTTGAACATTTCATAGTTTGTCCTATACTGTATGAACTGAGATTCAGGAGAAAACAGGCTACAGAGTCACTGATTCAGGTGTCACAGATTGGTGATATTCCTATAACTCTTGTCTTGGTTTATATTCCCATAGCTCTTGTCTTGGTTGATAGTCCCATAACTCTGGTCTTGGTTGATATTCCCATAGCTCTTGTCTTGGTCTTGGTAGTACCCACTGTTCACTGGAGGCTGTATGTAGAGATACAATATATTCCTCTGCTGACATCTCCCAAACTGGAATCAAAGGGTGAAAGGCCAGTGTATTAACCTATTGAACTGCTCCTGTCCCCCTGACACCCCCTCCTCCCTACATTATTGATGAGTACAATATTCTCTTTCCCATGTCCTACAGCTCAGAGCCTAACATATTCAAATGGAGCTTTGCTGGTGTTCCACAAAGTCCTGACTCCTAACCTTTTGCAAGTAGGAGAAATGCTCTTCTCGCTCTAATCTGTGTGTGTGTGTGTGTGTGTGTGTGTGTGTGTGTGTGTGTGTGTGTGTGTGTGTGTGTGTGTGTGTGTGTGTGTGTGTGTGTGTGTGTGTGTGTGTGTGTGTGTGTGTGTGTGTGTGTGTGTGTGTGTGTATATGTGTGTGTGTGTGTGTGTGTGTGTGTGTGTGTGCCGAGGTCCTATTCAGGCAAAGCCCTCACAAAGACTTTGAATATAATCTTGTCTGGTCTGCAGCCCTGGAAGCAATTTTCTGCTGCTTTTCGACTGCTGTCTTGGAAATTGCCAACCAAGGCTTTTTGGCTGCAATGTAAATCCCTGGCATACATGGGTTTGGCCATCCAAATTAGATTATGTTCTGCTCCCAGTCACTGGCCATAGCCAGCAAGTGCCATTGTTGAGTATTGCTTACATTAATGCTTTGTCCAATTGTTCACATCTGTCAAAGGAATAAAAACCTCTGAATGAGGTTGTGGATGTGTGTGGGCGTCCGTCCCAGGCCAGGACTGAAACAATGCCACCCGCTCTTTCTCTCTGTCTGTCTGTCTGTCTGTCTGTCTGTCTGTCTGTCTCGCCTCTCTCCAGAAAGACATCAGGGCTGCATCCTGGTTGGGATGTTGGCTGAGGTAGTTCCCTTATTTTCCGTAGTTGCGGTGTAAAATGGGGAATTGCCAATGCACTGCAGCCGCTCAAAAATGTTACTGGCCCCAGAGCTCTAGACCTGCAGAGAGAGCCACGCTCACTGCCGGCCGGGCCGGGCCTCTGTACAGCAAAGACTGGGGAGAGAGTGAACACGCCATAATGGGCCTGTTATGGCCCATTATGGGCCATAACTGCTGCAGCATTGTTACAGTGGGCACCTAATGGCTCCTGTGTCTGCCAGGTCACTCAGTTCACTCTCCATATTGTTGTGGTTATGGTAGTGTTGTGTTATTGTAAGCAGAGGGTTTGATAAGGCAGAGATGTGAGCCTAACTTATAGGTCCCTGGAGGAGCCAGTGAACAGTTCAGGGTCATTGAGAGCTGGAAACCCGTAATAATACACCAGCAAATGATCTCAACCCAGTGTGGAATAAAAACCACAAGAGAGCTCTGTCAGAAAGGCCTTTACTGCACAGAGCAGAGATGGTAATGCATAAGATGCACCATGTGCAAATTAAGTTGAAAGGTCAGGTTTTGGGGCTGACTTGGTTCTCCTTCCAGAGAAAAAGAGAAGAACATCTCAGCCTGGTGTATGATAGCATATTCTATCATTAAAAACAAACCAAAAATCGAATCTGGCGTCCAGCCCGGAGTAGCGGTAGCAGTTAGCAGTTCAGCTCCATAATTGAACTAAGATGCTACTCTGTGCTGCTCTCTTAATGAGGTGGTAGCCTGGTGCTGTCAGTAGAGGCTGGAGGACTCAGAGGACTGGATGTCTAGGGCAGTGGTCCATCTATGGGCTGAGTGATCCTGTGCCTGCCTCGGGGATGAGGCCTGTGGAGCTCCTAGTGCAGGGCTGAGGCCCAGGGAGCAGGGGAAAAGAGAGCGAGAGACTGCATGAAAGAAACCCTCGGCTTACCACACCACTGGATGGGCTTAAGACGGAAATGGTTCAAAACTACCAACTACTGGAGCGCTGTAACATTATAAATAGCATTGCAATTGGTTACAACTAAAATACAAAACAGATTGGGATGAGAAAAGGGGATGTAACACCACTTCATGTTTAAAGAGCACTTTGTCTCCATCTTAGTCAGGGCAGGGCGCAAATTGCAGAGGTTTAGGCCCTCAAGGTCTCCACTCTGGGCCATATGTGACCTTTGTGATGAGTGACAGCTGATACACAAAGCCTGCTATTGTGGTCAGATCAGAGAGCTGTGTGCTTCACCTCCCCATAGACCAGGTGTGTGAGCTGCAGCACATGCTGCGAGGCCCGCTTTCACAGACATGGCAATCACAGTTATTCAACAGAATATTATGGCCTTTGTCAGTTGTCTTTTTTTTATCAAGGTATTAGCCCTGTGCACCTGGGCAATCGAAAAAAGGAAATGATCAAACCCCAAGGTTTACACACCTGTCCTGCTTGATTATCGTCTGCTTCGACTCAAGTGAAGCTTTTCATGATCTTACAGAAGCAGTCCCTTTACCAGAAGAATAGTGGAGGACTTCTCTACTTTTTTTCACTTAAATCCAGACAGTGTTTTCAGCTGTCCTTAATACCGGACATTAAACGGCTCTAACAATCCTTATTATCTTGCAGTTGTATGGAGCAGCCTGGACAATCCAAGGCCATATGGCTGTGGCCAGGCTATTTATAAAGGAGAGGGGCAGGAGTGGAGCGGCAGTGTGATGCATAAATACAGGGTAGACACAGGCACAATGCACAGGGCCTCCTGCCTCTCTCTGTCTCTTCTTCTGCTTTCTTTACCATTGCCTCTGGCTGCCTCTGCCAGGCTGCCCAGGCCCAGGATACGCCCTGTGGCTGTGGGCATAGAAGCGGGCCTCCCGCACATGTTCTGTGGCCAGGCAGATTAAAGCCCTCTTCACAGTGCTGACATGGGCCTTCTTGGATTCCACACTTCTCCAATGCTAAGCTAAGAAGTTCCACTGACTCTGCCATCCCTGCTCTGTTCTCTATGGCAATGGAATGACTTCACCGGGCAGCCATTTGCTATCGAAAAAAATGTGTTTGTAACCAAATTTGAGACAAAAAGAGCACGGGGCAGGGCGGAGGAGATTATTGTGGGTGGCTTTTTTTCCACTTGAGCTTGGAGCGCGTCGCTATAATTTGAGATGTGGGATGAAGGCTGCATGCTGAACTCATTTGAGGGAAGGACCGCTCGCTCGCCAGAGGCCGTGTTCAGAATGGGAGGGGAGCAACTTGTACCATTATATATTTTGTATTTTCTCTCTCTGCCCTCTCTCATGTTCTCTCATTCCCTGCCTCTCCTTCACTTGTGCATTTATTCTATCAAGTTTTTTATCTTTCCACCTTTCACTCCCTGCTCTCTCTCTCTCTCTCTCTCTCTCTCTCTCTCTCTCTGTCTCTCTCTCTCGCACTCTGTCTCTCTCTCTCTCTCTCTTTCTCTCTCTGTCTCTCTCTTTCTCTCTCTCTCTCTCTCTCTCTCTCTCTCTCTTTCTCTCTCTCTCTCTCTCTCTCTCTCTCTCTCTCTCTCTCTCTCTCTCTCTCTCTCTCGCTTTCTCTCCTATCACAGTTGTCATATTTCTTTCTCCATTTGCTGAAGGGAAGTGCTCTTGCCATTTTCACTACTGTACAGTTGTGGCCAAAAGTTTTGAGAATTACTCAAATATTAATTTCCACAAAGTTTGCTGCTTCAGTGTCTTTAGATATTTTTGGCAGATGTTACTATGGAACACTGAAGTATAATTACAAGCATTTCATAAGTGTCAAAGGCTTTTACTGACAATTACATGAAGTTGATGCAAAGAGTCCCCTTCTTTTTCAAGACCTCTGCAATCCGCCCTGGCATGCTGTCAATTAACTTCTGGGCCGCATCCTGACTGATGGCAGCCCATTCTTGCATAATCAATGCTTGAAGTTTGTCCAAATTTGTGGGTTTTTGTGGGATTAAGGTCTGGGGAGTTTCCTAGCCATGTCCTAAAATATATATGTTTTGTTCCCCGAGCCACTTAGTTATCACTTTTTCCTTATGGCAAGGTGCTCCATTATGCTGGAAAAGGCATTGTTCGTCACCAAACTGTTCCTGGATGGTTGGGAGAAGTTGCTCTCGGAGGATGTGTTGGTACCATTCTTATTCATGGCTGTGTTCTTAGGCAAAATTGTGAGTGAGCCCACTCCCTTGGCTGAGAAGCTACCCCACACATGAATGGTCTCAGGATGCTTTGCTGTTGGCATTACACAGGACTGATGGTAGCGCTCACCTTGTCTTCTCCGGACAAGCTTTTTTCCGGATGCCACAAACAATCGGAAAGGGGATTCATCAGAGAAAATGACTTTACCCTAGTCCTCAGCAGTCCAATCCCTGTACCTTTTGCAGAATATCAGTGTCCCTGATATTTTTCCTGGTGAGAAGTGGCTACTTTCCTGCTTTCTTGACACCAGGCCATCCTCCAAAAGTCTTTGCCTCACTGTGCGTGCAGATGCACTCACACCTGCCTGCTGCCATTCCTGAGCAAGCTCTGTACTGGTGGTGCCCCGATACCGCAGCTGAATCAACTTTAGGAGACGGTCCTGGCGCTTGCTGGACTTTCTTGGGCACCCTGAAGCCTTCTTCACAACAATTGAACCGCTCTCCTTGAAGTTCTTGATGATCCGATAAATGGTTGATTGAGGTGCAATCTTACTGGCAGCAATATCCTTGCTTGTGAAGACCTTTTTGTGCAAAGCAATGATGACAGCACGTGTTTCCTTGCAGGTAACCATTTTTTGACAGAGGAAGAACAATGATTCCAAGCACCACCCTCCTTTTGAAGCTTCCAGTCTGTTATTCAAACTCAATCAGCATGACAGAGTGATCTCCAGCCTTGTCCTCGTCAACACTCACACCTGTGTTAATGATAGAATCACTGACATGATGTCAGCTGGTCCTTTTTGTGGCAGGGCTGAAATGCAGTGGAAATGTTTTGGGGGGATTCAGTTCATTTGCATGGCAAAGAGGGACTTTGCAAATAATTGCAATTCATCTGATAACTCTTCATGACATTCTGGAGTATATGCAAATTGCCATCATACAAACTGAGGCAGCAGACTTTGTGAAAATTGATATTTGTGTCATTTTCAAAACTTTTGGTCACGACTGTACATTATAAATGTCCTTTATAGTGGGCATGCAGCAGGCAGGCGGTGGTGAGCATACTGTACCATCTCTCTGGACGGGCGGAGGGCCATCGTTCCTGGATACCACCGCATGTCCTTCTGTGCCAGAGTGATCAGTAAAAATTTTATGACATCATAAAATAATAAAAATGCCATTAATTTATCACAGCACTTGATGCAGCGGTAGTAAAGTAGCATTAGTTCACTGAATATTTTCAAGCCTTGAAACAAAAAGCCTGATGTTGTGCATATAATTTATCTCCATAATTCTAACTGTAATTCTAATGCACGGATATAAATGATAAAGGTTGTAAGCAATAAGTATATAAAACATACTATATAAAATGTAATGGAAATTCATTGTAGCATATTGCACAGATTTAGTGTAATGTTCATTAGCATTGCCAGCACAGGGAAAGAGAAAGTCATATTTGTCCAATGTTTTCTAGCCTTGTGGCTGACATACAGTACTGTCCAGCTACAGTAGAGTACAGTAGAGTACAGCAGAGTACATAAGAATACAGTAACTCACATTAGACAACACATCCTAAATCAACCTGTTATAGGCCAATGTAACAATGATTGTTCATGTATCATCAGCCTGTACAGAAGTTCTATTATATTTAATGATGTGGAGGTAATAAGGGCTTAATTCAATAAGCCGACTTGTTCAACACTGGTCCCAGCTGACTGCACAAGCTGATGTTCCCTCTGTGTGATCACTGGGACTTTGTGCTAGAGAAAGGAGAAGTTTAGCGCTGAGCTAGTTGTTAATGAAAGTCTTTGATGGATGGCTCCTGTTACCCATCCCTCAGCCCAACATGATGCTTAATGATCATGAGTTTATAAAAGGCCTTGATTGATCAGGAGGGGCCAGTGTAGTAGGGTGGGGGCGGGTGGGTGGGGACGGGGGAGTAGACGGCTAATTTATTACACAGTTCCCCCAGAATGCAGAGTCCTCCCAGGCCCTCCCGGCAGAGAGGAGAGAACTGTCCATGTAGCATCCCATCCCAGGCCGCCATTGCCCGTCCGACTAATCGCACATCCATCAATTTGTCATCGGGCCGCTAGCCTCTTTCATTAAGTGCAATAATGTGGCTGGGTGATGAATACAGCAGTGTGTGTCGCTTCACACGGAGCGTGGCGCTGGGAAGGCATGGCGCTCTATCTTATCTTTACAAAGCGCCTTCTGCCCAGCGGGGACCAGCGCATATGTCATAATTAGAAAACACTTAAGTTAGCAAAGCCAAGGCAGATAGGCAGCCTCTAATCACAGGCCATAAGCAGGTGGTGGTTAATTGTAGATCAGAATCACTCAGATGTCCATACATAATGATGGCTCCTTGAAGCATGATGGTAAATTGCAGCACTCTCACTGTCTTTCACAAACAGAGACACACACACAGAGACACACACACAGAGACACACACACAGAGACACACACACAGAGACACACACACACAGAGACACACACACACACACACACAGACACACACACACAAATCAAAGTTTATTTGTCACGTGCGCAGAATACAACAGGTGTAGACCTTACAGTGAAATGCTTACTTACAGGCTCTAACCAATAGTGCAAAAAAGGTATTAGGTGAACAATAGGCAAGTAAAGAAATAAAAACAACAGTAAAAAGACAGGCTATATACAGTAGTGAGGCTATATACAGTAGTGAGGCTATATACAGTAGCGAGGCTACATACAGACACCGGTTAGTCAGGCTGATTGAGGTAGTATATGTACATGTAGTTATGGTTAAAGTGACTATGCATATATGATGAACAGAGAGTAGCAGTAGTGTAAAAAAGGGGTTGGCGGGTGGTGGGACACAATGCAGATAGATAGCCCGGTTAGCCAATGTGCGGGGGCACTGGTTGGTTGGGAGCACTGGTTGGTCGGCCCAATTGAGGTAGTCCGTACATGAATGTATAGTTAAAGTGACTATGCCTATGATGAACAGAGAGTAGCAGCAGCGTAAAAGAGGGCTTGGGGGAGGGCACACAATGCAAATAGTCCGGGTAGCCATTTGATTACCTGTTCAGGAGTCTTATGGCTTGGGGGTAAAAACTGTTGAGAAGCCTTTTTGTCCTAGACTTGGCACTCCGGTACCACTTGCCATGCGGTAGTAGAGAGAACAGTATATGACTGGGGTGGCTGGGGTCTTTGACAATTTTTAGGGCCTTCCTCTGGCACCGCCTGGTGTAGAGGTCCTGGATGGCAGGCAGCTTAGCCCCAGTGATGTACTGGGCCGGACGCACTACCCTCTGTAGTGCCTTGCGGTTGGAGACGGAGCAATTGCCGTACCAGGCAATGATGCAACCAGTCAGGATGCTCTCGATGTTGCAGCTGTAGAACCTTTTGAGGATCTCAGGACCCATGTCAAATCTTTTTCGTTTCCTGATGGGGAATAGGCTTTGTCGTGCCCTCTTCACGACTGTCTTGGTGTGTTTGGACCATTCTAGTTTGTTGTTGATGTGGACACCAAGGAACTTGAGGCTCTCAACCTACTCCACTACAGCCCCGTCGATGAGAATGAGGGCGTGCTCGGTCCACCTTTTCCTGCAGTCCACAATCATCTCCTTAGTCTTGGTTACGTTGAGGGATAGGTTGTTATTCTGGCACCACCCGGCCAGGTCTCTGACCTCCTCCCTATAGGCTGTCTCGTTGTTGTTGGTGATCAGGCCTACCACTGTTGTGTCGTCTGCAAACTTAATGATGGTGTTGGAGTCGTGCCTGGCCATGCAGTCGTGGGTGAACAGAGAGTACAGGAGGGGACTGAGCACGCAGTGAGGGGAGCTCCAGTGTTGAGGATCAGCGTGGCAGTTGTGTTGCTACCTACCCTCACCACCTGGGGGCGGCCCGTCAGGAAGTCCAGGATCCAGTTGCAGAGGGAGGTGTTTAGTCCCAGGATCCTTAGCTTAGTGATGAGCTGTGAGGGTTCCATGGTGTTGAACACTGAGCTGTAGTCAATGAATAGCATTCTCACATAAGTGTTCCTTTTGTCCAGGTGGGAAAGGGCAGTGTGGAGTGCAATAGAGATTGCATCATCTGTGGATCTGTTTGGGCGGTATGCAAATTGGAGTGGGTCTAGGGTTTCTGGGATAATGTTGTTGATGTGAGCCATTACCAACCTTTCAAAGCACTTAATGGCTACGGACGTGAGTGCTACGGGTCTGTAGTTGTTTAGGCAGGTTGCCTTTGTGTTCTTGGGCACAGGGACTATGGTGGTCTGCTTGAAACATGTTGGTATTACAGACTCAATCAGGGACATGTTGAAAATGTCAGTGAAGAAACCTGCCAGTTGGTCAACACAATGCCCGGAGCACACGTCCTGGTAATCCGTCTGGCCCCGCAGCCTTGTGTATGTTGACCTGTTTAAAGGTCTTACTCACGTCGGCTACGGAGAGTGTGATCACACAGTCGTCTGGAACAGCTGATGCTCTAATGCATGCCTCAGTGTTGCTTGCCTCGAAGCGAGCATTGAAGTGATTTAGCTCGTCTGGTAGGCTCGTGTCACTGGGCAGCTCGCGGCTGTGCTTCCCTTTGTAGTCTGTAATAGTTTGCAAGCCCTGCCACATAAGACGAGCATCGGAGCCGGTGTAGTATGATTCAGTCTTAGCCCTGTATTGACGCTTTGCCTGTTTGATGGTTCGTCGCAGGGCATAGCAGGATTTCTTATAAGCTTCCGGGTTAGAGTCGCGCACCTTGAAAGCGGCAGCTCTGCCCTTTAGCTCAGTGCAGATGTTGCCTGTAATCCATGGCTTCTGGTTGGGGTATGTACGTACAGTCACTGTGGGGACGACGTCCTCGATGCACTTATTGATAAAGCCAGTGACTGATGTGGTGTACTCCTCAATGCCATCGGAAGAATCCCGAACAGTCTGTGATAGCAAAACAGTCCTGTAGTTTAGCATCTGCTTCATCTGACCACTTTTTTATAGACCGAGTCACTGGTGCTTCCTGCTTTAATTTTTGCTTGTAAGCAGGAATCAGGAGGACAGAGTTGTGGTCGGATTTACCAAATGGAGGGCGAGGGAGAGATTTGTATGCGTCTCTGTGTGTGGAGTACAGGTGATCTAGAATTTTTTTCCCTCTGGTTGCACATTTAACGTTGATAGAAATTTGGTAGAATCAAAAAATTTGATTTGACACAGAGACACACACAGACAGAGACACACACACAGAGACACACACACAGAGACACACACACAGAGAGACATACAGTACTCTCTCTTTTTGAGGAATAGTTCTTGAATAAATAAAATGCCTCAAGATGATGGAGAAGACTTGGTGGAATTCAAGTGTCTCAATTTGTCTTCTTGTCATCCTTTTCAGGCCTTATTATCAAAGGAAATTGAAAGAGGAAAAACATTTCAGTAATTGACAATGGATTTATTTTTGACAATGGATTTCTTTTCTCTCTGAGAAATGAATGAACAACTGTCTGTTTTTTCTGGAAGTAATGCTTTTGATCAGGACGTTCTATTAAACTAAATCAAACAGCATTGTATTGCAGGTGATGTTCTGTATTAACCTCCAGTGACTGAAGTGTAATGGTACATTATATTTTCTCTGATAGGAGAGAGGTATACAAGCTCCCATGTGGGTGGAAAAACAAGAACACAAACAAAAGAGTGAAAGCCCAGAGATCAGTGAAAGATGAATGTGTGTGTTGGTGTCGGTGTCTGTGTGTGCGGCAGGGGAGCTGTTAGCATTGTGTAGGGAGCCCACTTGAGTGTCTGTTCAAACTGCGTGTGATAGGCAGTGATAGGCAGAAAAGACACAGGAAGAGGAGGGGTACACATAGTGCACCTTTGGCAGAGATAGAATGCTCACCCTGGGAGTAAAACAAACGCTTTCGGCTGAACCCTGGCAACATGCCTGCTTTTAGTGTCTTCCAGGCGAATCCGAAGGGGAGAGATTATTTGTGTCATGCCGAGTCAAAGTGTCCATCTCCTACTTGAGTCTTTAGAGAGGAAGACAGCCCTGTGCTAATGCCCTGCGCATTCACTGTCGAACTAGGTCATCTAACAATGGAGCGAGCAGCAGTCGGCACTCTCCCCCTGCATAATACATTAAGTGTAATGTGCAGCAACTATTCAGAGGGCCCCGAAAGCTGTTATTTTATTCTGTAAATGCACACGGACATGACATTTAATATTGTCACAGGCGAGCTGAATGAACGGGTTTCATTGTGCGTCAAGTACAACATGATGCCAAGTTTAATCTGAGCATAAAGCGACATGACAAAAGGGAGAACACGGTGTGTTCTATAAAGCATGAGTCCTGAATACGTGATGGCTGCTGAGCTCTGGGCGCTAGCTCCAGACAGACAGACAGACAGACAGACAGACAGACAGGGGATGTACAGCAAAGATTACAGAGGGAAAACCTGAGCGCTGCAAAGAAAGGGCCCCAGCCCCTATTGTGTGCTCGGGATCACAAAGTATTCCTCTGTAACTCTATTTACAGCACCCCTGGCTCCTACTGTCTCTACCTCCCTCCCTCCTGTCATACATTATAGCATCTGCTGAATGCTGGCAGGGATGATAAAGGCAAGCTCAATCCACTTCCATCATGTCAAAGAAGCGGCTCTACAATAGAGATAGCAGTTATTTCAAAGAAATACTGTGTTTCAGAAATGACTCATTCAGTTATGCTACTGATCAGCTATTCTCTTGATATGGAAAGAGATGTACTGTATATGCAGCAGTTTGTTCAAGTTCCTCATTGTCTCTCTCTCTCTTTCCTCTCTGTTTCTGTGTACTGTAGGAGCGGGCACACTTTGAGAGCCTTGGTCACCACCTTAGCAAACTGGGCGAGGATGGCAAAATTGGTCACAGAGTCATCGACCTCACCAGGCCAGAGGATCTGGATGGTAAGTACAGACTTCTCTCCTATAGTTTTCCCATGCTGAAAAGCCATCCAGTCAGTTCTTTGTAACAGTGAATTCTTCAGACTGCTGCCTGGATCCCCCCCAGTGCACAGTGTGTTCCTGTAGTGGACCAGAGAGAGGTGAGGGCTGCCAGAGCAGTAGACCAGGGGGAGCTGGGTTGGGGGGATAGTGGTGTTTGAAGGCGCCCACCGCTCCCTGGTTTTCACAGGTAGGTGAGGGGTGGACAGGGTGCCTGAGGACAAAGCTGGCCCTTCTCCAGGCCTGGCCCCGGCTGCCGCTGCGCTTGTTTGAGGTCCTGGGCACAGAGGTGTAAATTCGTGTAGCACCCGTGTGACAAAGCGTCATCTCCCTTTGTGGGCCTGGAGCGTAAACAGTGGTGAGGAATGCCTCGATGCGCCAATGTTTGTCTGACGTAAATATTTGTGTCAGTTTCCATGGCACTTCAGAGCCCCGAGCAGAAGGAAAATGAATCAGGCTCACCTTTAATAGCTGAAACATTCTCAAGATGGAGGGAGAGATATTTCTCAGGACAATGCAAGCGCACTCGCCTCTTTAAGATCCCTTCTAAAAGCCGCTTTAAAACATTTCCCACCAATTTCCCCATTTCCCAACATTCCCAACAAAATAATTACAACACACAACGTTTCACAAATTGTATGGTCTACCTCACATAAACCTGCTTGTTGACAAAGTCAAAGAACTGAAACATAAATGAGTTGTCATGTCTGCTTTCACATCACACCCATCAATTCAGGATTAGAGGTGCAGTTAGTGGCCATAGAGGGATAGTTCCCACGTCGTCACCGCAGCAGACTCTGTCCCACCCCTCTGGCCCTCAGGGCAGATGTTCTCTAGGTCCTCAGCCTATCCCAGTTAGCCCAGTGGGAACCTTTCTTCTGTGGCTACTGTGGAGTCGGGACAGGAGCAAGGAGCCCACCAGCCCCTGTCGTCAGGGATCAGTTTTGTCCTTTTATGTCCTGTGCAGGGCTGAGGGAAAGGCCAGCGCCAGAAGCCTCTGGGAAGTAAGTTCCCAGCAGGCTGTGGATTAGGAGGAGGCAGAGAGGAGAGGCAGGGCCACAGAGGTCCTCTTCCCAGGGGAGAGAGGAGAGGCAGGGCCACGGAGGTCCTCTTCCCAGGGGAGAGAGGGTGGTGGCTAGAAGCCAGAGACATGCACATAGCTCACCAACACAGTCACCATTTCATCTCCACAAATATATCTGTCTGTTTCAGCAGCACCTCCAGATGAAGGATGTGAACAGGGCTTTAACATGATGCGCACCACATTAAAGCCTCTTTTTACAACCACAATCTGTTTACTTTGGAGAACAAGATCCGTGTTTACTTTTGAGGTTCTTGTTTGGAGGTGTTATGTTGAGCAAATCTAAGAAAAAAATAATTCATAGCTGTCAACAGCATTTTCAACAGCCTACCCGGTTGAGTGATTCCTTGAGGGTACCACATGTAAATATAATTCATTATTTTAAAGCAGGGACTTTTTATCCTGCAACACGAGTGTACTGCAGACACCTTTCTGCTCCCCAACATGAGGAAAACTACTGGTAGTATCTGAATATACCTGAATAGGGTGTAGCTGCTAGTGACTGTAGGTCTGTCAGGGCAGGGGTCAATCTCCCTGCAGAGGAGAAACAGTGCTATTCAGAAGACAACTGTACAGCGGGAATCGCTGCAGTACACAGAAAGCTTTAGGTTGCTTAAACTAATATTTGCAAAGCATGCAGCAACCAAATTAACAGCTGCCAAAGTTCTAACAAGGGCCATTGGAAAATAGTGGCGTGGTTTGGGAATAGATAGAATTTCTTTCATTTTGGAAAGCCACGAGCGCCACATGCATCAGCTCACCGCAAAGTCATTAGGTCTTTTTAAGCTCAGATGAAAAACAAAACAAATACCACAAAGGCCTCAACCCAGCCTCTTTGTTCATTCACATATGGCTTGGTAGAAGAAGTATGGCACGCGGGTTGTGTGTTTGTCTAAAGCGTCTCTGCCAGAGAGGGTCCTGGGAGAACAAAGGGGGCGTTGAGAGATGCAGGGAGGCAGGAAACAGAGTTCATCTGAACGCTCAGCACAATATCAGCCAAGGAGAAATAAGCAAGGCAGCTTGGCTAAGTAGAAAAAGGCTAAAGACTCCTTATGGGATAGGAGGAACAGTAGTGTTGTACTTTTGTTGTACAGTAACAGACAGTGATGTTGTGTTTATTTGTCTTGGTAGCTCAGAGCTGTTGTTCAGTTTATTATCAGATGATTGTTTTGAGAGGTTCATGTTGTTGTTTTCCTTCCTAACCAGAGGTTCATGTTGTTGTTTTCCTTCCTAACCAGAGGTTCATGTTGTTGTTTTCCTTCCTAACCAGAGGTTCATGTTGTTGTTTTCCTTCCTAACCAGAGGTTCATGTTGTTGTTTTCCTTCCTAACCAGAGGTTCATGGGAATTATAGGCTGACTTTTATTGCCTTGAATGTTCCCATAGGAGGCTATTTGTTAGAGCTCAAACTAGGTGGTTTAGACATGAGACCATATCAGTTACAACTGTAATGTATATGATCAATTAGGGTGTCCCTTTCTGAACTTGGTTGATTCCCAAAACAATGAATTCAAATGGTTTTTAATGAAAGTATAAAACATTACATTTGCAAACATTTACTTTATTCAGACAATTCAGACAATTCCCTTTATACAGTTCACGTTTGATTTCCAATAGTTCTGTTTTAATCATATAGGCCTATCCTTGGAGATTAGTGTGCGTGTGCCTGTGTGCCTGTGTGTGTCATGCCCATACTCTGTTAGGACAGGGAGTTGGTTTTGCATGTTGTTGAGGGCCCAGAGACTGCATGTCAGCCCAGGTTGCCCAGGTTTTATTGATTGATTCTGGAATAGTGAGATGTGAAGAGGAATGCACCCTGCCCCACTTTAAGGCTGATGGCATGCGAGAGGAAGAAAGAGCTATACTGTAGCAGGCAAGTGCTAACATGTCAGCTGTTAGTTCCCTTACACACGCACAGAAATGGAAGAATTCAAAGCATCCAACTGGCATGTAATTGTTTAATTAGCGGTCTATGAACCCCGGCTTGAATAGAGGCACTGAGCACTGCATGTGTCATGTCTGTCCATACACTGCATGTGTCATGTCTGTCCATACACTGCATGTGTCATATCTGTCCATACACTGCATGTGTCATATCTGTCCATACACTGCATGTCATATCTGTCCATACACTGCATGTGTCATATCTGTCCATACACTGCATGTGTCATATCTGTCCATACACTGCATGTGTCAAATCTGTCCATACACTGCATGTGTCAAATCTGTCCATACACTGCATGTGGGCTGATCCCCTCCCTTGGAGGGAGAGGCCCTATTGTCAGCAGTAAATACCTTTAGTGAGAGGTGTTTGATTTGTTCCCACTGGGCGGGGAGCAGGGAGGGCTTGGCAGGTTGGAGTGATTGTTGCATGCTCATTGAGGCAGATCCTCCTGAGCAGATGCCTGTGTGACAGTCCGTGTTGCCCTCAGAACAAAGCTGAAGGGGAGGGAGAGAGGGGCAGCACAGCCCTCTGGCTCTGCTCGGCACAGGGTCCAGTCTGAACCTGCAGCACACAGGTGTCATAGGCTGCTGGGCTTCACTTCACTCTCTCTGTTGTTTCTCCTTTCTTTCCCTCTCTCTTCTTTATTTGCCTCCATCTCTGACTTCTTTCTATTTTCCTTCTCCCCCTCTCCCCCTCTCTCCCTCTCCCCCTCTCTCCTTCTCCCCTGCTCTCTCCTTCTCCCCTGCTCTCTCTCTCTCTCTCTCTCTCTCTCTCTCTCTCTCTCTCTCTCTCTCTCTCTCTCTCTCTCTCTCTCTCTCTCTCTCTCTCTCTCTCTCTCTCTCTCTCTCTCTCTCTCTCTTTCTCTCTATCCACTCCCTCTCCTTCTCTCTCTCTCTCTCTCTCTCTCTCTCTCTCTCTCTCTCTCTCTCTCTCTCTCTCTCTCTCTCTCTCTCTCTCTCTCTCTCTCTCTCTCTCTCTCTCTCTATCCCCTCTCCTTCTCTCTCGCTCTCTATCTATCACCCTCTCTCTCTCTCCCTCGCCTTCTCTCTCTCTCTCTCTCTCTCTCTCTCTCTCTCTCTCTCTCTCTCTCTCTCTCTCTCTCTCTCTCTCTCTCTCTCTCTCTCTCCCCCTCTCCTTCTCTCTCCCTCTCTGTCTCTCTCTCTCCCTACCCCCCTCTCTCGCTCTCTATCTATCACCCTCTCTCTCTCTCTCCCTCGCCTTCTCTCTCTCTCTCTCTCTCTCTCTCTCTCTCAAATTCAAATTCAAGCTGCTTTATTGGCATGAAAAACATTGTGTCAATATTGCCAAAGCAACAATGTATACAATATACATTGTAATAAAATTAGAAACAATAACATATAATAATATAAAATGGTAGTAAATAATAATACAAAATTAAATACAAAAATAATAACAATAAAATGGTAAGTCAGTAGTAAAAATGTAATAAATTGAAAAAAATCTAAATATGGAAAATTAAGCTATAACTAACTTATAACTAAATAATGGTAATCTACATCTGTACTACAACTACCATCATCATCACTACTACTGCCATCACCATCATCATTAAACTGCTATCATTACCATTACCACCCATACCACTACTATACGGAATGATAAACAACAATAATAATAGTAGTAACAATAATATTAATAACAATAACAGCTATAATTAGTAAGTTCCTGTTTACTATGCAGATGTTACTATTCAGTGTCCCTCAGGCTATGGCAGGCAAATACATATTTGGCTGCAAGAGGAGCCATTGCTCCTTCGCCCATGAGTATTTTTAGTTTTTCCTCTGGATTTAATGAGTTAAAATTTGGAATAAATGTAGTCATTTCTGTGAATAATGAATCTCTTGGTGAGGAATATTTATCACAGTAAAGGAGGAAGTGCATCTCTGTTTCTACCTCCCCTGTCGTGCAGTGACCACATACACGCTCCTCCTTGGGTAGCCATGTCTTTTTATGTCTGCCGGTTTCTATTGCCTATTTCTATTCTACTCTCTCTCTCTCTCTCTCTCTCTCTCTCTCTCTCTCTCTCTCTATCCCCCATCCTTCCTTCCTTCCTCCTCTCTCTCTCTCTCTCTCTCTCTCTCTCTCCCTCTCTCTCTCTCTCTCTCTCTCTCTCTCTCTCTCTCTCTCTCTCTCTCTCTCTCTCTCTCTCTCTCTCTCTCTCTATCCCCCATCCTGCTCTCTCTCGCTCTCCCTCTCCTTCTCTGTCTCTGACAAATTAAAAGCAGATTCTCATATCGCTCCGTCACATTGAGCTACAGGCCTCATGAATCACAATAAATTTGATTAAGCAGCCCTCCCCTGTTCCCCCCCTCCCCAGCCCCAACCCTGGGGGCTGCCCTGTCACACACCTAACTAAAAGCTTCCCCAACGTGCCGCTCCTCCCAAAAAATCAATTAATGCTTGTTTGTAAATGTTTATTGAAGAGAGAAAACAGCATTGTTGTAAATTGCATGTTACCGTTGTGGGGTGATGCTTGGTGAGCTATAGGCCCTGCTGCTGCTGCCAGCTCCCTCAGTGGCTGCTGCTGCTGCTTCTGATTAGGACACATCATGATTACCCTGCAGGGCCAATGAGAGGGGGCAGGGACCTCCCATGTGACCATACACAAGCGCTGTGGCAGGGACGGAAGCGGTCCTTTGTCCTCATGGAGTGGTGGCATCATGTGGCTCTTAGCAACCTCCTTCTAGCCCTGGGTCAGTCTCATTTCTGCTCCCAGCTCTAAGTCCCAACACTGACAGGCAGAGCCCTCAGCCCTGAGTCTGGTTCTGAATCTGGGTCTGCTTAGCCCGTCAACACTCCGTTCCACACACACAAAGCCACCAGGATGTTATAATGCTGTTTCGAGGAGCCATAGATTTCCCTTTCATGGCTTGCTGGTGCAGATACAAACTGGAGAAGAAGTGCTCCTCCTCGTCTTCCGCCTGGCGAACCAGAACCCAGGGCTTCACGGGCCTCATCTCTAATGAACTGATTGAAGTGGTTTGTTTCCTGGCGCTGGTGTCAGGGTGGCGGGCTGTGTTGTGTCCCCCTCCTCGTAAGAGGCTCACCTCTGCCCGTATGCATGCATGCCAGTATATAAATTGCTGAATCAGTGTCAGTGGCAGAGTAATGGCACGGGGGGCATCGTAAATTAGAGCGAGCGATCCCGGGACGCAGACACTGGCTGTCGTGTCTGAGTGAGCGCTGCGCTCCTGCCCTAATGAATACCTTCATCTGGCCTGGCAGTCAGCAGATTGGCCTATGTTGATGGATACTGTCAGCCCCACGCCACACCACATTTCATTGCACAATAAACATGGCTGTCAAAACCAAACAAAGTGAAATCAATTCATCCTGTACAGTGAGTGCGTGCTAAATGAAATGAATGTACTGTGGGGACGGTGGCAGCAGAGGTAGTGTATTATTCCTGAATCCTGACGGCGTAAAGCTGGGAGGTAAAGGCTTTTCTCAACCAGGCATGTGTACAGGTATGTGTGAGTGTCACGCCCTGACCGGTAGGAGCCTGTTTATGTCTCCTTTTGGTTTGGTCAGGGTGTGATTTGGGGTGGGCATTCTATGTTATAGTTTTTGTATTTCTTTGTTGTTGGCCGGGTAGGGCTCTCAATCAGGGACAGCTGTCCATCGTTGTCTCTGATTGGGAGCCATACTTTAGTAGCCCTTTTTTCCTCCTTTCCTGGTGGGAAGTTGACTCTGTTTATGTGTATGTGCCGTTGGTGCTATACTTTTGATCTTCGTTTGTTGTTTTTGTATTGAGTGAGTTAACCAAATAAATATGTTTAACTCCACCCGGCACCTTGGTCCGTCCATGAAGATCGTGACAGTGAGGCCTTTTATCTACTTCCCCAGAGTCAGATGGACTAGTGGATTCCATTTGTATGTCTATGTGTCCAGTATGAAGGAAGTTAGATGCTAACTAGCATTAGCTAGCAGATACTCATAGACATCCAGTCATTACGTTAGCAATTGCACTCTAGGTGCAGTTCTTTCAAACTGCACCCAGAGACATAAAAAGGGCATCCACAAGTTCATCTGACTCTGGGGAAGTAGATCATGAAGTATTCCTTTAAGGAGAGATAGAAGGTGTGAGAGGGTTTTTTGTCTTGTGAATGTGTGTATGTCTGTTGAGAAACAAGCGTTTTACATCAAGTTGGAGAAAAAGGCTGGGCTCTAGAAGAGCTTGTTGACCGGAGTCTCTCCCCAGGGCTCTGAAGGAGGATGATCATATGAACAGTATGGTGCAGGCCAGTCTGAGCCAGAGAGGGAGCTATATCCATCCATGCACAGTGCAGAGCAGGCAGATGAGAGCCGTCTGACCGTCAGATGCCAGCCGTCTGACCCTCAGATGCCTGATATGACTGTGGCTCTGAGACTGTTGCCTGGCGATGGCTAAATGACAAGAGCTCAGTCCCCAGGGCTCTGGCTGATGTACCGTGACGGTGTGAAGAGGCAAATTGCACTGGCCTTCCAGATAAAGGGAAGCCTTTCTGGATCATAAATGTGTCGGTATGACTGTTAAACATGAGCTGGTGTAAATGGATTTGGAGGCCCTATATGGAGGCACAGCCCAGCGGGGGCCTGGGAGAATAGGGCCTCCTGCTGGATGGCCCTACCCCAGCCGGAGTCCCCCCTGAGTCCCAGCCAAGCCTCAGCTGAGTCCCAGGCCTCGCTCTTAGAGATCAGGCCTACCACCACAGGACCTCCATCCCCTTATCAGTCTGGACATGGCTGTCTACCCCCAGCCCAGCTGGATGTGTGTGTGTGTGTGTGTGTGCATGTTGTCTCTCACCTGCTGTTTCCTTAAACAGTCTCCTATAGATAGTTAAAGCTCTATCTAATGTTGAGCCAGTCCTCTTCTCGCCATGTCTTACTTTAAGGCGTATCTCTGCACTGTGCTGAATAGAGCCAGTGAATGAGTCTGTGGATAGTGAATTAATCACAGAGTAGCGCCATGCTCCATTACTCATTAACAGTTTGATTTTGTTTATCAACTGAAATAATACTAGATATCAAAGTGCAGGTAACGTGTGCCAAGATGGAGGGCTAGTAGAAGATCCTAATGAGAACACTTCACATGTGGATGATGAAATATGCATGAGTCATCCTAAGGTTTCCTTTCCAGATTTTGGATCATTAAAGATGGATGGTAGCATATGGAAAGCTTTTTTTGTCTTATTTTTCAAGCCTTGTTTATCAACATGTTTTTGTTTGTTTAAATATTCATATGGCTTTTATTTAATTCTTTCACATCTTACATATAAAAGGAAGCAAATGCGCATGCAAACAGAAATCATTATCAGGCTGATGTACAGTTTAATACAGAGAGAGGGAGAGAGAGAAACTCTTCTCACATGCTGATTGTGAATGGCCTGATTGAGAAACAGCACTTTACTGAGGAGTTCTGTCTGTGTCGGCATGCTCTCATCTCACACTAAATGTGTGTGCATGGGGGGGAGGGGGGGCTCAGTGTGTGCAAGTTAGAATGGGCTTTAGAAGAAAAATGTTATATTAAGCACTTGGCAGAGTCTCTTCCCTCCTTGATTGTATTTTTCTTATAAGGACTGCCTCACACACCATATTTGTTATTTAAGTTGGCATTCATGCTTGTTTTAAAGAAACGTCTGGAACTTCAGTTTGAAACGTATGGGCCTGAATATAGAAGTGTGAATGCTTGTAGAGCCCCAGACAAAATATTTAACTGCCGTTTAAGTCTTGGTTCTCTTCTTTTGGGTTTGGATATATGTGTTGATCCGTAGGGTGGCTCCCCTGCTCTCACAATGTCCCCTTGTTCTACATTCAAAACACGCTCTTCAAATCCTGTCGTCAGAGCCAGTCTGGTCCAGTGGAAAGGAACCTTGAGAGCTCAATTTACTTCCCCTTGTAGTGTAGCACCAACCCTACCTCTGGTCTGGTCTCAGTCCAGCTGCAGCACCAATCCTACCCTACCCCTGGTCTGGTCTCAGTCCAGCTCCAGCACCAACCCTACCCTACCCCTGGTCTGGTCTCAGTCCAGCTCCAGCACCAATCCTACCCTACCCCTGGTCTGGTCTCAGTCCTGCTCCAGAACCAATCCTACCTCTGGTCTGGTCTGGTCTGGTCTCAGTCCAGCTCCAGCACCAATCCTACCCTACCCCTGGTCTGGTCTCAGTCCTGCTCCAGAACCAATCCTACCTCTGGTCTGGTCTGGTCTCAGTCCAGCCCCAGCACCAACCCTACCCTACCCCTGGTCTGGTCCCAGTCCAGCCACAGCACCTACCCTACCCCTGGTCTGGTCTCAGTCCATCCCCAGCACCAACCATACCCTACCCCTGGTCTGGTCTCAGTCCAGCCCTAGCACCAACCATACCCTACCCTTGGTCTGGTCTCAGTCCAGCCCCTGCACCAACTCTACCCCTGGTCTAGTTTGATCCCAGTCTCAGCCCCAGTCTCAGCCTCAGCCCCAGTCTCAGTCTCAGTCTCAGTAGTAGTGATGACAGCCCATTGGGTATGGGGGTTGAACGTGGCTCGTGGCAGTTGATTAATTGCTCGCCTCGCTCTCTCTTCTCCTTCTTGTTCCTACTCTGGTGTTTCCAGGGTGGAAAGCTCTGAATGGCTCTGGTACCGGAGCAGATAAACCACAACAGTATTATTGTTGGCCTACAGGAGGCGCCAGCACAGCCGAGGCACGGGTCTACAGGGAAGCCCGGGGGAGGAACAGCAACGAGCCCCACATCAAGAGACCCATGAACGCCTTCATGGTGTGGGCCAAAGATGAGCGCCGCAAGATCCTCCAAGCCTTCCCAGACATGCACAACTCCAACATCAGCAAGATCCTAGGTAAGCCTTTCTTCTTTCTCTCTCTCTCTCTCTTCCAGCCATACCTCTCTCCTTCATCCAGCCATTACAGAGTCTGTTACAGTCTGTTAGCCTTCCTGTGTTAGATTATGTTTAAAAAAATTCAGACCAAGTTGGAAGGAACAGGATCGGATTTGGTCAGAAAGTCAGGAAACTGGCATGAAAATATATATTTTTATAGGTTTGTTGAAACTAGCGTTCTTAGGGTTGTCAATGAGATTGTTGTGTCTCCCATAGATGCTGAAAAAACAGTCCTTATACACTTGATACAATCAGTTTACTATTAAATGATAATGTAGGCTTTCGTTAAAATGAAATGTTCCCTATTAAGCACAATGAAGTGAAACAATAGCAAGAGCCCAAAAGCGTCTTCCATTTTGAAAGCCTGGTGTAGTGTACTCCTCCTCAACAGCCCCCCTATCTCTCTCTCTCTCTCTCTCTCTCTCTCTCTCTCTCTCTCTCTCTCTCTCTCTCTCTCTCTCTCTCTCTATCCCCCTCTCCTTCTCTCTCTCTCTCTCTCTCTCTCTCTCTCTCTCTCTCTCTCTCTCTCTCTCCCTACCCCCTCTCTCTCGCTCTCTATCTATCACCCTCTCTCTCTCTCCCTCTCTCTCTCTCTCTCTCTCTCTCTCTCTCTCTCTCTCTCTCTCTCTCTCTCTCTCTCTCTCTCTCTCTCTCTCTGTGTCTCTCTGTCTCTCTCTCTCTCCCACAAATCTCCCTCAACTGGGTATAAACACTAGGCTGTTTGGCTGTTGGCAATAGTGATAAACATGTAGTGTTTAAACCACTATGTTAACAACAAGAAGAAACAGAACGCCATTCATGAAACAGTGGAACACTGTGGAGGCAAATTGCCTGGCGGACAGAATCAAACACGTTACTGTTCGTGACGGGAGACCCAACGGTCTGGCGGTCCAGGGCTGAAATCTACAGTCGTTCATTGATATGTCGAAAATATTTGTTCTCCGTATAGAAAAGTCAATTTTTTCTAAGTACACATTTGATTCAGACAGGGTATAACTTAAAACCTTTAACAGTTTTAATCTCTCAATGACTTGTATGCTCAGCTCTGTGCCAGCTGAAGCCCACTGTGGTTAATACCTGTCTATGTGGACATAAACATTTGTAGCCCGGTACCAGTGAGGAGTGGGGGTTGAGGGAGGTGGTGGGTGGCATGTTGTCTGATTCGCCACAGTGGCTCAATCAGCCCTGGCTTACAGATGGATTTACTGCCATGTCACTTACCGCCATGTTACTGCTGTCAGTGTTTGTCATGAAAAATGACAGTGGCTAAATGGGTCTTGTCTCCACTGCACTGAGAGTCAATAGATCACAGCCTTTAAAAGTGGCGTCACCCAGGCAGGAGCAGAACACACTAGAGATCAGCTAGAGACTATTTACAGGCCTGGTGTAGTTTCTGTTAGCTCACCCACAGTCCAGCCACTGGCTTTATGGGTTTACATGGTTACTACAGAGACCACAAAATAATATACTGTATCCACAATGGAAACTCCTATTTGCATTGATATATATATTGATTCTTATTAACTAATTATTCCAAAGTCCTTTTTACACCTCTGTGGTGAAAATGTACGTTCAAAGTGTATGTTTTACTGACATCTGTGTGTCTTTGCTGTGTTACAGGCTCTCGCTGGAAGTCTATGACTAACCAGGAGAAGCAGCCGTTCTATGAGGAGCAGGCCCGTCTCAGTAAGATCCACCTGGAGAAGTACCCCAACTACAAGTACAAGCCCCGGCCCAAGAGGACCTGCATCATCGACGGGAAGAAGCTCCGCATCGGCGAGTACAAGCAGATGATGCGCTCGCGACGGCAAGAGATGAGGCAGTTCTTCACTGTGGGGTAGGTGCACAGTGAAGAACGCCAGGCTTAGAGCACAGGCGCGACACACACACACGTAGACACACAGCTAAATTACTATTCTGAATTCATCTGGCTTTTTGCCTGAGAACAGACTCTCTCTTCACTGTGCTTACACTAAAGATTGTTGTAGTGTGTCTGTAACTTGTCACACTAAGCCCCTGACCTTCGAATCAACCCAATTCATCAACCCGTTAAATCATGTATGTTATACAGCCCTCAGAATAGATGAATAACGTTTTAACTAGTTTCCCTTTTCCGTAAAAAAAATGTGTTCTTTTTTTCTCCACGTGTAGTGATGACGGTGGTGATAGTTCGTCGTACGCAATTTCCAACCGATTTGCGGAGCATTAATGAAACCCCAAGTCAAACACATTTTCTCATTGACTTTACTGTCAAGTGTTTTTTAATAGTAGTGATTTATCCATTTGAGACAATAGCCGACTGCAATAGCAGAGAAAGAGATGCCGACATTATTACAGGATGTAAAGCATAAGTATAGATTTACAGAGGGCTGGAGGGCAGCTGTCTGGAGCTTAACTTCCTAATTTACTGCGCGTGGTCAGTAAGGAGAAGGCTTCTCCAGGTGTTCCCTCATCACCCGTAAGCTATACGATCACTGGAGTATCAATCACTGCTAAAACACTAGATGAGAGAGAGAGAGAACTAACCACCAATCGGCTTTATGTTACCAATAAACTGGGTGCCGTTTCAGAACGACTCAGAACGGTGCTGTCTGGACAACTGTTCTCCCAAATCATTTTCACAGGACCATTGGCTGAGAACACACCTCTGTGGAGAACAGTTAATCCAGCTAGCTCTCTCAGTTTAAGTGCTGAAGTGGAGGTGTCTTTAGGGATGACTCCAGCAGCACACACTCTGTCAGCATTCTTTCCATTTGCTCATCCCATGTGATTCTAATTGTTTTCCTTCATACATATTTGATGTAAAGCCTTTTTCCATCTAAAAGAACACAGAACTGATATTGTTAAGAGACTTAAGTCTGGATTATAACGATGAAACAGGAACAAACTTGTCTAATGGTCTCTCTCTCTCACTGTCCTTCGTTTTCTCCTTAAAGGCAACAACCGCAAATCCCCATCAGCACCAGCACCGGCGTGGTCTACCCTGGGGCCATAACTATGGCAACAACCACACCCTCCCCTCACATGACGTCGGAGTGCTCCAGCGCCTCAGCAAGCCCGGAGCCGGCCATTCCCGTCATCCAGAGCACCTACAACATGAAGATAGAGCCCAGTGCCATGTTAACCAACGACCCCATCATCAACGGAGAGGTAGATGAGATGGACATGTATGAGGACTTTGACGAGGAGCCCAAATCGGACTACAGCAGTGAGACTGAGACACTGGAGCCCATCGTCAGCGCCAACTGAGGCCTCTCAACACCCGAGCCGAGACATACACACATTCATACTGGAGAACCATCCCCAGGGCGGAAGACTGACTGAAGGAGGAGAAACAGAAGAACAAAAAAAATACAGAACAAAAACAAAATGGTTCTGTTGATGCATCATTTAGGAGCCTGCATGCACATGTGGCTCCGTCAGAATCAACAGCTGGTCTTTAATGTTTCTTACAGTGTGTGAAGCAGTTTGGTTTAGTTCCTTTTTGTTTTTTATTATCTCATCGTTTAGTTTTTGTGTTTTCTTCATGGACATTTACACAATTAGGTTATTGCCTATACAACTTTGGATGACAGGACTTGAAATGTAACGTTTGATATGAATCCATAATTCTTACAGTCTTACTTTTTTTCTTATGATATACATATAATTTTCTTCTCTTCAGTTAAATGCTTTTAATAGATTTCATTACTGTTTTTGATGGGAGTTATATATTCTCACTCAGGTATGCTGTGCCAGCCAACAGCTTGTGAATGTTTTAAATCTGAATTTATTTGAAACTATTTAGAAAGCAAAATATTTGGAAATTCATTTTAACTAAAAACAAACAAACAGAACAATTCCACAATTCTGGGATATAATCAGACTCCCTTATTATTCATTGTATTATGATTATTATTATTATTATAAAAGTTATTATTGGTATTATTAACATACTGTACAATTTCGTGCAGATGTGCCAAACATTTCAACGTTTTTTTCTCTTAAAAATTTGTTTGAGTCTCGAGGGAGAGACTCGAGTCTTAGACAATCTCTTAATATTAAAGTGTGGCTTCAAAATCCAGTTTCTTTATATACCTTCTATATTGAAACACTCAGGAATCTGGAGACAGTGTGCTGTGTCTAGGGAAGGAACAGGAAGTGATGCAATCGCTTCAGGTGTGGTTGTTCATAATGGCAGCTGTTCTCCATGGAGACCAATGCGGTGACCAACAGGCCCTTCTCGCCCTGTCCCTCTCCAGCTCATGTCACCAGCCCAGTCTAACACAGAGCACTATAACACTCCCCTCACACTCTCTGCTCATTCTTCAACTCAGTCTTACCAAGTTCTTAATCAGAGTGACTGTAGTCAGGCCAGAATTCCAAGGGCCAAAGGCATCCAATCTGTGGGATTGGAAAGGCAGCAAAAGGCAGCTTTGGGGGCATTATAATCACAAATTGCTGTTTTACAATGTGTAGCTACAGTACATTCGGTTAAACACTTTAGCCCCTACTGGGGCGGCAAGTTTTAAAGTCCTTGGTCTTAACATTATTATATTTTTTTATCTTAAGTATTTTTCCGACATTGTAAATCTTAAATTTAGAAGGTCTTAAAGCAGAGTTAACTACTGCAGCAGTCTTAAGAGAAGAGGCAGTGTGTGAGGGGATAACATCGTGTTTTTATTAAAGGAGGGTTACAGACAAGGTATTACATTCTAACAGGTCATATTAAACACAACAGTATTTCATTCATAAAGCCACACCAGATCTGAGATGGTGATTCTCTACATTCACGCACTTAGATATTAACACTTACTACATAATACAAAATGTGTGTTGTTTTATAATGGCCAGTTGCCTATTTTACATAAAGTTAAACATAAGTATTTTAGAGCAATTGAAATTGCACTCCTGTATTTTATTTACATACAGACAATGAGTATGAAATATAACACAATCAATCAGCGGTTAATCTTTGGACAATCAGTCACAAACTGAAAGTCCTTTACCTCTTGAATGGTCCTTTTACCAGTTGAACAGATCCCAGGTTGTTACCTATGGAGAAACAGCTAGAGATGACCAGCAGTCAAGGCCTTACTGTCCATAATACAGCCCTCCTACAGGCCAGAAGGACTAAGTTCCTCCCTCTCTGCCTTGCCCCTGCCCATGGCAACCCCCACACCCAGGGGGTGCCATCTGGCTCAGAGTGGCAGGCAGCGCTAGGCTGGGGAGAGGAGAGAGGGGGAACAATAAGGACGGGGCACGTAGTGCTTATTGTGCTCTCCATCAAAGCGCAGGCAGTGAGGCCTCCACCCGGCTCCCGCCCTGGCCCAGCCACTAGGCGCTGGCGAGCAGATGGAACAAGTGCATCAAGCTGTGGGGGATTATTAAAATGACTGACGAGTGGGTATCATCTCAAATGCAGCATTATTAATGCATGAGCCCGGCTATTCTCCTCCCGTGCCCTTGAACCTGTCCATTTCAGACCAAGCCCAGAGGTTTAAAATGATCTAAATGGCTGGTCACCAGCGCTGGCTGTCTGCATGGCCAGGACTCCCTCCTACTGCTGGTCACTGCATTACTCTCCCAGGTCTAATTGATACAGATGGCTCTTTAGTACTTTACATTTTTCTCGACCCATTCAGAGCTGGCTTTTATTGTGTTGTGTCTACATTTGAAAGCATTTATCTTAAGTCTTAGAAGTTTTTAAGCACCTCATTATTAATTGCCATTTCAGTTTCTTTTTCTTTTTTGGTTGGTTGGTTTCTTTGTTGCTATTGTTGTTTTAAGGTACAATGCTTTTTTCTAGGATTTCCTCCCATACACAAACCTGAACGGATTTCCCTCCACATCAACATGTCTAGGTTTTTAAGCTGTTACTTCTGTTTGCTGGTTGATTGGTTGATTTGTACGTGATTTGTACATATTTCTATGTCCATGCCAAACCAATTCAGTGGGCTGGTAGTTACAAAAGGACTGTTGATAAGACTGAAACTTGACTGCGCTTGTATAACAAAAAAATAACAAAAAAACGAAGAACTTATATCTCGCAAGGAGACAAAGTGTTATAAGCACTGGATATAAATTGTATTTTTATCAATTCTGACTAATGTGAAGCTGTTGTACCAGAAAAAAACCTGAATGAACAAAAGTCCCGACGAGTTGGACTCGTGGGCTTGTTCTCACAGTTACCAGATTTGAATCATTTTTCAGTCTGCTTGTTTTGTTTATTTATGCAAAGGCATGTGTAGTGAATGAACATTTTGTCTAAGCTCCAGGGCCACCAAGAGGAGAGAGACAGCGCGCGAGAGAGACTGAGCAGTAAACTCGACAGAAGGCTTGCATAGTAACTGGTTAGCTGAGAAACACCGGATTTCAGACACGCATTTTATTGGTCACATATGTTTTGTGTTGTATAGTGAGTATAGACATTTTATTGTATTTATTAGCCACTGTTGACTCTAAAATTGTCAGTAGAACATAATGAAAGGACAATCAGAGAGAAAAAAAATATGTTTAATGAATTGGAGCTTCATTTTTCAATAAATTCACCATTTCATTATAGATTTTATTGTAAATACAAAATAGGAAATAGAATTATATTTTTGTTCATAAGTACTTAGTGAAGTATAAGTTATGTATTTGGCTGTTATTTTTGTCTTCCTTTTTACATCAGTGTATGTTGATCCATGTTCTTAAAACTGACAGGTCACTGTACATCATGTAGATGCTGAATATTTCTCCCAGTTGAAGAGAGCAGTATTGGACAGTTGAAGAGGGCAGTATTGGACGGAGCTGTAGCTGAAATAGACAGACAGGCCCCTTCTTGCTAGCGTTTCAATGACCTCCCTCAGACAATTCAAGGAGCCAATCAAAACCCAAGCTGTACTCCTTAGCCTTGGACATTAAGGACAAATGTTTTTTAAATAAATAACTTTATTTGTATCTAATTACATGCACAGTCGGTACAAATAAAGTACTCTGTATCGTTCATAGGGACAGTGCTAAAATTCCTCTGAACAACAAGCAGTTAAGATGTATATGTTTTGATTATACAACTTGCGTTTGCAATCATGACTCAATCCTAGCGACATACCTTATCACTTGTGTTTTGTGTTTTTCACAGCCCTCTGTGGTTCTACTGTTATGTGCCAAATTTGAACAGAGGGTTGATAGTAGCATAAATGAATAGCTACAATTTAATTGCACATCTTCATGCATTTGTTACATTTAAAATTAGAATGACCCAGGAGGATTTTATTCATTGGCAATTTTACACAAGTGAGGTTCTTGGGGAGCTGAAATTGAAGGGAGTGTGCAAATATTTCTTAGTTTTAACGTGGCACAATGCAGAGCCACTCGTGTGTATTCTAGGCCTATACTCTTTTTGTCCTTTTCTATGTGTTGCTGACCTTTTTAAAGGTAGCCCATCCAGCCATCAGCAAAGTGTAGTCATTACCTTTTCTATTAATCCATCTGTCTCTCAGCCATGTAAATGCGAACAAGATTCAACAACTGAAGACAAAGCTTGTATGCTGTTTCAATAATTTAACTTAACTGTAATAATTTTTTCTGTCATTGAACTTTGTGATGTATATGGTGGGAATGTTCTCTGTGTTAATTTAATTAGCACAATTCACTGACATGCTGGACTGACATGCTAGCTGCTGTTCAGGAGTGTAAAATTTGCTGTTGGGGACAACTTATACAGTTGTCAATGGTACTTTGCTTTCTAGATTTATTTTTTGTCTCTCAAGCAACACTGTGTGTGGCTCTTCTGGGGCTGTTGCTGTTTTGAAACCGCTGGCAGACTGATACAGTTTTCTGCGTAGAAATCCATTTCTTGGCAGGTACCTAGGCCCATGGCAAGTATTGTTAAGGGCGCAACTAGAGAAAATGAAATAGTGTCTGTTGCTGCTTTGAAAAAAAGTTTTAATTCTGAAAATGTAAATAGTTTATCATAATATCTTGTACAGTCCAGTGTAAAGTTTTTAATTGAACTTAAAAAAAGGTTGCCATCACATTTGTGTTCACTTTCTTCTTCATACAGTTGAAAAGGACAGCTACTTGCTGAGGATATTATTGTTAAATTAAAAAGGAAAAGGTACTAAAATATTTTATTTTGCTTGGCTTCAAAATGTAAACCAGCAAGTCTTTGGTTTCCATGTGCAGTATTGACGTGAGGTAAACTTAAGGTGAAATAATTCTACAGTGGTATGTATTGGAGACCAGTCTCCTCTGTGTTGGTAGTATTAATACACTATATCAAATAAAATACACCAGATGACTGACACATTTGGGTGTATCTAGGCACCTTAGTAATGTGTGCAAATATCTAGGTTGTGTTCCCCACAGGATGCATTCAGGCATATTGTAATGTAACATCATCTTTCTATATGTACTCAATCCATTGATGTAACAAGGCAGGAGTGGGTTGTATAACTGCCTGTTTAAGCTCATTTACCTCAAGAGTTTCCTCCTTTTGCGTAAAAGAGTAAGAATTTGTGTGACAAAGTCTCACCATCACTCCCATCTTTTGTACTGCTGTTGACACTTACAAATTAAAGAGACATTTTGTTTTAAGATCCAAGTCTCTATTTTGTTATTGTTGTGATTTGATTGTCCATTGATTTCTCATGCAAAAACTACATTGATTTCTCATGATACTTTTCAACATTTAATTTTCTACTGCAGTGTGGCATTGCATTTTTTAAGGGCAATTATTTACCTAAGGTGGCCCATAAGTCATAGTTTGTCATTAGAATGAGTGCCACAAACTGATGTTCACAAATAACTAATGGTAGAGATTACATTACAGTATGGTGTCCATTTTCGGACATCCTCAACCTCATGCCTAAAATATCATGTGTTACTCAAACAAAGCAATACATTTATGTTTATTACCTTTCGTCTCAAGAAATTATGATGCTGTTTTCTGAAACCCTGCAGCATCCCAGCCCTCCCGTCCAATGAGAAGAGACCATTAGGGAGACAGAGAGAGCATGCCGTAAAGGTGTGTAGAGGACCTGTGACATTTCACGCATGTAGACGTTCAGAGGGCAAGGCCCAGTGTGTGTGCTCCTGCAGCCAGACACAGACAGGCTTATGTGCCAAGCAGGGCCAGAGGAAAGGTCAGGCAGAGAGTGATCAACTCAGACGACGTGTGGTCATTCATCTCCTTGGATCCCTGCCATCCATGGCTCATCATCATCTTGCTAGGCCTAGGGTCGAGGGTAACAAGATGGAGTCATTTTTAGGCAAGGTTTCAGGAAACAACAACCTTTCAGAGGTGTTTGATTCCAAGACAGTTAACAACACTGTGGTCTTATATTTCTTTGAGATTAAGTTTTTGATATAGACTACAGTTGTCATTGTTTCAAGTTGATATACACCTGCAGTCATTTCTCTGCTGCCATAAACAGTCTCTTTCCATTCACAAAAAAACTATTTGCTGTTATGGTGAGTGATATATCAGGGCTGTAAATAAAATGCATATTCACGGTGTATACGGTTCAGCAGGGAGGAGGGGGCTGCTTTTCCTTTCTTCAAACTTCTGTTTGCTGGAGGAAAAATAAAAAATAAAATACAGGTTCTGGAACAGGAACCATTTCCAAACATTTTGGAAAACCATTTAAGAGTGTCTTTGTTCTCTTCATCAATCTTTTTTTTTTTTCTTTTACCAGTGTGCTGCCTATGAGCTGTCTTCCTGAGAGCGTAAAAGCCCCAGTTTAACTGCGGCGTCTATAATACGCCTCTGTCAGCTCTCTCCAGCAGAAGCACCCAGCGGTAGATGGAAAATTAGACATATACTGCTGCACAATAAATCTTATAGTAATTCTCCAAGCTTGCATTACGAATAATGGCCAGGAGAAAAGCCCTGTGCTTTGTGTATTTCTCTTTAAGTTACTGTGCATGGGTGTGTGGGTGTACAACATTAAAATGATACTGGGCCTGTGACATTTTAATCTTGAGTGAAAGACAATAATTCTAATTTCCTTTGGCCCATATTTTTTATCTTCGATGTGCCATACTTTTTTCTACGCTTGCCAGATGGGAGAAGGGGTCGGGAGGGGGGGTATGGAGACTAATGCCACTGCCTGTAAGTGGCCTGTTTAGATGAGCTGTCACAGTGTTAGTACAAATGTAGGTGTTTGGGCTGCAGATAATAATTAATACAGTGTTGCTTCTGCTGCACACTGGCAGGACTGCAATTTCACTACTCCGAGGACTAAACATTGTAGGGGGGAGGCGCCTGGAACAATATTTTACTGTTTTGGAGGCCCTGTCTGCCCTTGCGCTCCACGGCATGGCCACTGAGCCCAGTGAATCAGTCAGAGAGCGCGGCTCCCCAAGCACAACTGCTATTTATCTGATTTTCTCATTAGACTTGACTCATGACTTTATTGTAGGCCGACTGCCTTTGGCAGAGCTACTGCAATGCTGAAGTATTACTCTCTCTTTGAGCAGTTTGAGTGCTGCTCTCCCTGGCGATCTGCAGGTACTTCAATCTACGTATGGTTTTACTCTGTCAATCTCACTATTAAAGGAGAATATTTTATGGATTTCATGATCAAATTCATTTCAAAACTTTTGGGAGTGAGACACACTGATGGACCAGATACCCAGCATATGTAACCAATAGAAATACACTGAGTGTACAGAACATTAAGAACACCTGCACTTTCCATGACATAGACTGACCAGGTGAATCCAGGTGAAAGCTACGATACCTTATTGATGTAACTTGTTAAATCCACTTCAATCAGTGTAGATAAAGGGATACAGGTTAAATAATATTTTTTAAGCTTTGGCAATTGAGACATGGATTGTGTATGTGTGCCATTCAGAAGACAAAATATTTAAGTGCCTTTTGAACGGGGTATGGTAGTAGGTGCCAGGCGCACCGGTTTGTGTCAACAACTGCAACACTGCTGGGGTTTTCACTCTCAACGGTTTCCTGTGTGTATCAAGAATGGTCCACCACCCAAAGGATATCCAGCCAACTTGACACAACCGTTTGAAGCATTGGAGTCAACATGGGCCAGCGTCCCTGTGGAACGCTTTCGACACATTGAAGAGTCCATGCCCCAATGAATTGAGGATGGTCTGAGGGCGAAAGGGGGGGGGGTGCAACTCAATATTAGGAAGGTGTTCCAAATGTTTGGCATAGTCAGTGCAAATTTTACAAAGAAGGAGATATCAGCACTGCCAGGTTGTCACGGTTATCTCTTGGGACAGACCAATGCGCAGCGAAGTATCCAGAATACATATTTATTGACAAACGGGACTTGACAGAACAAAACAATTAACGATGAACATGACGTGAACACAAACGCTACATCCTAAACTCGACACTGTGGCATGAACCTAAACACGATGGCATTGACCTAAACACGATGGCATTGACCTAAACACGATGGCATTGACCTAAACACGATAACCATAACATTCAGCAATAACCCACACACTTTAGTGCAAAACCCCAAACATATGTATGGTTCCCAATTAGAGGTAATGAGACTCAGCTGCCTCTAATTGGGAACCATTACCCCAACATAGAAATACACACCATAGAACAAAAGAAACCCTACACCAAGACACAACTAAACACTCCAGCCTGAACACTCAGGCCTGGACGTTACACAGGTATGGCCAATTTGAACAATGTTGAGAAAACACAAGAAGATGACCCCACTCATTATTATGACTATTGAGATACGATATGCCTTTGTAAATTGGTGATGTCAGTTCAGATTTCTTTGTACATATTAATACATTGTGTAGATGAGAAGTATTCCCTCAGAACTTTGACTTGGCTTCCCTCTCTGAGTTATCGGACATGCATACATATGTAAGGACGGCCCAGGCCCTCAGCCATTTTTTAATCCTTGGAGGTGAAGGACTTAAGAAACCTCGCTAATTTCACAGATGGTTTAAAATAGATTAGTGTGGAGTAGCAGCTCCCGGAGATGGGCCGACCCACCAGGCTCCCTGTGCAGCTGCCAAAACTCTGCACCGCCGACACTCGCAAGTGCCTTCCAAAAGTCCTGCAAGGTTAAACTCAAACTTTAGCATCCTAATGCACCACCTGACTAGTGAATTACTATATCTCACCTGTTTTAAGCTCTCTCACATTCTCTCTGTCTTGAAGACGTATGATGAACTTCCTATGTCTGACTGATACGTGCCTCTCTTAGTTGAGAGCTTTATAATGCAGTAGACTTGCCAATTCCAGTTGCAATTAGTTTTTCTAGCTTCCCATTGGCATGGATTGCCAGCTGTTGTATATGGCAGAACATGGACATATTTCTCTGAGTATCTCAGGCTGTGGTTCAGTTTCCCCCACACAGTAAGAAATCATCATCATCTTGTGTTTGTTCTTAGTTTCTATTTACATTTTTGGCCTCAGTTACTTTCAGAAGCCTTTTCCAGATTGTTTAGATTGTGTACAGATTCAGAGTTCTGAGTTCTTGTGCTTTGGAAATAAAAGCCCTCCCTCATTTTCTATCAAAACAATGTCTGCAAGCACAAACGTCCTCACATTGAAATGAATGAACTCACTTGGCTGAGAAAGGCCATCTTTAATTGTATAACTTGTGTCCTGCCCCATCAATCGTTTGGCACAATGTGTCTGAGAGCCAAGTCTCTATAAGGGAGGAAGGAGAGTCTGCATGGTGTGCTGTGCTGGGTAGGCCAAGCATGCTGATAGAGCCGGGCCATGTCCGAGAAGGCAAGACACAACTCTGGCCAGGCTCAAATTGCCCAGCTTGGAGTTAATGTGGGAACACAATGGGTCTGGGTGAAAAACTCGACATGGTTTTGTTGGACTTGTCATTCCTCAGTGCATTGCTGTGAGAAAAGCCTAGGAACCATCTGAATGCTGTTTGTGCTTTTTTTAATGAGCCATATTTGGGCCAGCTTTCACAAGGCCTTTGTGAGGAGGCTTTAACAATGGAAAGACGCTTTGAGAAGTGACACACACTATGGCTGCGGCCAGACCTTCTTGGGCCTGCCTCATCGGGGGGTTGGCTCCAGAAGGCTGACATCATGACACAATGGGACACAAGCTGTTTTCAGCAGCTATCACAGAGATAATGTATCAACAATTCACAACATTTTACATGGAAATTCTTTAAAACGCTGATGTAAAACACAATACTAGAGTGATACTGATCTGAGGGAGTGTTGGGAACAACTTCCAAATTCCTTGTGAGACAAAAATCTGGACTTATTTAAATGGAGTGCAAGATAGTTGTAGGTGCATCCATTTTCAAAGAATAAGAAAAATATTGGGTGTGCTTGTGTGGATTAGCCTGCCTTTATGTTTACTTAGTTGTGATTATATAATTTGACATTGCAAATATGTTTGTGTTTTTCTGTGTAAAATCTGACTTTCCGAGCACGGTTGTTGGGCACATTGGTTTGCTAAATGAACTTTTGAAAAATCCACATGGGACAATATTTCAGAAAATGTAATTTTACATACTGTTTCACATCATCGCATCTCCTCAGTGTATTTATCTCTCAAAGCATTTGACTGCATTTCTTTGGGGAAGAATGAATACGTAATGGATATTTAAAAGCATCTCGGCTCCCTCTGCTTTTTGAAGAATTTAACAAAATAAAGGTTCCTATGTTGGCATGTGTTATTATCTCAAAGCCATCACTCAGCTCTCTCATGCATACGTCAATTACTCAACCACACCTTTATGAATATGTAAATGTAGGCAGAATGCTTCATTAATTAGTAATTCATGCATTTTTCACGAGCCCAATACATTGACAATGTAGTCTGATGAATTAACAGTGAGAACTCTGAAAAAGGAAGGTTTTCAGTGGTTCTGAGCAAAATCTGGTATTTGTGTTTGTCAATGTAGAGCAGGGAAAAACATCAGTATCATTCATGTACTACTGTGGAGCTTGTGTTTGGTTATCCATGGATCTCTGGCGCATGATATGCCTTGGGGGTTTTGGCAGTGTCTCTCTCAATGTAGAAATGCTGATAAAAAATGATGTAAATTTGCCATTGCCTTCTGAACTATATCTCATCCTGGGGGAAGCAGCACTGGTGCCATGGTTACTGCTCAGGACCAGGAGTGCTCAGTACTTGTATCTGGACTCAGACTTAGATGTTACATAGTAAATGCAAATCCGGGACACTCTGATTAGTATGATGTGTTTTCATTTGTTGATGTCCATCATCCATTTCGTATGTTATGTTTTACGAATTACAATTCGTACAATATGTTATGAATTTGCAAAACCTTTGAAATGTTACGAATTACAATTTGTTGTGGCTAATGTTAGCTAGGTGTCTAATGTTAGCTAGGAGTTAGAGTTAGGGGGTTAAGGTTAAGGATAATGTTAAGGTTAAGGTTAAGTTTAAGGTTAGGGTTAGGGTTAGGGTTAAGGCTAAGTTTAGGGATAGGAGTTAGGTTAAAGGGTTAAGGTTATAGTTAGGGAAAGGGTTATCTAACATGCTAAGTAGTTGCAAAGTAGCTAAAAAGTAGTAATTTGTTGCAAAATGCTAAAGTTGTCCGTGATGAGATTCGAACACGTGACTTTTGGGTTGCTAGACGTCCACCCAACTTTCGTTTTTGTCTTAAGTGTTAAGCAACCTTCTGTCTTATCTAACCATACCAAACCAAACATGTCATAGTAATTTGAGTGTCCCGGTTTATATTTATTATGTTACGTTAAGTCTATGAGACCAGGCTGAATTAATAAGCTTACATGGACATGGGGGCCTGATCCTAGATCAGCACTCCCGCTCTGAGTTGTTTTATAAATACGGGCCCAGGGTTGTCCTCACAGGGGATGAACCACAGACGGAAGCCTGGGACAGCGAGGGAAAACAGTATGACTTCTGAATATTGGCAAAGTGATAGGGACTGTTGAGAACTCTTTGGCACCAAACTTGCAACCCTCAGCAGTGCACTGGTATATTGTCATTAACTGAAAATCTGCCCCTTTCCCACCTATATTCTTTGAAGTCAAGCTTGAGATCTATGACTGAAATGTATTGATCCAATATAGTAAAGAAAGAAAATGCGAATGTAGTTGCATGAAAGTATTGCAAAATAATGTGTGATTATTGTGTATATCAAATCTGTCTTTTTGATTAAAAGTAAAGAAAAGTATTGTATTATGATTATGCCAGGGAGCCAAACATCTTTAACATAACTTAGTCTACTGAAACTTAGACCCATAATGTAGTAGGCTAACAAAATACAAAGGGTGATAACTGGGCGGCAGGTAGTCTTGTAGCTGAGGAACGCTCAACTTCGTTCTCTTACATCGAGGCGGAGCTGAGCTTTGATAACTGGACACAGGATTTGCTAGCAACAACATTGATTAATGTAAAAATGTCATTCTGAAAACGCTTACCTGTACCTACTTATGTTTGTCCTGTACCGCTGCAATCCTTCCACAGGGTGCTGAAATAAAAGCTTGAAGTGAATATAACCACCTACTTTTTCTTTATTTGTGTTGCTCATCTCAGCATGAATGTGCATGTGCCAACTGAATCGGTGTTGTTGTTGCTAGCAAATCCAGAGTTGAGCGTTCCTCAGCTAGCTGCCTAGCACTTAGAGCGTTGTGCCAGTAAGCAAAAGGTCACTGGTTCATATACCCTAGCTGACAAGGTGAACAATCTGTCTATGTGCCTTTGAGCAAGGCACTTACCCCTAATTGCTCCAGGGTTGCTGATGAATGGCCAACCCTGCCTGTGACCCCACTCTATGAGAGTGTCTCAGGGAGATATGCAAAAAAACTCATTTCCAATTCACATACAGTATTAATACGTGCATGTGTGAAATAGTACAAGTATAAGCACCCACCAAATTATTATTATTACTGATAACACTAGAGAGGGATCTATTACTGTAAACAAGTGTGTATTATAAACACGTTGGCATGCTCACCAAGGCCCTCACCAGCCACCGTCTGTAAAGACAGGGGTCAACCTGCACAGCTGAGGCAGTGAATATTACAGCACCTCAGAAGCATCTGGTCCACAAATTAACATTCACTCCATCCACAGAGAAAGTGTTAGTGTGTGTGAGACTGTGTGTGTTGTGTCTCTGAGTGATTGTGTGTGGTGTGTGGTGTGTGGGTGTGTGTGTGTGTGTGTTAGTGTGTGTGTGAATGCTTGTCTTTTAAGTCCTTGTAAGCAGTAATATATTCATTAGATAGACCCACTTGATCTTATTTGTCTTTGATAATCACTTGAATTAAACAGACTGTGTTGGGTGTTTGCTTTGGGGACCCCTGTACTAGCAGCACTATGAATGGAGACATGGTCTTGTTGACCTGCGTTGACTCCAGGTCTGTTTGGCTGAGTGGATTTTAAATTAACCTCCCCTATTAAATCATGAGGCTTTTCTGGAGTAGATGGAGGAGACAGTGGAGGATATATTATAGCAGCAGCGCATGTTGGCTAGCGTACATTCCAGGCACCATGAATTTAACATGAAAGCTACAGACAAGCGCACTGGGATGTTGTCTTTCCTGTAGGGGATTCCAGTCTGCTACCTCTTGGATGCAGCCACTTTGTTCCTGCCTCCCCATTGGCCCAGGCATACAGTACATTTATGTAAATGGTAGAGGGGCTCCTTAGCTGTAAACATGAGTGTACTCAGAGGAGAGGGTGTCAGGGGACCTCTGGAGCAGGAAATATGGGGTGGCGGGCGGGGGGTTAAAAGAAACAAACAAATGTGACATCATGATAATGTATAACACTTTACAATTCAAAAGTGCATGCATTAAATCATTACGCTGGATTATTTTAATAAAACGGTATTAGTTTTGAATAATGGGGCGAGTGGAGTTTTGAGCTGTCAGATTTGAATGCAGTGCTTTCTCACAGGGCTTTCTCACAGGGCTTTCTCACAGGGCTTTCTCTGAGGTATGGGCCTGTGAGTTGAGCTTGGCATGGATGTAGGGAACACACATGAGCAAATGTGTTCCAAGCGATGGCTAGAAAAAGGTCAGCAACAACCTAAACTATGTCCATTGTTTGCGTTGATCATCATGATAATTTCAGTTATATGTGTGTTGGAAGCTATACTGATGTGTGTTTGGGTGCATGTCATGTGTTGGTTGATGAGAGTCTCCTCTCTCAATAGCAGATTCAGGATGAGTATAATAACATTTCCACCTTCGGTGGTTTCTTCTATCAGCTGCCCCCATTGGCGCTGAAATATAGCTGTATACTGATGGTGTAGAGAGACACAGAAAACATGCAGACTTATACAAGTGCCATGTTATGGCTGAAGCATTGATTGGTCTTGCTGCAAAGGTTTATGACATCTGTTTCTGTAGCATCTCCTCCATGCTTTTGGGGCCTTTCTCCTCTCTGAAGACATAGTGGAGCTGATGAGAAACTGATCTATGATTAAAAGACGGAGCCAGAGGAATTAACATTGTCTCCCCTCTGCAAATTCAACACATTCTGTATTCCATAGAAAAATGATATTCCAGAAAGCTTGTCAAGCATTCTGATTATCACTATGCAATCACACAGATGCAAGTGATATTAAATATTCATCCATCTAGTTCCTTGAGGAATAATGGTGATGGAAAAATCTTGGAAGTTGTTTTCTATTTTTTTGATGATTGTTTTAACAAAGCTAAAAAGCTGTGCTGGAAATTAGAAAATCTGCATGCAAAAAGAAAAAGCTATGTTTGGTGGATAACGGCTGATAACCGCAGAGGTGCGTCTCTCATACATTTAGTAAAACCATTTCTCTATTTCTCTCCCTCCTCTCTCGTCTCAGACTCCATCTAAAGAGATTGACACACTAATAAACTGATGTTAATTAGACATACTTTGAAATTCTCCATCCTGCTCCCCTCCATTTTACCATTCTGGATCTGGTGGCTTATTAAATCATTTGCTGCTCTTGGGTGATCTCCTTTTGAAACTCGGCCTGACCCTCCGGGCACAATTTATTTTTTATTTCCAAAATTATTTTTACCAGCAGATTTTGCATTAGTTCAAGAGAATTATAAATCATTATTACACAGGCAGACACTTCAAACATTTTGTTTAAAAGCTTTCTGCTCGATGAGGCATCAAAGGAGATGTTGGGACTGATGACTGTTACACTGGCAAGCATCCATTCATTAACACACTGAAGTTGGCATAATAATATTGCGAACATAACCCATTAACTACAAGACAGTGTGATTGTATTAAAAACCTTTGTTACAACCAGGAGGAGGTGCCCTATAAGGATTATATCAGGAAATGCCAAAGCCTCACACAGAGCAGCAGCAGCACAAACGATCAACAGGGAATATGTGTGTAGCCTATCCTGCTGTCTGATCTGTGGACTTCATGAAGGTATTTTAATATGCCTAATTGGCTTCTAGCTACAAATCATTACTGGGATAATACCATGAAGGTAACACTTGATTACAGGCTATTACTTTTGATTGTCTGTTCACCCATATACAGTTTGCATGCTCTTGATGCTGGCATGTGTTTTCTATCAGTGAAAAGTGAAAATATACTTTAAAGCAGAAAATGTATTATTTACAAGATGCACATCAGACTAAGTTTACACAGGAACACAGGATTCACTCTGATTTTCTCAAGGGTAACACTTAATTTCTTCTGCTGGTCTTGACACTGGGTTATTAAATAATTCTGATTTTAAAGCAAAGAAAAGCTGAATGTCTCACTGAAAAGATATTCAGACTTCCTTTTGTCTTATTAAAGTCTAAAACAACCTAATTGCATTATTTGTTGTGATTTTTATTTTAAATGCAGGTGCAAAAATCATGAGAGGCACACTGACTATAAAAAGAGCTTCATTAAGAATTCCCATTTAGTAACTGATGTTAAAGCCTTGGCGTGGCGGATAGGTATAGGTAAGCCTTGGCGGATAGGTATGTTTTCATTCTCCTCCCTTAATTAGATATCACATATTCTACAAAAGATGTATACCTTGGAGGCAGAGCCCCATCCTTGATCAGTGTAATTGTGTGACTCTGGAGTTGTGAATAAAGACTTTGTAAGCACCTATGGCACAGCCAGTGGAACAGAAACACTGGTCCCAACATCAATTCAGATGGTACCATTAGCATGGCTTTGTTTCCCAGTCCCATTGAGCCGCAGATCAAAATGCAGTCAGGCAGTTCAATTACCCTCCACCCAGGGGTGGCCATGCCTTCTGATTCGTCCTGCTTCTTTAATTCTAATATGTCACATTGTAGTAAGCCGGCCTATCTTTACACAGGAAGAGCTCAGAGAGAATGTCCAGAATATCCATAGTGGTAATGTCCCGAGTGCAATTACAATTAATTTAGATGTGCAGGCTGTACTAAAAACACACAATTCATTCCAACATCCAATGTGTAATCATTTCTATGATAAAAACGTCCATAATCTAAGATATTAGTCCAAGTAGCCCATCAATCCACATAGAGTACTAATAACCAGTTGGTAAAAGCAATTGTTTTTTAAATGTGAGGACCCATTAGATAAAGTTATCCATTAACAACCTATTGGCGAGAGTGTGTGAGCATAGACATAGCCCTGGACGGTTGTCTCAATGAAGGGAAAACTAGTTACGAGAAGCTCATCTTTAATCGGGCATTGCACTTAGTCTTAGGGGGTCCTGACCACTTACCATATGTACCAGATCAAGAGTGATCATATACTACCATTGACAGTGTGGTGAAATTTATTATAAAATATTAACAATAATAATAAAATCTGCCCTGTCAGCCAAAAAGGGTCTGGAAAAATGTCCCGCTGTATAATAAATGTTGAGAGTAGGGCTTCACATTTTACAGGGTTATGGGCATTCTTAAATTATAATGCTCGGCTGTAGCGTGTTTTGGATATGTAATTGAAGGTAGACAAGGATGTAAAAGAAGAATTTTTGATTATATTGAGAAATATGAATTGATCAGTTTATTGGTTTTGCTGTTAAGTGCATTTCATTTGAAGAGCTGGCAGCTACAGTATCTCCATAGTGGTTTTGTGCTGAATAGACATAAAGGCATCTGTAGATCTGAAGATATTCGGACTCTCTACACAAAAATGACCCAGCTGTGGAAAAAAGACTTGAATAAAATGTTGCAATCATTGTATGACTTTAATTCAGAGGATAAACGAAATAGGAGCTCTGAATATCTAAGGTGTCAGAAATGTGGCTACTTTTTAAAACTCATTCTCGCTTCTGGCATCCTTTCTGCTAAACCAAGCACTGCAATCTGTTCGGTATTAAGACTCTGCTTTTCAAGTAGTCTACTAAATTGTAATGCCATTTTGCCAGAGCTTTTTCTTTTCATTCCCACTGCAGAGAGAGGATGTAATGGTGTGTGGTTGAAATATTCCTCCATTGGAACTGTTGTTATCATCAGGGTTTATTCAGATCCACTCTCCCTGTCCCAGGCCAGCCACAGACATAGCATAGCTATCATTACAGCTGAACCTTCACAAGGCATGACTTGGAGTGATTGAGGAGGATTTGTCTTGCATATTTCACCAAGTGACTTCATTCACTGGCCAGACAGTATTATCTTTGGAGGACTATCACGTTGGACTTAATGCATTTGTAAAAAGGAATGTAATTTTTTTTCTATTGATCAATAGTCAGCTCTTATTATTAGTACAAACAATAACACTTTATGTAGTGTCAGAAAAAAACAATACTTCATCATCTCAGTCTTTTAACGCATTGTCAACATTTCTGTGTACCTCTGGCTGTCCAATACTTCCCAGGAAAATACTAATTTCCCTTGGACAAAACAGTAAAGCTGAATGGCTACAATCTCAGCTCATGAAAAGGCTGTACATTAGACTCCTTTCAAATCAAGCCAGCTTGCAACTGGTCTTATTTTGCTATTGAGTAGATTTTTGCATTCCCCTTAAAATAACCCTCTTAAGGTTTTATGATGGCTCTTTATTATTGCGGCTTTAAGCTGCCTGGTCAAATAAGGAAACAATTACAGGATGTTGGCCTGGATATTGGTTCAATTTGCCAAATAGATTTATCTTCATTCTCATTGTGGATGAAAACATTCAGAGATTTTTGCCAGTTTATTAATCAGAAACATATCGTACAACAATTTCAATATTATAAAGGGTATAATTATAATTTGGTTTCATTTTTTAAATGACTGTCAGCCAGGCCTGGAAACAATTAGGCCCATTATCTAGATATTTCTTTGTTACTCACTTAATTAAATCTCAAATGTCAAACTGAATAGCAGAGAAACAGAGAGCAGTAGCCTTTTTCTTTCATGTTCTATAACCACGGATTTGATCAATAAAATATTTTCCATGTCTGGTATGGAGGAGAAAATTATACGTTTTCTAATCTGTGGTGAGGCTATCAAAAGGCAGTCAATCAACCTAGACGACATATATTGTGTATTCATAGAGAAAATATATTCACTTTCTGTACGTCACATTTCTTTTTCACCCATACATTTGCATGAAGATGAGTCAAGTACAGTAGCTAAACTATTTGAAGTTTGTCATTACTGGCATTGATCAGCGAAGCCTCACCTACAGTACATGCCGTTGTCAAAGGAGGTAAGAACTATTAGAACTAAATGACTAGGATAAGTCTTTAAGCTTCAGGCAGGAGTCTTAAAAACAATCTCTGTGCCTGTGAACTCCTGAGCCAGGATCTGATTTAAAAGAGATGAATTTACATGGCTGTGGCATGTTGCCATGCTGCCATTGCTTTCAGTGAGAGAGGGTGATGGAGGCACTTGTCTAATAACCGTTATTAAGAATTTGAACTAATGCCTCTGCAAAAGTGATTCGTTTTGGATAGAAAAGGAATGGCGAAGTAAAATATCTGTAATTTACGGTTAGATACTAGTAATGAAAAACAACATGAGAGAGTTAGTGTTTCAGTAGGATACGCTTGGTATTAGTTACAGATAGTCTGTGGACCAAAGACCAAAAATACATATCCAAAAGATGTACCAAAATTTGAAATTGTGTTTTTTACATTGGATAAAAGTAGACTCAGAGCCAGAAAATGGTATATCATACACTACAGTTGAGGAACAACGGGAAAGTAATTCTGCTTTGAAAGTTGATAAACTTGTAAAATCACTTTTGAGAAAATGGCCCTTGAATTATTTTGGTACACATACTGGAGCACTTTTCTTTGTCTACACCCAATCAGCATCGCTCTATTGAAATGGTTACTTGCATAGTGGAGTCTTTTATTTAGACCTGTAGCTTGCTAGCTAGCTAAACAATTAACCATAATCCCAACTCATAACGTTACTGCCCTGCATGAATCTGCAGATAGCTAACCAACCTGGTTCAATGTTAGCTAACTAACATTAGGCTATAACTAGCAATGCAAATGGATCTGAGATACAAATAATATTGGTGCACAGATCATACATGTAATGTTAGATAGCGAACCAAGCCAGCTAGCATTAGCTAGCTAGCTAACAGTATACTTTAACTTGAAATGAAAATGACAAAATTAGAAATGTGTAATATCTGAAAATGTAGCTAGCTAGACTATCTTACCCGTATACATGGATGTACGCTTCTCCCTCTCTGTCACGGATGCCATGAATGGTTGCTCTTAGTTTGAAGATGTAATCCTTCTGTGTTCTCTTTTTGACTCCGTCTGCATATTTGCAATCAAACGGCAGAATTTTCTCCATCTCCTCATAGCCATTAAACTCTGTAACTGTTTTAAAGTCACAATTGGCCATGGTGAAATCCCTGAGCGGTTGTCTTCCTCTCCAGCAACTGAGTTAGTTAGGAAAGACGCCTGTATCTTTGTAGTGACTGGGTGTATTGATACACCATCCAAAGTGTATTTAATAACTTCACCATGCTCAAAGGGATATTCAATGGTGCCCTTCTTTATGAGGCATTGGAAAACCTCCCTGGTCTTTTTAGTTGAATCTGTGTTTGAAATTCACTGCTCGACTAAGGGACCTTACAGATAATTGTATGTGTAGGGCACAGAGATGAGGTAGTCCATGCAACTTATTATGTGACTTGTTAAGCAAATGTTTACTTCTGAACTTATTTAGGCTTGTCATCACAAAGGGGTTGAGTACCTATTGATTTAAGACATTTCAGCTTTTCATTTTAATTAATTTGTAAAATATAAATCCACTTTGACATTATGGGGTATTGTATGTAAGCCAGTGACATTTTTGTTGTTGTAATTTGAAAATCAATTTTCAATTCAGGCTGAAACACAACAAAATGTGGAAAAATAAATGGATGTAAATATCAATCAAATGTATTTATAAAGCCCTTCTTACATCAGAAACCCAGCCTAAAAGCCCAAACAGCAAACAATGCAGGTGTAGAAGCAAATACTTTCTGAAGGCCCTGTACTTCACAACTCTCATTTACTTTGCAACTGTTATTTACTTCACCACAGTCATTTATTTTGACAAACAAATACAGAACAGTACACATGTGTGACACTTTACGTTTGGTTAACATTTTATGTTTGCTTTTACATCGATATTGTGTTTATTGTGGCATAGGTCCTATTGTTTGGCATACTGTAGGTCAATGTCACCCTAGATTTAGAAGTGTTTCTTTGGAACCTTAACAAAGAATGTATACTTTTGCAATTTTCTTCTCCAAAATGCACAAGCTATCTTATAAGTGAACAAACAGAAACTACTGCAAGAGAATAGAAAGCGCAGAGATAGACTCCCTCTAGAGTCTATTGTCACTTACATTTGGCTTTCATTGTGTGCTGGCACCAGCCTGTACAGGAGCCAACAGTGATTTGGTTTATAGAGATCATATGGCAAGGAGCCTTGCAGAAGCAGATTTGATGTATTTCCTATGATTTGAGCCTGGGTTTATTCTTTCCCGTTGTGGAACAGACACCCCTACAGCACGTGCACTGGGCCGAGGACGAGCGATGGAGCTGGCCAATTAAACTACAATCTACGCACTGTTTTCACACGTCTCGGGTTGCATTTCCTATCAGGAGGAACGGGGCTCTAAAAAGGATCCAAATGTGGGCAGGAAACCACACAGATTGAAGGTTGCCTTTGTTATTAACAACAAATGTAACCGGCCTCGACTGGGATCAGCTGCAGGGTAAGAGAGGGCTCTATCAGGATCCCTGGCATGAAAAAGAGAAGACGACTGAGGAAGAAGATCACAGCAAGATCACAGACACAGTGTAACAACAATACATCCTAAAAGCATTTCTATTTCAGAGGGTGGTTGGAGTGAATGAGAAGAGTTTCTTATTTTTTTTAAATCAAGTCTTTGTGGCCAAGCTAGATCAGATCACACAGGACTGTCTGCTGGTCATGCCCCCTCTCACCCCCCTTCTCCCATACGCACTGCCACTCTTCATTAATGTGACCAAAATGTCATCAACTAGTTTAATACCCCTTAATATCACTGTATCATTTACATTCCCTAGCATACTGGAAATGAGTCCCAGCTGGGGAGTTTGGAAACCCAAAGAGAGAGAGAGAAAGAGAGACAGAGAGAGAAAGAGAGACAGAGAGAGAGAGAGAGAGAGCGAGAGAGAGAGAGAGAGACAGAGAGAGAGAGAGAGAGAGAGAGAGAGAGAGAGACGGGAGGACGGGAGGGGACTGACAGGCTATTTAGATGTGCTACTTCACTTTGCATTAGAGTGTACAATATCAGGCATGGGGAGCCAAAGTGAGGCCAGATTTCAGCCGGTGCTGGTCAGGCCTGGAGCGACGGATCACTTACCTCAGGAAATCAAAGTCAATGGCAGAGGATTTGACCTGGAGTGGAGCCCAGCTCCCAGGCAGAAAAAAGTGTGAAACCTGGAGAAAAGAAAGAGAGACTCATTGAAAAAATCCATTACTGCTTGAGAAGCCAACAAGCATGAAAGGAGATGTCTTGTTAAATCGGTTGCTTGATAAAGCAGGTATTTGGCTCGGTGAGATCGCTCAGAGTCAGTGCCTCCGACCAGGGACATCAGACAGAGAGAGGACCTTATTGATGCAGGGAGATGTTTAGAGAGTCACCACTGGCAATACAGACCAGAACATCTCCTACGTGTATCATGTAAAGAAAAGTCCTGGGTAGAAACCTGCTGCCAGTGTTTCAGTGTTTCTGGCTCCCTGCAGGCTTCTAGTCTTCAGCCTCCAACCAGAACACCATGCTGCCTACCCTATGATCCCACTTCAGTCAGACACTCAACCCTTGGCTGGTTTACCTCTGGGTTTTGCTCACTGTTTAAATCTTTGCCCTGGGTAGTAAAAAACAAGTTACATTTGACAGGAAATGTTGTTTCATAAAGTGACTTTTCGCAGGTTATTTTCTTAATGTTTTATGTATTTCAGCCCCTTTAACAAGCCCGTCAAGTACAGGTGTATCTACTGATAGCTAGAGTAACAGAATAACCTTACAGATAGAATCCTTAGCTACATACATTCTTGACTTATAAATTAACAATATATACCCCTTTATTCTTGAAGAATATAACTTAGAAATGCCTCATGAGCATAGTTAAACTGTCTTACGCCATCTGAACCAAAATATACGTTTTTTTTACTCCAATGTTTGTAAACAATGCAAAAGTAAACAAACACTCTATAGCCTCAAAACATGGTTTAAACTATACTTTTGATATAATGGGTGGTCAAGTCCTTCCATCCATAGCTCTGTCTATGATTTGAGAGGCCCATCCCAAAGCTTTTTACCAAAACAGAGACGGGTTGACCGCTTTATTGTTACTGTTTCAATTAAGTACTTTAAAATACAGACCATGCCGTCTATAGATACTGCCATTATATTGTGAGGTAATTTCTTCCCAAAGTGTCAGGTATGGGCTTTTATTTTCAAAGGTGCCAAAATAGGTGCCAAAGTACTTACAAAGAGCAGCAACTGGTCTGAAATGAACAAGTCAGAGCACTGACCTAACTCAGGCCTCAATAATGTGTGATAGCAGCATGAGCAAATACCCAACCATACTCTGTCCCAAGTATGGGTAGCTGCAGCCCAATATGGAGACCGTAGTATGGGCGAGTGGGTGTCGATAGGAGTGGGTGTATGGAAAGCGAATCAGCTAATTGGGCAGATTTGTTGCCACTCAAGACTGTTTTGCGTGGCTGATTGGGCTCCACGACGAGTCGATAAGCTGGTGACCAGTGCGCTGGTGTTGTTTCGAGGTACCAATGAGGTATTCATTAGGTAGACCCATCTAGAACCGGGCCGGACCCCCAACCCCCTTGTCTCCAGAACAAACTGAATTCTTCGGGGCATGGAAACGTTGCTCAATTGGTATCAAGGGACCTAACGTGTGCCAGGAAAAAATTCCCCACACCCTTACACCACCGCCACCAGCCTGTACTGTTGACACCAGGCAGGATGGGGCCATAGACTCATGCTTCTTACGCCAATTCCTGACTCTGCTATCAGCATGCCGCAACAGGAACGGTAATTCGTCAGACCAGGTGATGTTTTTCCACTCCTCAATTGCCCAGTGTTGGTGATCACGTGCCCACTGGAGCCGCTTCTTCTTGGTTTTAGCTGAAAAGAGTGGAACCCGGTGTGGTCGTCTGCTGCATCCGTGACAAGGACTGACAAGTTGTGCGTTCCGAGATGCCGTTCTGCACACCACTGTTGTACTGCAACATTATTTGCCTGTTTGTGGCCTTCCTGCTAGCTTGCACGATTCTTGCCATTCTCCTTAGACCTCTCATCAATGAGTTGTTTTCGTCCACGGGACTACTGCTGACTGGATGTTTTTGTTTGTCACACCATTGTCGATAAACCCTAGACACAGTCGTGCGTGAAAAGCCCAGAAGGCCGGCCGTTTCTGAGATACTGGAACCGGCGCACCTGGCACTGACGATCATATCAAGCTCAAAGTTGCTTAGGTCACTTGTTTTTCCCATTCTATCCCAGTGGCAGAAATATGGATATAATGACGAAATGCACATTCATGTCTCCGTCCTAACTATGGGAGTCGTTGGGAAGGTAGACGACAGGCTTAGGTCCAAATTAAGCCCATAGAAACGTACTGGACAGATTTTGGCAAGAGTGAAACCTCTCGCTTTGCCTCTTCCTCTCTGAGTAGAGTCACCACCTGCTTTGACGAAATGGCCACGAATTGTACAGCGCTGAAGTTGGTCTCCACTACCTAGCTCACGCAGCAAAGCTGCTCAATTAACAAAGGAATGTTTGGTGGGAAAGAGTGGCCGAGCACTGAGAGTTATACAGTACTAATTATCACCATCTAAATTGGAGGTGGGAATTGCAGACTATTAGCCTACCAAGTGCCATGTGCTCATGTGCTAAAATCCATATTAGCCTAGACACAAAGAAAACCACGTTTAAAAGTTGATACATGTGCATCCAGGTGAGTCAACTTATTTATAAATAGACTGTATTACATTAAATAAAACTTGTAATAATTTTGAGACTACAGGAAATAGGTTGACTGCTATGATAAACAACTGCAGTAATGGTTGCTTTGGTTGTCAACACCCTTGTGTCTATTGTAGTCTTTTGACCTTAGAAAAACAGGGACCTCTGAAGTAGTCCCAGGTGAGGCAGGCAGCATGCGAGGGTGGGTAACTCCGCAGGTACCTTAATGGGGCGGCAGGGTAGCCTAGTGGTTAGAGTGTTGGACTAATAACTGAAAGGTTGCAAGTTCAAATCCCTGAGCTGACAAGGTACAAATCTGTTGTTCTGCCCCCTGAACAGGCAGTTAACCCACTGTTCCTAGGCTGTCATTGAAAATAAGAATTTGTTCTTAACTGATTTGCCTAGTATGAAAAATAACTAGTCAGTCTGGGATACAACTATTATTTCCTCATGTGATCCACAATCAAAATAACGGAGTGTTCGTCTGTCCAGCCACTGATAGCTCCACAATGATGGCTTTAGTTCTAACCCCCTTCCTCCGGTCTGATCTTCCACAAAACCTCATGCCACTCTCTCTTAGAGGATTTGAAAGACTTGTGCACAATATTAAATTGCTGCAATCTGTTTTAGGCAAGCAGTGCTCAGTTGAAAGATGCTCTGAGCATAAACCGATTTGAATCGTATGATGGGGAATTTTCTGAGCATCACTGAATACATTGAGATCTGTTGACTGTACGGTTGTGTTTGATTGTCATTATCTAAGTTTGCATTGACCTCAGTGGAGGCTGCTGAGGAGAGAATGGCTCATAATAATGGCTGGAATGGAGCAAATGGAATGGCATCAAACACATGGAAACCACATGGAAACCATGTGTTTGATGTATTTGATACCATTCCACTAATTCCGCTCCAGCCATTACCACGAGCCCGCCCTCCCCAATTAAGGTTCCACCAACCTCCTGTGATTGACCTTCAGTATGTTGACCTTCTATGAGTGTTTGTGGTTTTGAGAGACGTGTTTTGGCACTGTCTCCATTGGGCCAAGGTGAGAAGCATCAGGTACGTTCCACCTGCGGTTGACCATTGACCCCTTAATCGTCTAAGGGGTCTAAGCTGCTGCATCCCCCATTAGATTTGTTTTTAATGTGCTGTGATTTTATTCTCCCTCCAAAGCTGCTCTTTTTATCTTCTTCCTGCTGTGTGGATGAAACCCCAGTGTAGCCAAGGCAAGCCTCAAATCCCTCATATCCGGACAAGTAGGCAAATACAGCTCAATCAGCCACTGCAAAAAAAACAGTTTACCTCTGCTGAATTTAGGCTAAGGCAAAATGTTCTTTGTAGACAAACCATTAGAGGAATATTCTGCTTCAACTACTTTTACTGCTATTTTTTGAGCTTTGAAATCAATTAGTTATTTGCTTATATGGTTATTTCTCCCTCAGAGGATCTGACTTCTTTCAAATGTTGTGTTGTGTTGTCGTTCTGCGATTTTCATGGTCCTTACACCTGATTTATATAAATGTAAACATATGCATCTTTGATTCTGTTTTTGGTCTGCTGATATGATCACTATTGATAATGAAATAATGACTGTAATGAGATATACCACATCTGAATCAACAGCCTGACATTGACTTGAATGTAGAATATGATCAGCTAAATTCACTTACCGCTGTCTCTTAAAGTCAACTTCCTTTCAAGTTACAAAATGATTTACCCCCCAAAGTTATTGTCATTAATCTTACTGGAAAATTTGCAACAAATGAAAACCTGTTTCACCAAATACACCAGGGATCATCAACTAGATTCAGTGCAGGCGGCGGATGGTCGGGGGCTGGAACATAATTATAAATATCTGGTGGGCCGCCAGTTGGGGAACCCTGATATACACAATTAAAGGTTATACAAAGACAACTGTCTGAAGGGAGGCTTTATGTGATTTATGTTGTACCAGATTATGTGATGGTATATAGTACCATAAAATAAAATATTGAAATGTATATTCTAGAAATCTGAAACTCTACAACATTAACAGTTGTCCCTCGTATCCTCTCTCTCTTTCTCTCTCTCTCACTCCCGACTTCTATTTTTCTATCCCCCTTACCCTTTACCTCACTCTCTCTCACTAATTCACTTTTCCTTAGGTTCTCTCCCTCCCTCATTCTCACACACACTTATGTTTCACCTCCCTCCCTATCTTTCTCCCTCTTTCCTTCGATCTTGCACCACCCCACTCTCTCACACACACTCGCATACACAGACTCAAATGTCACTGAAGTTTGATTTTAATCTGAAAGATATTAATTCTCTTCTTATTACTTCCAGCCCAGACATTTCTTGGTTTGGGCAGTATCTGGGCCATTTCAAAAGAAAACACTTTATCATAATTTACTCATAACCTAAAGGCACTGTCTACCTACCGGCAAACCCCTCAACAATTTAGTCCTTTGTGCTGTTGGTTATAAAACCCTTCTGGAATAGAGAAATGTGACTCAAGCTTCCAAAGACTGAAGATTGGTCTTCAAACCAAATGAATACTTGGCAGGTTCCCCGAGTTTTTCTAACTTTGCTTAAAAATCACTTATAAGGAAGCCCACAGAAATATACTGTATAGTAGAAACTTCAATGGATACCACATACTATGTAATAACAAGACATGATCTCACGCTGAACCTATGTTTTGACTGTTACTGTATATATCATGTTCTTCTTACTGTCTGTATTTTTGTTCTAGAACATTACAACGTCAAACATCTGGATTTATGTAGCCTATGCTGTGAATGTGATAATGTTTTTAAAATATTATATAATTAAAAAGGGTTTATCAAGTGCTGATATTGTATTTATAAATGTTTTATTTAAATAGGCAAGTCAGTTAAGAACAAATTGTTATTTACAATGACGGCCTGCATCTGCCAAACCTGGACAACGCTGGGACAATTGTGCACCGCCCTATGGGACTTCCAATCACGGCCAGTTGTGATACAGCCTGGATTCAAACCACTGTAGTGACGCCTCTAGCCCTGAGATGCAGTGCTTTAGACCGCTGCTGCGCCACTCGGGAGCCCAATAGGAGCAGTAACAGGATTATTACTCAGATTCAGTATACAGGTAAAATAGCACATGTGCATGTCCTACACTGAGTATTGGAATGTGGATTGACTTACTTCAGTCTGAAAGAAAAAACTGAAAGTGTGTGTCAGATGGTATTCCTATTTACTGGGTCATCCCTTAGGAGCAAAAAGAGGCACAGTCACAAAGCTGAAAAGATGCCCAAAACGTTCCTTTATTTGATGTTTGTATATCCCCTATTTTAATTGGGTCACAAATCACATTTTAATTTCAATCAAACTGCTTAGAAGTTCTCTAAGGCATGTATAACCCACAGCTTGAGAATATAATATACTGTTCTTTTAACTTGTAAAGCAGTGTGTATAGAGGGTTGTGGCATTCCCATGACTGCTTTGATTTGTAATAAGGAACACTGACTTCATTTATTTTAATTATGAGTGGTGAAGAAAGTGATGTATATTGCAAAGCACCACCTGCATTTGAGAGGGGAGTTGGGGATTGGGGGGAAAGCAGGACAAAAAGAGCCATTGTTTTTGGGTGTAGGTCAGCGTTGCCAGGCTGCAGCTCTCTAGAACATTCCGTGGTGTCACATAATACTGTCAGTTTCCTGTTGGAAGTGCCAGCTCAGAAAGAATGAGTGTGCTAGAAAGTGTGTCTAAATGTGTGTGTGTGTGTGTGTGTGTGTGTGTGTGTGTGTGTGTGTGTGTGTGTGTGTGTGTGTGTGTGTGTGTGTGTGTGTGTGTGTGTGTGCGTACAGAACGTGCATGTGTGTGTTCAAAGGAGCGATGGTGGTGGTGGTCTGGACAAGACCCATAATTCTGTTGGACATTTTTATAGCAAGTTATCCCATGTCCTCAGGAACATGTCTGTTTCAGTCAGATTCTCTGAGTACTACTTCTTATGTCCAGTATCACCAGATGTAATCTCCACCAGAGAGGACAGATGTGCCCTCATGTCAGATGCTACAGTGAGTTTTCATCCTAGTGAACAGGCAATGACGGGGCAGACATCCTTCTCAGCCATCTGTCTGTCAATCTATCTGTCTGTCAGAACGTATGGCACAGAACCCAACATGACTCATCTGCTCAGGAGCAGGCCTGCACTTAAAACGTTATATAGGGTGCTCCGTGAACACAGTCATGTGCAGAAGGCTGCCAGTGAAATAGCTCACCTGTCCTCAGCATGGGACTGTAAGCAGAAACACTCCTTCTGGAGAGGACCCAGCCAAGAGACAGACAGCAGACTGTTGCTGCAAGGGAAGCTCATGTCTAGTAATGATCATTATCTATTTTCATCTCTGTGAAGTACACTTTGCATGCTGATGACTTAACACTGTCAATTGTTTAAATGAACTGGGAAAAAACAATAACGTTGTCCTCATGAATAAAACATACAATCCACTTAAAGGCCTCTAAGTTCATTGTTGCTCTGTTAGCAGTTTTTGAAAGTTATTTTGCACGTCCAAGAACCACTGAACAGAAAAGAGAGCTCTTTATATTCATGAATTGTATTTAAATTGGGTGCTTTTGCCTACCAGTAGGCCATTATCACTTTGCTAAGAGGGGCACTCTTATAGATGATTTCTCTCATTTTACTTATTTTTACATATGCTGTCTGTGGACACAGTTTCCTTCTGGACAATAAAGAGACAGGCAGTGTTTTCCTTAGTGAGTCACTGCCCTCTTGTTTCAGTGAACCACCACCCCTGTTAAATATAGCACTATGGAGCTGTTCATGTGGCATTTGATCTAGCAGCAGAGAAGTGATTGTTAGTTTGCACGGCTGAGGATTGTGTCATTGACCACATTTACATGCACACCAATATCCAGTTATTATTCGGTATACTCAAGTTTTCTGTTTTTGAGTTGACGCATATAAACATCAAATCCCCGTTTACAATAACCTGAATAATCTCGTATCCCGGGTTTGAGAAACCCGAATAAGATGCCTGGGATATGCTGATCTTAGATGGGATACTGTGGCATGTAAACATCTGCCTCAGTTTCACATAGTATGACTGTTCAAGTTCAGATGGGAAGAGCAGTAGTTGGAATAGTAACTGAAGTAACTGAAGTCTGGTCACTGACTTTAGGCCTCACATGTAGCATATTATGATATTAAATCCTGCAGAATGAAGTGTCTCTTGCAGTAAAATTATAGACCAAATGTACATTGTGTGGAGACATATGACATTTAAGTGGGAACTTTCAAAATACAGAACTCATACGGGGATGATTTCTATATTTTGAAAGTTACATATCTTGAAAACTTGATTGCTGACAAGCAAAACATTTTGGAACTATGTCAACAATGGACTAATGAAACAAATACCAACATTTAGTTTTGGGGTGGAGTTTTCATTTAACATAAGTTTTATTTTAAATTATTTATACTTTTACTTTGGATACTTAAGTATATTTTAGCAATTACATTTACTTTTGATACTTAAGTATATTTATAACCAAATACCTTTAGACTTTTACTCAAGTGTATTTTACTGGGTGACTTTCACTTTTACTTGAGTCCTTTTCTATTAAGGTATCTTTACTTTTACTCTAAAATGTCATTTGGGTACTTTTTCAGCAACATAAAAGCTGACAGTTTTTCCACTTTCAACCACATAAAATAACTGATATACTTTCAGGAAAATGTTGGATCGATTCACAGCTTTTAATTTCCTTTAAACCTGTCAACAAACTGTAATTTGGAAATTTTGCATGGAAATTATCCTCGGTACCTAAACATCTTTGCTCCACAAGAGAAGCAAAAATAAAAGACAACGTTACCGATGTCAACTACATTGTTGATGATCCATTCATTCTTTATTTAATATTCTAGAGCATCAAGCAATAACAGAAGAGAAGCTGCATGTATCTAATAATAGACAAGTTGACTAACAAATAGCCTTCCTAATATCTGAAATTATAAGCAGAATAAATATGTAAATTAGGCTTGTTTTTTGGATTGTTGTTTTTCTCGAACCCCCTGCAAAACAAAAATATTACCGCCATTTCTGGACAAATGAGGAATATTCTGTTTATTCATGGTTACAGGGATACTCGTGAGCGGGATATCAAAGGTGCATGTAAACATCTTATCTTGAAATAAACCTTAACTGGGATATGAGCTATTATCCGAAACGTGGTCACTGTGTGTTTAACCCTGGCATTGGTGTCACACAGCTACTCACTCGTAACTTTTCTTCCATAGTGCTGTAATGTACTCAACAGGGAGAGAAAGCCCTTAAACATTACGCTGGTGAAAATGTGTAAATGAGACTTGGCCTGGCTGGGCTGTGTACGAGGCAGAGCAGACATTAACGAGGAGTGAGAGACCTGGTGATTTAGACGAGAAGCAGCCCCACACCACGGAAGGTTAATAAACCCAAATAATAGATCTCAAGGATGTAATTAAGAGAATTTTGATTCAACAATGAAGTAATGATCAAGTCATTTAGAAAGTACCACAGCCAGCAAAGTCCCATTTAGACATGTTTACATTATATTGGATTTTCCTCCACAGGCAAGTCTCACCGTGTTCTCCATGGCAACCCGTTGTCACCTGAGAGTAGAGACAGACTGGTGGTTGGTTCTGTGATGGCATGTGTCTGAGGCACTGGCGTACCTACCTGCCAGGGGTGCGAAGCAGAGGAGTGGGCCACTGCCATGCACCCCCACCTTATCTAATAACACCACTGGGCCTTATTAGTCAGCCTAATAGAATTACTGCCATTGTGTAAGGGCTGGTTTGTGACTGGCAGAGGGAAATGAAGCCATCCATGCTGTGGATGGTGGCTGAGAAGCAGAGACCCTCTCATTGTGAGGGGTGGGGGAGAGAAAGAGCAGCATGAGAACCTGGTAGAGACATGTTTGCTGAGTCCAATAATTGTTATATAGTATTTGTGAGTTGTTGTCCCCACTGCATGACCCACCCACTCCCTAAAAGCCATCTAGTTGTGATTTAGATGTGGTTGTTATTTGCCACAGTAATTGCTCTAGCTGTTTTTTGTTTTGGTCCCAAGATGTAATCACAGGTTACAAGTTCATTTCCCCCCCAACTTAATATGAAATCTGATGTAAGTATGGACCTTCAGATTAATGTCAATATAACATTTACGTAGTTCCTCTAAAGAACTAGTGTGTCTGTGAAACTGATGTGACAGGCATTTTTGTACGGAGATGTCTCATGTTGCACCTGCCTATCAATCAACAAAAGAGTAGACCATTCACTTCCCTTTTCTCAAATGCTCAATTAACAACAAATCAAAACACAGTGCCCCTGCTACATACTGAGGGTGAATAGCGGAGCCACAAACATTTATTTTTTGTGCCTCTGCTCCAGAATTAATTAGCATATTTTCTAACCTGTGAGCCCATCATTTCAACTCTGCTGTAAGACGCAGAATTAATGAAGCCGTTTTCTGCCCCCAGATTTTCACACCGCGGCTTTGAACATCTGCAGCCTGTCATGTATCATCCTATTCATTTCTACTTCATTTGATCCTAATATGTGCCTACACAAGGAGCCAGATGTTGCCGTCCACTGTGGCACACTAAGTTATGTTTTGGGGAGTTTTTGCACAGGACCCTGGGTGGGTCTAAGGCGGGCAGAGTGTGTTTGAAATCACTCATTAGTATGTCATTTGGTGATTTCCTTTTTATATATTGCTTTTTACTATCAGTGCACACTGAAATCAATCAGCATTTGACAAGGTCCCTATAGATAGGACTTAGCATTTATTTTTCATTTTCATTAATTCCAACAGGACGGTTTACAACATCATCAGCCAGCAGACATATCTGTTCCAAACAAGTAAGTCCCTTTTTATGATTGGGGTTTTCTGGCAGATGCTTACAAAGGAAAAATGTCAAATCAATCCTAATCTCTATTATCTTTTTTGGTACTCAACATAAAATATGTTTTTAGTTAATGAACTAGTCAGTGAGGAGGTAGTGAAATAACTGTCAACAAATGTCAGGTGAAACTGGCAAAGTAGTCAAACAAGCTCTTCAAACGTGTCAATAACTGTGATAAACATTAGCAGAACTATGGAGAATTTCATACCATAACGAGAAGAAAATGTGTCCCATTAGGATATGTGTGATGGCGTTTAGTGGGTAGGATGCTCAGTGTCTGTCTTATTATGTAGTGTGTATAGAAATCCCTGTGCTTCAGTCCTAATCAGTACCATATGCCGGCCCCTGGCCCCTGGCCCACGGCCCCTGGCCCTCACTGCTCTTGTCATATCATGTTGCTCCTAGACATGGCTCCTGACATGCCCTGCATCAAGCAGCCAGCTCTGTGCTAATGAGAAAAGTGATACGTGCAGGAGAAGACAGAGGGATGCAGAAGGACAGAGAGGAGGGCCATATGATCCTCCAGAGTGGGGCCCCATCATGAGGAGGACGAGGAGGGCAGGGCTGCGTCACAGATACCTCCCCTGACGAGTCTTTGACTTGATTGTGGAGACTGGCTTTGCTACTGTTCTGTAGAGGATACCATCAACATACAGGGTGTTTTCCCCCTCTCTAATCACTCAATAAAACCAAGATAGCCTTTACCTTTCTACCAAGGCTTTATTGATGGATTTGTCATCTCTATCACTGTACTATGTCACTGAGAGTCATCCTTCCTAGCTTTAATGTTATTCAAAACCTGGTGGAAAATAGATACGGGTCAACAAGACATGTATGGAAATCAGCAGGATTTTAAGAGTTAAATTAGATTAATGTAAACACTCCAAATATGCTTGGCCTTGATTACATTCTTTGTATTATCCTCACTGGGGTCATGGGTCAATTTGTTATAATTTTGTTGTCTATGGTCATTACATGAGGAGGAAAAGCTGAACTGGGGTGTCTGAGGTGAGGAGAAGAGAGGAGACCCAGGCTGGAGCTCAGCTGAACTTGAAACACCCACCCGTCTCCCTGCATCTGTCTGAGGGGGCATCTGCTCCTGTTTAACCCAAGCCCTCAGCACCAATCTGACTGACTGGGTCGGAGTATATACAGTTGAAGACAGAAGTTTACATACACTTAGGTTGGAGTCATTAAAACCCGTTTTTCAACCACTCCACACATTTCTTGTTAACAAACTATAGTTTTGTCAAGTCGGTTAGGACATCTGCTTTGTGCATGGCACAAGTCATTTTTCCAACAATTGTTTACAGACAGATTATTTCACAAAAGTTTACATACACTAAGTTGACTGTGACTTTTAAACAGCTTTAAACAGCAGAAAATGATTTAATGGCTTTAGAAGCTTCTGATAGGCTAATTGACATAATTTGAGTCAATTGGAGGTGTAACAGGGAATGTATTTCAAGGTCTACCTTGAAAACTCAGCGCCTCTTTGCTTGACATCATGGGGAAATCAAAAGAAATCAGCCAAGACGTCAGAAAAAAATTGGAGACCCCACAAGTCTGGTTCATCCTTGGGAGCAATTTCCAAACACCTGAAGGTACCACTTTCATCTGTACAAACAATAATACGCACGTATCCATGGGACCACGCAGCCGTCACACCGCTCAGGAAGGAGATGAACGTACTTTGATGCGAAAAGTCTGCTCAGCAAGGAAGAAGCCACTGCTCCAAAACCGCCATAAAAAATTCAGACTAAGGTTTGCAACTGCACATGGGGACGAAGATCGTACTTTTTTGAGAAATGTCTTCTGGTTTGATGAAAAAAAAATAGAACTGTTTGGCCATAATGACCATCGTTATGTTTGGAGGAAAACGGGGGAGGCTTGCAAGCCGAAGAACACCATCCCAACCTTGAAGCACGGGGGTGGTAGCATCATATTGTGGGGGTGCTTTGTTGCAGGAGTGACTGGTGCACTTCACAAAATAGATGGCATCATGAGGAGGGAAAATTATGTGGATATATTGAAGCAACATCTCAAGACATCAGTCAGGAAGTTAAAGCTTGGTCGCAAATGGTTCTTCCAAATGGAGAATGACCCCAAGCATACTTCCAAAGTTGTGGCAAAATGGATTAAGGAAAACAAAGTCACGTTATTGGAGTGGCCATCACAAATCCCTGACCTCAATCCCATATAACATTCTTGGGAAGAACTGAATTAGCATGTGTGAGCAAGGAGGCCTACAAACCTGACTCAGTTACACCAGCTCTGTCAGGAGGAATGGGCCAAAATTCACCCAACTTATTGTGGGAAGCTTGTGGAAGACTACCCAAAACGTTTGACCCAAGTTAAACAATTTAAAGGCAATGCTACCGAATACTAGTTTAGTGTATGTAAACTTCTGACCCACTGGGAATGTGAAAGAAAAGCTGAAATAAATCATTCTCTCTACTAATATTTTGACATTTCACATTCTTAAAATAAAGTGGTGATCCTAACTGACCTAAGACAGGGACTTCTTACTAGGATTAAATGTCAGGAATTGTGAAAAAAAATGAGTTTAAATGTATTTGGCTAAGGTGTATGTAAACGTCCGACTTCAACTGTACTGTCCTTAACCCCCCTCCTCCAAATGAAAGGAGTGACACTACAAACACACAGCACCATACAACCCTCAGGCTGTAGTTGTCTGACATTTTTCGGAAACTTTAAAACCTGAAGCTTGGTATGGGATTTTAAACTGTACATCAATGTATTGTTTCCTCCTTTGCTTTAGAATTAAACTATACTAGAAATATGTTAATGGTAGCCCTCCCTATTGTAACAGATTTGCATCAAAGTAGCTGTACACAGTATACTACAGTATTCTGAGATCTCTAGGAATCTCAAGCCAAGTTGACGTTAGCGCTGCGGCTCCAGTTCCAGACAGACTCTGTTGTCATCTAAAGTGACTGTGCAGCTTAGTGTCTTTGTCAGCTGAATGGTTTCTCATTGTTTTACATGCTGGCGCACCATGGCTGTGAGAGGGAGCCCCCTCAGGCAGAGAGCATGTCAGGCAGCTTTGTTCTACTACAGGATGCTATCGCTCCCAGGGCTGCTCCACAGCTCCACTGCTAACTGGGGAAGTCAAGGAGATTAAACGGAACATCCTGAAACTCCTCGTTCGTAATGCATGGTGACATGTACACTCTGCTGAGACTGTAGGCATGCTGGTACAAAAGGAAGACAGAGACAAAACACATTTTGCTGCTGGAAAGACCTTTTGTCGTAAGGTCTGTGTTTATTTGATGTTTGACAGTGGCGTGCGTGTCTCATCTCACAAGGGAAATATACTGTACGCCATTCCTGACTAAAGAATTTGCGTTTATGAGCACTGTCTCTTGCCCTGCTGCCGATAGTGTTTAGTGTAGAATTTCTTATGGTTGAGAAACTTCTGCTGCTTCTTCTGAGAGTGACGACCTTTGGATATGTGACAGATGTGTTTAAAATGCATCTTGTTCATCGCCACAAGGGCTAAAGGAACAACTGCTATTCTATTCAAGAAAATGTCTGTATAATGGATAGTCTTGTTTTTGTGGGTCCCATTGAAAAGTATATTAATGAAGCACTCTGATACTTCTCAAATTAATTATTCAGGGGGAATCTAGCCCCAAGTCACTCAAAACCCAGTCTTTGACATTAGGGAACTGGTCTACAGAGAAGAGGTGCAAGCCCTAGCCATTCTCAGCTTGGTTGGTAGGCTGTGATAATGGTGTTTTTCCTCAGCAGGCCATTGTGACACAGGAGATGCAGGGGGCAGAGGGGACGGGGTGCCGGGGATTGACTGTCACAGGGAGAGGATGAGGAACACAGGTCTTGTCAGTCACTTAATTTCACTGACAAGGACATACAAGCCAGAGACCAGAGATTAAAAGCTATGGGATATTTATACTGAGAAAATAGAATGGAAGAGAACAAGGGAGGGAAGGAGGGAGGGAGGGAGGGAGGGAGGGAGGGAGGGAGGGAGGGAGGGAGGGAGGGAGGGAAGAAGGGAGGGCGCTTGGGTGGAGATGGAGAGAGTTAGAGAAAGGGAAAGAGAAATGACAGTCAGACACAGAAATATACATGTCTGAAATGGTCATTATTATTTCATACAAATGCCTTTTCTTTGCTTGAAAAATGTAAGCCGCAGCGGCAGTGGCGGTACCGATGCTGCATGCCAGAAGAAAGCCCAGGGACCACAGATGATTTAGTTTGGAGAGGGGAGCGTATGCAAAAACCACATGTGCAACAGCCAGCAGTAAACAGTGAATATGTGGTGAACTTGGCAGGACACTGCATTTTCTGGGGAGCACACAGCCAATTTGTGTTGAATAAAGAGAGGGCTAGCTCGCTTTCTTATTTCAGTTTGAGGGTACGCCAATGTTTTCATTCAGCTCTCTTTGTAATGCAGGGCATTCCCAACCAACAAAGTAGTGCAACGGCAAGATAGCTATTACACAACATTGTAAATATATTGTGTGTGAAGGAAGAATAAAAAAAATTATGTGCTTGTCATCCACAGAATCGGCTCGTAATTCATCTAACAATGTGAGAAACATTTGAGAACAACTGTACTACGGAGGGGGGTGGCAGACTGATGTCTGGACTAGTACAGTACATTGGGCATATAATTAGGATCACTAGGGCTGCATTTACACCGGCAGCTCAATTCTGATATTTGTTTCCACTAATTAGTATTTTGACCAATTACCTCAGATCTTTTCACATCAGATCTTTTTCGGAGCTGATTTGATTGGTCAAAAGACCAATTAGTGAAAAAAACATCAGAATTGGGCTGCCTGTGTAAACACAGACTATGACACGGGGCATGTCCTGGACTGGACTTCAGCATCACCTAGGGCATTAATGTAGGGATCTGCTTTTAGGGCCAATGCTCCACAGGTCCTATCCAGGGTGTTTCTATATTATATTTTTAATGACAACTAATTGGCACAATCATATACTCACCCTCATTGATTCAAAATACAAAGAACTACATTAATGAGTAATAAAATACAGAATACAATAAAACACAATCAATAACAAGAAACCAGAACAAACCATGAGGGCACATGCAGCAGATACTGTTTTCTACAGGATATGTTCTCTCATAAAATGATGGATGTTTTCGCTGGAAAATGCTGAGTAAATTCAGTCTTTATCCAGGAGTAACCTTTACCTTTACTCCACACTGTAGTGACACACATCCCCCAAGGAGATCATAATTTATAATAATAAATGGGAAGTGGCATGACTAAATCCTTTCTTTCTCCCTCTCCAGATGTTGACCATCTGATGAATATTCTGATATTCTGGATGATCAAATAATCCATCTTGGGTTTGTACGGTCCAGATGAAATATTCACTATTGTAGCTGAAGGTTTCCAAATCAAAGGTGCTTTTACCAACATATTGATTACTTCTCATGTAATAATGTACTACAACTACAGTCTGGATCCAGACACATCTCTCTCTGCTTGTTGTGGGCATATGCTAATGAGGACATCACCAGTTCCACAGAACACCCGTGTTCAACAAGCTTTTACATTTCAATCCTAAAATTCAAACCCCCTTCCCTAATTAGTTACATGCTTGTTGGTGGTACAAACTATCCTTTAGTCAACTGCGAACAAACAAAAATGGCCTGTATTGCTACATTCTTTAGCCACTGGTTCATTGACCCTCTGTACATTAAAATAAACAAGGCATCTCCTTTCTGCCTCTGTAGGACTCTCACAACGCTGGTGTCACGTCCCCCTGTGATGTGGTGGATTAATTAGGTGGAACGGGTATTTATCCGTTAAAATCATAATACTAATTTACCCAATGCACTGTGGCGTCTCTGTGGGTGGCAGCAGTGGGTCCAAGTTTTATGAAAAGTGCTTAGAGCCCCACAACGTCATCTGATGAGCCGCACACTAAATGGATTGAGAGTCTGTGGAGCCTGGCTGCATCCAGAGACACTAATTATTAACAATAATCTATTAAATTAGCACATTTTTCTATTGCTCCCTTCATTTGTCGCACAAATACATTAATTTGTAAGAATTAAGTAAAGTCAGAACTAATTAATGCCCAACATTCTAATGGCGGAAATGCCTCTCAGTTCCTCTCCCATGCTCAGACAGTGAGGTGAAGTAGCCTGTGTGTGTGTGTGTGTGTGTGTGTGTGTGTGTGTGTGTGTGTGTGTGTGTGTGTGTGTGTGTGTGTGTGTGTGTGTGTGTGTGTGTGTGTGTGTGTGTGTGTGTGTGTCAGCGCGATCTGCCGATGAGTCTCATTGACATTAGCACGTTGGTCATAAAATGTTGTGTTATTGAATTATTGCAATAGTGAACACACACACTGTCTGCAAACCTTCTTGCCAAACCCTTACTATCAAATCTTGCCTCATTTCTTTGTCGCTAAACCAAGTATAGTTTATATATTGTTCATTCCTGTGTACAATGTGGCGGGTGGTGTAGGCCATTGGTTCCCTGGGCTGAATGCGAGCTGTTCTGTGCCCTGGCCTCTGAATGCTATCTCTGAGCAGCAGCGCCCAGAATGCACGCTATTCCCACACCCACAAATGCCACTCGGGGATAAGAACAACACAATTGATAGAAAGTGTATTCTTTTCCATAGGTTCCCACCAGCATGTCGCTAACTGTTTCCAGGCCTTTATCAAAGAACAAATCCCTTTGAAAACAGGGAAACAAAGTACCAGGCAGCATTGTTGCTCTGCACTTTGACAGGAATAATCTGTCTTTTCCATCACCCTGCGTTGGGAGAGTGCAAACTCTGCCTGGCTAACGCTCATCTCACAGGGGCAGGGATCCAGCTCAGCTATCTGCTGCACTCAGTCTCCACAGTCAGTCTCTCCTGTTGCACAACTGTAGCAGTCCCCACATGCAGCACTAGTAGGACAGACAGATGGGAGTACACCCTCACTGTTCCTCTGTCTCTTTCTCCCTCCCCAAAGCTGGAATAAGATTCAATTACGCTCTTTCATTATCCACTTTCTCTACGGCAGATTTAATTTGTTTATGTTTTATTTGCATTTATCTTTATCCAGCTTAACTTTAATCCAGAGTACAATTTGGGATTTGATGAAACTCTTTGGTTCTCCTCTTTGTTTATTTTCCATGTTTAAATACCTCAACAGATTTGAAATAAATACCTCAATATTTGAATGATATTATATTTATTTTGTGTTTAACAGCAGTGTATCTTTCAAAATTGCTTTTTGCTACCTTCATTAACCTTTCCAATGGTTTTATGTAAACCTTTGTGGCTTGTGTTTTATATAGTTAACTCATGATTTACCATTGATGACTGCAATATTTATATTTCTAAATAAAGAAAACAATGTACATCATTGTGCATCATCAGGCTATAAAGGAAATGAAATAAAATCACAGAGTAAACATAGGAAACACAATGATGTCATACAAAAATGTATAATGATGCTTTTGAAAATAATCACCAGTTAGAATATAATATCAGAGGCTAGAAATGCCTGTGCTATTTACTCTAACCCCAGATAAAAGCCTTACCACGGGCACACTGACTGAGTACAACCTTTTTCCAGGTTATCCCCACAGTGGAGTTCCATCTACTGGACTACAATGGTACTGCTCTGTCTGGGAAGTATTCAGCTCAGCGACCCGCAAACAAGATCACATCACCTCAACACACTCCTTCAGATCCTTATTGACAGTGACCCCCACTACAGGCCTGAGGCAAGTAAACCCTCCACCCTCTTCAGCGTACATTGTATGAAGCCAACCTACATAATTCTAGTCTTGCTATAATCTGTAAGTCTGCTTTTACACTCAAATCAATATTGTAAGGGATACATTCCATGTGTACTGTAGGCAAGGTACTAGCTGCTAGTGAGGTTTAGGTACTGGTTACTATAGGACTAACGGTAGTTCTAACAGCAACTTAGAAAATACTTAGTATTTGCTCACTCTATTTATATGTAGCCTATTTAGCATTATACAATGGGACCAGTTATAAGAAGGCAGTGTTGTACCATAGGACTACTTAGCTTGTACATTAAAACAGATAGGTTTCTAGGACTAACACTCATAACGGATACATTTCTGAAAAAGCAATCTTAGATGTGTGGAGATTCCAGTAACATTATTCTACTGTATCTATGGTGATCTTTTAGATTCGAATCCAACTGTACTATCATCTATTATTTTAGAAGCAAAAAACATTTATCTTTATTTTCTTATCTTATAGATTTGTAGTTTGTTCTAATTTCATTCGAATTTTGATGGACAATTATGATGACAATTGTCACCTAGAGCTAGCTTTGCCACGTGTTGAGCTGGAAATCTCTGCTTGTACTGAATACGCTGAATATGGAACACATCTTCATAACACTTGTGTTGTCTGTCTGGTTGAGTGAGGAGGTGAAAATCTGTTTCAAGATGCAGCAGGGTAGAGATACGTCAACTGCTCTAACAGATGAATAGATCAGTAGAAGTGTCGCCACCCTCTCCGATTATGACACAGAGGCCAATCATAATTACCCACTAGATGACAACCTCAAAAGAAGTCTGTCTGGAGTACTTCAGTACAGCCACACCAACCAAATAGTAGAACAGCTTTTTCCAATTCAAATGTGTTATTTTCACTTTTATAAACTTTAACTAATTCCTTATTCTGTATGTACAATGAGAAAGTAATTGTTTAAAAAATATATAATATTCAATGCACATAATCTTTGACATAAATGGATTAGTCATAGTTTCATTTCCTGTCGGTGGCAGATTGAATGTGACTGTCTTCTTTTTTTCCTGATCCATTATGCATTCTGCTTGGAATCATAGATCCCTGTAATCTCTGTTCACAAACAGGAGCAACAGTGGGGCTAGTGAAAAACAAACCGTGGCCTGCCATTGTGCCTCTGCTGTTGACGGTAGAGTGCGGCGCCGTCCATTGAGCCTTAGTGTGGGCTGCTTCTGCTCTGCATTCTCACAGCCTGAAGGCTGTTTATCTAATCATATTAATGAGAGAGTGATACTCCAACCTGTTCAGCGGAGCTGTGGAGCCGCTGCATCCTATGCGCAGCGAGCACTCCTATTTACACTGTACCTATACTAATCTCACAGCCTTGATCAGGGAACAGTAAATAAAACCCCCAAGGCCTCTATTGATCAGCCTTGAGTCTACTCTTCCAACGTTGTGAGGGTCTGGTTAGCTATTACAAATGTTAGCGTGTTCGATGAATTATTTCATCAGAAAAGCATGCCGCATTAAGTATTTATTTTGAAGTAAACTATTTCAAAGGGGTTGTCTCGTCCAGGCCGGAGCGGGCCATTCTTTGTGTGTTTCTGAGGGGCTGACAGAATGGGATCACAGTGGAGGGATCGGGTCAATACCGTCCCCCCTGGTACCGTCTTCCTAAGGCCCTCTGTCTCTGTGGCGCCTTCCTCACTGACGCTGGACTGGAGCAGTGGGTCACATATTGCAATCTCTGGAAAAGCAACATGCTTTCATTATTTATGACATTTGACCGGCTGGGGAAGAATACAGTGTTAAAGATTAATTTATTTGTTGCCTTATACATCCCTGCAGTTTTTAAACCGAAGATTACAAACTCGGTTTCACTTATTCTGAGCCTATAACATGTTGGTATAGGCGCAGGTATAGAAGAGGTCTATTTATTCAGCATTCATAGTATAGACTCTATAACTTTATAAGTGATACAAAAAAGATTCTGAGAGGAAACAAAATGTCATAATGTATTTGTTGCAAATAATCACTACAATTAATGACCCATGGAGCCCTGATTCTAAGGGATTTTCCAAGTGTTTACTAATGGACGTTCTCTCTATAGTATGCTGTTCTACAACACAGACTAGTAGAGTGTTGCCCTAGAGGCCTATACTGTAGCTTTCCCAGGGCCACAGGCCTGTTTAATGGATGACCCACTTGTTAGCTAATTGCTGTGGTGTCCCTGAACACAAAGGAAATGTTAAATTATGTTATGTGCCTGTTAGATAATGTGCCAAAGCAGAGTACAGCACAGCTCCCTGTGTGGCTTGGACTCCCCCGTTCAGGCAGATACACTACATGACCAAAAGTATGTAGACACCTGCTCGTCTCATTACAAAATCATGGGGATTATGGAGTTGGTCCCCATTTTGCTGCTATAACAGCCTCCACTCTACTGGGAAAGCTTGCCACTAGATGTTGGAATATTGCTGTGGGGACCTGCTTCCATTCAGCCACAAGAGCATTAGTGAGGTCGGGCACTGATGTTGAGCGATTAGGCCTGGCTCGCAGTCGGCGTGTTCGATGGGGTTGAGGTCAGGGCTCTGTGCAGGCCAGTTCTTCCACACTGATCTCGACAAACCATTTCTGTATGGACCTCGCTTTGTGCTCGGGGGCATTGTCATGCTTTCCCAGGGCCACGGGAAAGGCCAAGAAATGGCCCTCCCTAAACTGTTGCCACAAAGGTTGAAGCACAGATTCATCTAGAATGTCAGTGTATGCTGTAGCATTAAGATATCCCTTCACTGGAACTAATAGGCCTAGCCCGAACCATGAAAAACACCCCCAGACCCTTATTCCTCCTCCACCAAACTTTACAGTTGACACTATGCATTGGGGCAGGTAGTTCTCTCCTGGCATCTGCCAAACCCAGATTCGTCCGTCGGACTGCCAGATGGTGAACCATGATTCATCACGGTGTTTCCACTGCTCCAGAATCCAATGGCAATGATCTTAGGCTTGTGTGCGGTTGCTCGCCAATGGAAACCCATTTCTTGAAGCTCCCGACAAACAGTTATTCTGCTGACGTTGCTTCGAGAGGCAGTTTGGAACTAAAGGGAGAGGAGGGAGGTACTGAAGGGCCAGGACCTGACAAGGAAAAACTTTGGGGTCTGTTGTGTTCAGAAGACCTAAAGTCACCATTGACCTAGACCACATGGATCACACGCAATGTCCAATGAAAGCATGAGGAGCTGTCTCTGAGAAAGCACTGTCTTCTAGAGTAATGTTCAAAATACATTTTTCAATCATCATTACCTCATCCCACTCTGTTAAACCCAGACGTATAGATCTCTGTCTGTCTCTTTTTCAAACACACTATCTCTCTCTCTCTCTCTCTCTCTCTCTCTCTCTCTCTCTCTCTCTCTCTCTTGAACTGACATTCACACACACATACCCTTTCTCTCACACACACACGCACACACGCACACACACGTACACACACGTACACACACGTATACACAAGTACACACACGTACACGTACACACACAATCTCAATTTCTGTCCATATCTCCTGCTGTGAGTGATCAAAACACGGAAGCAGATTTTACGAAGAGGCTAGGCTCAGATCCTCACCCCGACAGTGCAGGCATGTAAATGGGTGACCTCCTGATGAAGAGGGGTCACGCAAATCTAAAACGCTTAAAGGAGGACCCATCACACCACCCTCTGTCTTTAATTCCTCTCTCCTCCAGTGGAGCCCAGCAGATTGGCATGGAGTCCATCACTAGAGCACTTTACAAAGCACAGACAGCAGGGTGGAGGGAGGAACGAGGCTTCACTTCATATTCTTGGATTTGCTCACCACCAACCTGGAAAACCCATAGGAGTTACAGTCACCCAACCTCAACAAAAGCAAACTAATTCAAACCAAACGGACAGCCCACTCTTTATAGTCTGCGCCTGCCAGTGAGTAAAACCATGCAGTAAAAGACCTAAAAGACTCCAATAAAGAACTAATGTAGGAGGGGGAAATCGACTGGATTTGTGGTTTTCTAGGATGCTGTTTATCTGCTTCCATAGAGGTTTTCATGTTTCTCTAACTCCTCTATTTTATGTTATTTTTACATAGTTTGGTAACTGTTAACTCAACTAATGGGCAGAAGGAAATGAAACAGTGACCGTTTTATTCATTCTCTTGCCGTTTGTCAAGGTTGCTATTTATTTATATAAAATGTATATCCAAGTACATCAAAATACTTTTTTAAAAGGCAGACATGTCAAAGTGAATGTGCCAGGGAGTGCTAGTGTAGGTTTATTGGATTAGTGAAGTGTCAGACTACCTCCCCACCTCTTGGAATAGCACCCAGCAATGGAGAGGCAGGCCTGGCCAAAGAGTCTCTTCTCTCTCCTCTGAGTAAGTGTTTTCACTGGAGGCCACGTTGGCACACAGGGCATGTTTGAATTCTACTGGCACTTTTTTCAAATAGTGGCCACAGCCAATTGGAAAGACCTGGCGTGGAGATTACATTCAATATTTAAGGTCCTGGGGCAACATCTCTGGCAGGCAGGGAACACACAGGAAACACCCAGCTAGAGCTGCTTCTGCACCGGAGGAAAATAATCATCCTGCTCTCTTTAGATGTTTTACAATTGCGGCTTATCCAAATCCCATAAATTACATTTTTCAAGCCCTTTTCGCAGCCGCAGCTTTGTTACAGCATTATCACCTGTGTTTATTCAACCCTCAATTACCAAAAGCTCAGCCGGCAGGCCTTTAATTGATTGCTTTAATTGATTGGTTGGGGGGTAACCATGGCTGAAAAGCAGTTTATCTTAATCAGTTGAGAGGAAATTTAGAGCAGGGCTTGATTTCCTCCAGCTGATCACCCTGTGTGGCGGGAGATGGGGAAGGAGGGAGGAGAGAGGAGGGAGGAGGAAGGAGGGAGGGTTGTTCCTTTAGGACTGAGATACAAAGTAAAGGGGTAGGGGATGGAGTGATAGGGCTCACCTGCTAAACAGGGCCATACAGACGTGGTGCCAGGGAGGAAGGTAGAGGGGTTGTGGTTAATCACATCTCTGTCACCACTGCTGTCGCTGTCTGTGGTGAAGGGTGCTGCATATTGCAGTACAGAGGACTGGGGAGTGCTACAACATCTATTAGCCTGTCAGTGACATGGTCATGTTGTTCTCAGCATCCTGCTTGTGAAACAGCTGGGGGTTAACTGGAGGGTTTGTGTGGTGGATGGATGGATGGCTTGGGGTTTCTGCATGGGATCCGTCAGCCTGTCAGGAAGAGCTAGGAGGCTGTTTACTGCTTGGCACAATCCCTCCAGATCTCTCTCCCCAGCCAAACGAAACCCCATCTCTGTTTGTATGTCAAGAGCTCTGGATGTCAGTGTTTGCTGCCTCTGCCTAAAGTGCTGGATGTGTCATTAAGCATGTTTATATGTGAGGTTTCTCAGCTCACCACTTGTGGGCCACTGGTGACCCACTCTCAGTGGTCGGAGACTGTCGGAGACACACAAAGCACACTGACTGGATCACCTTACTAAATGATCTCCAGGGGCTGATCTGATTACTGTAAGGACCAGGGTTACTGACTAGGTTCTCACCTACTGCATCTGCTTGTACTGACTTCACACAGACACAAGATCTAACCAGAGCAGACACAAGCCATCATCTTTGTCTAAGAAAACACATTAAGGAATGTCAAGCACTCTGTCCAAGTGGAATAATGTTGTGTCTGAAATGACCCTACACTTATTATCCTATCATCCTTTGCCAGTGAGACTGCTGTTTGTATGGATGCTGTAAAAGAGACAATTCAGATTATGATGTTATTGCATACTAGAGCATGACCCCCAAATTGATTGCATTGAAACATAATGGAATCTCTAAATGTGTGCTTACTGTTGTCTTTTTTTCTCCTTCTCTCCATCTCTTCAGCAGCAGGCTATTTGCAAATTAAGCTCATCTGATATGATGACAAAATTTACCTCTGAGACGCATGACCCCAGTGACCTTCGCTGGCTTCATTGATGTCCCCTCGCTGTTTGTCCTTTGCTGTGTGTAATTGGTCTCTGCCCGGCTCTAATGGTTCCTGCATGTGAATGTGCTTCCCCTGCCTGGCCAGATGATAATGACCAGAGGCAAGCATGACCTTGTCTGGAAGGGAGCAGCCCTCCTCCTGAGAGCTCCGGCTGCAGACCGCTCCCACTGGGCTCTGCTCTCTGTCAGGCCTGGAACCCGCCTGCTCCTCGCTGCAGCCTCACAGCCACACAGTCCAGCCAAGCAGAGCTGGGAGCTGGGAGTACGACGCCACACAGCCAGCCAAGCAGAGCTGGAAGCTGGGAGTACGACGCCACACAGCCCAGCCAAGCAGAGCTGGGAGCTTGGTGTATGACGCCACACAGCGCAGCCAAGCAGAGCTGGAAGCTGGGAGTACGACGCCACACAGCGCAGCCAAGCAGAGCTGGAAGCTGGGAGTACGACGCCACACAGCCCAGCCAAGCAGAGCTGGGAGCTGGGAGTACGACGCCACACAGCGCAGCCAAGCAGAGCTGGAAGCTGAGAGTACGACGCCACACAGCCCAGCCAAGCAGAGCTGGGAGCTGGGAGTACGACGCCACACAGCCCAGCCAAGCAGAGCTGGGAGCTGGGAGTACGACGCCACACAGCCCAGCCAAGCAGAGCTGGAAGCTGGGAGTACGACGCCACACAGCCCAGCCAAGCAGAGCTGGGAGCTGGGAGCTGGGAGCTGGGAGTACGACGCCACACAGCCCAGCCAAGCAGAGCTGAAAGCTGGGAGTACGATGCCACACAGCCCAGCCAAGCAGAGCTGGGAGCTGGGAGTACGACGCCACACAGACCAGCCAAGCAGAGCTGGGAGCTGGGAGTACAACGCCACACAGACAAGACAGAGAACTGTTTCCCATGGTCTCCCCTAGCCCTCACTAAGTTATTTATTTCATCATCCTATGAGTATTGGACAGATACCAGCAATACTAGGAATGAATCAATGAATGAATAACAAGCAATAAGAAAACAGTTCAAATTGATTTAATTATGCTTACTCTGTCAGAGCTAAAAATGTTGTTGCCTTTATTCCTGATTGGGCAATTGGTCCGAACTGGTGAAAAGTTCAACAATAAGCCATAGCTTTTATTAGCTGTGTTTGTTTTATTGTGAGCTTCCCACCTCCAAAGCCCCCATAGACTGACATGGTAGTGACTGTTGCTTGAGTGCTGGTAAAGTGGAAGTGGCAATCTATCCATGTCACCTTTGTGGAGTATAGGCCCTTAAACCATCATGAGTCATGTTTATTTGTACAGAAAATCAACACAGAGCTCTGGGGAAGTCAAAAGACAATGAGTCCAATCAGTGTGTCAGCTATTGAGCCTTGGCCAGTGGAAATAGATCATTTAACATTGATCTGTGAGAGGTTTGTGTCGGGAGGAAGAGAATGCCATGGTTGGAACCTCAACAGATTATTTTCTCTCTTTGGAACTCACCTTTAATGGATAAACTAGAATTGAATGTATCACAAAGATGTCTGAACGACTTCCTCCTCACAATATACAGTTTTATGTTTTTCCCTGTCTAACAACACCCCTTTGAAAATGAGATGTCTCCTCTCTGGGGAGGCTTCCATCCTGTTAATATAAATGACAGCTGTGGGCCGAGCAGGAGCTGTTTGTGGCTGCATGCTCCACCTGCATAGCTGTGGCATGTTGTACTACAGTAATAGCCACACTACAGATACCTGGAGGACATGGAAGTGGAATGTAAACGAGCAGTAGTAAAGCTCCTAGTACATAATCACCTCTAGTTAGCAGGACGCTGAGGGGTTTGCATCCAGTGCAATATAACTCTGGAGCCTGTGTATAATAGGGCCTATAGTAGATAAACATTGTGTGATGCGGAACAAACTACTTTTGTTGCACATCCACTGTGATATCTGGACTCTTTATAATAAGACATGTAGATCGTGAGTTATTTATGTCAACCTGCTGTATGCAGTATGATGACACCTGGGCTGAAAAGGTCTCCTCTAATTGGCTGAGGGAATAGAGGAGTGGTAGGCAGAGCACCTCTGGCGGTACATCTCCAGCGCAGTACAGAGGTAGCAGAGCAGCAGAAGACTGGAACACTCTGGCAGATTATGAGCTTTGTATTGGAGCTCAGCCTCAGGGCTTTGTGTAACCAGTTATCACTCTCAAAGCCCATGTAAGCTCTCAAAGCATGTTTAAGACAGCACTGTGTTTGTGTGCATGAGCATGTGTGTGTGTCAGAGTTTGTGAGTAGATTTGTGTGTATGTCTTTTCCAGCGTTTCTAGGATCTGTTTCTGTATGCATTTGATTGATTTGTCTATCCATGGGTAATCAAAAGAGCTGTATGTAGCTCAATTGGGGCGGCAGGTAGCCTAGTGGTTAGAGCGTTGGACTAGTAACCGAAAGGTTGCAAGATTGAATCCCCGAGCTGACTAGGTAAAAATCTGTCGTTCTGCCCCTGAACAAGGTAGTTAACCCACTGTTTCTAGGCCGTCATTGAAAATAAGAATTTGTTCTTAACTGACTTGCCTAGTTCAATAAAGGTTAAATAAAATATATATATATAAATAAAATTGGTTGCCAGAGTGTTTGACCTCACTTGGTAGTGCACTCTGTACTCTATTGTCCTATTCAACGTAACTCCATTTCTGTTTCTTTATTTCATAACCATACACAGGCTGCTGTACTGAAATGTTGTTTTTTCTTTTGGGTCTTCATTTGAAAGGTAGATTAGGTTGAGCTAGGTGACAGTGTATATTCATAATGTTTTTCATAAATTAGTGTTTTCTTGAACCTTCTCTTTCCCTCCCTTTCTCTCATTCTCCCCCTCTCTGTCTATCTCTTCTCCTCTCTCTATCCATCTCTCCTCCTCCTCCCATCCTGTCACTCCGTCTCTTCTCCGCCAGCTCTCCGCTACTCTTCCCAGATAAATGTTTCATGAGGCAGCCCTCATATCCTCCTCTAGAATAACATGTCCAAGAGACTATAGGAGACATCACTCAGTCACATTCACCTTGGACCGCAGATCTACATGGCCAACTCTATCCTGCTGCATCGCCCACAGACAGCGGCAAGAAAAGAGAAGGCAAACATAAAAAACAGGGAGAAGCATATTTTTATACCCAAAAGTGGCTGTCAAATAGTGTCTGCATTCAAATAACTATCAAAGGGTTTATCCCTATCAGATGTGAAAGCTTTAAGTGGGTCAAAGGCTCCATCCACTGTAATGTCACAGTAGAAATTCACCAGCTTATCATTATTTAATCATGCTCTAATGGAAAAGATCCCCGCCCCAAATACAGGCCCACCTCCTAACTGAATTATTCTCTAATATGTTAACAGCTGTAATTGTAAATTGACATTTGGTGTTTCAAGGTTTCATTTGGTGTTTGCCTTTTAAAAACTTCCCAAAATTCTTAACGGCTAACTCTGAAGATATTAATGTAATTGACTAATCTGTTAACACACAAGAAGAGATATAATTGATGGTACTCTGAAAAGATGAATGTAATTGACTAATCTGTTAACACATAAGAAGAGATATAATTGAAGCACTAGATAAAAGTTAAACATATTTGCTAGCCGTTAACAGCTTGGAGAATGCACGTTAACAGTTTGGAGAATGCACATGAATAATACACATGTTGTTAGCATAAGAGATGAGTTGTGTTGATTGACTAAGCCATAGCTTTGACCTGCTAGGAGCATCCCTACTGCTGAATCAGTGTTACATGATATGGTACTGCCTGACACAAACATTTCTCACACTATTGATGTTGATTGGTGGCTCATATCATGAGTATGGAGGAATATTAGAGTATCATTACGTTTCACAAGGGTCCTGGTAATTGTATCTCAAACCAGACCCAATCACATCAGTTGTTGTTAAATAGATACAGTATAATATTAGGTAAACATGCTCACTGGTTGAACCTTGGCTGCTCACCATAAAAAAAATCATACTGTTTACATTTTAACTGTACGTACTGTAAGCATAATTCAAACATTTGATTGATGTACCATGTAATCCCATCATTTGGACAGGCTATGTAGTTTTCTTCATATTTTATCATGTGTCAATCAATTTCAAGGATCACAGCATATGCCCATTGTTCATTGAAATCATTGTTCAGATCTTGTGAGTGATCCAGTCTTCAGATGGGATTGATTGTTTGGCTTCCACACATTGTGTTTTATTTTAGCTCTTTTCTTCCATACAGGTTTCTCACCAGTCTCCTGTTTTTTAAGTCAAGTTTTTAAATTTTAATGCAGCATAACTTCATTGCATTCAGGGTGAGATCAAAGTGTTCTGAACCCTTCTGTTTGATGTATCCTCTATTTGAAGTTGATTCCAAAGACACTGTGTGTAAAACAAAAGTTGACATATATTCTAGCCTTTGTGGAAGCTGCTGGTGGTGCATGGCATATTGATTCCACATTTGAAAAGGGGAGAGTAAAAAGAGCTGTGGATTCGTTTGAATCGGGATATTGCATTGTATGCTGGGGACTCAGACCTGGGCTTTGACATTAGTGAGGTGAGGTGAGCAGAGGTGTAAAATACATAAGTAAAAATACTTTAAAGTACTACTTAAGTCGTTTTTTGGGGAATCTGTACTTTACTTTACTATTTATATTTTAGACAACTTTTACGTTTACTTCACTACATTTCTTAAGAAAATATTGTACTTTTTTCTCCACACATTTTCCTTGACACCCAAAGGTACTTGTTGAATTTTGAATGCTTAGCAGGACAGGAAAATTCATGCACTTATCAACCGAACATCCCTGGTCATTCCTATTGCCTCTGATCTTGTGGACTCACTAAACACAAATGCTTTGGTTATAAATGATGTCTGAGCGTTGGAGTGTGCCCCTGGCTTTCAATAAATAAATAAAAACAAGAAAATGGTGCCATCTGGTTTGCTTAATATAAGGAATTTGAAGTGATTTATACTTTTACTTTTGATTCTTAAGTATATTTTAAAACCAAATATTTGTAGACTTTTACTCAAGTAGAATTTTACTGGTTAATCTTTTACTTGAGTCATTTTCTATTATGGTATCTTTACTTTTACTCAAGTACGAAAGTTGGGTACTTTTTCCAACTCTGGAGGTGAGTAAGAAACAGTAGGTTTGGATGGTGTCAGACAGACAAGGATGGGTTGGTTGTTGGTTGACAACATCTGGACTTGGCGACCCTGTTTCAATGGAACTGTATACCCCAGAGAGGGGGGGGGTGGAGATTGGGAGTGATTGACAGGTGATAGAGGCCGTGTGGCAGGCAGGATGAATGCTGTTCTCTGTAGCAGAGGAGGCGTGATTAAGAGCTTTCACAACAGCATAAGACAACTGACAATGACATCCCTAGGCAGGTTTCCATTATTGAGAAGGGGGTTGATGTATCCCAATATGGCGACCGGAGTATGGGCGAATGGGTGTGTCGAAAGGAATGTAGTGGGCGTCTGGAAAGGAGTGGGTGTGTAGAAAGCGCTCTGCTATAGGTTAGAAGGTTTTGATTGAGCAGTGTTGTTTTTCTTCCGTTTCTTACCACGTAACTGTACATTGAGCTACATACCGCGAGTGTTTGGACTTTTAAGCCAAAGGATGAGTCTGAGTTGTATTTCACTGTTAGTTTACACAAAGAATTGTGCATTTTCACTTAGAAACTGATGATTGTTTATTTTTGCTTAAAAGTGTTGATGATGGGTGTACTGTTGCTTCATGCGTTGTATGTGTGTGCTTCCTACGACTGTCACCCTGGTGTTGGCTACTAGGTAGCTACGTACTTCCCACGCTGTTGCTGGACAGTAGCACTTGTCAAGCAGGAGCAAAGGGCACTGTGTCTTGGTGTTGTTGCCGTTCATGCCCTCCCCATTGAGTAGTAGACTGTACGTCGGCTATGTACCAAGGTGACATCTATAAGGTAATCAATATTAGTTATTTGCTGTGTAGGCTGCTATCCTACTTTAAATAAAATAATGTGAGAAAAAAAAAAATGGCCACGTTAGCTACCACCGGGCGACAAACTTTATAAATGCCAACAACAAAATCACTGGACAAGTTAATAGAAACATAGCTGCTGACAACCATAGAGGGGCCGTTGCTGAGGCTGCTGAGGCTGTGGATACAGTCTCTCTGGAAATGATATAGCCATATAGTCTGTGTTTATGTAGAACTATAGCTAGGAAATGGGTATGTGTCTACGAGAAAATGGAGCAGTCTCAGTGGTGGGCGTTTCTCTGAGCAAATAGAACTTTCACTGTAACATTCCACTTACTCCATTCCACACAAAGCTTCCTCTTTTTCAAGCTAAATAACATTTTACAAGGACTTTTTGTTGACTATTTAATAATGGTCGATTAATTAATTTAGTGGACAAGACAGTGTGTGAAATGGGCGAGTCATTAGTTTAAATATCTTGCAACAATATGTATTGTACTGGGAGTTTTTAACATGCTACAGTATCAGGGATTGTTTCCACAGTGCAGTATGAACAGGGGTCTTTTTCAGAATGTCCCTACAGTATGTGGTTGTTTATTTCATCAGTTATTTCATGTAGTGTTGTTTAAGTGCCCCACATTGACTGGGTGAGATGGAGCTGTGTGGGTAGCTAAGCAACAACTTGGGCCAGCAGCACTAGCTGTAGTACTGACTCCACTTATTGACCTCATTCAAAGGGTTTCATATGTGGCATTGCCTGCCCTGACTGTCTGGATGCTTTGTGGTGGGGATAAATCACCTCACAATGACCCTTAAGACCCTCAGTTCTTATACTTAGAAGCAATTTGCCAACCATATGTGGACAGCTGCCTAATCAGACCCAGAAAATAGACTCTTGAATGACTGACTTTCAAATCTGCAGTTTGTTTAGTACATGACAGTGTGGAATGCACTGTAGGCATGTCTATGGAGAGGTCTATCTTGTGTTATTACACATTCAGATTGATGTAACGCCTGTGATTTCTATTATGATTTCAAGATATTGTGAGACTGTAGAGAACATGTTGGCAGCCTGCCCTGCACATTTGATTCGGCCAATTTTGACATGATGAAGTGTCTGTTATTCCCTCCAACCACGTGGGAGAGAAAAACCTGTGATTCTGAATGGAGCACCACTTGGCACACCTTCCCAGCATCAGTGGGCTTGAAGTGGAGGGAGGCTCCACGGAGGCCCAGACAAAAGGGGAAATAAAGAGAGGTCCTGGGCTGAAAGCTGCTGATGAGATGAGAGAGAGCGACTCCCTGGTCCAGCTGGACCGGGATCAAGCACTCATCTGTCAGATCCGTCCGGATCTCATATCTCATATAACATGGCCCTTCCTGGGCGGGTGGGCAAGGAGGACACTGCCATTAAGAGCCTCACATTTGTTGGCAAAGGTGGATTCCTCTCTCCTACACATTCATTATCTCTTTCTATAAGAAACACAAAGAAATGTTCCAACACCATGAATTGTTTTTTCAATCGTTCTTTTCTCATTGTGTCTGTCGTTTTCTGCATATGGAAGTCTATTGGTCATTTTCAATATAACATCACAATACATTCGATTTGGATGCTAGGGGGCAAGGAAAACCATTGACAACTACGTGCCGTTTTCAAGGATTGTTAAATAAATGTTACAACTATTTGGTTTTAACATCATCACCTATTGAGCAAAACAATTGTTCATATTTAGCTCCATCAATGTTATACAGCAAGTAACTGAATGCTTTTCATGATCAGTAAACATCAATGGTCATGTAAAACCTATCCATTTTGCATGTAGCTAGCTAAGTTACAACATCAATTAGATGCTTCATCAGAGATTAGGCTTTGGGAAAGAGCTTGACATCATCACGGTAAAGTTGTCAGTCGGACCACTGTCATCAACGCAATAGACGGCAAGCAAATCAAACAATATTTAGATATAGCCATCTAGTTTTCCTGAAAGTTAGCTTGTTAACTAGGCATATTGATGTGATCCGTTATTAGCTAGCTAGCCAGTCAATTTGACGTGGCCCATCAATCAATGTAGCCTATATCATGTCTGTCAGCAGCAATCATAATTAAACACTCTTAAAAACAATGTTGAAAAGGAGACAATGTTAGCTAACTTCGCTAGGTAGGCCTACATTGGTTGGAGAAAAAAAGTACATTAGGTCTACTTAACACTATATGTTTAGCCAACTGTACAAAGTTTATACCAGTAGCTTGCAAAGTTAACATGATAAGCAACACATCTGCAAAGGCGCCCTTCTGCTGCTTGACAGACAGAGCCCACAAAAGTTGGGAAATAAACCTAAACCGCTCATACTTGTCAGGTATAGTTCACTTTTATTTTATATCACTCAAATATCCTATACATTTTGGCCAGCATTGAGAGATATGGTGTGGCTACCCTACGTGTCTGTAATGACATGATCAATTGATGTTTACTGATCATGAAAAGCATTCAGTTACCTGCTGTATAACTCTCATGATAGAGCTAAATGTGCGCAATAGTTTGCATGGAATAATCAGAAATGTGTATGTCTGACTATGCTCATCAAGAGATGATGATATTACAATCAAATGGTTAACTTTTATTTATCAATCTCTTGAAAACGGCAAGCAGTTTTCAATGGTTTTAGCGGAGCTGTGGGTCTTCTTGCCCCCCCAGCAGGCAAATTGAACACTCAGCATGTTACTGTGACGTTTTATTGAAATCTGATTGGCAGCAGTTGAGTACCCACACATTTTCATTGAAGTATGCTCATGTGTATTCAACTACCCCCAACTGCTTCCTATTGTGACAAGGTTCTTTATTTACTGCCTTACATTCTACCTGTCTCGCTGGAACAAACTTTCTTAGCTACTTTTTTTGCTGTGTGTCTCCATAACAAGTCCATTGCTGTAGTTCTGGTGGATGAGTGGGCCTTGCCAAAGAAAACAGTGTCTGAGGCAGAAGGCAGACAGGCAGGCAGGCAGGGGTCTGGCAGGGGCAGGTACGTTGGGAATGGGCCCTCCTTGTTCTGTGTGCTCAGTGTTCACAGGCCCGCCTCAGATGGAAAGATCTCCAGGCCGCCCTGGGGACGCCCACTAACACAAAGCCCATTTCTCTGGGAGATTGCTCCACTGTTTGCTGACATGAATAAAGCTGTCGCCTCCTCAGAGCAAATTTACCAAGGGACACTGCCCCCCCCATCCCCCCACGTCACCACTGGCAATAGAATTAACAGTCCAAGATGCCCCACACTGAACAGAGAAGCCACAGATATTTTAGAGGCCAGATTAGAAATCAGAGAAAGGGAGCTTGAGGACATTGATATGTGTTTGTCCTCCCCAGCACATTGTGATAGAAAAGCCCTTTCAGGTTTATCATAAAGGAGGACGAGCGCCGATATCTTTCCTCCGTCATAGAGTATATGAAGTTCAGGGTTGTGTTCATTTGAAATGCCAATAGCATTCTGTGTTAAAAAATAGTTGTGTTTGCTTTCAAATGTATTAGACGTATAATAAGGCAGACATTTCTCTGCAGCTACAGTTAAATCTTTGGGAAACTGTTTTCCAAGCTGTCCAAGGAGAAGTTGTTTGGATTTGCTAGAATAAACGCGTTATTGTGCGTAGTGTATAGTGTGTGTACTGTTGTGTGTGCTGTTATGGAATGGCTTAAGACCACATTGAGCTGTGTCCAACACAAACAGTTCCACACATGCCTGAGAACCTCGGACTGAGGGCCGCATTCAGTGATTCACTGGTGTCAAGGGCGTAACCCTTGACCCATGCCACTCAATAACATGGCACTTGATTGGTTGGTTCTCCTCCCTCGCCATGGGCATAGCTACCACTTTGTTTGTCTAGTTTTCTCACTGAGCATTACAGTAGCAAAGGCTAATATCAAAGACAGATATGGCAGCTCTGCTTCTAGCTCCTAAGCTAGTTTTTTGTGTGTTATTTCTTACCAAGCATTTCGTACACCCCCAATAACATCTGCTAAATATGTGTATGTGACCAATACAATTTGATTTGATTTGATAAAACAGTAATATAACCCATTAAACCCTAAGCATTAATGAAAACAATTGTAGCTGTGTCCATTATGAATGATGATGAATTGTTGATAAACAGAAATTAGATTAGGTCAGAATAGGACCGTAATAAATAGTGATCCAAGTTGATTTAATGGAAACTTTCGTGACATTTAGTTCTCCAGTTACGGTAACCTCCCATGTCTTGTTATTCTTCCCATGTCCCTTTATGGGGTCATTTTCCTTCATGGCTGTGGTAATGGCAGATAGGGGTCCTGCAGGGGTGGCTGTTCTGGTGCCTGTCTCCAATGAAGCATTCCCTCATCCACCAATCCATGGGCCCTCTGACTGGGCACGGCCAGTGCTTTATCAGAGGGCAATGTTCTGCTGGCCTCGCCTCAGCTTGTTGGCAGCATTGGATGGGGGGTTTTGGAATGAGTCACATCAGCAACAGGAGGGAGGTATTGCGATGGTTCTCACAAGTGTCAATTTGAAACTGGGTGTATTTTATAGAAGTGCAATTTATTGGTAGTTCAAAGTTAGACATTTACCAAGAAAGCCAAAATAAATTTCTGCTGTAAACAATAGGTTACATTCTTAGACTTTATTTACATTTTCACACACATAACTATCCAACGCACGCAGTGCATTGGGTACAGTAAGCTTGAACAGAGGCTGGTCTGCTCTGTGCTACTCCCTCACTTATCCGTTCTGTGAGAGACAGGTTACTGTCTTTGATGAGCTACACTCTGAGTCTATCCACAGACATGAGACTACCTCTCAACTCTCTTTGAAGTTCTTGCCAGATTTCACAATGTATAAATCATTTGGACCCTGGACACAGTTGTGTTCCTGCCAGTACACTATTCCTCGCTGAATACGTTCACAGAAAGCCGTGAAAACAATCAGCAACTCTGAACCGTGCTGAATGAACCTAAATGAACCCACATTGTCCCCAAGGTACACAAATGGAGGCATTATGAGTCATTCATCCTGGTCTCTGCAAATCTCTACAACAGAGGAAATGGAAAGATTCAGAACATTGTCTCTTCAATAATAATGAAGCTGATGGCCTATTATGCTGTATTGCAAATCAATATGTGTGGTATTTGGCGGTGGCTGAAGTGGGGAGCTTTGGCAGGAGGCCAGCCCTTCTAGCGCTGGGAATGAACAGATGCAGGTGCATCACAACTTGCATTCGCTTGTCAGGGTAAGAAAGGACGGATCAGTAACAATGCCAGCCATCCACTTGTGTGGTGTAATTGTGCAAGGAGGCTCGTACTGAAACCTTCCTTTGTTCGGCAGGTGCTGTGATTCTGCACTTGTGTGTGTGTGTGTGTGTTGATGAGTGCATCATGGTTGTGTGTGAGTTGTTGTTCGAATGTGTATACATGCGCAATATATAGTATATGCATTTGCTGCTTAAGTTTATACATTGAAACTTGGACCCATGGTGTTTATGACTTATGAGTGCTTGAATAACAGCATGTCATCACGAACTATCTGATGTATATTTCATTGGAGGGTCTAATAAATCATCCAATAAACCCTTATAAACGTATACATTTTTCCAGAAACAATGCTGATGATTCTGACAAAAAGTCATACATACAAAACCTTTTACAAAACCTTTTTCATCAACTCATACAGTACATAGCCTGTTTAGTCAACAGTTGCCTAGGCACTCCACTCTGTGACATGTTTTGGTTCCCCACATTTGATTATTCACATGTATACAGACTTGTTTATCAGTTTACCAGTGAAACTGTGAGTGCTCTTTTCATGTTAGTATTAAATGTCCGATATGTATAGAATATATATTTATATTGTAAAGTTTCCTAGTGTTTATCCTTTAGTTGTTTGCTTGATACAGTTCTGTTTATCCCCTTAAATTCCAGTATATTTTTTTCAGGCTATTGGATGTTGTTTAGCTGTCATCAAAAGGCGTTTTTCTATGAAAGTTCTTGTGTTTTGAAGGAGAACTGAATATCGGCATTAAAAATGTAATGGTATATTGCAAAACATCACTTCATAGATTTAGGGCAAGTGTAGGAGCAGATGTTTCTCCAGTGATCTGTAAATAAGTGGAATTGTAGATAAAGACACCGAGGAGGAAGCTGTAAGATATGCAGGAAGCAACAGAGCCCTGTGCCAAATCCACTGGATAAAACTGTGAGGAGAGAGCAGTCATAAACTATTAGGGCACGTATTTGATACTGGCGTCTTGTTTCAGTTCTTCCTCCTCTCCCTTTCTCTTCAGACCCTCCCTCGTTCCTGTGTGAACTGGTAGAGAGGGAGACCTTGAAGACTGGGAAAGAAGAAATTAATCATCGGAGAGAGAGAGAGAGAGAAAAAAAAACATCACTAAAGTATGCAGGAGTGAGAAAAACATATATTTAAGAATAACTAGACGAATAATAAGGGAGAAAGGCTGTGTGGGTTATTTCCACTGGGGCTGGTTTATAAAAAGACATCTCTGAAAGGAGACTGTGTGCTGCCCTCTGTATGCTTCATATTTAATGGCATTTATAACAATTGTTCCTTAATCAGAACAAGTGCTTGTTTAAAATGCTAATCCCTTCTTGACAGTGACATGCTGTAATTTGCCAGAACAATGCAGTATTATTTCTGTGGTCTTTCTCAGTACTCATAAAGGGCTTTGAGAATGGGACAATGATTGACCACCTGGTCCTGTTAGAGTAGCGAAATGCATTAAACACTCACTCTCTTTAGAAAATCAATGTATGATTGTATGAGTTCTACAGGGTCAGGCTTGTGTTTCCATTGAATCTGTAATTAGCTTGACCTGCAATGCAAGTGACACATTGAGGACCATTCTATAGCTTTATATGGTACCCTCTTCCACATTCTCTGGATTTCTTATGCATTCTTTACATTTTTTCAAACAGTGTGGGGTAATGTCTTCTGTTTGACTTTGGGTGTATTCGGTGGATGTGACAAATTACATTTGATTACATTTCTAAATGTGGTTATCACATAATGACAACAGGATAGTTTAGAAATGAATGCATGATGAGCAGGTGTAATGAACACGAGGGGAGACAGAGAGCTGGTTTCAAGCGCAGGGCGCAGCAGGTGTTTATTGCAAAGGACCACAGGAGGAAGCAGGGTCAAGGGGAAGGCAGAAGGTCATACACAGGGGTCCAAAAGGGCAACAGTACAGGCATGGAAAAGGCTAGTAATGTAGTCTGGGAGATCAGGCAATAGGTAAATAAATAGGAAATAACAGGCAGGGAAAAGGGAAAAGTCATAAGGCGTCGTTAGAGAGGCAGGCAAAAACTATCATACGTACACAGGAAGAGTAAATCACGGGAAGGGTAAATCACGGGAAGAGTAAATCACGGGAAGGGTAAATCACGGGAAGGGTAAATCACGGGAAGAGTAAATCACGGGAAGAGTAAATCACGGGAAGGGTAAATCACGGGAAGAGTAAATCACGGGAAGGGTAAATCACGGGAAGGGTAAATCACAGAAAGGGTAAATCACGGGAAGTGTAAATCACGGGAAGAGTAAATCACGGGAAGGGTAAATCACGGGAAGAGTAAATCACGGGAAGGGTAAATCACGGGAAGGGTAAATCACGGGAAGGGTAAATCACGGGAAGAGTAATAAGTCCTGTACAGAGGGTTAAATAATTAATAAGTAATTGTGGGATTGAAACCAGGTGTGTAAAACAAGATAAAAACAATGGAACATGAAAAGTGGATCGGCAATGGCTAGAAATCCGGTGATGTCGACCGCCGAACGCCGCCCGAGCAAGGAGAGGGACCGACCCTTGACGCGCGGCTCCAGCCTCGGGGCCGACACCGGCCTCGGGGACGACCCGGAGGACGAGGCGCAGGGCGATCCGGATGGAGATGGTGGAACTCCTGCAGCAACGAAGGGTCCAAAAAGTCCTCCACCTTCACCCAGCATCTCTCCTGTGGACCGTACCCCTCCCACTCCACGAGGCACTGAAGGCCCCTCCTCCGATGCCTCGAGTCCAGGATGGCTCGAACAGTATACGCCGGGGCCCCCCGAGGGGCCCCCCGGAGGAACCTCCCGCACCTCAGACTCCTGGAGTGGACCAGCCACCACCGGCCTGAGGAGAGACACATGGAACGAGGGATTAATACGGTAATCTGAGGGAAGCTGTAACCTGTAGCATACCTCGTTCAGTCTCCTTAGGACTTTGAATGGCCCCACAAACCGCGGACCCAGCTTCCGGCAGGGCAGGCGGAGGGGCAGGTTTCGGATCGAGAGCCAAACCCGGCCTCACTGCAGTGGCGGTCGGCGCTTGCCTTCTGCCGCCTCACGGCCCATTGCAGGTGCACATGGGCGGCGTCCCAGGTCTCCTCCGAGCGCTTAACCAATTCTTCCACCGCAGGAGCCTCGATCTGGCTCTGATGCCAAGGTGCCAGAACCGGCTGATACCCCAGTACACACTGGAAGGGAGAGAGGTTAGTGGAGGAGTGGCGGAGTGAGTTTTGGGCCATCTATGCCCATGGGATAAACACTGCCCACTCCCCCGGCCGGTCCTGGAAATATGACCGCAGAAACCTACCCACATCCTGGTTAACTCTCTCCACCTGCCCGTTACTCTCGGGGTGAAAACCTGAGGTGAGGCTGACCGAGACCCCCAGACGCACCATAAACACCCTCCATACCCTGGACGTGAACTGGGGACCCCGACCAGAGACTATATCCTCAGGCACCCTGTAGTGCCAGAAGACGTGTGTGAACAGGGCCTCCGCAGTCCGTAGGGCCGTAGGGAGACCGGTCAAAGGGAGGAGAAGGTAGGACTTAGAAAACCGATCCACAACGACCAGGATCGTGGTGTTGCCCAGTGAGGGAGGAAGATCAGTCAGGAAGTCCACTGACAGGTGCGACCACGGCCGTTGTGGAACGGGTAGAGGTTGTAACTTCCCTCTGGGCAGGGGCCTAAGAGCCTTGCACTGGGTGCACACCGAGCAGGAGGAAACATAAACCCTCACGTCCTTGGCCAAGGTGGACCACCAGTACTTCCCACTAAAACAGCGCACTGTCCGACTGATGCCAGGATGACCAGAGGAGGGTGAAGTGTGGGCCCAATAGATCAACCGGTCGTGGACAGCAGACGGAAGATACAGATGCCCAGCTGGACACTGAGAGGGAGTGGGCTCTGTACGTAACGCCGGCTCGATGTCCGCGTCCAGCTCCCACACTACCGGTGCCAAAAGGCAAGAGGCCGGGAGTATGGGAGTGTGATCTATGGACCGATCCTTCGTGTCATACATCCTGGACAGTGCGTCTGCCTTAGCGTTCTGGGAACCTGGTCTGTAGGACAGGGTAAAAACAAAATGGGTAAAGAACATGGCCCACCTTGCCTGGCGAGGGTTCAGTCTCTTCGCCGCCCGGATGTACGGCAGAATACGGTGGTCAGTCCAGATGAGAAAAGGGTGTTTAGCCCCCTCAAGCCAATGTCTCCACGCCTTCAGAGCCTTGACTACAGCCAACAACTCCCGGTCCCCCACATCATAGTTTCGCTCCACCAGGCTGAGCTTTTTTTTAAAAAAAGCACAGGGGCGGAGGTAGCCTAGTGGTTAGAGCGTTGGACTTAGAACTGGAGGGTTGCAAGTTCGAATCCCTGAGCTGTCAAGGTAAAAATCTGTTGTTCTGCCCCTGAACAAGGCAGTTAACCCACTGTTCCCCGGGTGCCGAAGACGTGGATGCCGATTAAGGCAGCCCCCTGCACCTCTCTGATTCAGAGGGGTTGTGTTAAATGCATTTAAATGCAGTTGAATTTCAGTTGAAGGCATTCGGTTGTACAACTGACTAATAATGGTGACTTTGACTTTGGTGGCGTACCCGAGCGCTGAGAGAGCACGGCTCCTATCCCAGCCTCGGACGCGTCCACCTCTACTATGAACGCCAAAGAGGGATCTGGATGAGCTAGCACGGGAGCCGAGGTAAACAGAGCCTTCAGGTGACCAAAAGCCCTCTCCGCCTCACCCGACCACTGCAGTTGCACCAGTCCCCCCTTCAGCAGTGAGGTAATGGGAGCCGCTACCTGACCAAAGCCCCGGATAAACCTCCGGTAGTAGTTGGCAAACCCTAGAAACCGCTGCACTCCCGTGGTGGAAGTCGGCCAATTACGCACTGCTGAAATGCGGTCACTCTCCATCTCCACCCCTGAAGTGGAATGCGGTACCCTAGGAAGGAGACAGACCAGCTGGTCCAATATGAGGGTGGTGTCTTGGCAGGCCAACTCCCGACGGACGTTCTCTCGCAGACTGCACCGGTAGGGATCAATCAGGGCCCTGTCGTTCCATCCCACACTGGCGGCCAGAGTCCGGAAGTCCAAAGCGAAATCCTACGCGCTCCTCGTCCCTTGCCTCAGATGGAACAGACATTCACCCGCTGCTCGACCCTCAGGCAGGTGGTCAAAAACTGTGAACTCCATATTGCGTTGGCCCACTCCAGGGCTTTGCCTGAGAGGCAGGAGACGAGGGCGGACACGCACTCACGTCCCGATGGAGCCGGGTGGACGGTCGCCAGGTAGAGTTCCAGCTGGAGTAGGAACCCCTGGCATCCGGCAGCCATCCCATCACACTCCCTCTGTAGCGCAAGCCGAATCCCGCTGGGACCAGGTGAAGGAGGGATGGACAGTGGGGCTGGTGAAGACGCTGGCAGACCTCCTTCTCTCTCCCATCGATCCCATCGATCCATGGTGGTGCCCAGACGTTGCAACATGGTCACGTGCTCCTGGACGCTCCTCTACTGCCACAGGGAGGGTGTCTGATCCTGCTGACTCCATTCGTCGGGGGAGTAATTCTGTAATAAGTCCTGTGTGAAGCTGGTGAAGAGGATAGCAGAATTGAGCAATAAACGTATTTACTCAAATTTTTCACAAACAATACAACTCTTAAATAGCGAGCCCACAAACAAAGGACCGTATTACATACAAACAATCACTCACAAACAAACATGGGGGAACAGAGGGTTAAATAATGAACAAGTAATTGTGGGATTGAAACCAGGTGTGTAAAACAAGACAAAAACAATGGAGCATGAAAAGTGTCTAGAAAACCAGTGACGTCGACCGTCGAACGTTGCCCGAGCAAGGACAGGGACCGACTTCGGCGGAAGTCGTGACAGGAAGAGTAAATCACGGGATGAGTAAATCACGGGAAGAGTAAATCACGGGAAGGGTAAATCACGGGAAGTGTAAATCACGGGAAGTGTAAATCACGGGAAGAGTAAATCACGGGAAGAGTAAATCACGGGAAACCCAGCACTCCGAAAGACGTGTCACAAAACAAACAATACCTCCCAGTGATGGGGTGCAAAGAACTGAACTAAATAGTGTGTGATAATGACATACAGGTGTGTGAAACAGGTGATTAGAATTCAGGGGATTGGGATCTGGAGAGTGAGCTGCGTTGGGGGATCTAGGTGTTTGAGAGTGTGAGCTGGAAAGTGGGCTGGAAAGTGAGCTGCGTTCAGGGGATCTACGTGTTTGAGGGTGTGAGTTGGAAGCAGTCGGCTTACTGTGGACAGCAGTAAGCATATAGATATACAGTATTAAGTTACAGAACCTAAGCTGTCAATCAAATCACATGTTGTTGGTCACATGCACATGTTTATCAGATGTTATTGGGGGTGTTGCGAAATGCTTGTGTTCCTAGCTCCGACAGTGTAGTAATATCTAACAATACACAACAATACACAATAATCTAATCGAAAAATAATGACATTTCTTAATATTAGGACGAGCAATGTCGGAGTCCTGAAATAACATGAAAAAGGAAATACAGTGAATGTTAGATATCTGAAATATAAATATAATATAAAATATAATATGTTATTTGAGGGAACTGCAATCCTTGTATGTTATCTTTGTTCAGCAACCACAATGCCTTCAGAAAGTATTCACACCCATTGGCTTTTTACACATTTTGTTGTGTTACAAAGTGGGATTAAAATAGATTTTTGGTCAACGATCTACACAAAATACTCTATGGGTGCTGTTCAGATCGTTGGGCCTGGGACTTAGAGGAGCCTATGGGTGAAGTTCACATTGCTGGGCCTGGGAGTTAGAGGAGCCTATGGGTGCTGTTCAGATTGCTGGGCCTGGGAGTTGGAGGAGCCTATGGGTGCTGTTCAGATTGCTGGGCCTGGGAGTTAGAGGAGCCTATGGGTGCTGTTCAGATTGCTGGGCCTGGGAGTTAGAGGAGCCTATGGGTGCTGTTCAGATTGCTGGGCCTGGGAGTTTGAGGAGCCTATGGGTGCTGTTCAGATCGTTGGGCCTGGGAGTTAGAACTTTCCTGTAATGCAGGAAATGTAAAACGTATTTAAAGGTTCAATACAGACGTTTTTATCTCAATATCAAATAATTTCTGGGTAACAATTAAATATCTTACTGTGGTTGTTTTAAATTAAAATGGTCAAAAAGAAACAAAAAAATCTTAGCAAAGAGTAATTTCTCAAACAAGAATTTAACTAGGACTGTCTGGGAGTGGTCTGAATGAGGAGGGAAAAAATGAAAACAAGGCAAAAATGCCAGGTGGTCAATTCAAACAGCTCTTACACTAAAATGGCATTATCATTAAATTAACAACTTCACAGTATTATTCCAACCTAGTGTGGAAATATACACTGAGTGTACAAAACATTAGGAACACCTGCTCTTTCCATGACAAAGACGGACCAGGTGAATCCAGGTGAAAGCTACGATCCCTTATTGATGTCAATTGTTCAATCCACAGAATGTAAGGGTTAAATAAGGATTTTTAGTCTTGAGACAATTGAGACATGGATTGTGTATGTGTGCCACTCAGAGGGTGAATGATGGGAAAGACAAAATATTTAAGTGCCATTGAAGGGGGTATGGTAGTAGGTGCCAGGCGCACCAGTTTGAATTTGTCAGGAACTGCTGGGTTTTTCACGCTCACAGTTTCCCGTGTGTATCAAGAATGGTCCACCACCCAAAAGACATCCAGCCAACTTAACACAACTGTGGAAAGCATTGTAGTCAATGTGGACCAGCATCCCTGTGGAACGCTTTGACACCTTGTAGAGTCCATGCCCCACAAATTGAGTCTGTTCTGGGGGGCAAAAGGGGTGGGTGCAACTCAGTATTAGGATGGTGCCCTTAATGTTTTGTACACTCCGTGTATACAGTGCCTTCAGAAAGTATTCACACTCCTTGACTTTTTCCACATTTTGTTGTGTTACAGCCTGAATTTAAAATGGAAATGCTGTGTCATTGGCCTACACACAACACCCCATAATGTCAGTGAAATTATGTTTTTACACATTTTTACAAATTAATAAAAAATGAAAAGCTGAAAGGTCAATAAATATTCAACCCCTTGTTATGGCAAGCCTAAATAAGTTCAGGAGTAACAATTTGCTTAACAAATCACATAATAAGTTGCAACAATAGTGTTTAACATCATTTTTTTTATAACTGCCTCATCTCTGTACCCTAAAAAATTTAATTATCTGTAAGGCCCCTCAGTTGAGCAGTGAATTTCAAACACAGATTCAACCACAAAGATCAGGGAAGTTTTGCCTTGCAAAGAAGGGCACCTATTGGTAGCAGACATTGAATATTCCTTTTATCATGGTGAAACTATTAAATACACTTTGGATGGTCTACCAATACACCCAGTCACTACAAAGTTACAGGCGTCCTTCCTAACTCAGTTGCTGTAGAGGAAAGAAACCGCTCAGGGATTTCACCATGAGGCCAATTGTGACTTTAAAACAGTTCATTAATGGCTGTGGTGGAGAAAACTGAGGATGGATCAACAACATTGTAGTTACTCCAAAATACTACCCTAAATGACAGAATGAAAAGAAGGAAGCCTGTACAGAATACACATATTCCACAACATGCATCCTGTTTGCTGTACAGGCACTGAAGTAAAAATGCAAAAAAAAAATTGCAAAGAAATTAACTTTATGTCCTGAATATAAAATGCTATGTTTCGGGTAAATCCAACACAATACATTACTGAGTACCACTCTTCATATTTTCAAGCATGGTGGGGGCTGCTTCATCTTATGGGTATGCTTGACAGACATCGACAATGACTTGGAGTATTGTGTGTAGGTAGGCCAGTGATACAAAATCTCAATTTAATACATTTTAAATTCAGGCAGTAACACAACAAAATGTGGAAAAAGTCAAGGGGTGTGAATACTTTCTGAAGGCACTGTAAGTCAAAACTGTAACTAGGCCACTCAGGAACATTCAATGTTGTCATGGTAAGCAATCCAGTGTATATTTGGCCTTGTGTTTTAGGTTATTGTCCTGCTGAAAGGTACAATTGTCTCCCAGTGTCTGTTGGAAAGCAGACTGAACCAGGTTTTCCTCTAAGATTTTGTTTAGCCTGTGCTTAGCTCTATTCCGTTTATTTTTATCCTCAAAAACTCACTAGTCCTTGCAGATGACACACATATATTTGTAGTGACTGGGTGATACAGTATTGATGCACCATCCAAAGTGCAATTAATAACTTCATAATGCTCAAAAAGATATTCCATTTCACATTATCTGTGCTTTAAATTCACTGCTCGATTGAGGGACCTCACAGATAATTGTGTGTGTGGGGTATAGAGATGAGGTAGTCATTCAAACACTATTATTGCACACAGTCTTACTTTGTGACTTGTTAAGCAAATCTGAACTCCTGAACCTATTTTGGCTGGCCATAACAAAGGGGTTGAATACTTATTGACTCGAGACATTTGAGATTTTCATTTTTTATGAATTTAAAGAAAATGTTTAAAAAAACAAAAACAATTTTGACATTATGGGGTATTGTGTGTAGGCCAATGACACAAAATGTAAATTAAAAATTCAGGCTGAAACACAAGGGTGTGAATTTCTGAAGGCGCTATATGCACACAATACTATTATCTTATACTTTAGAATTAATTTGATTCAACAGTTGAGTCTCCCCATTTGGTATTTCTGAGACAATTTGACCAAAACCAGTTACCGTTCCCCATCTCTCCAGCTGGCATGTGATGAAATGATTATGCTACAAGTTTATTTGAGCATTAACACATAGGAAGAGAGGCCTTGGAATATCTTCTGTTCTGTTTAATTTGTTGCATATGGTTGAGCTCGGAATTATCTCAAGTTATCTGTACAGAGGATGTTTTCGTGGTTTTGAAGAGCATTTTAATCAAGGAGTCACAGCATTTCCTTACACAACTCAGTGGGCAAAGCTTGAGGCGAATCCCCATCCCTATTTACCCGCTAACTCGTGATTAACACAAGCAGGCTGCTTCTCAGAAGAATAGCACCAGGAGAAATGAACCCTGCCTTGTCTCCTGAGTCAATTTATAATTATTATATTGTGTCTCAATTTAACTTCATCAGAGCGTTCTCACAGTACCCATCCACAGCGGGACCAGCCTGATGGATTCAGCTCATTCTGCTGCTCACATAAATTAATTGGATTAAACATTTGATAATCAGTTTCTTTGTGCATCCAACCTTATATCTTCCCTTTTCACACACACACACACACACACACACACACACACACACACACACACACACACACACACACACACACACACACACACACACACACACACACACACACACACACACACACACACACACACACACACACACATGTATACTGTACACACACACACACACACAAGCACTTTCCAGCACACATCCACCCCTGCAGATCTTTGATGGATTCTAAATAGTATCACAGTTTAACGGTCAAGGTGTCAATCCCAGATATCAACTCATTTAACATAATCACTGTCTTCTTAAGAAAGAACGGTTCATATCTGACTCAGTCTACATTTTTCTGAGAGGGAAATTTCTGTAACTCAGAGATGATTAAGCTGCCATTTAAACGGACCATCCTCAGTTATTGTGTTTATTGTGTGTCAAAATGTGATCAAAATCTAGGGAGTCCATGTTTGAAGGTTTCTGCTCTAATTGTCCCAGTTTCTGTTTTATCAATGCTGTCTGATGATGTGTAGTCTGACATGGACACCTCTCTAATTGAGTCCCAGTGTGTATTTAACCAGATGTCTGACCTTAGTTGACCTCCTCTTAGTCCCTTCCTCAGGCTCTGCTCTCTGCTCAGGGCATTTAGAGGGAGCAGAGCACATCAGCCATTTAGCCTGGATGGCTGACCATGGCCATGCTGTGGACCAGACTGTGACTGTCTGTCAGGGGGGAAGAGGGAGATTGCTGGGTGGACTGAGTGTCTTTGTAGTGTTTTCCATGATATTTTAGAGGAGAAGACATGTTATTGAAGCCAGAATAGAGGCATTAGATTAGCTGGATCCTTGGGCCTCATTTGTCACCTGGAGCCTCCTTGTCACTTTCACTAGTCTAAACATGGTGGATGATGAGGAACCATTTTCAGAGTCCTCTCCTCATCAGAATAAGTAACACTCCAGAGATGCTTAGAAGGAAAGATGAAAATGAGAAGTGTGGGGCTTGTGATTGGTTCAAGGGTGGCAGGAGGAGATGCAAATGAGATGAAAAGAGAGAATGAGAGAGAAAAAGCGAGATTGAGAGGAGGAAGTGAGAGAGGAAGAGAGAGAGTGTGTGTGGAGTGGAGTTCACAGGTCCGGGCTACTCTGTGACACCTGCAGCCCTGCCTGAACCCCCGTTTCACCCCACTCCATGACAGGCTCATGACACGGCAACAACACACCACAACACGCCACTCCGCTACCCACTCAATCACAGCCTTGATAATCACATGCTAATTCATTTCCCCTTGTCCCCGGGTCATATCCATCATGTTAACAGCAAATACCACCACACTGCTGGATGTTCACACCCCTCAAGAAACAGGCTAGACAACCATAATTATTCATTTTTTGGTAAGTAGCAGTTTTTCATGGATAGGAGAGGAAGAAATCCTTCTATTGCTTCATTTTGCAGATCATGTCATCAAAGTTGTTCTGTTTTTGTTGAGTTTTAGTCAAATGCTTTAGCAAATGTTCAAATTGTCAGTATTCTGAAAAACCGCTACAATTATTCATTAGTGCTTATGTTTCTTACCCCCCCACTCCCAACACGCAGAATGATTTGTTTTTAATCATGCTGATGTTTTGGTTTTATGTTCTGTGGGGTGGAAACTTTGTGCATCTTTTTAGTAATGAGAGTAAAAATGGGCTGCCATCTGCTTTTCAATTTGCTAAACATTCTGGATGAATATGTCCTCATGCGAGGCGATGCAATGCTCCTGAGCATAATGCAAACACAGCTTTCTGATCCTTGATTAAAATTACCAGTATAATGTGACTAGCTACCTTTGAATTGAAGCAATTATTATACCTTTGTTTTTGACATCAAAAGTTGTTCTATATGAATTGCCAGTGCTTCGGTGAGTGTCAGGAAAATGATCCATCCGGCTGAGTTAGTCACAGTGACTTGCTCTGCAGTGTCAGAGATCTTGATTAATTTGAATACATCCATAATCATTACAGCCATTTTGAAAGGACGCTAATAAGGGGCTTTTGCTGAGACTTCAAAATGTTTTACAACAAGCTTGAAACATCAAATATGTGCATAGTTGAATAGTTTTAAATGCGCTTATTAAGGCAATTGAATAATGTTGTGGTGTAGTGATCAGAGAGCATCTTGTGTTCAACAAAGGGTTAAATTATGATGCGGACCCCTTTGAATACAGATGTCTTTATGTTTATTTGTGTATTTTGTCAATAGCTCTGCCTTTGCTACAGGGTACAATGGTTTTTAATTGCCTGTAGTCACCTTTGTCATCTTCCTTTGTTAAGTAGCTGTGTTCTACTAAGTCTGTACAGGACTTTCTTGGTATATTAAGACTCTGTTGTTATAGTGGCCTTGTGGATACCTGGCTGCCAGAGACAGAGACATGACTGTTGGTTGTGTTTAAGGCTTTCTCATTGAGAGGAACCAACCTCCTCTCTCAGTCCTCAACTCCCTGAATCATGCTGCTCTGGTCCAGTCAGTCATGGACACCACTCTACAGTAAAATAAACGATTTACTGATTATTTTAATATCCGTCTACTCACAACTGATCATTTTTCCTCTTAAGTCATGTCAAAAGCCTCTTTTAATACGGGTGGCATACAGCTGCATCAACCATTAGTGTTTTTCTGACTCTGAATACGCCATTGGTGTGTGTGTGTGTGTGTGTGTGTGTGTGTGTGTGTGTGTGTGTGTGTGTGTGTGTGTGTGTGTGTGTGTGTGTGTGTGTGTGTGTGTGTGTGTGTGTGTGTGTGTGTGTGTGTGTGTGTGTGTGTGTGTGTGTGTGTGTGTAATAGCTGACATGGTACCATGCCCTGGAAAGTTTTCCATAACTTAAAATGTAAATTGTAGAGCTTATTCATTAGACCAAAGGAAATGTATATGCATTAGCCTAACCCTTTTCATATATGCTGTAGTATTGCAATTTGAGCCTTTCAGGCCATGGCGCGGCTGTGAAAAAACAGATAGTTTTGGAGTTATTCTGGAAGGCCTACAGTATATTGATATATGGGCTGGAATAGAATTCAATATGTCATTCCTAAGCATTACCCCCAGAGAATCACTCCTTTCTCTATAATTTACATAGAAATGTTGTGTGCAAATGCAGTAATAGACACATTTATAACATCAAAAGGATACCATTTTCTTTTCAATCACACAACAGTATGAATAGCTTGTTCCATTGAATCTAACAACGAGGGGCCATTACGCCACGCTAAAGGATGGGTTGCCTCTACTTGCTTTTATAAAAGTGTGTCAAACAATTTACCATGTCTCACATTTGTTCTAAGCAGACGGGGCTGTCAAACAGGTTTGTTTCTAATTTGTCAGCCGAATGTCATTTTTATTTCAATTGGTCCGGGTAATCACCAGTGATGTATATATATTTTAATGCAGACTTTATTTAGTACATTAAGTCCACTTCTCTAGAGCTCACAGAGACCCAGAGATGACAACTACAGTCGGCTAATTGCAGTTGGTAAATTATTTGGAAAGGATGACATGCATAGCAGGAATGTGATTGCTGCACGTTGAGTGTCTGGCTGTGGATATGGCCACTGTTCAAATAGAAGGGTGATGAAAGTGAATGTTTTTACCTCAATGGTGTAATGGCTCCGTTGGAGCACTTTGTAGAAAAAGGGTTACAGTAAATGACTGGAATGGGAGAGTTCCTCATCTTTCAACCATATTGTATCCAATGCTCTTCACTGCATAGAAATACATTCAAACATGGCTATGTAGTGGATGTGAATGGTCAATATATTTGAAAAAGGCCCAACATTAAAGCAACTGTCAGAGGTCTTGTTATGATACAGTTGAACGTATCTTATGGCAGAGATCATGTTCAGTATAGCTAAATAATTTGCTGTTAAATGTTGTGTAAAACATTCAACTAACATAATTTGAATGGATCATATGTTTATACTTATTTTATTACAATTAAAATGTCAATGATTGTATCATGTATGATTTCTCATACATTATATACCTTTTGATCTGTTTCTGGAGTCTGACCTGATACTGAGCTGAACCCAGACAGACAGACAAACATCTGGAACAGGTATTATTATGAATGGCTGCTTTTTCAAATGCTTTGTTTACAATACAGTTAATGAAGTGTAACACACATTTACCTACATACTGGACATCAAAACTATTTGGATAAATAATCAATCAAGATTGTTTATGTGAGCAAATATACCATGCTATTCAAGACAGTGTAAAGGACTGTCAATTACGGTTTAGAAGAACAGGCATTGGCTAATATTCAGATTGCCTGGAAGCCACAAAATAAAATGATATTTTCCCCTGTTTAAACCAACACATCAACCCACCAATCTTACACAGGCGTTTGTTGATATGCCTACATATTGAAAATAAGTGTGGCTAACTGCACAGTCTGACTAAGAAGGCATTTAACAGGTGTTCAAATCCATATTTGTGTCAGTCAGCTAGCTACAGCCTGGAGACATTGTATATCAAGTTACTGTGTCCGCACGGAGAACAGATCTCATGTTGAATGATTTTAAGATTAGTATTTGCATATATAGATTTTTCCTCTCTCCGCCTCATATTTTTCTGTTTAGATTGACATGTATTTATTCAATTTGGCCATTTGTTCCATTGCCCCAAAAACAAATCCATGTCAATGAGTATAGATTCTCTTTATACTACTGGGAATGACCTGGCTTTGAGCATACTATTGTAGTGCTACTTTGTGTTGGTCAGTATTTACTCATTTATGTATGTGCCTGAATGTTGTCCAGTTACAAAGTCATCCCCAATCCCATGAGTGTATGCTCTTTATAATCCTGCATCTGGTCAAGCCTATCATTTAAACAAACATTCATCTCTGATCGTATGTCGTGGCCAAAAACTCTTGAATTTCTCTGAGTCTTGATTGGATTCAGCTGATATTTAGTGCTGGCTATCAGGTATCCATGGTGCCGTGAAACATCTAAATATCCAGGAGAGATGTTTATAAAATCATCAGAGCCTTCCCGGCGAAGCAACAGCCTATCTACCATCTGGTCCCAGCCAATCAGAGGAACAGCTGTACTGCCCTAACTCTTCTCTCTCTGCCCCCTAACACAGCCAAGCTGGCCAGCACACTGTTTAACACACCATACACACAACACAAAATATGTTTAACACACCATACACACAACACAAAATATCACAGCATGCATTAGTGGTGAAGCTTTTACTAAGTAAAGACTGGCACATTTTATTACTTGGTAGTGATGTATGACAGTGATTTTCAATTGGTGTTGCTGGTTGTGTATTTCCAATTGTTGTCTTTTCCCTTGAAAATGTTTTGGGGTCGGTCTGTAGAACGGGTCTATAATGGTGTAGCGTGGATATATCCCTCCCATGATCCTGTGCTTTGTTCTGCCCCATGAGAGATGCTCTCTGCAGTAGTGGCATTAGGTCCTGTGTGAGTGGGAAAACATGAACGCCATTGCACCTGACAGCGTGTTCACTTTTAAAGTCATTGTAGTGACAGGGGAGCTACTTCAGGGTGGATAATTGTATCCTGGGTCTACTGCATGCTGCTTATTATTGATTCATGGGGAGCCGAATGAACTCCTTGTAAATGTATAAAAATAAATTGAGTCCATTCTCCTTTGCTAAAATCCCAGCTCCAGCTATCTGCTTTTGTCACTCCGGGCCCGGTCTCTGCCAGCTCGGCTTTTAAGGCTCTAGCAGGCAGGATGGAGCTTATGTTGAACAGAGCTGACAGGTCGGACAGTAATGCAGTTGTCTGGTCTTTTATTTCTTACATGGGATCAGATTTTTAAGCCACAGCACATTATAATAAAGTGCTCTCTGACTAAGACAGGCCTCACATAGAAGTTGTACTGCAGCAGCCCTCTGCTGAACATCACTGTTGCTTTTCTCTCTGTTAACTTTCAGATAGAATTGAAGAGGAAGATGTTGGGAAAAGTTTAGTGCTGGACTGTTGCAAAATGATGTGAATTGTATTGTATTAATGATTCCTTAATACATGTATTTTCTCATTTGGCAATATAATGGAATTATCTTCCCTAGTGGATGCGCTAATACTTGATTTATATTTTCTCATTGATGGTAAATACCAACCAGTACACATGCATAAGTCGGAGGTTTACATACACCTTAGCCAAATACATTTAAACTCAGTTTTTCACAATTCCTGACATTTAATTATAGTGAAAATACCCTGTCTTAGGTCAGTTAGGATCACAACTTCATTTTAAGAATGTGAAATGTCAGAAAAGTAGTAGAGAGTATTATTTCTTTCAGCTTTTATTTCTTTCATCACATTCCCAGTGGGTCAGAAGTTTACATACACTCAATTAGTATTTGGTAGCATTGCCTTTAAATTGTTTAACTTGGGTCAAACATTTCGGGTAGCCTTCCCACAAAGGCTTCCCACAATAAGTTTGGTGAATTGTGGCCCATTCCTCCTGACAGAGCTGGTGTAACTGAGTCAGGTTTGTAGGCCTCCTTGCTCGCACACGCATTTTCAGTTCTGCCCACACATTTTCTATAGGATTGAGGTCAGGGCTTTGTGATGGCCACTCCAATACCTTGACTTTGTTGTCCTTAAGCTATTTTTCCCCAACTTTGGAAGTATGCTTGGGGTCAGTGTCCATTTGGAAGACCCATTTGCGACCAAGCTTTAACTTCCTGACTGATGTCTTGAGATGTTGCTTTAATATATCCACATAGTTTTCTGTTTTGTGAAGTGCACCAGTTCCTCCTGCAGCAAAGCACCCCCACAACATGATTCTGCCACCCCCGTGCTTCACGGTTGGGATGGTGTTCTTCGGCTTGCAAGCCTCCCCCTTTTTCCTCCAAACATAACGATGGTCGTTATGGCCAAACAGTTCTATTTTTGTTTCATCAGACCAGAGGACATTTCTCCAAAAAGTACGATCTTTGTCCCCATGTGCAGTTGCAAACCGTAGTCTGGCTTTTTTATGGCGGTTTTGGAGCAGTGGCTTCTTCCTTGCTGAACGGCCTTTCAGGTTATGTCGATATAGGACTCATTTTACTGTGGATATAGATACATTTGTACCTGTTTTCGTCCAGCATCTTCACAAGGTCCTTTGCTGTTGTTCTGGGACTGATTTGCACTTTTTGCACCAAAATACGTTCGTCTCTAGGGGACAGAACGCGTCTCCTTCCTGAGCGGTATGACGGCTGATTGCTCCCAAAGATGAACCAGACTTGTGGAGGTCTACAATTTTTTTCTTAGGTCTTGGCTGATTTCTTTTGATTTTCCCATGATGTAAAGCAAATAGGCACTGAGTTTAAAGCTAGGCCTTGAAATACATCCACAGGTTCACCTCCAATTGACTCAAATGATGTAAATTAGCCTATCAGAATCTTCTAAAGCCATGACATAATTTTCTGGAATTTTCCAAGCTGTACATGTGTAGGAGTTGTTTCCAGCACAGGCAAGGCTTACATGCAGTAACACACTTAGTGTTTCTGTGATCTTTCCTCTGTCCTCAGGGCTGGCTAAGTAGGGAGGGATATCCATGGGACTATTTAGGAAAGGGTTGAGGGACAGAAATAACTATGCAGGGATTTTCAATCTGGACTCCACACGTGTCCCGACCTAAACCCCGATATGTTCCACAGTCTCTTTTAACAAGTTTAAAATTACAAGATGCTTTGAGTGACATGTTTTGTGCTACCTCTCCCTGTCTTTTCTGGTGATGGTATTGTATATTGTTATATCTTTGTAAATACACCCAGAACCACAGGATCATGAGGTCACCTCCACAGGGCCTGCCAGTGTAATTTGAGCCTGGAGGTTTACTGGCTCTCCCTGCCCAGACCAGAGCCCAGGGCCCAGAGCCTGGGACAGAAGGGACAGGCCAGCCTGCAAGACAGCTGCTCCTCTTCACGTTCACTTACGCGGACACTGTCAAAAATTAGAGAGGGGAAAATGACAATATGCCCACACACAGCTGGAAACCATCAAGAAGGAACGACATACTGTAGGCCCGGCCTTCTAAGCCTGGTCCCACTCTCAGCCTAATAGCTCAGTCTTGGCACCCTCTTTTATTTGCTCATTAAAATGTGTAATTCCTGATTTGCTCTCCACATTTTCCAGAGGATAAAATAATTAAGCAGTAATTTCCTTTTGTTGTAAACGTTTATACTAGAGGACAAAGAATGCTGTTTGATACTGCAGGCTGTGTTTGTTTGATTAGGCTGCTGGGGAAGGGTGTTGAAATCATTTGCCTGGAGGCCACCCGCGAAAATACACGTCACTGGATAGATCTAATCCTCCATTACACTTTACAGGCTGTGATTATTTTGGTTTTGATGTCGGGTTACTGCAGATTCTATACTGTATCACTTCCTTATTGAACAGACGCTAGCTTTCTATCACAAATGCTCCATTAACTCCAGGGTTGAATTCTTGGTTCTCGTGAGAGTAACAATGACAGAAAGAGGAATGTTAAAAAATATGCAGATTTTGCTAGAGATGAAAGGTTAATAATTATGAACAGAAAGAAATAGCCAATGGAAAAAAGATATCTGACACAGTGAACAAAAACATAATTGTAGGGACAATCATGAGAATAGCCATCAAGAGACTACTTAAATATGGAGATAGGAAGTAATTTATGTGGCTGGGATTAGAACCAAGAAGTCTTCCTGAATTGACAGGAAGCCATACACATGTCGCCACTGAGTGATGGAGGCTGCACAGGAAAGGGGCGTGGCCCCTGAAGGCTTGTGGACTTGGCATGCCCTGACAGCAACATTGTGCGATGAGCTGCTCAGCCTGGCCATTCATCCACACCAGTCTAGTCTCCATCGATAGTGATTAGCATTGTCATCCTCATTTAGCCAGCCTCTGTGCAGATGGCCCATGTGTTGGAGGAGCAAGCCAGCAGTAGAGGGCCCAGCTTTTTTCCCATAATTGCTTTCTGCCCCTGCTCTCCCTCTCTCTCATCTTCATCCCATAAAATACATTATAGGAAAATAGTTGTAGTGGTTAATCTATTAGATTGTCGAATGTCCAATTTCAGAGTGAACAATGAAGAAACGTCTTGTAATGGTCTTTTTAAGTTCCTGGTATTCCAAGATAGAAAACAAAGTAGTGGGCCAGTACAATGCAGAACAACTTTAGTTAACTAATGACAGGTTATATACTGTAGACAGAATACATATAGAAAGACAAGATCAGCCTATGGTATACGTAAGCAATAAGGCCAGAGGAGGTGTGGTATATGGCCAATATACCACGGCTGGACACAGCTCTTAGCTGTGGTATATTGGCCATATATCACAAACCACTAAGGAGCCTTACTGCTATTATAAACTGGTTACCAACGTAATTAGAGCAGTTAAAATGAATGTTTTGTCATACCCGTGGTATACGGTCTGATATACCACGGCTTTCAGACAATCAGCATTCAAGGCTCGAACCACCCAGTTTATAATTAATAACAGGATGCACAGCTGCAACGCATTTCGACTGCGAGAGTCTTCTTCAGGCAACGTTGTGGACGGAAGCTGACGTGTCTCTACTGGTATTAAGATGAAGGTTTTCTACATGTATTTCCTTACAAGAGTATAATATCAATTAAGGGTGAAATGAAACGGCAGTGAAAGGCTGCGTGTTCAAGGGGGAATCAGCTTGTTGCCTGGGCACAGCAAGGGCAACCACGGCCCTTCAGGTGCTGCTCTCTACCAGACTCAGCTATGAGGCCTCCACACCCTACATAAGGAGTGTCAGGTACCAATGCTGGAGCATGTCAGCTTGAAGCACCTCATCATGCTTGGCTGACTGGACTTCACACCTGTCCCTTCCTCTCCTACCTTAACACCCATAGGCTCCCCACCCACACCAAGCTTCTTTCTTCTCCTCTCCTCTCAAAGCCAAGATGATGGGCCTAATAATTAAAGTGATTGCGTACGGCTGGTGAGCTGCAGTGCATCGGTGTGTGTCAGGCCCTTGACGTGATACAGAGGGACAGCACAAATATTAAATATCCATCACGCCACGCCACATCAGTTCTAATGCAATCAGAAACACATGAGTACATCGGCTAAGCCCCTTCCTTCCACAATGATTAAGTAAGTCTTTAATTTCCAAGACAAATAAAAAATGCAAGATCATTTTATCATAAATGTAAATGACCTGTCTCTTTGGATGACATTTAGCAGGGGTAGTGCTGGAGTTAATACAAGACTCTGTATACTTCAGCGAGCAGGGGCTCAGCGCTGGGCTCAGGTCCTTTGGTAGTATTATCATTCTAATGAGGCAGCATATTTTTGTGGTCTGTGCTGTAATACAGTAATACAGTCTTGTCCTCCCCTTTCATCTGGCTTGTTCAAATGCTGGAGGTTGATTAGACAAATGGATGTGTCTGTACCCACTAGAGGGATTGGGCTGCCCAACTGTTAAGTGTCCCAATCAGGTCCAGGAGACAACAGAGCGGGAAATAGACTGGGTTGCCCTTTCTCCCCTTTGTCAGATTGTGACAGAATATAAACCACATTTTTCTGAACTTCATTTGACCTCAGCCCATAAAGGCTTTATTAAACATGAGACGAAGAAAGAAGATACATTCTGATTGACAATTCTTTATTATCAACTGACATAAAGACTCATTTTATGTCAAATTGAAAGTTGGCCAAACGTATACGTATTTATAATTTTGCATAATGAAATTACATATCTTAGATTGCTCATTGTCTGTTAAGATTGTTGTTGCATTTACTAATTCCTCTTGGTCTAAATGAGTTGTCTAGCAGCTCGTTCGTTAGTGTTATTCTGGGTAAACCTGAGAGGAGTTGATAATTAGACATGTGTGTCTGTTGTGACCCTCGTGGGAATCCTGAATTGAATCGCTGTCACTCAACAACAAAAAATGCTAATAGCTCCACAAATGGACAATTTGTGAATACTTGTCACGATCTTCATGGATGGACCAAGGCGCAGCGTGCCCGGGTGGAGTTAAACATATTTATTTTGTCAACTCACTCAAATACAAAAACGAAGATCAAAACAGGTGTCGCACCAACAATACACACACCTCAACAGAGTCAACCTCCCACAAAGAAAGGAGGAAAAATTAGCTGCTTAAGTGTGGTTCCCAATCAGAGACAACGATAGACAGCTGTCCCTGATTGAGAGCCACACTCAGCCAAAACAAAGAAATACAAAAACTATAGCATAGAATGCCCACCCCAAATCACACCCTGACCAAACCAAAAGGAGACATAAAAGGCTCCTACCGGTCAGGGCGTGACAATACTGACTAGTTGAATAGCCAATACTTTTGTTTGATTGACATCCACCCACTCCCTTCCACCTTATCACCCCCTAAAACATGACAGTCTTGGTCAGTGGCCCAGCTCCAAAATATATATCTCTAATCCTACATAATCACACAGTAAAGCCAATCCCATGTATAAGAACACCACAGTAAACTCCAAAGAGAATGAAGATAATCAATCCAGTCTATGGTGGGGCTTTTACAGCAGAAAGGCAGGAAATAAGGAAACATAAGGATTCAGACTTAATTTTCACTGCCATAACAGGAGGTTTGGGTTCCTGTGGCAGGGCTCAGGGAGAGATGGTGGTGGAAGGATGGGTGACAGCACACTTGGTGTGTCAGAACCTCTAGCGGATGTAGGCACACGTTCCTCGCTGCTGCCACCTCCCTCCCCATATTTATGCAGCGATCGACTGATTTCTTTTGATTCTGCTGTGAAGCTCTTGATTTGGCGCTGACTGGCTGCTGGCAGCCTTTCAACACTCTTCCACAGGTTCAGGGGTTCACTAATCAGGCCTGGGTGGGGCAGGGGTGGGTGTCCCCCTTGGAGCAGGAAAAGAGGGTGTCTCACGACTCTGTCCGCTCTCTGTTATCCTCGTGCGACCCACAGACTAACTCTTCTTTTGGAGAGTGCCAAAAAGTTTTCCCTCCGCTTGAAGTGAGTGGAGTCACTGGCAGACAGACAGAGGCGCTCAGAGGCTTTTGGTGGCCTGATGAACACATGACTTATTCATAGAGGCTTGATACACATATAAACATCTTTAAAGGGCTTGTTTTTGTAGTAGATCAGTGAGTCTTGTCAACATTCCTCAGTTCTCCTTTATTCAACTTTCATTTAAGTTTTGAATCAACCTTAGTGACACAATTTCAGATTTGTACAAAATTATAATCATTTATTATGAAAGGACATTAATTAACATCAGTAGAAAATACTGTTTGATAATGCAATATCTTTCTATTGTTTAGAGGAGGATTCGGAGGATGACCCACAGCACACACAACTGGATGTTAGCCAAGCATTAAAGAGTGAGAGAGGTAGAGGCCTACTGTATGTACAGTGAGGGAAAAAAAGTATTTGATGCCCTGCTGATTTTGTACGTTTGCCCACTGACAAATAAATGATCAGTCTATAATTTTAATGGTAGGTTTATTTGAACAGTGAGAGACAGAATAACAACAAAAAAATCCAGGAAAACGCATGTGAAAAATGTTGTGAATGGAATTGCATTTTAATGAGGGAAATAAGTATTTGACCCCCTCTGCAAAACATGATTTAGTACTTGGTGGCAAAACCCTTGTTGGCAATCACAGAGGTCAGACGTTTCTTGTAGTTGGCCACCAGGTTTGCACACATCTCAGGAGGGATTTTTTCCCACTCTTTGCAGATCTTCTCCAAGTCATTAAGGTTTCGAGGCTGACGTTTGGCAACTCAAACCTTCAGTTCCCTCCACAGATTTTCTATGGGATTAAGGTCTGGAGACTGGCTAGGCCACTCCAGTACCTTAATGTGCTTCTCTTTGAGCCACTCCTTTGTTGCCTTGGCCGTTTGATTTGGGTCATTGTCATGCTGGAATACCCATCCACAACCCATTTTCAATGCCCTGGCTGAGGGAAGGAGGTTCTCACCCAAGATTTGACGGTACATGGCCCCGTCCATCGTCCCTTTGATGCGGTGAAGTTGTCCTGTCTCCTTAGCAGAAAAACACCCCCAAAGCATAATGTTTCCACCTCCATGTTTGACGGTGGGGATGGTGTTCTTGGGGTCATAGGCAGCATTCCTCCTCCTCCAAACACGGCGAGTTGAGTTGATGCCAAAGAGCTCCATTTTGGTCTCATCTGACCACAACACTTTCACCCAGTTGTCCTCTGAATCATTCAGATGTTCATTGGCAAACTTCAGACGGGCATGTATATGTGCTTTCTTGAGCAGGGGGACATTGCGGGCGCTGCAGGATTTCAGTCCTTCACGGCGTAGTGTGTTACCAATTGTTTTCTTGGTGACTATGGTCCCAGCTGCCTTGAGATTATTGACAAGATCCTCCCGTGTAGTTCTGGGCTGATTCCTCACCGTTCTCATGATCATTGCAACTCCACGAGGTGAGATCTTGCATGGAGCCCCAGGCCGAGGGAGATTGACAGTTCTTTTGTGTTTCTTCCATTTGCGAATAATCGCACCAACTGTTGTCACCTTCTCACCAAGCTGCTTGGCGATGGTCTTGTAGCCCATTCCAGCCTTGTGTAGGTCTACAATCGTGTCCCTGACATCCTTGGAGAGCTCTTTGGTCTTGGCCATGGTGGAGAGTTTGGAATCTGATTGATTGATTGCTTCTGTGGACAGGTGTCTTTTATACAGGTAACAAGCTGAGATTAGGAGCACTCCCTTTAAGAGTGTGCTCCTAATCTCAGCTTGTTACCTGTATAAAAGACACCTGGGAGCCAGAAATCGAGAGGGGGTCAAATACGTATTTCCCCCATTAAAATGCAAATCAATTTATAACATTTTTGTTGTTATTCTGTTCAAATATACCTACCATTACAATTATATACTGATCATTTCTTTGTCAGTGGGCAAACGTACAAAATCAGCAGGGGATCAAATACTTTTTTCCCTCACTGTATAGTATTGATCCAGGGCTCATAGCAGGGAATGGGTACATTGAAAGGTAAATCATGATGTTAAGTGAGGGGCTTCTGAGGTCAAATGCAGGGGACTGCTATTTGGGGGTCTAAGCCCCCATCCGTCAGAACCTAGAGAACCCTGGTATGATCTACCAGGCCTGTCAAGTGCACACAGAGAGGGCGAGAAGGCGAGCGAGCGGAGAGGGAGCAAGACAGTTAGCATGACGAGAGCCATACAGATAAATCACAATTCACTCAGGGAGCAGTCACAGTCAATGGCATATTCACAGGCTGCCTCAACAGCTCATTTGATAGCGCTCTCGTCGCGCCATTCATTTTTCTGAAGGATGAAAGGCAGGCTAGAAAATGTCATCAGCTCACTGAGGCAGGGACGATAGTAACTCAGAATAAAAGAGGGAGGTGCCTGCTAATTAATTAAGTTTCTTAGGCCTGCCACGGGCAGAGAGGCCTTTTTCCAGGGGGCCTTTCAATTAGACATGCGTTGTAATTAAATGCTGTGTCAGAGGGCTGGCGGGGCCTGACAGATCTATGTCCTGGGCTAAGCCACTTACATTCATCATTCTGATGGATAGCTCACCATACAGGAATATTGTTTTTGATTTGTTTTTCTTTTTGTGGATTGTCGGGCGGGGTGATTTTGCCACCGCTGCCTGGGCTATTGGATTCCTGTTCCCTTAGTTTTATTTTCCTCCCGCCGTTGTTTCAGGTCTATGCAAATATGAATGCAGACCTGTGTTATTTATATACAATGCTCTTCCAGACCTCCCCTAATGGAAGTATACACATCTAACCTATGACCTTCAATTAAGTATAATAACTATTTAAGCTATTTGATTAGGTTTTCTTTTACAGTCTGTAACTGGCAGTGGACAGTACATAATAATTGTATTTTTGCACTTTTGCATTTTTGGTGCTAGGTAGATTACAATAGGTAGACGCAAGGTACATAACATTGTGTTGAATATTACCAAGAAAAAATCTGAAATAGGATTTGTAAGAATAATACAATTAAACAATTCTGACTGTTTCTAACATTAAACATAGTTTTTCTTACAATATTAAGACAGTAGTTCAATTTTAACGCTATATCAAAATTTCACAACCCGCTCAAACCAGAGAGAGTGGCTCACTCACTGTGGCTCCCTCTGATGTCCGATAAGGCTGTGTGGTGTGTGGTGCTGGTCCAGGCAGAGAGGAGAAGTCTTTGTCTGTAGACATGTCTTGGGGACATGGTGTGGCCGTTCTCTGTACACTGTGTCAGATGTGCTTTCAAGCCCCAGAATGCCCCACACACTTCAAATGGTGTGTGTGTCTCCACTGCCACCTCTGTGTGGAGAGAGCACCATAGCACCACTACACTGAGGCTAGTGAACTGATAAAGGAGAGGTTGCCACTACATTGTGTTGACACTATGTACTGTAGTCTACTTATAGTGTTTACATTCTGGAAGACTAATGTAGTTCTCAGTATTCCAGACATACACATACAATATCCTGTAGTTTACACTTCAACCAAATGGTATGGTGCGTGAATGAAGAATAGAATTGAATAGAACATATAATTGAATAGAATTTAATTGAATGTTGAATTTAATAGAATTGAACATAGAAATTAATATAACATAGCATTGAATTGAACATAGAATTGAACATAGAAATGAACAGAACATATAATTGAATAGAATTGATCATAGAATTGAATAGCACACATAGAAATATGTACTTCATCTCTATGGGTTGAGCAGTAGTAGAGCAGAACTGCTATACTCAGTACTCAGTACCACTTAGTTAACAGACACCCTGGGGAACAAAGGATCTGACAGGAGATTGTAACAAAACAAAACCGATAGAAACAATGTTTTACATCACACTTAAGCGGCTACATCACAGATGGATGTGACTTCAAAGCCTGGGGTTTCTTTTATTCTTGGGTATTTTCCTCTCCTCGTTTTCTGTCTTTAACAATGAAATAGTGCCATTCTCTGTGCCGTGCAACTATTCTGAGATGTCACAGCTGGTGTCAGTGTTTCAACCAGCAGCCTGGTGTTCTCTATTTTCCTCTTGTTGTACAGTTTAGGTTGGCCAGCTCAGCTGTGGTGATTGCCGCTCCTATCTTGGCTTTTCCACGTGTGTAATTTGGACTTGGCTTGTGGTGGCAGGGGTAACCAGTGCCTTGCAAGGAACCAAAACAGACAACAAAGGGGAAAAAACACGTGCGCAAGAGAGCTAGCTTCCTTGGAGGTCTCAAACCTAAATGCATGTGAAGAAGGTTGGAGGAGGAGGTCCATAACACAGTACCAACCTCGACTATAAAATCATTGAGCCCTCACCATCACAGCATCCTCACTTTAGCTTGTAGTGTTTGTATTTCTATAATGGGTTGGACATGGCTGTCTCTATTGCTCACATATAGCTGCACCATATGCCTCTGAAAAGAGGCAGCACGTCAATTTCAAAGAAACCTGCTGCTAACAGAAAATTGATGTTCAGGGAGCCCTGACCCCTAATTTTCTTTATTTTTCATTGCTTTGTTAAAAGCCGCCAAGGGAATGCTTGCTGTCATTGCTTTTTACCCTTCTGCTGGCCTGCTGTCCATCTCCCTGGCTGGAGACTCAGTGAAATTGCTGTATACCATAATAGACTTGGCCATTTGGACCAGCACACAATGAATGTTTTTGTAATTTCTGCTGTCACGGGGGCAATGAATGTCCCCGTGTTTGTTTCTCCCCCTCCTTTTGCTTGTTGCCTATGTGTAGAGAGCAATTTACATGGAGACATTAATGTAACTGTCATGTTCTATCCAAGAGCACTGATGCAGAACTGCTAAAAGACAGCCAAGCCGCAGTATTGATGCTCATGGCACCAGAGATTGAGCTGCAATACAAAGTTAATGGAATTAAGTAAAGAATCCCCCATCCACCCATGCAGAGAAAAAATAGGAACATTTAAATAAGCATTGGCTTGGAAATAAATGGCCAAATGAAACATCTAGAAAGACATTTGCTAAAGTAATTTGTATAAGGTGAAGATTCAGAGGGAGAGAGAGAGGGAAGGGGAGATAGAAAGAGATCAGGGAATATGAATATGTGTATTGCTTCTCTTAAAGACTGCAGCATCAGCTGTTTGAGCCTGTTGCCTATTCTGACCTCTCATTGTCGCATTTGTTAGGTGGGCAAATGTTTTTATATCATTTATCAATACTGGATGTCCGTTTTTTGTTTCTCTAAAGTTTCATTTTAGCCTTTTAAATACATTTTGATGAAGTTAAAAGTCATTCTGCTTCTGTCACTACTGTTTAACTCTAGTCAAGCAGGAGAACATTATTGTGTTTCTGTCTACAGTTAGAGTATCAGAGATCACACTGGAGCTTCAGAGGCGGTGTCTTTTTCTGTCAGGAGGTTTGGGAGAGAAGGGGAGAGTTTGGGAGTACAAGGGTCTTGTATCTCTGTATTAAGTGTTCAGAATCTGCCTTGTTTCCAGGAGGGACCTGGGGAACCATGGGCCAACAGTAAATGGAAGGCAACATGCTGCTGTAGTCTTTAACTCAGAGGACAGACAACTAGGACAAACACACATAGCGCACACACACACACCCCACCTCACATTACGCCCTTTCAGGAGAGAAAGAAGGAAAGAAAGGAAATGATAATATGTTCAACATTATCTTTCTCATAGTAGCAGCCATACAGCCGTTCTCTCTGTAAAGGAAGAGAAGCAGCAGCATTTTCACAGGGTAACATTTTCTTTCTGCTGGCCCTTTTGTATGTTTGAGTAGCTCTTCACATTTGTATTGGATAATGGCCTGACAAGAATATCTGTATTCATTTTGTCTGGTCCATCTGATGTGTGCTATTACCTACAGTACATTCTCTCTGCCCGGAGCGGTGGCCACCTCATTTTATATATTCTATTTGCGGGTACTGTACAGTAACCTGTATAGTCTGTCTCAGGAGTTTTTCAATGTGTATTCACTTTTTAAATATGTTATTTGTGTGCTATTGTCATATGAATAGATAAGAAATAACAAAAACATTATAATGATAACAAACAAATAACATTTGATTATTAACAACAATTAAACAATATAAAGAACAATTTGGAAAGGATTTTTGATTGAAAACGATGTCTCATTTCTCTCCATGCACTATACTTTCTGTGTTCTCCCATTCATCATGTTGATTCATTGAGGATGAGGAGGAGGAGATCACTCGTCATGGCTCAGCTCAGACCAGTCTGGTAACGTATGCCCACCCATACAGTACATGTGTTGTGTTCTCCCATTCATCATGTTGATTAATTGATGATGATGAGGAGGAGATCACTCGTCATGGTTCAGCTCAGACAGGTCTGGTAACGTATGTCCACCCATACAGTACATGTGCTGTGTTCTCCCATTCATCATGTTGATTAATTGATAATGATGAGGAGGAGATCACTCGTCATGGTTCAGCTCAGACAGGTCTGGTAACGTATGTCCACCCATACAGTACATGTGTTGTGTTCTCCCATTCATCATGTTGATTCATTGATGATGATGAGATCACTCGTCATGGCTCAGCTCAGACAGGTCTGGTAACGTATGTCCACCCATACAGTACATGTGCTGTGTTCTCCCATTCATCATGTTGATTCATTGAGGATGAGGAGGAGGAGATCACTCGTCATGGCTCAGCTCAGACAGGTCTGGTAACGTATGTCCACCCATACAGTACATGTGCTGTGTTCTCCCATTCATCATGTTGATTCATTGAGGATGAGGAGGAGGAGATCACTCGTCATGGCTCAGCTCAGACCAGTCTGGTAACGTATGCCCACCCCATACATCAGCAAAGCACAATGTGTCAAAAGGCAGGATTGTGATACATTTGTCATTAATGATTCATTAATGCCCTCTTCATTAATTCATAATCATTTGCAGAGTTTGGTCTTAATTGCTTGGTATGATTTCGACTTGGATCACAGCCAGCCATAAATTAACTCAACAACTATTATAATAAGACACAGTGCAAACGGTTTGATCAGAAAAACGAAAGGAAACGAGTGAGTGAAGTCTGTAAATCAGGCCTAATCCCTATATAGTGCACTACTTTTCCCAGGGTCCATAGGGAAAAGGGTGCACTACACAGGTAAACGGGAGACATTTGGGAGGCAGACCTTATTTCAGAGGCTTGTTCTTATTTATCTGTGACTGGAGAGAAGAGGAGGAGGGATCTGACAGGAAGACTGTCTACATTGTAATGAATGACATCAGCCTGGGTTTAAAGACTAGAGACCAGCTCTTTATCATAGTGACAACACCTCCACTACATACCACTGTCTGCTCTGCAACACTGCCCTGTGTGTGTGTGTGTGTGTGTGTGTGTGCGGAGTGCACGTGTCTGTGTGTGTTTGAGCCTGTGTGTTTGAGCCTGTGTGTGTGTTTGAGCCTGTGTATGTGTTTGGGCCTGTGTGTGTTTGAGCCTGTGTGTGTGTTTAAGCCTGTGTGTGTTTGAGCCTGTGTTTGTGTTTGAGCCTGTGTGTGAGCCCCTCTCCTCTCCACCTGTTGGGTCTGGGTGCTTCTGGGATGTGTGTTTCCTGCTGGCAGAACTAAACCAGGCGTAACGGCACTATCAATGTTTAAGAGACACTGACATGCTTTATTCATTCCTCCTTTACTCGCTGCATTGTCTCTGACATACATATGTTATCATTATAACTGCCCTGAATAAATCATACTGAGAAATAGTCTTCTTTCACAAGATGAATTAAACAGAGGCTTTTGGGGGGGAAAGCATTAGTCACAATCCTTTCAATACTCCAGTCGTACAGGATTTGTTATAACAATCAGAGACAGCCTTCAGAGACAGAGCTGTTGAATGTAATGTGCTGTGTAGTTCACTACAGTCTCAATTCAAACACTCTCTTTGGACTTACTCTGGATACCATAATGTTTCAATTTAGAGCACATACTGCGACTGTCCCAAGCCGTTGCATTTATCAGGAGCTGAATTATCTGCTAGAAACTTTTAAAACACCACTGCACAATACAGAGATAATAGTCTGGATGAAACAACATGTTCTCTTGTTATGTATGCCTTTCTGACTCCATTTAGTGTGTGTAGTGAAGGTTGGATGTAGCTGAGTTGCCCAGGACTAAAGAAAGCCCTGGAGGCCCCAGAGTAGTAGAAACACATATTGCTGCTGTTTGGCAGCTACACACAGTGGGAGTGTGATGGCGGAGTTGTTACAGCTTTGTGAGAATGCATTACATTAGCACTAACACACTGATGGGTCCAGTTAGCGTGTCGAATCCAGCAGGGATCCACATACACTGTGACACACACACACCACACACTTATCTTTAATTAAAGCGACGTCGCTGCCTTAACGAGGCGGATGTCACAAGCATTTCCTTTCACCGCTCTCTTGATTTTTTTCACTCGCCTTTCTGAAAAACGTGCATTGATCGATTGCCGATCCAGTTTTACTTTACTCCTATTACACTGTTTTAATTGTTGCCTCTCAATGCGTAGTGCTCCTCGTAAAGCGACTATCTACTGGTGTGAGACATTGCATAGTCTCAGCTGTACTATCCTGACTGTTGCGGAACAAATATAAGTAATGATGAACAGGAATTTGTGGGAATTTCTGTAGCCTCGTTTTTTCTCCTTCTAAACATGTAACTGGAGTGTAGGCTGTGTGGTACGGCAGTATTAAGATGTATACAGGACTAATTACTGATTAGTATCACAGCATTGAGGAGCCCAGTCATTCAGCAGCCCTCCTTGTAATCGTATCAGTGTTTAATAAGTGTCACTGCATCACATCCCATCCTCCCTCCTCCCTCGCACCCATTCCAGAGCACAGCTACCCTGCCCCGTTAGCTTTAGGACACGCACCCGCCCGCTCACTTACCGGAGAGGGGGAGAAGAAAGAGACACACTGTACGTGCGCACTCCCCGCTCTTTAAAGTGAGCTGCTTTGAACACATCACTTAAATGTAATGTAGTGTTTTATTTGAGATTTATTCAGAATTAAGCATAGCCTAATAAACAAAGCATGCTTTCCCTGTACGTTCCAATAAAGCGAGCGCATTTCACGGCGCTCCTGACAGCTCCGACTTCAAAAAGGCCAATGTGGGGCGATGAATGAATGCAGGGATAAGGAAGGTAGAGCATAACGATTAGCATGGTACTCTGCTTAGCTCTGTCTTCTGTAGATGTGCCTATGTCTATATGCATAGCAGACAGCAGCAGTATCCCATCACCTAGGCTAATTAACTCCTTCCCCTTTAAACAACAAAGTGGCGTCTACTTCAAACCGTTCTGGCATATTGAACGGAAATAAATACCTTATGAGTATTTATAATGAAAAGGGATTTTGAAGGTAACGATTGAAATTGTTAATATCTTCCCATTTGGAAAATCCTGGTTACTCTACCCTTAGTATGGAAATGGGCTGGGTGGTAGTTCAGGGATTGGTTTGGGTGGAAGGCCTAAATGTTGTGCTCAACACAGTTATATGGTGTGATACACATAGGTCTTGGTGTTGTAATGGAAATCTGTACATTTTGTGGTCAGAGTGTACACTGAGTGTACAAAACATTAAGAACACCTGCTCTTTCCATGATATAGACTGACTGATAGCTATGATCCCTTATTGATGTCACTTCTTAAATTAAATCCACTTAAATCAGTGGGGGGGTTCTTAATATTTGGTACGCTCAGTGTATGTTTTATATACAGCCTGCTGTAGCCATACACTGATTAAAATAAATGCAGAAAAGCAATGAGAACATTGAAACGATTGGAGGGACAGTAGAGTACAGCACTTAATTTTTCACCAGGCTTCTCTGTCCTCTTTCGGATATTGTCTGTGCACCGGGTTTGGTTTATGGCATTTTTTCTGACCATTGTGATATGACCAGTGTGTATCACTGCAAATTAGATGTGGCAGTCTCAAAGTCATAATGTTGAACCCCAAGGAAACATACTGTACACACAAACAATTACATATACTGTCTTATACAGTACAAGTACACTAATATGTACCAACCCCCATCCCCACCCCTATGACCACACACACACACACACACACACACACACACACACACACACACACACACACACACACACACACACACACACACACACACACACACACACACACACACACACACACACACACACACACACACACACACAGGTGGGGCTGGTTTGTCTTTGTCTTGAGGCTTCAGTCCAGTCTCAACCAGCAGCAGGTAAAGTTTCTGCAAATAATGGCCTGAGGGCAGTCTTTACTGTTCAGTGTTCAATGCTGTTTGAAGCCTTCTGACTGAAATGTATATATTCCCAGGATCACTCATTGAGTTCGTTTTTTCCATTAACCCATTGATACTACCTGAATTGCACAGGCATTTACATGAAACATTGATTCTACCTGACTCTTTCTATATGTTAGAATTGGAGAAGTGCACTGCATTGTCTCCATACTGAGTGAGTACCTCTTCTAATATTATTCTCTGTTTTCATCATTGAACGGTACTTTGTTCAGTGCTCCCTTCACTATTGATATTTTTATGGATATAAATTCATGTTTGATTTAATTGTGATAACAATATCAGTGCATTCTTAAATGCATGGGTGCTGTTTAGTTGCCAGGAATCAATAATTATTGTCCTATTTCTAAATTTTCTGGCCTAGCTAAAATATTAGAATTCTCAGCTAAGATCTTTGTTATCTTTGAAATATATTGTAAATGTACATCAGTCAGGTTTTAGACTTTTAACTTTATTGACCTGAAATTAGTACTGAATGCAGGTGAAACTAAGTATATGTTGTTCTCTAGAGCACATAAAAATAACTATTAGGATTTGAGCATACTATATGTACTTTTGATGGTGTCCATATTTATCATGTCCCTGCTTACAAATACTGTATATAGGCATCTGGATAGATGAAAAGCTGTCCGCCGAAGTCGGTCCCTCTCCTTGTTCGGGCGGCGTTCGACGTCACCGGTCTTCTAGCCGCCGCCGATCCACTTTTCAATTTCCGTTTGTTTTGTCTTCATTATACACACCTGGTTTCTATTCCAATAATTACATGTTCCTTATTTATACCCTCTGTTTCCCCCATGGTTTTGTGCATGTTTGTTCATTGTAAGTTGGTCAGTTTTGTGAGCTTCTTTATTTACTACTTGGAATTTGTAGTTTGTTTGAGTAAAGATACGTGATTACTCATCTCTGTTGTCCTGCGCCTGACTCCGCTTTACCTGCTACACTGAGACCCTTGACAGAACACGCACCCCGAAATGGAGTCAGCAGGAGCACACAGCCCTCCTTTGCCACGTCTCGGCACAGCCATGGATCTCATGCTGCAAACAATGGAGCGATGGGAGAGAGGAGGTCTTCCAGCGCCTCCACCATCACCTCAACAACCCCCACCGCTGTCCACCCCTCCTTCACCTGGTCCCAGTGGGATAAGACTCGTGCTCCCAAGGGAATATGATGGGTTGGCTGCCGGGTGCCAGGATTTCCTACTCCAGCTGGAGCTCTACCTGACGACCGTCCACCCGGCTCCTTCGGGACGCGAGAGCGTGTCCTCTCGTGTCCTGTCTATCAAGGAAAGCCCTGGAGGGGGCCTACGCCGTATGGGGAGAGGGCGAAGCGGCGTTGGACCACTATGAGGATTTCACCCGCCACTTCCGGGTGGTTTTCGACCATCCACCTGAGGGTAGAGCGGCGGGTGAACGCTTGTTTCACCTACGGCAGGGGACGAGGAGCGCACAGGACTTTGCTTTGGACTTCCGAACCCTGGCCGCCGGCGCTGGATGGAATGACAGGGCCCTGATTGACCATTACCGGTGCAGTCTGCGCGAGGATGTCCGTCGGGAGCTGGCCTGCACGGATACCACCCTTATGTTCAACCAGCTGGTGGACCTGTCCATTGTGCTGGAAAACCTGCTGGCCACCCGCGGACGTCCGGATCGTGGTCCATCAGTTCCATCCCCCAGCACCTCCGCTCCGACCCCCATGGAACTGGTAGGTGCTGCGCTTAGGGTGACCGGAGGAGGGGCCATTCCCTGCACCATCTGTGGCCGCAGAGGGCACACTGCTGGTTGGTGCTGAGGGGGTTCCTCAGGGAGTCGAGGCAGCAGGCAGGGCACTATCGTGTCACCCCAGGTGAGTAGGCACCAGACTCACCCAGAGACCCCTGTTGCTCACCTGTTTGTGTGTATAGAATTTCCTGAGTTTTCTCCGCATTCCCAGCAAAAGGCGCTCGTAGGTTCAGTCGCAGCTGGGAACTTTATTGACCGTTCATTTGCCCATAGTTTAGGGATCCCCATTGTTCCTGTTAATATGCCCTTCCCTGTGCACGCCTTAGATAGTCAACCATTAGGGTCAGGGCTAAGCATGGTTACGCAGGAGGGTCATGAGGAGAGAATCAGCCTCTTCCTTATTGATTCTCCTGCGTTTCCCGTGGTGCTGGGCTGGCTGCCGGGTGCCAGGTTGGGTGCCTGGTTGGCCTATCATGACCCCATTATTTCGTGGCAACAGAGGGCTCTCAAGGGATGGTCATGAAAGTGCTCGGGGAGGTGTGTAGGTGTTTCCATCGGTGCGACTACGGTGGAAATCCAGACCAGGTCTCCACCGTGCACATCCCCTCAGAATATGCCGACTTGTCTCTCGCCTTCTGTAAGAAGAAGGTGACTCAATTACCACCCCATCGATGGGGGGATTGTGCGATAAATCTCCTGGTTGACGCAAACCTTCCCAGGAGTCACGTGTATCCTCTGTCACAGGAGGAGACGGTCGGCTATGGAAACATATGTCTCTGAATCTCTGGGACAGGGATACATTTGGCCCTCCACTTCACCTGCCTCCTCAAGTTTATTTTTTGTGAAGAAGAAGGATGGAGGTCTGCGCCCGTGTATTGACTATCGAGGTATCAGTCAGATCACTGTGAGGTACAGCTACCCGCTGCCTCTCATAGCCAGTGCGATCGAGTCAATGCACGGGGCGCGCTTCTTCACAAAATTGGATCTCAGGAGCGCTTACAATCTGGTGCGTATCTGGTAGGGGGACGAGTGGAAGATGGCATTTAGTACCACCTCAGGGCACTATGTGTACCTCGTCATGCCGTATGGGTTGATGAATGCTCCATCAGTCTTCCAGGCATTTGTAGACAACATTTTCCGGGACCTGCACGGGCAGGGTGTAGTGGTGTATATCGACGACATTCTGATATACTCCGCTACACGCGCTGAGCAAGTGTCCCTGGTGCGCAAGATGCTCGGTTGACTGTTGGAGCATGACCTGTACGTCAAGGCTGAGAAATGTATGTACATCCAACAGTCCGTCTCCTTCCTAGGGTACCGCATTTCCACGTCAGGGATGGAGAAAGAGAGTGACCGCATTTCAGCTGTGCGTAATTGGCCAACTCCCACCACGGTAAAGGAAGTGCAGCAGTTCTTAAGGTTTGCCAACTACTACCAGAGATTTATCCGGGGCTTTGGTCAGGTAGCAGCTCCCATTACCTCACTGCTGAAGGGGGGACCGGTGCGACTGCAGTGGTCAGCTGAGGCAGAGAGGGCTTTTGGTCACCTGAAGGCTCTGTTTACCTCGGGCTCCCATGCTGTCTCATCCGGATCCCTCTTTGGCATTCATAGTGGAGGTGGACGCGTCCGAGGCGGGGATAGGAGCTGTGCTGTCTCAGCGCTCGGGTACGCCACCAAAACTCTGCCCCTGTGCCTTCTTTTCGAAGAAGCTCAGCTCGGCGGAGTGAAACTATGATGTGGGGGACCGGGAGCTGTTGGCTGTCGTAAAGGCTCTGAAGGCATGGAGACATTGGCTTGAGGGGGCTCAACACCCTTTTCTCATCTGGACTGACCACCGCAATCTGGAGTACATCCGGGCGGCGAGGAGACTGAAACCTCGCCAGGCAAGGTGGGCCATGTTTTTTACCCGTTTTGTTTTCACCCTATCCTACCGACCAGGTTCCCAAAATGCTAAGGCAGACACATAGATCCCACTCCCATACTTCTGGCCTCTTGCCTGGTGGCACCGGTGGTGTGGGAGCTGGACGCGGACATCGAGCCGGCGTTACATACAGAGCCCACTCCTACTCAGTGTCCAGCTGGGCGTCTGTACGTTCCGTCTGCTGTCCGCGACCGGTTGATCTTTGGGCCCACACTTCACCCTCCTCTGGTCATCCTGGCATCAGTCGGACAGTGCGCTGTCTTAGTGGAAAGTACTGGTGGTCCACCTTGGCCAAGGACGTGAGGGTTTATGTTTCCTCCTGCTCGGTGTGCGCCCAGTGCAAGGCTCTTAGGCACCTGCCCAGAGGGAAATTACAACCTCTACCCGTTCCACAACGGCCGTGGTCGCACCTGTCGGTGGACTTCTTGACGGATCTTCCTCCGTCACAGGGAAACATCACGATCCTGGTCGTTGTGAATCGTTTTTCTAAGTCCTGCCGTCTCCTCCCTTTGCCCGGTCTCCCTACGGCCCTACAGATTGCGGAGGCTCTGTTCGCCCACGTCTTCCGGCACTACAGGGTGCCTGAGGACATAGTCTCTGATCAGGGTCCCCAGTTCACGTCCAGGGTCTGGAAAGCGTTCATGGAACGTCTGGGGGTCTCATCAGCCTCACCTCAGGTTTTCACCCCAAGAGTAACGGGCAGGTGGAGAGAGTTGTGGGTAGGTTTCTGCGGTCATATTGCCAGGACCGGCCGGGTGAGTGAGCGGCTTTCATCCCCTGGGCAGAGATGGCCCAAAACTCACTCCGCCACTCTCCCTTCCAGTGCGTACTAGGTTATCAGCTGGTTCTGGCACAGTGGCATCAGAGCCAGATCGAGGCTCCTGCGTAGGATGAATGGTTTAGGCACTCGGAGGAGACCTGGGACGCCACCCATGTGCACCTGCAACGGGCCGTGAGGCGGCAGAAGGCGAGCGCTGACCGCCACCGCAGTGAGGCCCCGGTGTTCGCGCCGGGGGACCGGGTCTGGCTCTAGACCTGAAACCTGCCTAGGGGGCCCCGGCGTATGCTGTTCGAGCTATCATGGACTCGAGGCGCTGGGCGAGAGGTCTTCAGTACCTCGTGGAGTGGGAGGGGTACGGTCCGGAGGAGAGATGCTGGGTGCCGATGGAGGACATCCTGGACCCTTCATTGCTGCGGGAGTTTCACAGGCTCCATCCGGATCGCCCTGCGCCTCGTCCTCCGGGTCGTCCCTGAGGCCAGTGTCGGCTCGCTGCTGGAGCCGCGAATCAAGGGTGGGGTACTGTCACGACTTCCGCCGGAGTAAGCCCCTCTCCTTGCTTGGGCGGCGTTTCAATTTCCGTTTTTCAATTTCCGTTTGTTTTGTCTTCATTATACACACCTGGTTTCTATTCCAATAATTATATGTTCCTTATTTATACCCTCTGTTTCCCCCCATGGTTTTGTGCGTGTTTGTTTACTGTAAGTTGGTCAGTTTTGTGAGCTTGTTTATTTACTACTTGGAATTTGTAGTTTGTTTGAGTAAAGATACGTGATTACTCATCTCTGTTGTCCTGCACCTGACTCCGCTTTACCTGCTACACTGAGACCCTTGACAAAAGCTGTCTTATTGATGAGTTAGTTAAGAAGCTGAAAATAAAAATGTTCTTCTTCTATAGAAATAGCTAAGTCCCGCGTCTTGCTAAAAATGAGTTAGTCAACGTTCCTATCAGTCCCTGGCTATGGCGACAGCATTTATATGAATGCAGCTGCAACTTCATTAAAGCCTTTTGATTCAGTTTTATCATAACGCTTTATTACGGGTGACAATGTTTGTACTCAACCCTTCAGTCTCTACCAGAAAGTTGGTTGGCCCTCTTTGATGTCACGTACAGTGCATTTGGAAAGTATTCAGACCCCTTGACTTTCCCCATTTTGTTATGTTTGTTACCTTATTCTAAAATGGATTAAATCGTTTTTTTTCCTCTCTCCAATCTACACACAATACCCATTTGTATTCAGACCCTTTACTCAGTACTTTGTTGAAGCACTTTTGGCAGCGATTACATCCTCAAGTCTTCTTGGGTATGATGGGTGCTGTACAAGCTAGGCACACCTGTATTTGGGGAGTTTCTCCCATTCTTCTCTGCAGATCCTCTCAAGCTCTGTCAGGTTGGATGGTTGAGCGTCGCTGCACAGCTATTTTCAGGTCTCTCCAGAGATGTTCGATTGGGTTCAAGTCCGGCTCTGGCTGGGCCACTCAAGGACATTCAGAGACGTGTCCCAAAACCACTCCTGCATTGTTTTGGCTGTGTGCTTAGGGTCGTTGTCCTGTTGAAAGGTGAACCTTCGCCTTGAGTGCTCTGGAGCAGGTTTTCATCAAGGAGCTCTCTGTACTTTGCTCCGTTCATATTTCCCTCAATGCTGACTAGTCTCCCAGTCCCTGCCGCTGAAAAACATCCCTACAGCATGATGCTGCCAAAACCACCTTAGGGATGATGCCAGTGTTGAATTTGTTAAAGGGGCCAGTGATTTCAAGTCTATGTATATAGGCAGCAGCCACTCAAGGTTAGTGATGGCTATTTAACAGTCTGATGGCCTTGAGATAAAAGCTGTTTTTCAGTCTCTCGGTCCCAGCTTTGATGCACCTGTACTGACCTCGCCTTCTGGATGATAACGGGGTGAACAGGTAGTGGCTCGGGTGATTGTTGTTTTTGATTATCTTTTTGGCCTTCCTGTGACATCAGGTGCTGTAGGTGTCCTGGAGGGCAGGTAGTTTTCCCCCGGTGATACGTTGGGCAGACCGCACCACCCTCTGGAGAGCCCTGCGTTTGTGGGCGGTGCAGTTGCCGTACCAGGCGGTGATACAGCCCGACAGGATGCTCTCAATGGTGCATCTGTAAAAGTTTGTGAGGGTTTTAGGTGCCAAGCCAAATTTCTTCAGCCTCCTAAGGTTGAAGAGGCGCTATTGCGCCTTCTTCACCACACTGTCTGTGTGGGTGGACCATTTCTGTTTGTCCGTGATGTGTACCGAGGAACTTGAAGCTTTCCACCTTCCCCACTGCGGTCCCGTCGATATGGATAGGGGGGTGTTCTCTGGTTCTTGAAGTCCACGATCATCTCGTTTGTTTTGTTGACGTTGATTGAGAGGTTATTTTTCTGGCACCACACTCCCAGCACCTCTCGTCATTGTTGGTAATCAAGCCTACTACTGTTGTGTCGTCTGCAAACTTGATGATTGAGTTGGAGGCGAGATTGGCCACGCAGTCATGGATGAACAGGGAGTACAGGAGGGGGCTAAGCACACACCCTTGTGGGGCCCCAGTGTTGAAGTTCAGCAGAGTGGAGGTGTTGTTTCCTACCTTCATCACCTGGGGGTGGCCCGTCAAGAAGTCCAGGATCCAGGTGCACAGGGCAGGGTTCAGACCAAGGGACTCGAGCTTAATGATGAGCTTAGGGGTACTATGGTGTTGAACGCTGAGCTATTGTCAATGAACAGCATTCGTACATAGGTATTCCTCTTGTGCAGTGCGATGGCAATTGCATCGTCTGTGGATCTATTGGGGCGGTGAGTAAATTGAAGTGGGTCTAGGGTGACAGGTAAGGTAGAGGTGATATGATCCTTGACTAGTCTCTCAAAGCACTTCATGATGACAGAAGTGAGTGCTACGGGCCGATAGTCATTTAGTTCAGTTACCTTTGCTTTATTTGGTACAGGAACGATGGTGGCCATCTTGAAGCATGTGGGAACAGCAGACTGGAATAGGGAGAGGTTGAATATATCCTTAAACACACCAGCTAGCTGGTCTGCACATGCTCTGAGGACGTGGCTAGGGATGCCGTCTGGGCCGACAGCCTTGCAAGGGTTAACACACTTAAATGTCTTACTCACGTCAGCCATGGAGAAGGAGAGCCCACAGTCCTTGGTAGCGGGCCGCGTCGGTGGCACTGTGTTATCCTCAAAGAGGGCGAAGAAGGTGTTTAGCTTATCCGGAAGCAAGACGTTGTGTTGCGCGAATGCTGCCATCTATCCACGGTTTCTGGTTAGGGTACGTTTTCATAGTCACAGTGGGTACAACATCTTCTATACACTTCCTGATAAACTCAGTCACTCAGTATTCATCAATGTTATTATCAGAGTCTACCCGGAACATATCCCAGTCCGCGTGTTTTAAACAATCTTGAAGTGTGGATTCCGATTGGTCAGACCAGCGTTGAATAGTCCTTAGCACAGGTACTTCCTGTTTGAGTTTCTGTCTATAGGAAAGGAGGAGAAAAATGGAGTCGTGGTCAGATTTGCCGAAAAGAGGGCCGGGGAGGGCCTTGTAGGCATCCCGGAAGTTGGAGTAGCAGTGGTCGAGTGTTTTAGCAGCACAAGTTCTACAGTCAATGTGTTGATAGAAATCCGTCAGCCTATTTCTCAAATTTGCTTTGTTAAAATTTCCAGCTACAATAATTGCGGCCTCAGGATATGTGGTTTCCAGTTTGCATAAAGTCCAGTGAAGTTCTTTGAGGGCCGTCATGGTATCGGCTTGAGGGGGAATATACATGGCTGTGACTATAACCGAAGAGAATTCTCTTGGGAGATAATACGGTCGGCATTTGATTGTGAGGTATTCTAAGTTGGGTGAACAAAAGGACTTGATTTCCTGTATGTTATCGCAATCACACCATGAGTCGTTAACTTGTTAGGGAGCGGCAGCTGAGGGGTCGGTTTAGGAGAGTTGTGCGTGCCCAAAGTAAAATGCTTGCCACTCAGGCTCAGAAAATAGGATATGCACATAAATAGTACTATTGGATAGGAAACACTCTGAGGTTTCCAAAAGTGTTATCATTTTGTCTGTGAGTGTAACAGAAGTCATTTGGCAGGCAAAAACCAGAGAAAATTCAATCCGGAAATCTTGTGGCTTATGGCTCACTTTGAGACAGTGCCTTTAGAAAAGTCTTTATACCAGGACACTGAATGTAGTACCTATTGCTTCCACTGGATGTCAGCAGTGTATAGGTAAAGTTTAATGGAAATCGGAACCAATGTGTTCAATTGGGGAGCTATTTTTCAGTTGCACGTTTTTGGGCACACGTTTGGCTGAGCGGTCCACTTTATTTGACTTATATAACGTTTAGGTGACCATCCAAGTGAAAGATTATCACTTTTATTCATAAAAGATAAGCTAAGGAAGCATTTTAATTGGTTTTTGTTTTGTTGAGGGAAAGTTTATAGGTATAGTTGAACGCGTTCTCGTCACATTGGATTTTCTGAACACAAGGTGCCAACCAAACGGAGATTTAAGGATATAATAAATTACTTTTTCTAACCAAATACCCATGGATTGTCTTCGTTGGACACTTAGGAAGCCCTCTGCAGAAGTTCTACAAAAGGTAAGCCACAGGTTTTCCCTGTGAAATGCATTTTCTATCGACCGCGCTGGCTAAAGATTTCATGGTTATGGAAAATATTGAAGGTGCTACCCTCAAACAATCAAATGTAGTGCTTTCGCCGTAAAGCCTTTTTGAAATCCGACAACGCTGTGATATTGCCAACAAGCAAAGCTTTTGATGAGTATGAAACACTTGTATATTGGTGCATTTTTAATAATTCAATTTTTGGATTTTGCCTTGCATTTCACCTGGTAGTGTCGGGAGTGGGGCGCTAGCGCACCACCACTCCCTGACTAGTTAATCATGGAACATACAACCCCGCCCTTCTTCCCGGAGAGATATTTATTTCTGTCTGCGCGATGAACTGAAAACCCAAATGGCTGGACGGACTCAGACAGTATATCCCGAGAGAGCCATGTTTCTGTGAAACAGAGTATGTTGCAGTCCCTGATGTCTCTCTGGAAAGAAATCCTCACCCTGAGCTCGTCAACTTTATTATCCAGAAACTGAACGTTAGCGAGTAATATACTCGGAAGCGGTGGGTGATGTGCACGCCTCCTAAGTCAGACTAGAAGACCACTCCGAGTACCTCTCATCCGTCGGCAGTGTTTTGGGTCGCCCTCCAGAATCAGTTAAATTGCCCTGGGGGGAGTGAACAAAGGATCCGATTCGGGAAAGTCGTATTCCTGGTCATAATGCTGGTAGTGCTGGTGAGTTACCGCCGCTCTGTATTCCAATAGTTCTTCCCGGCTGTATGTAATAACACAAAACATTTTCTGGGCTAATAATAAAACATAAAAAAACGAAATACTGCAAACATTCATAAAAGCTAGAAGCACAGCAGCCCTCTCTGTCGACGCCATTTTCAGTTAGAAAACTCCAAGCAGGCTGTCATGAGCCTTTTACTGAGGAGTGGCTTCCGTCTGGCTCTACCATAAAGGCGTAATTGGTTGAGTGCTGCAGAGATGGTTGTCTTTCTGGACGGTTCTACCATCTCCACAGAGGAACTCTGGAGCTCTGTCAGGGTGACCTTCAGGTTCTTGGTCACCTCGCTGACCAAGGCCCTTCTCCTCCAATTGCTCAGTTTGGCTGGGTGGCCAGCTCTAGCAAGTCTTGGTGGTTCCAACCTTCTTCCATTTAAGAATGATGGAGGTCACTGTGTTCTTGGGGACCTTCATTGCTGCAGACATTTTTTGGTACCGTTCCCCAGATCTGTGCCTCGACACAATCCTGTTTTTGTGCACTACGTACAATTCCTTCAACCTCATGGCTTGGTTTTTGCTCTGATATGCCTGTCAACTGTGGAACCTTGTGTGTGCCTTTCCAAATTATGTCCAATCAATTGAATTTACCACAGGTGGACTCCAATCAAGTTGTAGAAACATCTCAAGGATGATCAATGGAAACAGGATGCACCTGAGCTCAATTTCAAGTCTCATAACAAAGGGTCTGAATACTTATGTAAATAAGGTATTTCTGTTTTTTTATTTTTAATACATTATAAAAAATAAACGTTTTTTGCTTCTTTTTCATTAATGGGTATTGTGTGTAGCTTGATGATGAAAACAATTAATTTTATACATTTTAGAATAAGGCTGTAATGTAACAAAATGTGAAAAAAATCAAGGGGTCTGAATACTTTCCGAATGCACTGTAGATTGATACATTGCTATGTTTTCATTTATAAAGCCCTTTTACAAAAGTCTCACTGTACCTAACATCATTACTACACTTTAGACATACGAGTTACCACACCTGGTCTCAGGGATGGCTAACTCTGGAAATTCCTTTGGTCTCTACTGAGTTAGGTAAATCAGCTTTTAGTTTTTTTGTACCTTATATGTTTGTTTTTTATGACTGTGTTTTTCTTTCTTTCTGCTTGCATTTTGTATTTATATTTTGATGCGTGTATTTTCTGTAATTCATGTTATTAAGTTTATATACTGAAAAACATAATATTTATTTTTATGGACTGTATATAATATAGTTATACTATTAATGCATTATTAGCTTTTTCTTTTTGCTGTGCCAATACTGTAAGTATACATGTGTGTCTCTCTATGTGTTTTCTTGTGTGTATTTATGTAATATATGTGTGTGGTTGTGTGTTTGAAGAAATAGTGTGTTGCACCAGTCTGTGTGTGTACGTGTGTGTGTTGCGCCAGTGTGTTTGTGTGCGCGTCTGTCTGTGTGTCTGTCTGCCTGAGTGTGTGTCTAGGGTAGAGAGTGGGGGGTCGAAGGAGGTAGGCTGATGATCCCGGGCTGATTTCTCCCTCTAAGTGTGCAGGATCTGCTTGGCATGCTCTGTGTCTCCCCTCTCGCTGCTATAGGCTCTGCTGGCTATAGCTTGTGGCGCTCCCAGTGGAGCAGGCTCTTTCCACTAACAAAATGCAAAATACAAAATTAATAAAAACACCCTTTGAAACTGACAAACATGCCTCAGGCAAATATCGGCCCGCCGGCTGCTTAAAATTTAATCAGTATTTTTATTTATTTATTTAATTTCCACGGCCATGCTCATCTTTTTAATAACACACTGTCTGTGTACAAAGTTTCCCTCTGTCAAGAATGACATGTTTAATGGGTCCTGTCAGTTCATGGATTCTCACTCCCCAGGGTGCTGCTAGCTAATAAAATAAGCACTTTTGTTTTATCTCTTAACCTTAGTCCTTGCCCTTTTCTAAGACCTGTTTGCTCTTTGGTCCTCTCCTCTGCCTAATGAATGCCTCCCTGTACATGATCATATCAGAAGAAACAGTACACTTATACTAGTATACTCAGATATGCCCAAAATCAATATTACAGCCTTGTTAGAATTGTCTTACATTGTGTTTTAGTGTGTATTCAAGACGAACAGGAGTGACTAAAATGGTAGGATTGTTGACAGTGGAAAGCAAACAGAGCGTAGTTCAATCCCCAGATCTCTGCCAAACTGCTGTAATATTCATGCTCTCATTCATAATTTAATTATATTAACACGGCTTGCAGTGTTGACCATGACAGTAAAACTCTCATCTGGGTGTCAATCACTACTAGAACACTATCCTAAAGCCAGGATTGGTGCAACAAAGACAGAAAGACAGCATCAGGAAATGTTTGAGCAAGTTGATGTCCCCCCCAATTCAGCAAGATCATGAATGAATAGAATAGCGTAATAGTATTTTCAAGTATTTCCATGTCCACTCACCACTCATTCACATCACCACATAATACGGTACATGAGAACACATGAGTACACAGAATCTGAAGTGCAGGTGTCTTTAACAATAAAATGACTAATGATTATATATGAAGCAGCCTTTTTATATAATGGCTTCATTTAAATAAAAATAGATCTTCTGAAACAACTAATATTTTTTTCTTCTGTACTGTGCATTACACATAAACCGCCCAGGTTCTTACACATAAGTGCATCTCTCTTTGAGATAAATTCAGCATGGCAGGTTTTTCTCCTCCGTGTAAAAAGCTTCCAGTTTTGTTTTACTTCCTCCTCTCCCACAGTAACTTTCTTAGTTATTAATTGAGATGAGAGTCAATGCTTCCAGCGGAAAAGTAGCCTAAGACAAGACATACTTGAAGTTCTGAGGCATTAATATTAACGATCAATATATTATGCATATTATTCTTTAAATACCACATCAAATGTGCTTTTTGTGAGTAAATCTTAATTTTGCATATGCTTTTAAGTAATATACATTAAATAATAATTGCCATTAAATTGATGGCAGAGGCAGCTTTGGTTCTGTCAATCAAACTGCCGCGAACCCACTCTGACATTTCTGTCTCTCATCACTTCTGGCTGCATGGACGTCATTGTTCGCTCAGAATCAGCAGTTCCTCTCTGGCGCTTTAACTCTGGAACACGGTCAGAGCAGGTTAGAGACGTCATCCAAAGTAATGTAGCCTATATTCCAACAAAAAGTTAACTGCAATTTTTAAGCAAGGCAATATTCACCAGTGTTGAAAACGGTATGGAGCGGAGCATAAAAATAGACATTTTCTGCACTGGTGATACTTGAGTAGTTACAGTATGTCTCTATGATTCAGTATGGACAAGAACCCAAGCTGTGTTTCTGTGGCTTTCTTCCTCTCCTCTCCTTAATCCAACAGCCTCCTGGTTCAGGTTGACACGCAGGGCCTCAGAAAAATGTTGTGTGCATCCAGACCGTTCAGAGCAAAGAGAGACACTTATTGACTTGAGCAGGTTTATAATCAAACAGTATAAAACACGACCCTGTGGCCCTCTGGGAGGAGGAGCACAATGACAGGCACACAGAATGGTAAATGATAGCCAGGAGATACCACAGCACAGCAACGCTCATGTTTCCTGTGTTTGCCAAAGCCCCTGTTCGCCCATGCAGGCTCAAAGCCTCCCAAACAGCCTGCTAATCCACGCTAACGTCTCTTAACAGGAGGGGGGAACACCCGCTCCCCACTCCGCACCCCTCCTGTAGCTCAGCCATGGAAGTCTTTAAGGGGAGGATGGCTTTGATGTGAGCAATTTCTAAGACTAATTATACAAACAGGATAATAACAATGAAGAGTGTGAGCTGTCTGTGTGTTTACCCTCCCTCTGTTTACATCAGCGGCAGCTCCTTGAGCCATAGACACACACACACACACACACACACACACACAGATAATTCTCAGTTGTTTCTTTCTGCAAATCATAACAACAACAAACAACAATAAAAGCCTGACATCAAGGAGAGAAATCATTATGCATAGTTAAAAATCCTAAAAGGCATAATGTCTCTGTTCTGACTTCCTCTTCACTGGCTTCTTCCTGGATTTAGTTGATAGTGGATGTTGGAGTTCTGCATAGCTGCAGGACAATGCTAGTATTATCATGCCAACACTGTCCCGTGGGTAATAGATCTGGTTGTTTTCATGATGATACTGTATGTGTGCATTCATATGCTCTGTGGTTCATCACCTAAATTGGCTCTCATGCCACTATTTCCTCTCCAACGTGTAGATGGTTGGTTGATTGTACTGTGACTCAGGTCAGATCTGATGGAAGTTCTTCTTTCCTTTTTAAAGGTCTCGATTGAAAGGTCTGAGATAACAAGCTCTTTTTCTCTCTGACGTTTGTTTGAATTCTTGTAAAGAATACAAAACCTCAGATGTACTTTGAAAAGTCAGGACAACGGTAGTAAATATTTTATTTGAAACATCGCTTTTTTGTCCAACTGACTAGGAATGGATGGCATGTATCCACCCTTCATTCAGTGGCTAGCTATTAGACGTATATTTCGCCTCATGCATTAGCAGCACATTCATTTTGGAATCACAGCACTCTTCTGGTCCAAATAATGAGCCTTTAATTATTGACAGCGGATAAATTTTTAACAAAGGTGCTGGGGTTTCACTTGGTTGGCCTTATATGGAGAAGTATTAGGGAAGACATGCAGTGTCCATGACCCAGATCCCCCTCCCTCCTCCCACTGAACACTGGCCCAGCTCTCCTCTCAGCACTCCTCTCAGCTCTCCTCTCAGCTCCTCCCAGCTCTCCTCTCAGCACTCCTCTCAGCTATCCTCTCAGCTCTCCTCTCTGCTCTCCTCTCAGCTCTCCTCCCAGCTCTCCTCTCTGCTCAACTCTCAGCATTCCTCTCAGCTCTCCTCTCAGCTCTCTTCTCAGCTCTCCTCTCAGCTCTCCTCCCAGCTCTCCTCTCAGCTCTCCTCCCAGATCTCCTCTCAGCACTCCTCTCAGCTCTCCTCTCAGCTCTCCTCTCAGCTCGCATCCCAGCTCTCTTCCCAGCTCTCCTCTCAGCTCTCCTCTCAGCTCTCCTCCCAGCTCTCCTCTCAGCTCTCCTCTCAGCTCTCCTCCCAGCTCTCCTCTCAGCTCAACTCTCAGCATTCCTCTCAGCTCTCCTCTCAGCTCTCCTCCCAGCTCTCCTCTCAGCTCAACTCTCAGCATTCCTCTCAGCTCTCCTCTCAGCTCTCCTCTCAGCTCTCCTCTCAGCATTACTTTCAGCTCTCCTCTCAGCTCTCCTCTCAGATCTCCTCTCAGCTCTCCTCTCAGCATTCCTTTCAGCTCTCCTCTCAGATCTCCTCTCAGCTCTCCTCTCAGCTCTCCTCTCAGCTCTCCTCTCAGCTCTCCTCTCAGCATTCCTTTCAGCTCTCCTCTCAGCTCTCCTCTCAGCTCTCCTCTCAACTCTCCTCTCAGCTCCCCCAGAGTGCCTGTACCATGCCATGGTAAAAGTACAGATGCACAGAGGCATATCCGGTTGTCCACGCCAATTGTTACTAATTTTGTGTGAATGCCTATTCCACAAAAATCACACAATTCTGTCATCAAAGTTCACTTTTGATACTGAAAACCGTGTGTAGCCTCAACCAATGACACACCCAGTCCCAATATCAGCTACATTTGTGTGACTTGTCCAGTTCATGTACAGTGCCATATCCTATCGTACTTGAAGTGAAAAGATGAAGTGATGTGGGATGAAACCAAGTGAAGCTGACGGGTCCCATATGGGTCAGATACAGTTCTGTCTTTATTTTCTATACAGAACTACAAATCATTGGTATCATTGGCTGTTTGGAGTTAAGTAAACTGAGTTGTGATGGACTGCCTTTGCCAGGCATTGTAGGATCCCACTTGGAGGCCAGATGAAGATCAAATCAAATCAAATTTTATTTGTCACATACACATGGTTAGCAGATGTTAATGCGAGTGTAGCGAAATGCTTGTGCTTCTAGTTCCGACCATGCAGTAGTATCTAACAAGTAATCTAACAAATTCACAACAACTACCTTATACACACAAGAGTAAAGGAATGAATACGAGTATGTACATATAAATATATGGATGAGCGATGGCTGACCGGCATAGGCAAGATGCAGTAGATGGTATGGAGTACAGTATACACATATATAAATATGAGATGAGTAATGTAGGATATGTAAACATTATATAAATGGCATTGTTTAAAGTGGCTAGTGATACATTATTTCATCCAATTATAATTATTAAAGTGGCTAGAGATTTGGGTCGATGGCCGAACGGCATAGGCAAGATACAGTAGATGGTTTAGAGTACAGTGTGTACATTTGATATGAGTATGTCGGATACGTAAACATTATATACAAAATTGTTTAAAGTGGCTAGTGATACATTGTTACATCCAATTCCTATGTTTAAAGTGGCTAGAGATTTAAGTCAGTATGTTGGCAGCAGCCACTCAATGTTAGTGATGGCTGTTTAACAGTCTGATGGCCTTGAGGTAGAAGCTGTTTTTCAGTCTCTCGGTCCCAGCTTTGATGCACCTGTACTGACCTCGCCTTCTGGATGATAGCGGGGTGAACAGGCAGTGGCTCGGGTGGTTGTTGTCCTTGATGATCTTTTTGGCCTTCCTGTGACATCGGGTGGTGTAGGTGTCCTGAAGGTCAGGTAGTTTACCCCGGTGATGCGCTGTGCAGTCCTCACTACCCTCTGGAGAGCCTTACGGTTGTGGGCGGAGCAGTTGCCGTACCAGGCGGTGATACAGCCCGACAGGATGCTCTCGATTGTGCATCTGTAAAAGTTTGTGAGTGATTTTGGTGACAAGCCGAATTTCTTCAGCCTCCTGAGGTTGAAGAGGCGCTGTTGCGCCTTCTTCACCACGCTGTCTGTGTGGGTGGACCAATTCAGTTTGTCCGTGATGTGTACGCCGAGGAACTTAAAACTTTCCACCTTCTCCACTACTGTCCCCTCGATGTGGATAGGGGGGTGCTCCCTCTCCTGTTTCCTGAAGTCCACGATCATCTCCTTTGTTTTGCTGACATTGAGTGAGAGGTTATTTTCCTGACACCACACTCCGAGGGCCCTCACCTCCTCTCTGTAGGCCGTCTCGTCGTTGTTGGTAATCAAGCCTACCACTGTAGTGTCGTCAGCAAACTTGATGATTGAGTTGGATGCGTGCTTGGCCACGCAGTCATGGGTAAACAGGGAGTACAGGAGAGGGCTGAGAACGCACCTTTGTGGGGCCCCAGTGTTGAGGATCAGCAGGGTGGAGATGTTGTTTCCTACCCTCACCACCTGGGACCGGCCCGTCAGGAAGTCCAGGACCCAGTTGCACAGGGCTAGGTCGAGACCCAGGGTCTCGAGCTTAATGACGAGCTTGGAGGGAACTATGGTGTTAAATGCTGAGCTGTAGTCGATGAACAGCATTCTTACATAAGTATTCCTCTTGTCCAGATGGGTTAGGGCAGTATGCAGTGTGATTGCGATTGCGTCGTCTGTGGACCTATTGGGACGGTAAGCAAATTGGAGTGGGTCCAGGGTGTCTGGCAGGATGGAGGTGATATGATCCTTGACTAATCTCTCAAAGCACTTCATGATGACGGAAGTGAGTGCTACGGGGCGATAGTCATTTAGCTCAGTCACCTTAGCTTTCTTGGGAACAGAAACAATGGTGGCCCTCTTGAAGCATGTGGGAACAGCAGACTGGGATAGGGACTGATTGAATATGTCCGTAAACACACCAGCCAGCTGGTCTGCGCATGCTCTGAGGACACGGCCAGGGATGCCATCTGGGCCGGCAGCCTTGCGAGGGTTAACACATTGAAATGTTTTTCTCACATTGGCTGCGGTGAAGGTGAGCCCGCAGGTTTTGGTAGCGGGCCGTGTCGGTGGCACTGTATTGTCCTCAAAGCGAGCAAAGAAGTTGTTTAGTTTGTCTGGGAGCAGGACGTCATGGTCCGCAACAGGGCTGGTTGTCTTTTTGTAGTCCGTGATTGACTGTAGACCCTGCCACATTCCTCTTGTGTCTGAGCAGTTGAATTGTGACTCTACTTTGTCTCTATATTGACGCTTAGCTTGTTTGATTGCCTTGCGGAGGGAATAGCTACACTGTTTGTATTCAGTCATGTTTCCGGTAGCCTTACCCTGGTTAAAAGCAGTGGTTCGCGCTTTCAGTTTTGCGCGAATCAGACAGCCTAAATAACTGCAGGATAACTCTATACCCAGAGAAAGCTATACCCAGAGAGAGAGAGAGAGAGAGACTGCAGCCCCCAGAGGGTCTGCCACTCATCTGAGTCTGTCCCCCTCTGCCTTCAGTCCTTTCCCCTCCCTGAAGACGAGTGGTCCTTAAGATCTCATCTGTTGTGAAATGCTAAAAGGCCCTGAGATACCAGGATGACAGGCCGTGAGAAAAGCAGCAGCAGAAGATAAGACTGGTTTCTCTTCTTGTTTTCTGGTCTGTAGAAGACATCTCCAGTCACAAGAGAGGCCGGAGGGGGAATTAATGAAGTTTGAGAAGTTGCAGTTTGGAAAGTTTATACAGTGGGGCAAAAAAGTATTTAGTCAGCCACCAATTGTGCAAGTTCTCCAACTGAAAAAGATGAGAGAGGCCTGTAATTTTCATCATAGGTACACTTCAACTATGACAGACGAAATGAGAAAAAGAAATCCAGAAAATCACATTGTAGGATTTTTCATTTATTTATTTGCAAATTATGGTGGAAAATAAGTATTTGGTCAATAACAAAAGTTTATCTCAATACTTTGTTATATACCCTTTGTTGGCAATGACAGAGGTCAAACGTTTTCTGTAAGTCTTCACAAGGTTTTCACACACTGTTGCTGGTATTTTGGCCCATTCCTCCATGCAGATCTCCTCTAGAGCAGTGATGTTTTGGGGCTGTCGCTGGGCAACACGGACTTTCAAAGATTTTCTATGGGGTTGAGATCTGGAGACTGGCTAGGCCACTCCAGGACCTTGAAATGCTTCTTACGGCCACTCCTTCGTTGCCCGGGCGGTGTGTTTGGGATCATTGTCATGCTGAAAGACCCAGCCACGTTTCATCTTCAATGCCCTTGCTGATGGAAGGAGGTTTTCACTCAAAATCTCACGATACATGGCCCCATTCATTCTTTCCTTTACACGGATCAGTCGTCCTGGTCCCTTTGCAGAAAAACAGCCCCAAAGCATGATGTTTCCACCCCCATGCTTCACAGTAGGTATGGTGTTCTTTGGATGCAACTCAGCATTCTTTGTCCTCCAAACACGACGAGTTGAGTTTTTACCAAAAAGTTCTATTTTGGTTTCATCTGACCATATGACATTCTCCCAATCCTCATCTGGATCATCCAAATGCTCTCTAGCAAACTTCAGACGGGCCTGAACATGTACTGGCTTAAGCAGGGGGACACGTCTGGCACTGCAGGATTTGAGTCCCTGGCGGCGTAGTGTGTTACTGATGGTAGGCTTTGTTACTTTGGTCCCAGCTCTCTGCAGGTCATTCACTAGGTCCCCGTGTGGTTCTGGGATTTTTGCTCACCGTTCTTGTGATCATTTTGACCCACGGGGTGAGATCTTGCGTGGAGCCCCAGATCGAGGAAGATTATCAGTGGTCTTGTATGTCTTCCATTTCCTAATAATTGCTCCCACAGTTGATTTCTTCAAACCAAGCTGCTTACCTATTGCAGATTCAGTCTTCCCAACCTGGTGCAGGTCTACAATTTTGTTTCTGGTGTCCTTTGACAGCTCTTTGGACTTGGCCATAGTGGAGTTTGGAGTGTGACTGTTTGAAGTTGTGGACAGGTGTCTTTTATACTGATAACAAGTTCAAACAGGTGCCATTAATACAGGTAACGAGTGGAGGACAGAGGAGCCTCTTAAAGAAGAAGTTACAGGTCTGTGAGAGCCAGAAATCTTGCTTGTTTGTATGTGACCAAATACTTATTTTCCACCATAATTTGCAAATAAATTCATAAAAAAATCCTACAATGTGATTTTCTGGATTTTCTTTCCTCATTTTGTCTGTCATAGTTGAAGTGTACCTATGATGAAAATTACAGGCCTCTCTCATCTTTTTAAGTGAGAGAACTTGCACAATTGGTGGCTGATTAAATACTTTTTTTGCCCCACTGTATATACCTGTGTTTAGTGTGTCCCCACTTGCTCCTCCTAAGACAAACAAGGACATCTGATGTCTATATGTGCAAACTATTTCCTAAAGTGACTCACACTCATATTGTACTGCAAGCCCCAGTTCAGGTCAATCTCCATTAGTCTTGTCTTTTTAAAGGCCCATTGTTTGGATGGAGCTGTCTTGAGCCTAATGATGATAGCCGACCCGCATGATGAGGACATTCCGCTCTAGCCTCCAGGGCAGCAATTGGCTGCTCTCCGCCTTGCAAATGTCTTTAAAATGCCAGTGTTTTACAGTGGAGCTGTGTGTGTAAATCAGCGGCTGGACCATGCCTCCTCTCGGGGCCTGTCCTCACTGTTCCAACTGTTCCAGCTGGGTCCTTTGTAGTGGGACTGCATATCTTCCATTCTAGACCCTGCACTGGAAGTGACCCACACCAGCTGACATCTTAATTCAATCTTTAGGATCCTGTTAAACCCCTTTATTGGGCGGGAGAAATATGGGTTTGTTCTGAAGTCAGGAAGGTCACCGACCTCCCTTTGCTGCATTCCCTCTGCAGAGCCACACACACACAACATATTGTATCCATATTTAGTGGCTTTTGTTGTGTGTGTTTCTGCCATACACACTCATCATTACTGTAGTTGTTTGGGCTCTGGGTCTAAACCCCCACCAGCTCTGCCCTGGGTAGGGTGGTTAACGCATCCCAATCCTCCCAGGCCTCACAGCCCCCTGCAATGCCTCTGACAGCTGAGAAATGCCATTACAGACCATAATGAAGAATGAAATCAGTTACACCATCACAGCCACACATGCCCAGCATTTAATTTGCACAACTGAAGGTCAGCCTGAATGTTTTTCAGATGATGTTTGTGATCCTGGTGTACAGTATTTGGTTGTAAATGAAATCTCTGAGATGATTCTGCTTGAACAATATGTAGTTATCAAAGAAAATGCTCCCTTTCCAAAAAGGAAAGGGCGTACAATGTTTCATAAACTCATGTGTAATGTATGAATGATGTGTGTCTCCACCAACAAGCAGGGAATTGACAAAGGAAACTGATAAGTCATTCAGATTGAAATGAGGTGTGGTGAAAAAGCAGTTTTATTATCCGCTGCCATGCTGATACACAATGTACAATTAGTCCTCATACTACATCACAATGCTCCCGAGTAAGACAGAGCACAAGTGTTGCTCCAATTTAGTCTTTTCACACGTGTTTCGCCTTTGATAAAACAGCAGGAATTAAAGCTGGAGGAAGATGAAAACAGAGAGAGAGGGAAAAAAGTCATGCAAATGACTTTTGTTATTGCGCTGTGAGTTTTATTTGAATTGTAAGTGATCATTCTGCCTTTTAGTTACAGCTGTCAGCCCTCATTAATGTGCATTATAAATTGCATCAAAGTGCATAAGACTGCGTGTGATTAATTTATACAGCAGCACTTCATATAGGAGGGAGATGTGCAGGTGTAACAGGAAGCCTCCTAGCTGCTTAGAGAAGCCTAATGGTTTAGGTTGGGTGGCACTCAGGCTTCTTAACACTCCGTATGCTGTGTGTCAGAGCTCTGGCATGTGACAGTCACACAAGCCCTATCTCCAAATCTCTCAAGACCTGGAGAGAATTATACGCTCATATGCATCCACTAACATGCTGTTCAACGTAATTCACAAAATAATTTTTCCTTCCTCAATGAGAATCAGTCATGGCCTGATTAGAGTCAATGAGTGATTACCATTTTTAACCTCATGTCATTTCCAATCAACATCTGTAACCAAGGAAAAGTCGGTGTATTAATCTTGATTCTGGTCTGTTAGTTTTCAGACCTGCCAACACTAAAAATATATAGTTTACTATAGAATACTATAGTACTTACTAGGTAATTATATAGTATTCTGTAGTAAACAGTAGTAAACTGTACTATACTGTAGAATACTATAATACACTTTGTAGTATCCCTCGATCATACTTACTATATAATTTTGTAGGTCTGCTATTTTTTACCCTCTCCTCATCCCTCCATCTATTTACACTGTAGACCTAATGGCAGTTTTTAAACAGAGGTTTAATTTCTTAATTTGTTGTGGCTGGGGTTTGTTTTTGTGTACAGGTGAGGAGGGCTTACACGTTAGCCTATTTGGATGCTCATTATCAATCATTATACTCCTCTACTTCACTGATATTGTTAGCCTGTACTGAACCATGTCTGCATCTTAGCTTACCATTCTGCTGTATGGACACAGCCCTGAATCATGCACTTCAACTGCTCTCAAATGACTGCTCAATGAACTTTGTTATGTCTTGGTGATGAGTATGTTGGTGAAAGCTCATGTCTGCCTCCTCTCTTGATGCACAACAATGCAGGCATGTTTCAATACAGACACTAATGTATACTAATTAAAAGGAGCCAGCAAAGAGCCTCTTGAATTGTTATCAGTAGTTGCATTTTTCGACATGAAAACTATCCATCGGCAGACTAATGCTCTGGTCCTTTTCATTATATTTCAAATATATATATATAAATACACATTTTTTTTAATTTGGGATAGAACTTTATTTTCAATAGAACAGAGAATATTGAAAATATCAATGGTCATTCATTTTGCACTCCTAATGGCCTTGTGTACCTATAGGAGCGGATCAATATAATTCAACCATATTGTGTATATAAAGTAGTAAGCTGTAGTTTGGGCATCTCAGCATGGTAGACGTGGAGGTCTCCCTGTGTTGTCCTCTGATTAAACCCTGTCTCTTCTATCGCTCCTATTCAGCAACACCAACCCATTTCCTCCTCTGAGGCCTCTCAGAAAGCAGGAGAGATTCAAACGAACATGTCAAAAACCCTCTCAGCAAAGACCAGGGTTCACCATCTCGTGTCTGGGTAAGTTTGGGCCCTGGTCCAGCCTGTTTAAAACAGAGGGGGCATTGTTGCTTCCCATTTATCTGAAACAGAATAAGCAGCAACCCCCTTCCCTCTACCTCCCAGTCCCTGCACACCCAGCCCATTCCTGTTACATTATAGTAGAACCTGTAAATGTGCTCTCAGAAGCCTAAAGAGTGAGATGTTTTCGCTAACATCAAGCCGCTAATGATTTTAATGAGAGCTCCTTCTAGATTAATATTTTTTTCATAGAGTACATCACACAGTAAAACAAAATCAATAAGTAACATTAATTAGAGGCCTTTTAGAGGTCTTCTGCTGCATTTTCTTCTCTTTTTCCCTCGGCCGTGACAGATGAGCGGCGCTGTGCTGTATTTAAACCAAATTATTTGACATTTAGATGCAAGAGGAGCTGAGGAAAACAGGACCAAACACAGGGACAGTTTTTGACAGGTCTTTGTCACACAGGAGAGAAGAAAGGGACTGGCTGTGAGATGCTACTTTGAAGCCCCGGAAATTTGTAATGAAAAATTTAAGCGACAAGAGAGAAGAGGAGGGAGGGGGTTAGGGGGGCAAGCGTAGCCATTCATTTGGCTCCGCATACATTAGGGGTGTAATTCAAAGGTTTTGCTATGTGTTTTTGTAATTTTGGCTCTAATAAATATCTTAGAGAATTGCTTTGATATTCCAAGATTGTCTGTGTGGCGGGTGGGCATCCATGAAGAGAGAAGGGGGATAATCAGCTGCCTCCTGGCACTAATGAGAAGGTCATTGCTCTCTAATTATCACAGGCAGCTCAGCCTCAGCCCTTCAAAGGGCCCCAGGAACACACCCGCACACAGACAATGCTCTCTCTCTGAGGGCGCACACACACATGCACCCACACACACTGATTCTACTTAGATGTATTTTATTTAACCTTTCTTTTAACAGGGAGCCATAGAAAATTTATAATTGCATTGTACTGAATACTTTTTCTCATCAACTATTGCCTTTCACATCATTGATGTCTGCTTGACTTGTTTAGTATTTGTTATCACTCATATTTTGATTAAAGTTGTTTTCTTTCATTTGTCTCTTACTTCACTCCTTGCTTCAGAGATTAAAAAAATATATATATATTATTAGTATACCTCTGAAATGCAAAATGTGTGACGTTTTGCCTATCACAGCCATTAAACTATGTAACTGTTTTAAAGTCATGATTGGCCTCTTAGTGAAATCCCTGAGCGGTTACCTTCCTCTCCGGCAACTGAGTTAGGAAGGATACCTCTATCTTTGTAGTGACTTTCGATCATTGATACACCATCCAAAGTGTAATTAATAGCTTCACTATGCTCAAAGGGAAATTCAATGTCTTCTTTTTTTATTTTTATCCATCTACCAATAGGTGCACTTCTTTGCGAGGCATTGGAAAACCTCCCTGTTTTTGTGGTTGAATCAGTTTGAAATTCACTGCTCGACTGAGGGACCTTACAGATAATTGTATGTGTGCGGTATAGAGATGAGGTAGTCATTCAAAAATCATGTTAAACACTATTATTGCACACAGAGTGTTAGTGGTTTCGGCTATTTCAGCCACACACGTTCCTGACAGGTGTATAAAATTGAGCACACAGCCATGCAATCCACATAGACACGCATTGGCAGGAGAATGGCCTTACTGAAGAGCTCAGTGACTTTCAATGTGGCACAGTCATAGGATGCCACCTTTCCATCAAGTCATTTAGTCAAATTTCTGCCCTGCTAGAGTTGCCTCGGTCCACTGTAATTGCTGTTATTGTGAAGTGGAAATTTCTAGGAGCAACAACGGCTCAGCTGCGAAGTGGTAGGCCACACATGCTCACAGAACGGGACCGCCGAGTGCTGAAGCGCGTTGCACGTAAAAATTGTCAGTCCTGGGTTGCAAAACTCACTACCGAGTTCCGAATTTCCTCTGGAAGTAATGTCAGCAAAAAAACTGTTCGTCAAGCCTAAGTTCACCATGCGCAATGCCAAGCGTCGGCTGGAGTGGTGTAAGGCTTGCCTCCATTGGACTCTGGAGCAGCAGAAGCGCGTTCTCTGTAGTGATGAGTCACGCTTCACCACCTGGCAATCCAATGGACAAATCTGGGTTTGGTGGATGCCAGGAGAACGCTACCTGCCCCAATGGATAGTGTCAATTGTAAAGTTTGGTGGAGGAGGAATAATGGTCTCGGGCTGTTTTTCATGTTTCGGGCTAGGCCTCTTAGCTCCAGTGAAGGGAAATCGTAATGCTACAAATCAAATCGAATCAAATGTATTTATAAAGCTCTTCTTACATTAGCTGATGTCACAAAGTGCTGTACAGAAAACCCCAAACAGCAAGCAATGCAGGTGTAGAAGCACGTGGCTAAGAAGAACTCCCTAGAAATGCCGGAACCTAGGAAGAAACCTAGAGAGGAACCAGGCTATGAGGGGTGGCCAGTCCTCTTCTGGCTGTGCCGGGTGGAAATTATAACAGAACATGGCCAAGATGTTCAAATGTTCATAGATGACCAGCAGGGTCACATAATAATAATCACAGTGGTTGTAGAGGGTGCACCAGGTCAGCACCTCAGGAGTAAATGTCAGTTGGCTTTACATAGCCAATCATTCAGAGTATCTCTACCGCTCCTGCTCTCTCTAGAGAGTTGAAAACAGCAAGTCTGGGACAAGGTAGCACGTCCGGTGAACAGGTCAGGGTTCCATAGCTGCAGGCAGAACAGTTTAAACTGGAGCAGCAGCACGACCAGGTGGACTGGGGACAGCAAGGAGTCATCATGCCAGGAAGTTCTGAAGCATGGCCATAGGGCTCGGGTCCTGAGAGAAAGAGAGAGAGAGAGAGAGAGAGAGAGAGAGAGAGAGAGAGAGAGAGAGAGAGAGAGAGAGAATTAGATAGCATACTTAAATTCATACAGGACACCGGATTAGACAGGAGAAATACTCCAGGTATAACAGACTGACCCTAGCCCCCCGACACCAGGCTGAGACAGGAGGGGTCGGGAGACACTGTGGCCCCGTCCGACGATACCCTCGGACAGGGCCAAACAGGCAGGATGTAACTCCACCCACTTTGCCAAAGCACAGCCCCCACATCACTAGAGGGATATCTTCAACCACCAATTTACCATCCTAAGACAAGGCCGAGTATAGCCCACGAAGACCTCCCCCAAGGTACGAACCCAAGGGGGGACGCCAACCCGGACAGGAAGATCACGTTAGTGACTCAACCCACTCAAGTGACGCACCCCTCCTAGGGACGGCATAGAAGAGCACCAGTAAGCCAGTGACTCAGCCCCTGTAATAGGGTTTGTGGCAGAGAATCCCAGTGGAGAGAGGGGAACCAGCCAGGCAAAGACAGCAAGGGTGGTTCGTTGCTCTAGTGCCTTTCTGTTCACCTTCACACTCCTGGGCCAGACTACACTCAATCATAGGACCTACTGAAGAGATGAGTCTTCAATAAAGACTTAAAGGTTGAGACCAAGTCTACGTATTTCACATGGATAGGCAGACCATTCCATAAAAAATTAGCTCTATAGGAGAAAGCCCTGCGTCCAGCTGTTTGCTTAGAAATTCTAGGGACAGGAAGGAGGCCTGCATCTTGTGACCGTAGCGTACGTGTAGGTATGTACAGAAGGACCAAATCGGAAAAATAGGTAGGAGCAAGCCCATGTAATGCTTTGTAGGTTAGCAGTAAAACCCTGAAATCAGACCTAGCCTTAACATGGAGCCAGTGTAGAGAGGCTAGCACTGGAGTAATATGATCAAATTTGTTGGTTCTAGTCAAGATTCTAGCAGTCGTGTTTAGCACTAACTGAAGTTTATTTAGTGCTTTATCCGGGTAACCGGAAAGTAGAGCATTGCATAGTCTAACCTAGAAGTGACAAAAGCATGATGAATTTTTCTGCATAATTTTTTGACAGAAAGTTTCTTATTTTTGCAATGTTATGTAGATGGAAAAAGCTATCCTTGAAACAGTCTTGATATGTTCGTCAAAATAACTTGTATGAACAGTTCCAGTCCGGTTTCCGTCCACTTCATAGCACCGAAACAGCACTTATCAAAATCACCAATGACCTCCTTATGGCAGCTGATTCTGGACTTCTTACCATCCTCATCCTCCTCAATCTGAGTGCAGCCTTTTATACCATCAGTCACACCATCCTCCTCAACAGGTTATCTTCCATCGGCATTAGCCACACTCCGTTAGACTGGTTCACATCTTATCTCTCTGGCCGCACTCAGTTCATTCAACTTAAATCTTTTAAATCCAGTCCCTCCGCCGTCACTTCTGGTGTGCCCCAGGGCTCTGTCCTGGGGCCCCTACTTTTCATAATTTATCTCCTGCCCCTGGGCAATATCTTCCGCAAATTCAATATTCAATTCCACTGTTATGCTGATGACACCCAGCTCTACTTTTCGACCAAACCCTCGTCCACTCTCCCGCCCACCTCCCTTACTGACTGCATCTCGGAAATAAAAACCTGGTTTTCCCAAAACTTCCTCAAATTAAACAGTAATAAAACTGAGGTTCTCCTTATTGGCACTAAATCTACTTTATCCAAAACCGACAGTTTTTCTCTTAATATTGATAACTCATCCATTTCACCCTCCCCACAGGTTAAGAGTCTGGGTGTCATCCTTGACAGCACATTATCTTTTCAATCGCACATTAATAACATTACACGGTCTGCCTATTTCCATCTACGAAACATCAATCGACTCCGTCCCTCCCTTAGCCCCCATACTGCCGCCGTCCTTGTCCACAGTCTCGTCACTTCCCGTTTGGATTACTGCAACTCTCTCCTTTTTTGGCCTCCCTCATAAATCCCTCCATAAACTTCAACTGGTCCAGAATTCAGCTGCCCGCATCATTACTCGAACCCCCCTCCATTCATCACATCACTCCTGTTCTCCAACAGCTTCACTGGCTCCCGGTCTAGTTCCGTATCCAATTCAAAGTCCTTCTGTTAACATTCAAGTCCATCCATAAACTCGCCCCCCCATACTTGTGTGATCTCCTCCAGGGTCCAACTTCCACCCGCTCCCTTAGATCCTCTTCCTCCATACACCTGTCTGTCCCCCCCGCCCGTCTCACCACTATGGGGAGCAGAGCATTCAGCCGCTCTGCTCCCCGTCTCTGGAACTCATTACCATCCCAACTCAGAAACATCGATTAATTTTCCCATTTCAAATCACAACTCAAAACACACCTGTTTAAAACTCCCTATCTCACTTGACGTCAATTGCTCTGCTTCTTTTGTTGTTTTTAATGCTGTTCTATGCTTTTAAATGTCTTATGTTTTCCTGTACAGTGTCCTTGAGTGTCGAGAAAGGTGCCTTAAATAAAATGTATTATTATTATTATTAAAAGAGAGACCAGGGTCCAACGTAACGCCGAGGTCCTTCACAGTTTTATTTGAGACGACTGTACAACCATCAAGATTAATTGTCAGATTCAACAGAAGATCTCTTTGTTTCCTGGGACCTAGAACTAGCATCCCTGTTTTGTCCGAGTTTAAAAGAAGAACATTTGCCGCCATCCACTTCCTTATGTCTGAAACACAGGCTTCCAGGGAGGGCAATTTTGGGGCTTCACCATGTTTCATCGAAATGTACAGCTGTGTGTCGTCCGCATAGCAGTGAAAGTTTTCATGATGTTTCCGAATGACATCCCCAAGAGGTAAAATATATAGTAAAAACAAAAGAGGTCCTAAGTCGGAGCCTTGAGGACAAACCATCTACAGAGACAAACTGATATCTTTCCGACAGATAAGACGAATCTGTTCTAGACTAATCTGTGCTTCCAACTTTGTGGAAACAGTCTCGCGCCCATGAAATGTTGTTGACAAATGTGGTCCCTTCACTACTTCCTCTTCCTATCTTCCTATCTGTTCTGCTTAGTGCTAGATCCTCCATCTAGTGGAAGCCATAGGTACTGCAATCTAGGAGCTGGATCCCATTAAAATCAATAGGAAGAGTATCAAACAGAGGAAAGGTCACAACAACAACAAAAAATTTGGACAGACATTTCTTGGGTTTTTGCCTGCTATATCGGTTCTGTTATACTCACAGACATTATTTTAACACTTTTAGAAACTTCAGAGTGTTTCCTATCCAATAGTACTAATTATGTGCATATCCTATTTTCTAGGCCTGAGTGGCAGGCATTTTACTTTGGGCATGCCAGACTCTCCAAAACTGTCACCTCTGCTGCCGCTCCCTAAGACGTTAACGAGTCGGACGAGAGGGATTTACTCCAGACACCCGAACAGGCCCTCATCCCCGTCATTCATAGGAGAAGGAGACGGCCGTATCGCGGAAGGAGATCGGGGTGCCTTGTGAGGATCTGGTGACGAGTGGCTAATCTGCCATCGGTACTATTGGCCAACGTACAATCGCTGGATAATAAAGTGGATGAACTACAATCACATATATCCTTCCAACGGGACATTAAAAACTGTAATATCTTATGTTTCACCGAGTCGTGGCTGAACGACGACATGAATAACATACAGCTGGCAGGTTAATAAACACTGTATCGGCAGGATAGAACAGCAGCCTCTGGTAAAGACAAGGGCTGGCGGTCTATGTACATTTGTAAACAAAAGCTGGTCCATGATATGTAAGGAAGTCTCAAGGTTTTGCTTGCCTGAGGTAGAGTATCTCATGATAAGCTGTAGACAACACTATTTAAAAAAATTAAATAATATTTAGGCAAGTCAGTAAAGAACAAATTCTTATTTACAATGATGGCCTACCGGGGAACAGTGTATGCCTCAGGGGCAGAACAGCATATGTTTTTACCTTGTCAGCTCTGGGATTCAATCCAGCAACCTTTCGGTTACTGGCCCAAAGCTCTAACCACTAGGCTACCTGCCGCATGCCGCTCTATCTACCTAGAGAGTTTTCATCTATATTCTTCGTAGCTGTCTATGACCACAAAACGATGCTGGCATTAAGACGCTGATACTCAAGACGGGGGCCCCTCAGGGGTGCGTGCTCAGTCCCCTCCTGTACACCCTGTTCACTCATGACTGCACAGCCAGGCACGACTCCAACACCATCATTAAGATTGACGATGACACAACAGTGGTAGGTCTGATCACCGACAATGATGAGACAGCCTATATGGAGGAGGTCAGAGACCTGGCCGTGTGGTGCCTCTCCCTGAACGTGATCAAGACAAAGGAGAGGATTGTGGACTACAGGAAAAGGAGGACCGAGCACGCCCCCATTCTCATCAATGGGGCTGTAGTGGAGCAGGTTGAGAGCTTCAAATTCCTTGGTGTCCACATTACCAACAAACTAACATGGTCCAAGATAGTCATGAAGAGGACACAACAAAACCTATTCCCCCTCAGGAGAATGAAAAGACTTGGCATGGGTCCTCAGATCCTCAAAAGGTTTGAGAGCATCCTGACTGGTTGCATCACTGCCTGGTATGGCAACTGCACGGCCTCCGACCGCAAGGCACTACAGAGGGTAATGCGTACGGCCCAGTACATCACTGGGGCCAAGCTTCCTTCCATCCAGGACCTCTATACCAGGCAGTGTCAGAGGACGGCCCTAAAAATGGTCAAAGACTCCAGCCACCCTAGTCATAGACTGTTCTCTCTGCTACCGCACGGCAAGCGGTACCGGATGGCCAAGTCTAGGTCCAAGAGACTTCTAAAAAGCTTATACCCCCAAGCCATAAGACTCCTGAACATCTAATCAAATGGCTACCCAGACTATTTGCATTGCCCCAGCAAATTTTGTGCACAACATTTGAGAGAAATAAGCTTTTTGTGCATATGGAACATTTCTGGAATCTTTTATTTCAGCTCATGAAACATGGGACCAACATTTTACGTTAATGTGGATGCTACCATGATTACGGATAATCCTGAATGAATCATGAATGATGATAAGTGAGAAAGTTAGACTCACAAATATCATAACCCCAAGATATTATTCACGATTCACTCAGGATTCATGGATTCATAATCATGGTAGCATCCACATTAATATAGAAGTGTTTAAAAACAAATTCTATTCTTATTTATAATAAATGTGACTCCAAAATGACACAATACATTATTTAATACATTCACTTCTATTGGGAACAAAATAATCTGAAACACAACCAAAACAAACAGTAAATGCATCCAACAAATTTGCACAGTAACAAACTTGATGTAGTCGTTGTGTACTATGAATGTGGGACCAAATACTTAACTTTTTACTACTTTAATACACATACAAATGAATTTATTTTGCTCCCCTAAAATGGGAGGACTATGTACAAAAAGTACTGTAATTTCTAAACGGTTCACCTGATATGGATAGAAATACCCTCAAATGAAAGCTGACAGTCTGTACTTTAACTTCATAGTCATTGTTTGATTTCAAATCCAAACTTTTGGTGTATAGAGCCAAAAGAAGAAAAAATGCTTCACTGTCCCAAAATGAAAGAGGGAACTGTAATTCATATCATAGGCATAAAATGGCTACCATTGTTCCTGTACCCAAGAGGGCAAAGGTAACTGAACTTAATGACTATCGTCCCGTAGCACTCACCTCTGTCATCATGAAGTGCTTTGAGAGACTAGTCAATTATCATATCACCTCTACAGTACCTTACCTGCCACCCTAGACCCACTTCAAGGAGGTGAGGGCTCTGGGAGTGTGGTGCCTGTTCACCCAGCTATCATCCAGAAGGCGAGGTCAGTACAGGTGCATCAAAGCTGGGGCCAAGAGACTGAAAAACAGCTTCCATCTTAAGGCCATCAGACTGTTAAACAGCCATCACTAGCACATTAGAGAGACTGAAAAGTTTATTTAATTTGTATCACGTCTCCCAATCTTTTAATCAGTCATTCAGCCTATTTAAATTGTATGATTGTGTGCACCACACTGAACACGGGCCAGAGAAAAAAAAAGGAGAGATTTGTCTGAGGATATCAGAGACAAAATAATAGACAAGCATGGTAAAGATAAAGGCTACAAGACCATCTCCAAGTAGCTTGATGTTCCTGTGACAACAGTTGCAAATATTATTTAGAAGTTTAAGGTCCATGGAACTGTAGCCAACCTCCCTGGGCGCGGCCGCAAGAGGAAAATCGACCCCAGATTGAACAGAAGGATAGTGCAAATAGTAGAAAAAGAACCAAGGATAACTGCCAAAGAGATACAAACTCCAAGGTGAAGGTACGTCAGTTTCTGATCGCACCATCTGTCGCTTTTTGAGCGAAAGTGGGACCCAGGAGGACTCCACTTTTGAAAGAAAAACATAAAAATGCCAGACTGGAGTTTGCTAAAATGCATATTGACAAGCCACAATCCTTCTGGGAGAATGTCCTTTGGACAGATGGGTCAGAACTGAAGCTTTTTGGCAAGTCACATCAGCTCTATGTTCACAGACAAAAAAAATTAATCTTTCAAAGAAAATAAAATATGGAGGCTCGGTTATGTTTTGGGGTTGCTTGCTGCGCCTGGCACAGGGTGCCTTTAACCTGTGAAGGGCACAATGAAATCTCAAGACTACCAAGGCATTCTGGAGCGTAACGTACTGCCCAGTGTCAGAAAGCTCTGTCTCAGTCGCAGGACATGGGTCCTCCAACAGGATAACGACCCAAAACACACAGCTAAAAGCACCCAAGAATGGATAAAAACAAAACATTGGACTATTCTGAAGTGGCATTCTATGAGTCCTGATGTGAATTCTATCAAACATCTATGGAAAGAACTAAAACTTGCAGTCTGGAGAAGGCACCCATCAAACCTGAGACAGCTGGAGCAGTGTGCTCAGGAAGAGTGGGCCAAACTACATGTTAACAGGTGCAGAAGTCTCATTGAGAGCGACAGAACACCTTTGATTGCAGTGATTGCCTCTAAAGGTTGTGCAACCAATATTAGGTTAAGGGTCCCATCATTTTTGTCCATGCCAGTTTTATTATTTACAATATTATGTTGAATAAAAAATCAAAAGCAAAGTCTGATTTCTATTAAACTTCTTGGGGACCAGTGGGGCGCTAGCGGGCTCCTCCCGACACTACCAGGTAAAATGTAAAGCGCCAAATTCAAAATCCAAAAGTTGAATTATTAAACATCCACCAATATACAAGTGTTCCATACTCATCAAAAGCTCTGTTTCTTGGCAATATCACAGCGTTGTCAGATTTCAAAAAGGCTTTACGGCGATAGCAGCACATTTCATTGTTTGAGGGTAGCACCTCACATATTTTTCCAATAGCCATGTATCGATTAGCCATCATGGCACACACATAACACATTTCACAGCGAAAACAAATCAATTACCTGTTGAAGAACTTCTGCTGAGGTCATCCTAAGTGTCCAACGAAGACAATCCATGGTTATTTTGTTAGAAAAAGTAACGTATTTTATCCATAAATCCTCCATTTGGTTCGCGCGTTATAATCAGAAACGACAGCCTCCACTAGTCCATTGAAACGTGGCGCGAATTCGTTCATCTTATACCTATAAACTTGTCCAAGAACAATCAAACATAGTTTTAAATGTATCCTTAGGAACACTTTTACGTATATTTACTATTATAAATCAACCGGAATATAAACTGATCGATAACGACGGTAAAAACGACACTGCGTGACTTCTCGTGCGCGCGCGCTGGGTACTGTTGTCATCAAGGGGGGACTCACTTGTTTGGTCTTTTTCTCTGGTGTTATTCATCCAAAATGAAAATAATACACTGTCTCGAGACTGTTGACATCATAAGGAAGCGACGAGTACTACATTCATATGCCCTTATATGGTCATTTTCATTAGGGAGGGGTTCCCAAATGAGCAATGTGTCAAAATCACTTTTTCTAGGACAGAAATTCCTCGGGGGTTTCGCCTGCTATATGCGTTCTGTTTCACTCACAGACAAATGGTTAACAGTTTTGGAAAATTCAGAGTGTTTCCTATCCAATGGTACTAAATATATGCATATCCTATTTTCTGGGCCTGAATGGGAGGCATTTTACTTTGGGCACGCCAGGCTCTCCAAAACGGTCACCTCATGCACTGCTCCCTAACAAGTTTTAAATATGGAATAAACAATGGTGGATGCCAATTACTCTTGTCAGTTTCAAGTTATTTCAGAGAAAATTGTGCATTCTTCATTTTTTGTGGCGGGGTACCAACACATTTGAGCACGTCTGTATATACTGTATTCTATACTATTCTACGGTATCTTAGTCACTTAATAATGTTTACATATCTTGCATTACTCATCTCATATGTACATATGTTCTGTATTCTATAATATTCTATGGCATCTTAGTCACTTAATGTTTACATATCTGGCATTACTCATCTCGTATAAATACTGTTTTCTATACTATTCTACAGTATCTCATTCACTTAATAATGCTTAAATATCTTGCATTACTCATCTCAAATCAAATCAAATCAAATTTTATTTGTCACATACACATGGTTAGCAGATGTTAATGCGAGTGTAGCGAAATGCTTGTGCTTCTAGTTCCAACCATGCAGTAGTATCTAACAAGTAATCTAACAAATTCACAACAACTACCTTATACACACAAGAGTAAAGGAATGAATACGAGTATGTACATATAAATATATGGATGAGCAATGGCTGACCGGCATAGGCAAGATGCAGTAGATGGTATGGAGTACAGTATATACACATATATATGAGATGAGTAATGTAGGATATGTAAACATTATATAAATGGCATTGTTTAAAGTGGCTAGTGATACCTTATTTCATCCAATTATAATTATTAAAGTGGCTAGAGATTTGGGTCGATGGCCGAACGGCATAGGCAAGATACAGTAGATGGTTTAGAGTACAGTGTATACATTTGATATGAGTATGTCGGATACGTAAACATTATATACAAAATTGTTTAAAGTGGCTAGTGATACATTTGTTACATCCAATTCCTATGTTTAAAGTGGCTAGAGATTTAAGTCAGTATGTTGGCAGCAGCCACTCAATGTTAGTGATGGCTGTTTAACAGTCTGATGGCCTTGAGGTAGAAGCTGTTTTTCAGTCTCTCGGTCCCAGCTTTGATGCACCTGTACTGACCTCGCCTTCTGGATGATAGCGGGGTGAACAGGCAGTGGCTCGGGTGGTTGTTGTCCTTGATGATCTTTTTGGCCTTTCTGTGACATCGGGTGGTGTAAGTGTCCTGGAGGGCAGGTAGTTTACCCTGGTGATGCGCTGTGCAGTCCTCACTACCCTCTGGAGAGCCTTACGGTTGTGGGCGGAGCAGTTGCCGTACCAGGCGGTGATACAGCCCGACAGGATGCTCTCGATTGTGCATCTGTAAAAGTTTGTGAGTGATTTTGGTGACAAGCCGAATTTCTTCAGCCTCCTGAGGTTGAAGAGGAGCTGTTGCGCCTTCTTCACCACGCTGTCTGTGTGGGTGGACCAATTCAGTTTGTCCGTGATGTGTACGCCGAGGAACTTAAAACTTTCCACCTTCTCCACTACTGTCCCCTCGATGTGGATAGGGGGGTGCTCCCTCTCCTGTTTCCTGATGATCTCCTTTGTTTTGCTGACATTGAGTGAGAGGTTATTTTCCTGACACCACACTCCGAGGGCCCTCACCTCCTCTCTGTAGGCCGTCTCGTCGTTGTTGGTAATCAAGCCTACCACTGTAGTGTCGTCAGCAATCTTGATGATTGAGTTGGATGCGTGCTTGGCCACGCAGTCATGGGTAAACAGGGAGTACAGGAGAGGGCTGAGAACGCACCCTTGTGGGGCCCCAGTGTTGAGGATCAGCGGGGTGGAGATGTTGTTTCCTACCCTCACCACCTGGGACCGGCCCGTCAGGAAGTCCAGGACCCAGTTGCACAGGGCTGGAGTCGAGACCCAGGGCCTCGAGCTTAATGACGAGCTTGGAGGGAACTATAGTGTTAAATGCTGAGCTGTAGTCGATGAACAGCATTCTTACATAAGTATTCCTCTTGTCCAGATGGGTTAGGGCAGTATGCAGTGTGATTGCGATTGCGTCGTCTGTGGACCTATTGGGACGGTAAGCAAATTGGAGTGGGTCCAGGGTGTCTGGCAGGATGGAGGTGATATGATCCTTGACTAATCTCTCAAAGCACTTCATGATGACGGAAGTGAGTGCTACGGGGCGATAGTCATTTAGCTCAGTCACCTTAGCTTTCTTGGGAACAGGAACAATGGTGGCCCTCTTGAAGCATGTGGGAACAGCAGACTGGGATAGGGACTGATTGAATATGTCCGTGAACACACCAGCCAGCTGGTCTGCGCATGCTCTGAGGACACGGCCAGGGATGCCATCTGGGCCGGCAGCCTTGCGAGGGTTAACACATTGAAATGTTTTTCTCACATTGGCTGCGGTGAAGGTGAGCCCGCAGGTTTTGGAAGCGGGCCGTGTCGGTGGCACTGTATTGTCCTCAAAGCGAGCAAAGAAGTTGTTTAGTTTGTCTGGGAGCAGGACATCATGGTCCGCGACGGGGCTGGTTTTCTTTTTGTAGTCCGTGATTGACTGTAGACCCTGCCACATTCCTCTTGTGTCTGAGCCGTTGAATTGTGACTCTACTTTGTCTCTATATTGACGCTTAGCTTGTTTGATTGCCTTGTATTTACTGTTTTTCTATACTATTCTACTGTATCTTAGTCCGTTCCGCTCTGACATTGCTCGTCCATATGTATATAGTTTTAATTCCTTCCTACTTAGATTTGTGTGTATTGGGTATATGTTGTGTAATTTGTTAGATATTACTTGTTAGATATTACTGCACTGTCGGAGCTAGAAGCACAACCATTTCGCTACACCCGCAATAACATCTGCTAATTATGTGTATGTGATCAATAAAATTTGATTTGATTTGAAAGGACTGCACACAATATAGCTGGATCGTCCCGTTCCTCCACTAGGGGCCACCGCCCTGCAGCGCCCCATCAAAATACACCCCACTCAGCTTTAAGATCTTAGTGAAACATTCATCTTTGGTTTCAGGTGAGTTAGTCCAAGGCCAGAGTGACAACCAACATTACGTCAGACCCCCAGGGCCAGGACTGAGCAGCCCAGCAGATAGGGATTGCCTAAATAGGTATCTCCCTGACGTGGGCATGTTTTCAATACAGACTCCTTTTGTCGTACAGTATTCCATATTAGGCATCCAGACCTCATGAAAGTTGCACAGTATAATCTTGTAATAAATCATCTTGTAATAAATCAAATGTAGTGATACATAACTCAACATTCCTGCCATCCACTGTGACATTGTGGGAGGATAACCAACCTTCCAATCAATGGCAAAGCATTTCTTAGCCTCTATGAATGCTAGGTTCCACAGTTTCTTCTGATAGCAGTGTTCAGTATCAACATTTCCAAGCAAACAAAACAGGGTGAAGGGAGAGTCTGTAGACATGCTGAGATAAAATAACCTACTTTTTTTCAGAATTCAGCCAGTGCATAACATATGCAAATATGTCCCTTTTGTGTTTACCACTCCAGCAGAATTTCTGAGTGCATTATATTCACGTTCACTGGCATATACAGTTGAAGTCAGAAGTTTACATACACCTTAGCCAAATATATTTATACTCAGTTCCTGACACTTAATCCATGTAAAAATTATCTTAGGTCAGTTAGGATCACCACTTTATTTTAAGAATATGAAATGTCAGAATAATAGTAGAGAGAATTATTTATTTCAGCTTTTATTTCTTTCATCACATTCCCAGTGGGTCAGAAGTTTACATACACTCAATTAGTATTTGTTTAACTTGGGTCAAACTTTTTGGGTAGCCTTTCAAAAGCTTCGGGTGTATTTTGGGTGAATTTTGGCCCATTCCTCCTGACAGAGCTGGTGTAACTGAGTCAGGTTTGTAGGCCTCCTTGCCCGCACACGCTTTTTCAGTTCTGCCCACACATTTTCTACAGAATTGAGGTCAGGGCTTTGTGATGGGCACTCCAATACCTTGACTTTGTTATCCTTAAGCCATTTTGCCACAACTTTGGAAGTATGCTTGGGGTCATTGTCCATTTAGGAGACCCATTTGCGACCAAGCTCTAACTTCCTGACTGATGTCTTGAGATGTTGCTTCAATATATCCACATAATTTTCCCTCCTCATGATGCCATCTATTTTGTGAAGTGCACCAGTCCCTCCTGCAGCAGAGCACCCCCACAACATGATTCTGCCACCCCCGTGCTTCACGGTTGGGATGGTGTTCTTCGGCTTGCAAGCCTCCCCCTTTATCCTCCAAACATAACGATGGTCATTATGGCCAAACAGTTCTATTTTTGTTCCATCAGACCAGAGGACATTTCTCCAAAAGTACGATCTTTGTCCCCATGTGCAGTTGTAAACCGTAATCTGGCTTTTTTTATGGTGGGTTTTTGAGCAGTGGCTTCTTCCTTGCTAGACTCATTTTACTGTGGATATAGATACGTTTGTACCTGTTTCCTCCAGCATCTTCACAAGGTCCTTTGCTGTTGTTCTGTGATTGATTTGTACCAAAGTACGTTCATCTCTAGGAGACAGAACGCGTCTCCTTCCTGAGCGGTATGACGACTGCGTGGTCCCATGGTGTTTATACTTGCATACTATTATTTGTACAGATGAACGTGGTACCTTCAGGCATTTGGAAATTCATCCCAAGGATGAACCAGACTTGTTGAGGTCTACAATTTATTTTCTGAGGTCTTGAGGGTCCCCAGTCCTGAATTTGAAGGTAAGCTTTGAAATACATCCACAAGTACACCTCCAATTGACTCAAATTATGTCAATTAGCCTATCAGAAGCTTCTAAAGCCATGACATAATTTTCTGGAATTTTCCAAGCTGTTTAAAGGCACAGTCAACTTAGTGTATGTAAACTTCTGACCCAGTGGAATTGTGATACAATGAATTATAAGTGAAATAATCTGTCTGTAAACAACTGTTGGAAATATATATATTGTGTGTGTGTGTGTGTGTGTGTGTGTGTGTGTGTGTGTGTGTGTGTGTGTGTGTGTGTGTGTGTGTGTGTGTGTGTGTGTGTGTGTGTGTGTGTGTGTGTGTGTGTGTGTGTGTGTGTGTGTGTGTGTGTGTATTTTAACGGGAGAGGAGAACTGACATGGGTTGGTTTATCTGATCTGAGCCATCGTCACCAGTGTATCAGGATCACTGAGGCCGGCTTATTGTCCACATCCATTAACTATAGTTTGATAGTTTGTTAACAAGAAATTTGTGGAGTGGTTGAAAAACAAGTTTTAATGACTCCAACCCAAGTGTATGTAAACCTCCGACTTCAACTGTAGTACGTTCTACGGATTAAACTACAGTAATTTATGTCTGAGATTATATGAACATGACTGGGCATTCAAACGTATCTGTATCCATTCATCATCAATAGCGTCTCCCAGGTCTTCCTAATATTTTTGTTTTACATGTTTTGTGTAATCGGGAAAAGCCTCTATCAACCCTTGATACAGTTTGGAAATCAACTTTAGACGTTTGTCTTAAAATAGTTTCACTCTTTGAAGCTTCTGGTTTGTCCAGTGTTTACTAGCCAGACATAATAAAGTGTTGTATCTGTAAAAGTTCACCTCAGTGCCGTCACAGACTGGACTTCCCTGGTTGGCTGACCCTGCTGAGACCCCTGATCCTGCTCAGACGGGGCATTACAAAGAATTACATTTCTACATTATATTATCCAAGAATAGAATCAATGGTTCGATAATTGAAATTACCATTATTCCCAGCTCCCAGACTGTAGCCTACCCATCAACTCAAGATTGGAACGTTGTATTCCTTCACTGGTTGTTATAATATAATGCAAAATTCACTCCATAGACTGGCCTTCTCTGGCTGTCTGACCCTGCTGGGACACCTGTCACTATCTGATCCTGCTAAGGCATGATGAGCTTAGTGTTGTGCACTGACTGTGCAGCATGACAGTGAAGCCTGTAGATCTGATTATACTGTGTCTGTGTGACTAGTTGTCACGTCCAGGCCTGAGAAGACAGGCTGGTGTGGTTAGTTTTGTTTTTGGTGTAGGGGTTTTTATGTTCTAGGTGTTATATTTCTATGTTGGGGTAATGGTTCCCAATTAGAGGCAGCTGTGTGTCGTTGTCTCTAATTGGGAACCATATATATATGTTTGGGGTTTTCTTATAGGTTTTGTGGGTTATTGTTTGTACATAGCTTACATGTTATGTTCAGCTTCACGATCTTCGTTACGTTCGTTTTGTTACTTTTGTCCCAGTTACGTTCTAAATAAACATGTATACTGGAAGCATCGCTGCGTCTTGGTCTGTCCCTTCAGGAGATCGTGACAGAATAACCCACCACAAAAAGACCAAGCGGCGAGAGACCCAGGAGTTCAGGACTTGGGAGGAGGAACTGGAGGATGATGGACACTGGGATCAGCCTGGAGAATATCGCCGTCCAAGAAAGGAGCTGGAAGCAGCAAGAGCGGAGCGGCGATATTACGAAGATGTATATGGAGTATGGAATCCGGAGCGAGAAAAGTTTATTGGGACTCGCCTGGCTAGGAAGCCCGAAAGGCAGCCCCCAAAAACTTTTTTGGTGGGGGGGCACACGAGGAGTTTGGCCGGTTCAGGATGGACTACTGAGCCAACTCCTCGTGCTCTCTGGAGGGAGCGTCGGAGGGAGCGTCGCACTGGTAAGACGCCGTGCTATGCAGTTTTGTGCACGGTGTCCCCAGTGCGCGTTCACAGCCCGGTTCGAGAGATTCCAGCGCCACTCATCTGTCAGGGGAGGGTGAGTGTGCAGCCTGGAAGAGTGGTGCCGGCTCAGCGCTCCTGGTCTCCGGTGCGCCTCCTTGGACCAGGATATCCTGCACTGGTTCTGCGTACTGTGTCTCCGGTGCGTGTCCACAGCCCTGTGCGAGAGATTCCAGCTCCACTCATCTGTCAGGCTACGGTGAGTGTGCTACCTGGTAGAGTGGTGCCGGCTCTGCGCGCTAGGTCGCCAGTACACCTTCTGGGACCGAGATATCCTGCACCGGTTCTGGGTGTGGGGTCTCCGGTTCGCATCCACAGCCCAGCATGTCCTGTTCAGGCTCCGCGCACCAGGCCCCCTGTGCGCTTAGAGTCCAGCACGTCCAGTCCCTGCTCCACGGTCCAGGATCCCTGTTCTACGCTCCAGGATCCCTGTGCCCGTCGTGGACCCAGCACGTCCTGTCCCTGCTCCCCGCGCCAGAGTGCCAGTGCGCTTAATGAGCCCAGTACGGCCGGTTCCTGCTCCCCGCACCAGAGTGCCAGTGCGCGTAATGAGCCCAGTACGGCCGGTTTCTGCTCCCCGCACCAGAGTGCCAGTGTGCGTAATGAGCCCAGTACGGCCGGTTCCTGCTCCCCGCACCAGAGTGCCAGTGCGCGTAATGAGCCCAGTACGGCCGGTTCCTGCTCCCCGCACCAGAGTGCCAGTGCGCTTTAATGAGCCCAGTACGGCCGGTTCCTGCTCCCCGCACCAGAGTGCCAGTGCGCTTAATGAGCCCAGTACGCCGGTTCCTGCTCCCCGCACCAGAAGGCCAGTGCGCGTCCCCTGTCTGGGACCTCCAGAGAAGGTCCCCTGTCTTGGACCTCCAGAGAAGGTCCCCTGTCCGGGACCTCCAGAGAAGGTCCCCTGTCCGGGACCTCCAGTGAGGGTCCCCAGTCCGGAGCCGCCAGTGAGGGTCCCCAGTCCGGGCCGCCAGTGAGGGTCCCCAGTCCGGGGCCGCCAGTGAGGGTCCCCAGTCCGGAGCCGCCAGTGAGGGTCCCCAGTCCGGGGCCGCCAGTGAGGGTCCCCAGTCCGGGGCTGCCAGAGAGGTTCCCCAGTCCTGCAAATGACCCAGGGCCTCCGGTGCGTGACCTCGGACCAGCACGGCCGGCACCGGAGCCGCCACCTGGGACTAAAAAAACCCACCCGAAGACCCGCCCCATGGATTTGTGGTGCGTTCGGAGTCCGCGCCTTTGGGGGGGGGGGGGTACTGTCACGTCCAGGCCTGAGAAGACAGGCTGGTGTGGTTAGTTTTGTTTTTGGTGTAGGGGTTTTTATGTTCTAGGTGTTATATTTCTATGTTGGGGTAATGGTTCCCAATTAGAGGCAGCTGTGTGTCGTTGTCTCCAATTGGGAACCATATATATGTTTGGGGTTTTCGTATAGGTTTTGTGGGTTATTGTTTGTATATAGCTTGTTTAGTTTACATGTTATGTTCAGCTTCACGATCTTCGATACGTTCGTTTTGTTACTTTTGTCCCAGTTACCTTCTAAATAAACATGTATACTGGAAGCATCGCTGCGTCTTGGTCTGTCCCTTCAGAAGATCGTGACACTAGTAGGGAATTAGTTAGGGAAACTGACAGATCAACAACGTTACATTGCTTTACTGACTAATAAAAACTCACATTGTGCTGTCAAAAAACGTTAGAACATCGGTCTTCAATCGTTTGACCGCTGGTTTCATCGTTTGATTCAGGTCTAGTGATTGTGGCAAAAATAATAACTAAAGTTAGTGAAAACTAACCAAGTTAATTTACTTCTGTTGAAACGGGACAAAACAATGGCTAAAAACATTTCCATACACACAAGAGCTGTTAGATACTGCTACCTGACAGATAGCTAGAGGCTAGAGCTAAACTGACTGTGGTAGCAACTAGTTAAATAATTAATTCACTTTAGACAGAACTTCAGTCAAGAGGGGATGAAACATGTAATGCATTAGCTAATGTTACATGTCAGTTACACTACTAACTCATCACTGGGAATAAATACTTTTTTTCTGGTAAGTAAAACAGCAGTTACCTTGCCAGTGACATCAGTCAAATAAAGAGTAGCCAGTTTCTGTTCTGCTTCCTTTCACAACTCTGTAAAGCACAACACACAGAGACAACAGCTGCCTCTGTGGTGTCCACACGGTCCTAAATCCAGCCGGCTGAAACCGCAAAACAGACTACCCAACCGCTCTGAGGCGTCCGCATGGTCCTAAAGCACCCCAATGCCGCTTTTCTTATCACAGTGCAATGATAAAACTGAGGGGGGAACAAAAACATAATTTGAGAATGTGTGTGGGGGGGGTCATGTCCCCCCGTCCCCAGTGAAAGTTGCGTCCCTGTTAGTACCCCTCTTTACTTTACTCCTGAACTTATTTAGACTCAAGACATTTCAGCTTTTTATTGTTAATTAATTTGTAAAACATTTTGAAAAACATAATTCCACTTTGACATTATGGGGTATTGTGTGTAAACCAGTGACCAAAAATCTCTGTTTAATCCATTTTATGTGGATTAAATTTAATCCAACAAAATGTGGAAAAAGTCAAGGGCACTGTATGTACAGTATATGTGTACCTTTATACAAATGTCATGAATCATTGAGTACCTTGTAAATGTTTAATCAATGTGGAATTTTTCGAATGATCAAGAAATACAATTATTATAGTGTGTAACGTGTCATTAGCAGAGGGGTAAAATTATCATGTGCAGGAATATGATTTTGTACATGTTGTATGCTCTTGGGTCTGGTAATGATCTCTGTCATTGTGTCCCAGCCTCTATTCTCCATGTAGAAAGCTGAGGGCCTGCAGAGCTATTGCTGCTGCTAGAGCCGCCTGTAATAACAGTTCACCCATGGTAATGTCACACACTGTCTGTGTGTTTACAAGCCCAAGCCCTGCTCTTTGACAGCTTGGTGGTTAGATAGGTGGAGTGTTTGTGCTGTAGATGTTGCAGGCCCTGAAAATAAACCCCTCACTGTTTCCCCTTTCTTTATTCTGCATTGATTCAAAGCTCAAAGCTTATTCGTAGTAAATAAGCTAAGCTTGATGAGTCCCAGAGAGATGTTCCATAGAGTCTGCTTTGCTGTTTTAGGATACTTAAAGAAAGTTTTGTAATGTCCAAACTAATCGCTTTGCTTTAATTCTGCTGATCCTCACCCTTTGAGATCCTTAACTGATAATTCTTCACTTTCAGTGTCAACAGCAGCATCCTATTGGAGCATACTACCTCTCTAGTTCCTCTCTGTTTTCATGTCAACCAACGGGGAAAGCGTGAGATAAGACATGCTCAATCTATTCATGTTGCGTTTATTTCAAAATAATTAGAATGTTGGAGAGTAGTCTCAGGCCTTTGTGTAACGATGCAGAGAAACAAATTATCATTTATTTATAAGGAGAAAACAGGATTGAGAAATAGTACGCATGTTTAATTATTAATGAAATTTTTCGACAGTCTTAATTTATACAATCCTGTGATATTTTAACTTGACTGAGAAGAAGGAGAAGGAAAATGTTTGCGTTGCTATTTTGGCTGATTTGTGGAGCCTCCCACACAAAGCCAGAACACACAATGAATAAAGCAGGAAATTAGTAGCATATGGATGGGCTCTCAGCTCTCAGCCTCCCAGTGGCTCCCCAGTAAATTATTGTCTCTGAATTAATCTAATTAAGATGTGTACAGTACTGTTTGCCAGTGAAATGCAATAATTCGGGCAGCAGGGCATTTCTCAATGACTGTAGAAACGGTACAACATAGAGTAGAGTGTTATTCTCTGTGAGATGTCTCGGAATAGACAGGTTTCGAAAGAGTGAAATATGTCAATAGACAGGCTCCCATCGGCATTCTGTAATTGTTTCACAGTGTTTCGAGAACAAAGAGTGTATTGTGCCTGTAGCGATGCTGCTGTGCCCATGTTTACAAGTGACAACCGAGTTATAACACAATATTGGACACAGATGGGAAATATCCAATTTTCTGACCACTTCAAAACAGAGGCCTAACCCTCTACCAGAGCTGCTCACAGCCCAGAAGTACTTTACACAGTCCAGAAGTACAATGACAATACAATACATCTCCATCAATCAGTCTAGTTAAAGCAGTCCTTGTGGAGGGGAGTAAGGAAAGAAAGAGGCAAAAGCTGCTTCCGCCTCACTTCCCTTACAGTATTATCAATCGACCGTCACCCCAGCCCATTCTGTGTGTGCTTGCGACCTCTAATGGATCTCCTCTTACATCAGCCCAGGCTGAGGCACCAGCACAGCCCCTTCTCTCAAACATGGAAGCCATTAGCCACCATGATGAGGGAAGAGGAGTCAGGCACGCTGCACGGCAGTCCCCTGGCTTCCTGTGACTGGAGTGTCGCACGGCGTGGCTCTCTCCCCGGGGCCAGGCCTGGATGTATGCACTCCGACAAGCCGCCTCTTTCTCTTCCCTCCCGGTGTCCCGACGAGCCTATTATCATGAGGTCCTGTGAATATTGTGCATTCTGGGAAGTGGCACATAAAAGAATGATCAGGCAAAGCTTTCAGACAGAAGTCGTCTGTGAAGACTGGCTCTTTGTTGAACAAAATGGAAATGTAGCGGCAAGGGTGCACCTATTGAAAGCCCTTGTGGAGACACTAGCGCTCGCACATGGCATTATGTGCCTCATTATTTATATGGGGCTGTCAGCTAATATTGCATGGGGCTCTCACCAGAGCACTTTCTGCCATCCTTGAAAGTCACAGCAAGAGGAACCTTTAGTTCCTCAGACGACAGGGGCCTTCTCACGAGGGAGAGCTCTGAAGAATTCATTCTTTACTCCTATTGACATAATACAGCCGTGCCTTGTGGCATAAGCATTCTTTTAATCTCACTCCACTGACTTATTCTTCCTTTGCTTTGCTTGAACTCCTGGCCCGAACCACAACTCTTTTTTATGGAACATTGCGAAAATAATACCATCTGTTGTTACGTCAGTAGTACTTGGGGTTTTCAATACCTGTAATCTCACCTCAGTTCATATCACTAGAGCTATGAATAGACCAAAACCACTCCAAAATATCCAAAGTAGAGGAATGTAAATGATCTAAGTACTGCTGCTGAAGGGGTTAACAGTTATCTTCTACAGACAGTATAATGACAATACAGGAGCCCCCCCCCCATTTCTTTTCACTTCATCCTGGTGCCTAATTTCTATTGCAAATAGCTGCAGGAGGGGGAGCTTGCCTGGGCATGAAAGGGTTATTAAGGGCATTGTTCACTCATCTGGAGATATGGACATTTTTTATGCAAGAGCGACCCCTGATTAGAGGGTGAGTTTTAATGGCAACTAATTAGCCAACCTATTTAGCCCTGGCGTAATGATCAAACGAGCTGTCATCAGGTACCTGATACAATGATCCGCTCACTCTTGATACCATATTTTATTCCTCTGCAATTACTCTGCCCCCACTGCACCACACGTGTTTATTGCCTGGAGCACACATGTCAAATTAAAGAGCAGCTTATGCACCTGATATTTAATTATTGCCTGCTGCACCGCTGTGCACAATGGGGAAATGTCAAAGCCAGCAATCTACAGTACTTCAAGCAGCAGAGCAGTGCGCTGCGATCACCAAGCACTCACGCTCGGCTCACACTCATTGAATTTAAATATTGAATATGAATGTGAACTTTCTCCTGCTTGTCCTTGTTCATTTGGCTTCATGCTAGTCTTTGTCACTCACTGTGGAACAGCTTTGACATGGTAGGAATGAACTGTAATTTGGCTGTAACTAAGGATCAGTGCCTATGTTTCAGTGATAAAATAGCACAAAAGAAAAATATGAATCAGTCAAAATATATAGTATAATCTCCCTGTATATTGAATTTCCTTTTACCTTTAATAGCAAGTGCATTACATCAATTTGCCTGGCTTTTATAATCCATATGAAAATTCGCTTTTTGTCATGGCAGGGAAATGACTGTAAATACTGTGATTTAATTTACCCTTAATGATCAAAAGTCAATCTCCACTTGATACATTTGTGATAAACTCAAATATCCCTGAACAATTAATGAATCTATAGGAATAAAATCCTGATCATCCTGGTCATGAATATGAATCTGCATTACATAGTATGAGGGCATGCTGAGTATATAAGTAGCCCATCTGTTTTTATGATGATTATGGTGGCAGGATCCTTCTTTAGTGAGGCCTGTAATTCAGAAGATAATTCATTTATTTTACAAACCATGAAAGTTTTATTCTTCTTCAACTAGCATTTGAGATCATTCCCTTCCAAGCGCTGTGACGTTTCCTCTGAAGTTCACATTATGATATACAGCTGTGTAAAATCATTCTGCCTATAACACAGTGTTTATTCCATCCCTTTATAAAGACCTTAAATAGCTCTTTTTAAATGTACTTATTCTTCCCGTTTATTTAAACATTATGCTGTGGTCAAAGTGTTTAATTCTTGCCGTTTCCTCTTCCCGAGGACCCAGGCGCTGTTAGACTGATGTTAGAATGTGTTGGTCACCTAATTATACACATCTTGAAAACAGATTGTCATTTTGGAACAGATTCTAGATCTCTTTTTTCCTCATTTTTATGTTCTCCTTGGAGAATCCTATTTTATTCTGCAGTTCCAAACTGACTCAGTATTGCACATAAAATATCAAAAGTATTGTAAACACGATAATTAGCTGATCTTTTTTACCTCTGTCCAACTGACTAAGCTAATCGTTCTCTCGTTTCATTGCTTTCAATTTATCTACCATTTCAGCACTGTGTGTATGTCTCTGTGTCATATATTATACAGGATTGTTGTCCTATCAAAGTTGTGATCCTCTGGTATAGCTGACACACTTTACCTAGATATCCTTACATCTATGTATTTATGTATTAGATATAGCTATCCCTATAATTCTATTGTGTCACACTTTCACATGAGCAATGTAATTGGATCACTTGACTGCTTTATGGAGTCTAATGCTTTATGAATTTAATGGATTAATATATTAATTGCTACAGGCCTGATAAATTAGTGAGTTGACATTGCTGCCACAATTGACTTAAAAGCCCCCTCGTGTTCATGTCATGGCCGATAATTATTTGATGCAGAAATTGAAATAACGTCTGGTCAAGCTCCTATAACTTACAAACTTGATCACATATGTGTTCTATTCTCTGTAGCAGGAGGAGGACAGCAGAGTGGCAAGGACAGGAAGGCCCCTCTGCCTGTGACGAGGTGAAAGACATCAAACATGCATAACACTTCCAACCAGAACATGGAAAGCATAGAACCATGCTGGAACAGATAGCAGGGCTCTGTGACAGTTGGCATTCTGCTGTGATGATGGTCTGGTTTATTGTAGGAGTGAGAGGCTGTATGACAGGCCAGGACAGCCCTGCTGCTCCCTCCCAGTCCCTTCCTGGGGGAAACATCATTTAACGCAGGGACACACGGCACACAGAGTCTCTGGCTGCATCTCAAATGGCATCCTATTCTCTATATAGTGCTCTACTTTTGACCAGAGCCCTATGGACCCTGGTTAAAAGTAGTGCACTAAATAAGGAATAGGGTGCCATTTAAGATGCAGGCTCTGTCTGTCTGAGACCCCAGCGGGCTGCTATCCTCTCCTCTCCTCTCACCACTGAGCCAGGTTAACACCTGCTCCAGACTGTCATCTCAGACAAATTATGATGAATGGAAGAAGTTTAAAGAAATAATTGATTGTTTGTGTCAGGGAATTCCCTGTAGATATTCCAAACGCCTCATCGTTTATTGTGTGCATGAAATTTGTGTGTATGTGTGTGTTTCTGTGTGGGTTTAGTTCTTTCAAAGGTAATGAGAGAACAGGCTGTCTGGTCCTGAGGAGCGGAGTGTCTACATTTCTGTGTGTGTGTGTGTGTGTGTGTGTGTGTGTGTGTGTGTGTGTGTGTGTGTGTGTGTGTGTGTGTGTGTGTGTAGTCTAACGGGGTGTCTTCAGCACAGTGTGTAAAGATGCTGAGAGACGGCCTCTAGTGGGGGCTTTCTCTAGGCTGAGGCACGCATGGCCTAGGGACAACTCTCTGTTATCCCTCTAAGTCCTCCACACATTTTAAACAGGCCCCAGAAAAAGAAAAAAGCAGGATAAAGCCCAACTCTGTTGATAATAACAAAACCATTGCTTCTGTCAGTGAATAAAATTAATTCCAATTGACTTGTGCGTGCAGTGAGAGAACTAACCAACAAGCGATCGGAGTGTAATGGAATTACAATGCTCTTACTTTGTGCAATCCTCTTAAAGTCTGATTTTCTGTAATTACTATTTTACAAACATGCTGTCAGTGTAAATAAAACCTTTAACAGGGTAGGCAGATAGTCAGTGCTTTGGTTAGCCCTGAATCCTCTGTAGGAGAGCCGTGTTTAAGAGAGCACCTGTTCAGTAGATGCAGAGATGGAATGCAGACTGTGGAAGTTGCTTCAGTGTGCCCCAGATGCCAATATAACACAGATGTCACGGTGCTGGTCCAAAACCACAATCACAACATATGGTAATTGCTGCAGAATTATTTTCTGGACAGCTTCTAACAGGGGCTGAAAAATAGAGAAGTCAGCTACCAATGCTTCCTGGAATGAATTGCTGCCAAATCTAACTACACAAAACGTAGGTCCCATGAAGGAAAGGCCACCAGGTACAGCCATTAGCGTTGGTGATGGCCATAGCAATCTAAATGGCTAAGGGTGAACGATTCCACAGATGTGCACTCCAACATGTTAGTCTCTTCGCAAAGTGGATTGCTTGCAATCCTCCCAGTGCATGCCCAGGTGGACATCCTCCTGGATCTACAGTATATGTGGTGTGATTTTTAATACACACTGTATGGTGATTGATATACACATGACGGGTGGCCTGCTGTATGGCGTTGGGGGGCATGGAGAGAGAGTTTGTTGATACATTTCAGAACTATAAAAGTTTCTAGCATTGTAACAAGTAATGTTAGGGCAAAAAGGTGTGCTGATACAGGTCAGGTCCCCATGAAACTGATACAGGCCAGGTCCCCATGAAACTGATACAGGTCAGGTCCCCATGAAACTGATACAGGCCAGGTCCCCATGAAACTGATACAGGTCAGGTCCCCATGAAACTGATACAGGTCAGGTCCCCATGAAACTGATACAGGTCAGGTCTCAATGAAACTGATACAGGTCAGGTCCCCATGAAACTGATACAGGCCAGGTCCCCATGAAACTGATACAGGTCAGGTCCCCATGAAACTGATACAGGTCAGGTCTCAATGAAACTGATACAGGTCAGGTCCCCATGAAACTGATACAGGTCAGGTCCCCATGAAACTGATACAGGTCAGGTCCCCATGAAACTGATACAGGTCAGGTCCCCATGAAACTGATACAGGTCAGGTCTCAATGAAACTGATAAAGGTCAAGTCCCAATGAAACTGATACAGGTCAAGTCCCAATGAAACTGATACAGGTCAGGTCCCAATGAAACTGATACCTGTTGCCAACTGTGATTTAAAAGTGAAATAAATAACCACAGAATGTGGTGTTGTACATCAGATGATCTTTTCTACATATATTGATGGAGGAAATGTGTGTTGTCATTGAAGCATTATATTCTCCTTTAAGCAACTAAAGAAAATGTGGCCTTGCCTGCACGGTTTATCCTCCTCTGACAGCGCAAATAAGACCTTGGTTCCCCCAAAAAGCTTCCCTTTCAAATTCACTCACTTCCCATTGATGTTGTTGTTGAAGCACATTTAAAGCATAGATGGAGTTTGTGAAGCATTTAGCAGTATCCTGGAAAAAAACGTTTAATCTCACTCAAAGGAGTGTGAGGCGCTCGTCGCCCAGATATTCCATCACTGAGCTTTCTTACTTGTAAATGTCCTGATGTAGTTGTTGTTTTTCTCTGGCAGTTGGCGTTCGCAGAGTGTGTGGAATGGGTTTCTGTTCCAGCACAGTTGAATTCAGTCATTATTCACCCATAGCCTACCAGGCCACGAAGCTTGAAAATGAACCCTGTTCTCTATTTCTCAACTGAGGGTTTTTACAGTCTGGAGTAAACACACACACACAAGCACGACTACATGCGCACAGACACACACTCACACAGGCGCGGACACACACAGGCACACATACACACATGCATGTACCACAAATACAGTACATGCACACACACACACACCAAGTTATGAGGATTTGAGGACTTGTGCATTACTGAAATCACTTCTTGTTGTTCTCTGCTGAGTTTTTGGCTCCACCATCTGGTCTTTTGTGGCACGAAACAAACATTACTTTATTGTAACATGCAAACAAAATCAGTCATGGCATTTAAAAATAGTTATTACACTACGATTTTAAGTTAATCGAAGACATACAACCGATTACGTTTAGAGACAATGAATGCACATTGTTCTGATTTTTTTTACTGCTATCAATTAATTGAATGCAATTCTCTACCTTATATCAATATACTGATGATTTTGTTTTTTAAAACAATGGAAACAAAATACACTTTTCAGCAACCAGAGTCCTTAGCTGATAAATCAGTGGTTCAGTATTGAAGCAGTGTGTCTGGCTGCATTATATCATGTGATTATGTGCCTCTACTGTTCATGGCCCAGGAGTAATTGTCTCAATGACTTTATTGATCACAGCAGGATGAAAATGCCATGAAAATGTCAACTGTGGAGTTCATTGACTGGGCAGTAGAATTGGGGATTCCTCTGGTACATTGTTGGGTAAATATAAACAGCATCTAATTAGAGGAAGGTAAATAAGCGTCTGATCTTTGTAAGGAAGAGAGAGGAGGGGGTGGGGCAAAGAGGTGCATGGCTGTCTTCAGAAAGCTACATGTTTCGTGGTGGAAATTAGATTGGTGAAAAGAGGTATTTGCCCATCAGGGGGGTGCCTGGTAAAGAGGAGGCTGTCTCACTTAAAAAGACCCATGTTATGATGGCCTTTATTAAGACTCTTCATTTATTTTTGAAACCAGGGTGGGGATTGGTCCTGGCAGATTATAGAGAACTGCTGCTTACACTCCTACTGAAGTCATCGTGTGTGTGTGTGTGTGTGTGTGTGTGTGTGTGTGTGTGTGTGTGTGTGTGTGTGTGTGTGTGTGTGTGTGTGTGTGTGTGTGTGTGTGTGCATGCGATGTCTGCATGTGTGTGTAAATGTCGGTGTCTGTGTTTTCATGTTTTTGTCTAAAAATCAATTTAAGCAATTACAGACTTTAGGTGACTTCAATGTGTCTGTTCTCAAGCCAGTTTTTCACTAACATGAAAAAGACAAACCATTTTCTTTACGGTCTTAATATTTTAAATCAGTTTTATACAATCCAATATGATACATTAGGATCTCAAAGACATCTAAAGAGAAGAAGAATAGATTTGGTCAATCAATGTAGTTATTTTTACAGGCTCTCTGTGTGATCTTCCAATACCCTGGTTACTGTTGCTGTGTTGGACTCGGTGACCCAGACAAACCAAGTTAGAGGCTGTAAACAATCTGTGTACATCTGTCTGTCTGCAAACACTGGCCGTCTCTCACCTCACTTCTGAAGAGCTCTCCTAACACCATTATTGGATTCCTCCTGACCTTTCTCAAATGTGGGCACAAGCACAATAGCACAACAGCAAGCTTTACTCAAGAGGGAGACAGATACCAGTCTGGCCTGTGGGGGGACTGTTGTGGAACTGTGTACGATACAAAGGCATCTGTTTCTATGGCTTAAATACATACAGTATACTTCTGAATAGTTTTGGGATCCAAACGGTTTGAAATCAATGCTATCTTAGTGCATCCAGCTAACACACAAAACAGTGTGTGCATGCGTGTGTGTGTGTGCATGGTGTGTGATATCTGAGGTGTGTGTGTTATTGCGAGAGGATGAGAGCTGTATGGATGAAACATGGAGAGGGGCGCTTCCATACATGTCTCTCTAGGCATGAAATTGAAAATGGACATAAACGTGGGTTTACCCCCCTATCCCCCAATCCAACCCCTCCCAATCTTGATGTGCGTTGTGGCGGCCCTGTGTTTGCTCAGCTGAACGTAAAGACTGTTTGTTTTGAAGAGTGTCGGGTACTTCCTCGACCACATGCTCTCCCCTCGCCGCTCGCCATGCTGCCGCAGCTCTCTGGCTGGCAGAGTGGCCTCTCTTCTATTACAGCGATGTTGGGGAGTTAACCATGCAGAAAGCAGCGGGCTTAAAAAAAAATCCCTTTTAAATGGATGAGCATTGAACACTCTGCCCTTCTCCCTGGTGATTGCTTCTTTCTCCAGACTAAAATGGCTTTGGATTCTTATGTAAACTGACTGGCTCCAGATGAAGCCCTTAACAGCTGGACTCCTGCCAGCTGGGGGATTGGAAGCTCACCTAATGATAAATAAATGTGCTCACATTTTTACACACAAAGTATCAGTGCAACAGACACTCCCCCCACAGCACAAAAATAATCCTTCTAGGATTCTAGAAGCCTTTGATGTGTGATATTCTGTTTGATTTTCCCATTTTAAATGATGTGTGAATTATTTACATGAGCTGTCTTCAGCAACAGTGTGTGCATTGTTTTGCCAGTGTTGAGTTCTGGCCATGTGCCCCTAAACTGTGGGTACAGAGTGCCAGGGAGCAGAGAGGTGTGGAAGCAGCAGGGGTGCCATGCTCGGGTGTGTGTACGTGTGTTTGTCTGTGTTTGGAAGGAGTATTTTCCCTGCAATGTGTGCCGTAGAGGAAACAGTCGGAAGTGGGATGATGGAATCAGTCTAAAGTCTATGCACAGTACTGTATCATTCAATCAAACAAACTTTCTTTACATAGCACATTTCTTACAACAAATGTATTTCAAGCTGCTTAACAAATAAAATAATAAAAAGTGAGAAAGATAAAATACAAAAAAACATATCTATTATTAGACATGGATAAAATTCAGAGATAAATAAAAAAAATGAAACAATGGTCAAATAAAAGATGATATGAGAGACTAATGCAGCAGGATACGAGGGGATCAAATAAATTACGTGTATAGAAAGCGATACAATAAAAAAAAGTAGATAGAATGACTGAGACAACTAAAGCACCCTAAGTATAAAAAGCCAATAAAGATATGTCTTAAGACGTTTAAAAATGTCAACGGTTTCTGAGGGCCTCAGATTTTCTGGCAGACTGTCCAGGACCATAGTGACTGATGGCAGCCTCACCAAAAGTTTTGGTTCTGACCTTCGGCATAACGGCAAGCTATTTATTCACTATAAAGCATCATATGACAACAAGTGACAGTCATAGTATGTATTATATGATGCAGTTATAGGAAGCTCTGAGCATTGTTTTTAAATACTAAATCAGAAGAAGTGGAAGCTTAGATAGGACCTATGGCTGTGTTGGAGGTTTGGATGAGGGGAACAGCGGTGAGAGACAGACATCCATGTGGACGTACAGTGAGGAAGCAGAAGACGCATGCAGATTGAATAATTACAGCTGTACAACACAGTGTGTGTACGTATGTGCGTGCGTCCCTGCATGCGTGTGTGAAGCTGAACTGCACGGTATGTGTGTGTGTGTATGCGTGCATGTGTGTGTGTGTGTGAAATGGGAAGATAGGAAGTGTCACCTCCTGCTGCTTTTCATATTCCTCCAGATCCAACACAGACATCCTCCCTCTACTGGGGGGAGAAGGAGACTAACACAGAGAGAACACTTTCATATTCCTCCAGATCCAACACAGACATCCTCCCTCTACTGGGGGGAGAAGGAGACTGACACAGAGAGAACACTTTCATATTCCTCCAGATCCAACACAGACATCCTCCCTCTACTGGGGGGAGAAGGAGACTGACACCAGAGAGAACACTTTCATATTCCTCCAGATCCAACACAGACATCCTCCCTCTACTGGGGGGAGAAGGAGACTGACACCAGAGAGAAACACCAGGAATACAGCGCTAAGACTTGTCCCTGGAAATTGGAATCTTATTCAGTGGAAAGACAGATTGCAGACCTATGGAGGCCCAAGTCGTGCCATTGAGTAGTTTCAGATCACAGATGATATGGTCACTTAGTGAGTGTAGCAGACATTTTGATGCAAAGTGACTTAAAGGGAACACGCTATAGTCAGTGGCAGTACACCTAAATTGTTTGCTGTTTGGGGTTTTAGGCTGGGTTTCTGTACAGCACTTTGTGACATCAGCTGATGTAAGAAGGGCTTTATAAATAAATGTGATTGATTTATGTGGTCCATGCAAGTCTCAAACCCACAACTATGTGCTTAACAGCACTTTACTCAAACTAGAAGCTAGAATTGTGGGTCACCACGCCCAGAGTTTGATGTTGTGTCAAAAGCACTTACATAATTCCAGCTCCAAGATCTGACCCTGGCATATTGTCAACATTGTGATTATCACGAGGTAGTGACAAGTACACAGACAACGTCGTTCAAATGAGAAGATAGTGATGATGTGCCTTTTGGAGTCTAGATGCTAGGCCAGAACAGGTGTATGTCTTCACATCCTACTGATGGCACTGTATACTCTGGAGTCAATTTGATAGGAGATGCAAAAAGGAGATTGCCTGGTCATAGGCTGTGTTTACACAGGCAGCCCAATTCAGATATGCTGCCAATTATTTGCATATCTGATCTTTCCCAAATGTTTAAACAGCAAAAAAAATAACATTTACAGTGCCTTCAGAGAGTATTCACACCTCTTGACTTTTAATTTAAATTGTGTTGTGTTACAGCCTGATTACATTGAGATTTTGTGTCACTGGCTTAACACACAATACCCCATACTGTCAAAGTGGAATAATGTTTTTAGAAATGTTTACAAATTAAGTTAAAATGAAAAGCTGAAATGTCTTGAGTCAATAAGTATTCAACCCCTTTGTTATGGCAAGCCTAAATAAGCTCAGGAGTAAAACATTGCTTAACAAGTCACATAATAAATTGTATGGACTCTGTGTGCAATAATAGTGTTTAACCTTTTCTTTATGACTACCTCATCTCTGTACCCCATACATACCAGTATCTATAACGTCCTTCAGTAGAGCAATGAATTTCAGACCAGGGATGTTTTCCAATGCTTCGCAAAAATGGGCATCTATTGGTAGATGAGTAAAAAAGAAGCAGACATTGAATATCCCTTTGAGCCTGGTGAAGTTATTAATTACACTTTGGATGTTGTGTCAATACACCTAGTCACTACAAAGATACAGTTGTCCTTTCTAACTCAGTAGACGGAGAGGATGGAAACCGCTCAGGGATTTCCCCAAGAGGCCAATGCTGGATTTAAAACAGTTAGAGTTTAATGTCTGTATAAGAATATTTTGAAGATACAGTGCCTTGCAAAAGTATTCAATCCCATTGGTGTTTTTCCTATTTTGTAACATTACAACCTGTAATTTAAATGGGTTTTAATTTGGATTTCATATAATGGACATACACAAAATTGTCCAAATTGGTGAATTGCAATGAAAAAAATTACTTGTTTCAAAAAAAAAAAAAAAAACTGAAAAGTGGTGCGTGCATATGTAGTCACCCCCTTTGCTATAAAGCCCCTAAATAAGATCTGGTGCAACCAATTACCTTTAGAAGTCACATCATTAGTTAAATAAAGTCCACCTGTGTGCAATCTAAGTGTCATATGATCTGTCACATGATCTCAGTATATATACACCTGTTCTGAAAGGCCCCAGAGTCTGCAACACCACAAAGCAATGGGCACCACCAAGCAAGCGGCACCATGAAGATCAAAAAGCTTTCCAAACAGGTCAGGGACAAAGTTGTGGAGAAGTACAGATCAGGGTTGGGTTATAAAAAATTATCAGAAACTTTGAACATCCCACGGAGCACCATTAAATCCATTATAAAAAAATGGAAAGAATATGGCACCACAACAAACCTGCCAAGAGAGGGCCGCCCACCAAAACTCACGGACCAGGCAAGGAGGGCATTAATCAGAGAGGCAACAAAGAGACCAAAGATAACCCTGAAGGAGCTGCAAAGCTCCACAGCGGAGATTGGAGTATGTGTCCATAGGACCACTTTAAGCTGTACACTCCACAGAGCTGGGCTTTACGGAAGAGTGTCCAGAAAAAAGCCATCGCTTAAAGAAAGAAATAAGCAAATATGTTTGATGTTCGCCAAAAGGCATCTGGGAGACATTGAGTATGGAGCAGGATACTCCAGACTCAAGACTCAATGGCCCAGTTGTACTGCATTGGTCTGATTGGTCAACCCCAGGCTAGGGTGGGGGGTTATAAAAGACATCCTGTTCCTTTGTTCTGTGGAGAAAAGCTGAGGACAGGGGAGACTGAACATCTAACTCCCAGCATAACATCTATGATTTGTCCTTCTCAACTTTGGGGAGTCAACTCTTAATCTTCTGTTTGATGGCAGAGTTGCTGGGTGACTCTAGACCAATATCATTTTAAAATAACCAAATCAGGTTAATATACTGCATGCAATGAGTGATATGTATCTGTGATATATAAGCATTCAAGTCCTTTGTTTTATTACAGAGTTTACTCCTTTGTTACTCTATTAAAAGGTTGGAGTCCTTACTCTATTCAAAGGTTGGAGTCCTTACTCTATTCAAAGGTTGGAGTCCTTACTCTATTAAAAGGTTGGAGTCCTTACTCTATTAAAAGGTTGGAGTCCTTACGCTATTAAGGTTTGAGGCCTCTGTTTTTGGTGAAAACTTCCTGTTGTATAGAAGTGAGTTGCTATTTGAGTAGCAATTGTTTTGTGAAACCTTCTTGTTGTATAGAAGTGAATTGCTAGTGGAGTAGCAATTTGTACATGTGTGGGAAATGTAAGACTTGTGAGCCGCATTCAACAAGCTTTGGAGTGAACATAAGTTATGGGTATCCAGGCCCTACAGAAACAATTTGTGTTCTAGAAGAGGTTTGAGTCCTCAAAAGGGGTTTCATATATATATGGGGTTAAATAAATACAGTATATAAACAGAGATATATATTATACAACTTTTGACATTAATGTAACGTCATTGTTAAGTGAGAAAACCACTCTGGAAAAGGGGGGAACAGCTCTTCCGGATGTGAACATGAAAGAGATTTTAAATTCACTGTCTAGTGGTATAAAGAACCATTTCAAAGTAGAGGAGGAGACATGGGTGAAAAAGTCCGGCATGACCCCCACTTGTGGTCTCTTTGTTCCCTCTATCGATCCTCCCACTGAGTTGTGCAAGGCAGATCAGGTTTCAAGCATCTGTTCAGCACTGCCTGGCTTTGAGTCACCAGATTCTGACAGCAATGACGAACAATGTCTTAGGCCAACCAGAACACAGGCTGTAAAAGGAAGTAAAGACAAACTTCTAGTGACAGTAATCACACATAAATCAGCATCTCCAAAACAGTTTTAAGCATCCACGAGACGTGGGTATCAGAGTTGTGCAGGTTCCGAGTGAAACCAACAACATTATTAATTCAGTAAAAGAGAAACCTGGTGTCATTATTGCTGGATTTCTGGTCACTGGCAACGAGAATGTAGGAAAAGAAAACGTGATTTTATGAGAAGTGGCCAGGAGAAGCAGGGTCCGTCTAAGGGAAAATGGAATCAAGACAACACCCCCAATGACACAATGTTGGTGCAGAAATTTAAGAATCTCTCTCAGCAGCAGAGTTTGCTGGATGCTGTGGAGGTAAACAAATAGACTGCCTCTTACATACCATCTCAGCTGGTGTACATATGAAATCGGATGGAATATATGTGAACATGATGGTTTTAACAACTTTGCAGTAGATTTTTTTAGTAGATACGGGTGCTGAAGTGACTGTATTTAACAAATCTTATGCAAAACACATATGTCCTCAATACACGGGAAAGAAGATGAGAGCAACATGATAGGGGGGGAAGACAGATATGAAACAAACCAAACCATTATCAATTTATATTGGTCCAATGAAGATTGATGCAGGAGTCTATAGTTCAGAACCATGCTATTTGGACTATGAAAAAATGAGTGTGGAACTTTGGATATGGAACCAGTGTGCTTGACAGGTGTTGCCCCACCTTGCACAAAACAATATCCCATTAGCAAGGAAGCTATGGACGCTACTAAAGTAGTGATTAAAGATCTATGGGACATGGGTATAGTAGAAAAGACACCATGTAATCCAGCTAATCTGATGTATCCTACAGATACCACATTACTTAAACATGACTGTCATGAGTTGTTTGGATCAGCTCTCTGATGGGTTTATAGAGTCATTTGTTGGAAATTAGTTAATTTTAGAGTTAATTATTATCTTGAGTTAATTATAGCTGAGATGGTTGCCATTCGGACTGTGGCGATGCAAAATTGTTTGGCCCTTGATTATCTTCTGTTCCACAAGGGGGTACATGTGCTGTTATTGGTGCTGAATGCTTATATTCCTGATAATTCTGAGGAAATAACTGATCTAATCCAAAAGATCAGGATTGAGGGCACTAAATATCATGATTACAATCCAGATGATTTAGGCTTAGTCATGTGGTTGTCTTCCACATTCGGTACATGGGGAAGGTTTTTAGTGAGCATGATACTTCCAATAGTGGGAGTTATTTTTCTCATCCGCATCCAGGTTATCAAGTGTGCTATTGCCCGATGTTTGTTCCGTGATAGGGGATATCATAAGATTCATCAACCGTGTCCTTTTGGAGATGGGTGTCAGTGGTGTTCACCAGAATGTGGTGGGGATCATAAGGGTCTTCATCATCACACCGAGCCTCATGATTGTGGTCAATGCGCCAGTGGTAACTGTAACGAACCATGCTCTCTCAGGTGTGGTATCACTCCTGTTAAGACCTCTTTTCTATAACTTTGTGTGAAATCTATTTATTATTGCAATGGGAAGTAAAATATGCCCTTTGTGTTTTATAGAAATGCAAGGTGTTTCATGTAAATGATTTTATGCTTACTGCTAATGTTTTTATTCTGTCTATTTTTTCATGTTTTCTAAAAAATAAATTTTAAGCATATTTATTTTTTAAATGGTCTGGGGGTGAGTATAAGAATATTTTGAAGATAAATACACAACGCAGAGGACGAAAGGACTAGAATTAACGATGAATAGGAGTTGGTTTTCAGTTCAACATCTGTTTAGAATCTGTGGATGTCAGTCCTGGACTGACATCCAGGACTGACATGAGCTACGTGTCCCACATTTTCATTGGTCTGTACATTGAGTCTGGAGCAGGATACTTGTTATTCGGCCATTGGCCCAGTTGTACTGCAAGGACTTCTGATTGGTCAACCCCAGGCTAAGGTGGAGGGTTATAAATGGCATCCTTTGTTCCTTTGTTCTGTGGAGAAAAGCTGAGGACAGGGGAGACTGAACATCTACCTCCCAGCATAACATCTGTGATTGGTCCTTTTCAAATAAATATATTTTTTCTGGGGTTTGTGTTATTTAAGAATAACATCAACTGCTAACAGCTGTGAAAGGAGAGCAGAATGGTTCAACAGCGTTGTAGTTACTCCACAATACTAACCCAATTGACAGAGTTGAAATAAGGAAGTCTATACAGAATACAAATATTCCAAAACATGCATCTGGTTTGCAATAAGGCACTAAAGTAAAACTGCAACAAATGTGTCAAAGAAATTAACTTCATGTCCTGAATACAAAGCATTATGAGTGGGGCAAATCCAACACAACACATCACTGAGTACTACTCTTCATAATTTCAAGCATGGTGGTGGCTGCATCCTGTTATTGGTATGCTTGTCATCGGCAAGGACTAGGGAGTTTTTTGGGGGGGATAAAAATAAACGGAATAGAGCTAAGCTAGGCAAAATCCTAGAGGAAAACCTGGTTCTGTCTGATTTCCAATAGATATTGGGAGACAAATTCACCTTTCAGCAGGACAATAACCTAAAATACAAGACCAAGTATACACTGGAATTGCTTCCCAAGCTAGCATTGAATGTTGCTGAGTGGCCTAGTTACAGTTTTTACTTAAATCGGCTTGAAAATCTATGTCAAGACTTGATAGAGCTGAAGAATTTTTATAAAAATCTGCAAATATTGTACAATGTAGGTGTGCAAAGCTGTACACAGGGGTGTGAATACTTATGTAAATTAGATATTTATGTACTTCATTTACAATACATTTGCAAAGATATTTTCACTTTGTCATTATGGGGTATTGTGTGTTTTATTTAGTTTAATCCATTTGGAATTCAGGCTGTAGTAACACAACAAAATGTGGAATAAGTCAAGGGGAGTTAATACTTTCTGAAGGCACTGTATACCACCTCCATATGTGGATCTGATTCCTGATACAATCCCGATCCTCCATATGCGACCTCTGTCTGGACCGCCTGATCAGATATTTTTGCTCTGAAGTGTTTTTCTATGCACATGACCTGCCATTACCATGACAACCAACCCAACATTTAAAAGAACAGTGACAGAGTATTGCATTTGTGTGCTACTTCAGAGACTACATCAGCGTAAATGCACAAATCTGATATCGGTCACATGTAAAACTGAGTGTGCACAGTCAGAAAATATTGGATATAGAAATAAAATCAGATTTGGGTTCTTAGGGTGGCTGTGAAACACAGCCATAGAGATACATTTCAAATCACATTAATAGTGAAAGTGAGAGCACCAAGCACACCAGCTAGCATACCACCAGTCTGCCTTGTTTTCCCCATACAATTCTTTCACACAACACTGTTTTAAACATGAAAGTAATTGGCAATTTGTAAGGTACTTAATATCTCAGTTCTCCCATAAGTGCACGATTAAAGGCTCTTTTGTATAATTGCATTGAAACAAGAGGATAATGAGTGCTTGGCTTTGTTGTTTTTGCCTTCACATAATAAAGTGCCGTTAACTTACATGTAATTCATGAGCTTTTCCACTCAGTGGCAAGAAGTGATTATGACAATGCCGCCCACCACCCATTTTTTACCACCATTATTTACCATAACAAAGTCGTTGAATAAAGAGGGGTGCAATAAGCCACAGGATACACAGAACAGTGCAACACGAGCCAAGTGGAAATTGGAAGTTTTCAATTTCTTACATAATTTATGATCTGCTGTATCCCAGGAGATTTCCCCCAAAAGAGTAAATAAAAGCATTATATTATAGTGCTAGCCTGCCCCTCTGTGTCGGGATGTTAATCCCCATTAAGGGTAGAGTCTGGGAGGCTTTGAGGGTAATTAGCTAACATGCTCGGGAATGTTGGCGGGGCTTGGCAGGTGCGTTTGATCAGTGGCATTAGGTGACATCACTGTTGACAGGGTGGGATGGCAGGGAGAGGGAGGGGGAAAGGCAAGGGATAGAGGAAAGAACTGGAGAGGGGGTAGACTTCGACTCATTCGGTCAATTTAGATATTTTAACAGACAAAAGTAGGCCTGGCCTACAAAGAAAATATTAATGTTAAAGAGTTAATTTCAGATTACTTGCATTTACTGTCAATCTAAATGAGTCTGATGAGGATTTCTAAACTAGCACTTGAGCAAACAAATAAAAGTACAATGATAAGGTTGATATTGAGTGCATGTTTTGATTCCAATAAGAAACAAACTCAAATTCAGATTATTGTTCTGCAGGTTAAAGGGAATACAGTAAAACGACAGTGCCCTAGCATACCGTAAAATGAAAGTACCCTAGCATACCGTAATATGACAGTACCCGAGCATAATGTAAAACGACAGTACCTGAGCATAACGTAACAAGACAGTGCCCTAGTACAGTGAATTCGGAAAGTATTCAGACCCCTTAACTTTTTCCACATTTTGTTACGTTACAGCCCTATTCTAATCCCTCATCAATCTACACACAATACCCCATAATGATAAAGCAAAAACAGGTTTTTTGACATTTTTACAAATGTATATAAAAATGTAAATATATGAAATATCACATTTACATAATTTTTCAGACCTTTTACTCAGTACTTTGATGAAGCACCTTTGGCAGCGATTACAGACCTGAATCGTCTTGTGTATGACTCTACAAGCTTGGAACACCTGTATTTGGGGAGTTTCTCCCATTCTTCTCTGCAGATTCTCTCAAGCTCTGTCAGGTTGGATGGGGTGCGTTGCTGCACAGCTATTTTCACGTCTCTCCAGAGATGTTCGATCAGGTTCAAGTCCGGGCTCTGGCTGGGCCACTCAAGGTCATTAAGAGACTTTTCCCGAAGCCACTCCTGCGTTGTCTTGGCTGTGTGCTTAGGGTCGTTCTCCTGTTGGAAGGTGAACCTTCGCCCCAGTCTGACGTCCTGAGCGATCTAGAGCAGGTTTTCATCAAGGATCTCTCTGTACTTTGCTCCGTTAATCTTTCCCTCGATCCTGGCTGGTCTCCCAGTCCCTGCCGCTGAAAAACATCCCCACAGCATGATGCTGTCACCACCATGCTTCACCGTAGGGATGGTGCCAGGTTTCCTCCAGACGTGACGCTTGGCATTCAGGCCAAAGAGTTCAATCTTGGTTTCATCAGACCAGAGAATCTTGTTTTTCATAGTCAGAGTCCTTCAGGTGCCTTTTGGCAAACTCCAAGCGAGCTGTCATGTGCCTTTTACTGAGGAGTGGCTTCCATCTGTCCACTCTACTGTACCATAAAGGCCTGATTGGTGGAGTGCTGCAGAGATGGTTGTCCTTCTGGAAGGTTCTTCCATCTCCACAGAGGAACTGGAGCTCTGTCAGAGTGACGATGGAGTTCTTGGTCACCTGCCTGACCAAGGCCCTTCTCCCCCAATTGCTCAGTTTGGCCGGGTGGCCAGCTCTTGGTGGTTCCAAACTTCTTCCATTTAACCCTTGTGTGGTGTTCATGTTTTTGTTATTCACCCAATATTAGCGGGTCTGATGGACCCACAACATTATTGGGTTTTTAAAACAATACAGCCATAACAATTTATGTAAACATACTTAATACTTAGATGTTGACTTATATCAATTAATATTTGCCATTTACCTCTGCTAGATAACATTTATTAATAAAAGCACTATTCTTTTTTTTTTAATAAAATGTGATTTCTGTAAACATAATTCGATTATAGTCAAGACATGGGTGGAAAAAATCATGTTAATCTTGAACAAATATAAATGAAACAAGGTTTTCATCACTATTTATGTTTATTGCTTTGAACTGAACAAATTGGAAGGACACATTTTACATGCAGTATTTTACGGAAATTATAAATGAGCCCCATTGAACACAAATTAAGGTTGGTCTACACACCACATGAGGGACAGAGTTTTACTGTGTGTGTGTGTTGCATATGTATTTCTTGCACTTGATGCATGTGTACTGTGTCTTCCTGTCCTTCTTGGGTCCACACACATCACAGCACTTCGTCTTGTTGCTACCGACTGCAATCTAGAATGATGTAAACAATTAGTTCAGGAATTTTACTAACATCTTAATCACATATTAAATAGAAATGTTAAATGGTTAACTTACAATCCAAGATGGCAGAGCAGTCAGACATCTTTTGTCCCTGTCTTGTCGTGTCCAGTGTATATATATTTTTATATATTTTCTTCGCATATCTGTTTATATATTTTTTTCTAAAACTTAACTTCAAAACACTCTCCTGCAACCCGCCTCACCTTATGATCACTCGGCTAAGCATGCCTCTCCTCAATGTCAATATGCCTTGTCCATTGCTGTTCTGGTTAGTGTTTATAGTCTTATTTCACTGTAGAGCCTCTAGCCCTGCTCAATATACCTTATCCAACCCTTCAGTTCCACCACCCACACATGCGATGACATCACCTGGTTTAAATGATGTTTCTAGAGACAATATCTCTCTCATCATCACTCAATGCCTAGGTTTACCTCCACTGTATTCACGTCCGACCATACCTTTGTCTGTACATTATGCCTTGAATCTATTTTATCGCCCCCAGAAACATGCTCCTTTTGCTCTCTGTTCAGGACGTCCTAGACGACCAGTCCTTATTGCCTTTAGTCGTACCCTTATCCTACTTCTCCTCTGGTGATATGGAGGTTAATCCAGGCCCTGCAGTGCCTAGCTCCACTTCTATTCCCCAGGCGCTCTCATTTGCAACCGTAAAAGCCTTGGTTTCATGCATGTTAACATTAGAAGCCTCCTCCCTAAGTTTGTTTTATTCACTGCCCTAGCACACTCTGCCAACCCGGATGTCCTAGCCGTGTCTGAATCCTGGCTTAGGAAGACTACCAAAAACCCTGAAATCTCCATCCCTAACTACAACATTTTCAGACAAGATAGAACGGCCAAAGGGGGCGGTGTTGCAATCTACTGCAGAGATAGCCTGCAGAGTTCTGTCTTACTATACAGGTCTGTACCCAAACAGTTTGAACTTCTACTTTTTTTTAAATCTACCTTTCAATAAACAAAAAAATGACCTCTCCTCATCACTGTAAAACGCTCCCTAAAACACTTCAGCGAGCAGGCCTTTCTAATCGACCTGGCCCGGGTATCCTGGAAGTATATTAACCTCATCCCGTCAGTAGAGTAGCCTGGTCTTAAATAAGCATGCCCCATTCAAGAAATTTAGAACCAGGAATAGATATAGCCCTTGGTTCTCTCCAGACCTGACTGCCTTTGACCAGCACAAAAACATCCTGTGGCATTCTGCATTAGCATCGAACAGCCCCCGTGATATGCAACTTTTCAGGGAAGTTAGAAACCAATATAGACAGGCAGTTAGGAAAGCCAAGGCTAGCTTTTTCAAGCAGAAATTCGTTTCCTGTTACACAAACTCAAAAAAGTTCTGGGACACTGTAAAGTCTATGGAGAATAAGAGCACCTCCTCCCAGCTGCCCACTGCACTGAGGATAGGAAACTCTGTCACCACCGATAAATCCACTATAATTGAGAATTTCAATAAGCATTTGTCTACGTCTGGCCATGCTTTCCACCTGGCTACCCCTACCCCGGTCAACAGCCCTGCACCCCCCACAGCAACTCGCCCAAGCCTCCCCCATTTCTCCTTCTCCCTAATCCAGTTAGCTGATGTTCTGAAAGAGCTGCAAACTCTGGACCCCTACAAATCAGCGGGCTAGACAATCTGGACCCTTTCTTTCAAAAATTATCTGCCGAAATTGTAGCAACCCCTATTACCAGCCTGTTCAACCTCTCTTTCGTGTCGTCTGAGATTCTGGAAAACAGCTGCGGTCATCCCCCTCTTCAAATGGGGAGACACTCTTGACCCAGACCTATATCTATCCTACCCTGCCTTGCTAAGGTTTTCGAAAGCCAAGTTAACAAAACAGATTACCGACCATTTCGAATCCCACCGTACCTTCTCCGCTATGCAATCTGGTTTCAGAGCTGGTCATGGGTGCACCTCAGCCACGCTCAAGGTCTTAAACGATATCATAACCGCCATCGATAAGAGACATTACTGTGCAGCCGTATTCATTGACCTGGTCAAGGCATTCGACTCTGTCAATCACCACATCCTTATCGGCAGACTCAACAGCCTTGGTTTCTCAAATGATTGCCTCGCCTGGTTCACCAACTACTTCTCCGATAGAGTTCAGTGTGTCAAATCGGAGGGCCTGTTGTCCGGGCCTCTGGCAGTCTCTATGGGGGTGCCACAGGGTTAAATTCTTGGGCCGACTCTGTATACATCAATGATGTCGCTCTAGCTGCTGGTGAGTCTCTGATCCACCTTTATGCAGACGACACCATTCTGTATACTTCTGGCCCTTCTTTGGACACTTAACTAGCCTCCAGTCGAGCTTCAATGCCATACAACTCTCCTTCTGTGGCCTCCAACTGCTCTTAAATGCAAGTAAAACTAAATGCATGCTCTTCAACCGATCGCTGCCCGCACCTGCCCGCCCGTCCAGCATCACTACTCTGGATGGTTCTGACTTAGATTACGTGGACAACTACAAATACCTAGGTGTCTGGTTAGACTATAAACTCTCCTTCCAGACTCACATCAAACATCTCCAATCCAATATTCCATCTAGAATTGGCTTCTTATTTTGCAACAATGCTGCCACGCTGCCAAACATACTCTCGTAAAACTGACCATCCTACCAATCCTCGACTTCGACTATGTCATTTACAAAATATCCTCCAATACTCTACTCAACAAATTGGATGAAGTCTATTACAGTGCCATCCGTTTTGTCACCAAAGCCCCATATACTACCCACCACTGCGACCTGTACGCTCTCATTGGCTGGCCCTCGCTTCATACTCGTCGCCAAACCCACTGGCTCCAGGTCATCTATAAGTCCCTGCTAGGTAAAGCCCCGCCTTATCTCAGCTCGCTGGTCACCATAGCAGCACCCACCCGTAGTACGCACTCCAGCAGGTATATCTCACTGGTCACCCCCAAAGCTAATTCCTCCTTTGGCCGCCTTTCCTTCCAGTTTTCTGTTGCCAATGACTGGAACGAACTGCAAAAATCACTGAAACTGGAGACACGTATCTCCCTCACTAGCTTTAAGCACCAGCTGTCATTACAGCTCACAGGTCTCTGCACATGTACATAGCCCATCTGCAAATAGCCCAACCAACTACCTCATCCCCTACTGTATTTATTCATCTTGCTCCTTTGCACCCCAATATTTCTACTTTGCACATTCATCTACTGCACATCTACCATTCCAGTGTTTAATTGCTATATTGTAATTACCTCGCCACAATGGCCTATTTATTGCCTTACCTTCATTATCTTACCTCATTTTCACACATTGTATATAGATTTGTTTTTCTACTGTATGTTTGTTTACTCCATGTGTAACTCTGTGTTGTTGTATGTGTCGAACTGCTTTGCTTTATCTTGGCCAGGTCACAGTTGTAAATGAGAACTTGTTCTCAACTTGCCTACCTGGTTAAATAAAGGTGAAATAAATAAATAAACATATATAGTTACAGCAGACCAAGGTAGGAGAGTCAGACACGCACACATGCAACAATATCACTCACACTTACTTCCGGTATTGGAGTTATTGGTTCTGTGGGTCGGGGGATGGGGAACCAGCATCCTCCTCCTGAATCCTCCTCACGATGGCTGCAGAAGTTGGGGTCCTTGGGAAATGTTGCCTCCTGTGGATTTGAGGTCTTACCAATGCCTTGCCTAGGTCCTCGAAAAAGAGCAGTTTCCTCTGGAACTTCCCTCTGTTTCAATCTGGGTTCAACGCCATCCAGATGACAAGCGCGTTGTACGCAGAGATTTCCAAGATGTTGAAGAATTGTCACGTGAAAATAACGGAGGATTCAGTAGCGAGTATAGTTCAACATTTATTGTAACAATCCAGGAGGAAAGTAACAGGGACTGGTGAATAGATCGGGCCAGGAGGTGTCTGGGTCTTTGCAGCGCAGCGCCTGCAGGGGAAACCCAATCCTCCGTAACTGTCAGTGAGCGAAGAGGAATTCCCAGACTGTCGATCCTGAACGTGCCCAGCATCGAATCCTCCACAGGAGAGAGAGCGAACGTAGAGTCCAGCGGAGAACAGAACCATAGGAGACACAGAACACGGCCTAGAGAGAAACACACGCACAGGGAAACAAGACAACGAACTGACAAACACCAGACCAAGACAACGAGTATAAATAGGCACAGACAATGAGTGTCAGCTGGCGCTGATAACGAGCAGAGTAGTAATCAGCGGCCACACCCACACTCACACATACACAGAGTGAGCCGGTGAATTCATGAACCGTGACAAGAATATCACAAGTGGACAGCGTAGGGTTCTTCTTTTGCAGCTGTAGCCAGTCACCAGCTTGTCTAAATGGTCCACCCCTCCTTTTGTGGCATTGTAATCCATTCTGATTTCTGTTTTTTTATGTTCTTGGCCACAGATTCTCCCATCCCTATGAAGCGTACTCATGAGTACCACATTTTTGCCTTTCTTTGGCACGTAGGACACTAGGGACGTGTCGGCCGTGAAAACAAACTTGGAGGAATTGATAGACCCAAAAACTTGCATCTGTGTATTCAGCAGCTGAGGTGGAAGCTCTGGCTTGTTTCTTCGTGTCCCAGCTTGTGTGAAGTAAAAAAGTTATTGCATGTGATGTTGTGGCTACGGAGTCCCTGTGTCATGTCCAGGACAACCTGCATCCCTTGGTTCTTTTCAGGGGCTCCTCCATCTGGCTTCCCCGCATACACTTGCAAGTTCCTTGCATATGATGAAGCAGAATCACAGGCAGCCCAGATCTTGATTCCATATGTACTGCCTGAAGGGGCAGCGGCCCCTAAATGGCATAAGCTGCTCATCAACAGTAACGATGGGCCCAGGGTTGTAAAACAGGGGAAGGCGGTCCACCCACTTGTCCCACACTGACCTGATTGCAGCTAGCTTGTCTCTCTGCCGCAGAGCTGGTCTGGTGTGGAAGTTTTCCAGAGACATTGTTGCACTGAAAAGTACTCTGCCAGTTTAAATCAAATCAATTTTTATTTGTCATATGCGCCGAATACAACAGGTGTAGACCTTACAGTGAAATGCTTACTTACAAGCCCTTAACCAACACTGTTTTAAGAAGATTAAAAAAGTAAAAAATAGAAAATAAAAGTAACAAATAATTAAACAGCAGCAGTAAAATAACAATTGTGAGGCTATATACAGGGGGTACTGGTACAGAGTCAATGTGCGGGGGCACAGGTTTTTTGAGGTAATTGAGGTAATTGAGGTAATATGTACATGTAGGTAGAGTTAAAGTGACTAGATAATAAACAGAGAGTAGCAGCAGCATAAAATAGGGGTCTGGGTAGCCCTTTGATTAGCTGTTCAGGAGTCTTATGGCTTGGGGGTAGAAGCTGTTAAGAAGCCATTTGGAACTAGACTTGACGCTCCGGTACCGCTTGCCGTGCAGTAGCAGAGAGAACAGTCTATGACTAGGGTGGCTGGAGTCTTTGACAATTTTTAGGGAATTCCTCTGACACCGCCTGGTATAGAGGTCCTGGATGGCAGGAAGCTTGGCCCCAGTGATGTACTGGGCCGTACGCACTACCTCACTACCCGTCCGCACTGCCTTGCAATCGGAGGCTTAGCAGTTGCCATACCAGGCAGTGATGCAACCAGTCAGGATGCTCTCAATGGTGCAGCTGTATAACCTTTTGAGGATATGAGGACCTATGCCAAATCTTTTCAGTCTCCTGAGGGGGAATAGGCTTTGTCGTGCCCTCTTCATGACTGTCTTAGTGTGTTTTGACCATGTTTAGTTTGTTGGTGATGTGCACACCAAGGAACTTGAAACTCTCAACCTGTTGTGATCACGCTGAGGGAGAGGTTGTTGTCCTGACACCACATGGCCATTTCTCATCGTTGTTGTTTGATCAGGCCTACCACTGCTCTGTCATCTGCAAACATGATGATGGTGTTGGAGTCGTGCCTGGCCATGCAGTCCGTTTCTGCATCCCACAGGGATTCTGTGGATTCCCCATTGGATCTGGAAACACCAGCAAGGATAAGAACCCCAAAGTATGCATGTAAATGAGTTTGGTCCAGCTCCTTCCATCTCTCCTCAAAAACACGCCTTCCCTCCAAATTAGTACAGTCCAGAATGATTTTCTGGATGGTGTCTGGGAGGAACAGTTCAAAAGACTTTATGTCCTGCACATGAGTAACTGCCATCTGCGACAGCCCTGGTTGCATCCTTATCACATTGGCAGGCATGCGGTGTGGCTCATTCCTTGGGCAAGAAAAACATTCAATTTCAAAAGATTTAGACATCCATATTTCTCCTCCTGCAGGCTGCTGATGAGCTGGTTGCTGACGGGCTGGTCCTGGGGCTGGCTGCTGACGGGCTGGTCCTGGGGCTGACTGAGGGTCAATCTCATCCTCTTCTTCCAACTCACTGTCAGACTCCGAATTGACAGAGACATGATCCTCATATTCGGAAAATTCTTCATCTTCCAAAGTGGAAGACCCTCTTTCCACACTAGCTTCTCTCTGGGCAAAAATAATTTCTAAGGCCCTCTGAGCAGAGATTATTTTTGCCATACTGATTGATTGTGGTAAGAAGCCACACATGCAAAGCTATTTATTTGTTGTGTCCCTCCCCCAATTTGCACCTGGCTGGGGTAGAGTGTGGGAAAATTCAGCATTTTTGACAATGTATCTAAATAATGTATTATAATAACATTGTGCAGGTTCCCGCACATTGTGCAGTTTCACATACTACAAAGGGTAAAGAGTGCGAGAAAAGCAGGAGACAGGCAGACAGGCAGGGTTCTTGGCACTATGTTGAAACAGCAGGCCCAGGGAGGAGGAAGACAGAGTGAAGGCACACAGCAAACCTTTTTGTTTCATTTTTACTTGTTTTCACCTACACACACACTTTTCCACTCTTTTGTTACCCTCGGGCCCAGTGGACGCGAACACCACATACGCAATATGTGTTCATTGCTGGGACCTTCAATGCTGCAGAGATTTTTTGGTACCCTTCCCCTGTGCCTCAAAACAATCCTGTCTCGGAGCTCTACGGACAATTCCTTTGACCTCATGGCTTGGTTTTTGCTCTGACATGCACTGTCAACTGTGTGACCTTACAGTATATAGACAGTTCATGTCCAATCAATTGAATTTACCACAGGTGATCTCCAGTCAAGTTGTAGAAACGATCTCAAGGATTATCAATGGAAACAGGATGCACCTGAGCTCAATTTCGAGTCTCATAGCAAAGGGTTGAATACTTATGTAAATATTTTTTTTATTTTTTTTTTATATAAATTGTAATAAATTCTGAAAACTTATTTTCGCTTTGTCGTTATGGGGTATTGTGTCTACATTGATGAGGATTTTTATTTTATTTAATCCATTTTAGAATAAGGTTGTAAAGTAACAAAATGTAGAAAAAAGGAAGGGGTCTGAATACTATCCGAATGTACTGTATACCGTAAGAAGACAGTGCCCTAGCATACCGTAAGAAGACAGTGCCCTGGCATACCTATTTAGAGATGGGTTTTATTCAGTACTGTAAAAATCCCAATTCCCTCTGAAAGTCATTAAAACGCTCTCTCCAATTGTTACTGTTCACAATTACTATTTTGTTATCACTGTCGAAAAAGACAAACATAGACAAAACGATATGCAATATAAGATACCATACATGTACTGTATGTACAAGTGAGGCTAGCACACTGAAAATCTTATGTAATCTAACATGGATGAGTTATTAATGTGATTGTGCGGATTATCAAAGGTGACACGGGAGCACAATGAGTACCAATTAGCAGAGCTATGCCAGAGCTCATTTGCAGATGCCAGCAGCATAGTTTATGTATAAATGCTAATATTTGAAAGTCAAATTAAAGTTGAAAAGGCTTTTAATGACTGTTAATTAACTACACTCATGTTTTGTTTTTCCCCTCGACAAACTTGAATCGAGTGAAACATTCGGCAGGGTTCGTATTTAACATTTCGGACCACAAAGATACATTTCAAAGCTTTGAGTTATGCTTTTGATGTGGGTATTCTCTGTAGATTAGATATTATTTTAAGATCCCTTTGTTTAAAAATTCATTTTTAATATCCCTGCATAAAATGCATGCCAATTCCCCACATAACCAACCATCGGTGCAATTAACATCTTCGATCGAGCTCATATTCCTGATAATTAATACAGACTCAGTGGCTCCCCTGTGATGGTTCGCAGGGTTTGACTCTTCCACAGCATCCCGTTCATTTACAGAATGAGTTCCATCCTAATAAAAATGGAATGTGAAACTTTAATGAACAAGACTCAACAGTCATGATAATAAAAACTATGAAACAACACCAAGTCCAGATCAACATAGCCAGCCCACTGAGCATGTGTAGCGACATCAAACCAATTATGACTGATGATAAATATTAACACTAGTGGGTATTGAGACACCATGGCTAGAAATCCAAGCTGAAAACAAGTGTATGTGAATGCCTCATCATTAAAACTGTGTTGTAGCGCTGCAGAGCAATGATAGAAGTTTATACAAATCACTGGAATGGATCTGTCTGTGGGATTGAACACAGCACTGGTATGACTTTTAGGAGTTTAGATATGAATAGATACAGGCTACCTTTGTGTAAATATTGCAGGAGCCATTTCAAAGTTTCCACTGTTATTTGCAAGTAAAGGGTCCTGACAATTCCGAATTTCTGGTTGCAGATTGTGATCATAATAAATTGTAATTTATATTGTATGCAAAGGTCAAAACGTTCTTCATTTAGCCTGCTGTAGTAGCAGTTCTTCTTTGCAATGTAAGTCACCTTGTTGTTTTTCAGCTCTCACTCCTCCAGTCACAAGTGGAAACATGATGGGAAACAAGAGAAGCGTTTTAGAAGTGTCCTCTAAAATTGTGTCTGTACATCATGAACACGTAGGTTTAGCCTCCTCACGGGAGTCCCAAAGTGCTTTCACAACATCTTTGAACAAGGGCTTGGGTTTAGAGGCAGACAGTGGGGTCACGGGCTTGGGTATGGAGGCAGACAGTGGGGTCACGGGCTTGGGTATGGAGGCAGACTGTGGGGTCACAGGCTTGGGTATGGAGGCAAACAGTGGAGTCACGGCTCCAGAGCATCAACAAATCATCACACAGTGTATTCTCTCTGTAGTGAGCACTTGCCAACCTCCGCTGATCTCGAGTCAGTTAGACCTGAACAGCGGATCATTCATGGATGTTGTTCACAGAGTTCCCTACAGGTTCTGGGTCAGTTTTTGTCCTCTGGGAAAGGTTTCATCAGAGGAAGGTTGCTGACCATACTTCAATACTTCTCTCTGACAACAGAGACTTCAGACCCAAAAACTTGCATCAATCTACTGGGAGGACAGGACTGTGAGGAGTGTTAATGGACTATTCTCTCTCCTAAGGGTTTAGATGTAATGATCCCCTAAGAAAGATCAATTACAGCGAGGATTTGAACATAAAGGTTCTGCGAGGAGGGAAAAAAACAGCTCTCTTCAAACTGCATATCTAAAATGTCTTGTCAGCTCCAATGAACTAGTTCAACAGTGTTTCAACAGCACTGAATGCCCTCTGACACTCTACAAGGGTACCGTGGAGAGTTTGGGCAGAACTCTGCCGGAGCACATCAAATAGGATGTGCAACATGATGGATCCAGCTGCTAAACTGTTGTCATGTTGACTTCAGATCGCAGCACAGTTTTAGTCTTTTACTTTGCAGTATGTCCACGTCACATACTCTATCATTACATACCAAAGAAAAGTATATTTCCCTCAGTGCTGAGGCCCATTTTTTACCGGACCTTGCCCTGAATTCTGAAAGGTAGATTACCTCAGATCCCCATATCATTCTATTGCACCCACAGGTAGGTTGGCCTGTAACTTCACCGCACACTTGCCTAACCAGAAATACAAGAGGTGTACAGTAAATATGTAAAAGATGTCATGGACTCGCTCAAAGTTAATCTAACTTCCCTGAACTATACAAAGGCCAGAGATAGGAAAGTTTGAGGTAGGCAAAAGGCACAGGCGCTAATAAATAGGCCGCATTAACGAATGCTTTTTAATATCAGCGTCTTAATGGGGTGACAGTGTTGAATTATCTATAGGCCTCAGTGAATCAAAAAGGACCATCAAACCAGAACTTGAGAGCAGTGTCTTGTAATTGAATAATACATTACATGTGGCAATTATTTCTGATAGAACCAGACTGAGAAATCAATAACCAAGGGATCAAATCAGTGACTGTGGCGCTCTTGTCTCCTTCCCCCAGTGGCCAATTACATCATGGCAGTTTAAACACCTGCACAATGTCCCCGCTCCTCACTTCTAGTGACCCAGGAACACTGCTAGGAAGGAGTGTGCCACAGATGTGGATTCCAGTGATCATTCAATACAATCTCAGGGATTCTAAAGAGAAAAATGGGTGGAGATTCAAGTGTCTTTAGAATAGGTGCTGTTTGTCTCTGAGACATCTTTTGGGTTGGGTTGATATTTGTGGGCAACATAAACAAAATGCTATCATTGTTATAAAGTATTAGAGATCAAGACATGTTCACAAATAAAAAGAGATGGGGAGTAATGCAATCTTTGTTGAGATAATATGCGCTCATTGCACTGCCTGACCTGCAGTTATAAATGATGCACCAGTGTTTCCCTTCAGGCAGTATCCGGCCATGACGTGCAGGGTGTTTAGAGGTCTGTTAAATGAACATGTTCCATTACACACAGGAGGATGCATCATGCCCAACAACACATGGGTGGCACTGGAACCACCCCTGTCCACCCTCGATGGTCTGTTAGTATGGTGATTGCAATTTGCTTTTGTCTGAAATATTCACGTCTTTTAAAAAGCCAGATATCAGGTCTCATTAAATGTTGATGCCGCGGGTTGGTGGGTGAAGAGAACACCGGGTACATCAAAGGCTTGTTATGGCCAGTGAATACTAATACAGAGAGGCTCCTGTCAGTGTGCCCGCCTCAGCCCTGTCTGTGGCCCTATACAACCCAGAGAGACAAAGAAAAAACACAGGAATCTCCATCCCAGCACAGTACACTAGTATGGAGAGTGTGGTTTCCCTCCTCTTTTGGCCGAAGTAGGCTAATATTCCCTCTTTATGTTTACTTCCACAGAAGTGTAGAGTTCTTATTTCCCAGCGAGGTCCTTTCTATTTGACTCATGGAAATTGGTCAAACGTATTCCCTGCTCACCTCTCTGACTCTCCTCCTACATGACTTCACACATTGTGTGTTCTTGTTTTCTGAGGAACGGGGCTTTGCTTTCTCTCGTCTGAGGGTGGCTAATCAAAAAGAAATTGACAGTCAATACAACAAACATTCTCCTAGGCGCTGGTAGCCTCCAGTCACAGGATATTTGTGTTCCAGGTTAGATTGATTAGTACTCTCATGTGCATCTTGTGCATTTGTGTGTGTGTGCACCTCTGTGTGTGTGTTTGTAATAACATCTCCCTCTCTTTTAGTATAAAGAAAACCTAACGCTCAGCAGAAGTTAATATTTTAATTTGGTGAAGGAGTGCTTTAAAGCTGCAATTCTCCATGATGGAGCTGAGGGAGACTATAGAAAAGCAGTGAACCTTGCCAAAGGCACAATGTGAGTCCTGAATCAACACAAATAGTGGAACAGGCCTCATCAAAACAGTTCTTCACCTCCAGGATCTGCTCTTGTCTGAAAGCCTGCTTTAACATCTTCCTGTCTATAGGTGAGTTCTTGAGTGGTAAATAGAAATATACAGATACCCTAATAACAGGTGCAATGTAAAACCCTACATGAATCCAAAGGGTGCTTTTCAGTGCCTGCCTTTACCTATATACCTGTATATCTAGGTAATATTAAACGGTTACTCCAGGGTTAAATTCAGGGTTACTCCATCAGCCATTAAAACAGCCCTTTGTTAATCATGAACAATCTGCCTTCTTAGAGGGCAGATGACACAGACTAAATTCAGCTGTTCATGTCTGAGGTCTCCACCTTTGAAGAGGAATACAGGGAGGTCTTCTATGCCCATTTCTACTGTGATCCAGATGGAGAGACGAGAGCCACCAAGGGCCCCTGTGAGGAAGGTGGAGGATAGCGCGTCGCTGCAGTGGGCACGCGTGGTGAACCGCGGAGAGGAGAGATGTGGCACTCAAGAAATAAAAATCATGGGCAGGACTGCGGCACTACACTGCTCTGATGTGGAGAGGGAGAGAGCCGCACTGGAGCGAGTTTTACAGAAGGTTAAAACATCCACAGGCTACTTGAATGAAGACGTGCACAACCAAAGGACTTAACATCAAAAGATCCTGTGTTTTCAGCTATTCTGTGTGGTGGGTTGGCTTTGCATATTTTATGGCAGTCGGGTTCAGATCCATGCTCCTCTCGCTATTGATATGAGCAGAAACCTGGTTACAAATGTATTTTAATGAAAGGGATTCTCTTTTTTGAGATTCAACCTCTTGTTTGACCACTGTGTAGAATTTCAATCATTTCTTTACAGTAGAACTAGCAGGGAACCCTACTAACTAGTGGAAGCCTGTGCCCCTGTGCAGTTCCCTGTGCAGTTGTTACCCTGAAGGGCAGAAGGAGAGTGAGAAGACAGGGTTGGTTTCTCCACATAAAAGACTACTGCTGACCTATGGTTCCAGCCAGGCCTTTAAAGAAATGGATGACAATCAAAAGGACAAATGTGACGGGAATCCCGGGTGAGGTAACACATGAATGCGAAGCGCAGGCCCGCCGGTTCTGTGATGTCTTTGACCTGATAGTTCAAAGCTGCTGCTGGACCTATGGACCTCTCTCAGTGTGTGTGCCTCAGACAAAGGCTTTGTTCATATTAAAGTAAACCCACCACATTGTTCCTTTGAGCAACACAGCACCTTTCAGAAAGCACAGGGATGATACTGCTGCTGCAGACCTGGACAAATCTACATTTTGGCTGCAAACAGAATACAGAAAGTCCGTTTGAGATTCTACTGTATCATACATTCCATTGAAATGTTCATTCTCTGTGATGTTGTTTCTCTCCAAGGCAATGAACCTGTTTTATGATTGGTGAAGCATTCCCTTCTCTCACCCTTTAGTTTGCTTGCGTACATGTGAGGAATTCATTGAGTTTCCACTCTGTTTAAATCTGTCCACTGAACTCAACTAAGATACACCTCAGCAGCACACGGCTCGCCTATTTAAAACATAACCTATAGCGTTCATTCATTAAATGTACATTTTTCTCAACAAGTGCAGCCTTGTGATGAGCCACACAAGTGCACCTCTGTTTGTGGGGAGAGAGAGGCACAAGGCAGGGTGGTGTGTGTTGCTACAGCAGGCCCGTTACGGTGTAGCACGAGGGGCGGGGAGGTGCTCTCTCTAGCCTACGGTAACAGTTAACCATGTCAAAGCAGAGAACAGAGGCCCTGGCTCATGAAGGCGGCTCGTGGTGCCACCATTTCTCCAGAGACACAAGGGTGAGCAGGGCTTTGATCTTTAAAGTGTGGCTGGAAGATAATATACTGGAAGCATGCGATCCTCTGTGTCTTTGGTGGGGAGGGTGTCTGAGGGAAGGTAGGACCATGCTAATGGTGCCCTGCCTCACTGTGCTCAGCAAAGCAAAGCCTCTGTGTTGCTGTGTACAGTACCTAGTGGACAATTCACACTAATGGGAAGAACTGTCCTCAGCACTACGGTAACAGCAGAACCAAACAAACTACTGGGTGTATGAAACTGTGTGAACTTTATATGTCTACAGTAGGAATATGATAAGCAGTGTGGTCAGGTGGTTGTATCACTGGATGGATGATATTACCCGGACTATCCAGAAATGCAAAGCCACAATTGCTTACATAGGAAGGTAGAATCAACCAAGGACCATACACACTCTGCGAATACTGGCTCCACATAAAACCTTATTGTGACCTTAATACATGTGTGATCACAAGACGCACGTTCCCACAATAAGAGGCTCTCTGGGCATGCCAACCAGTTTATTACCCATGGAGATCCCTCGAACTCCGCGCGCTAATGAGTTATCTGACAATTAAACCCTCATGCAGCACATCTCCTTTAAGAGCACATCAAGATGCTCCTTTTTATCAAACATACTGGTACAAGCTTTGTCTGTCAATTACAATTAGGCCTCAGTGATGGCCCTTCTGGAATGTATATACAGTATCCATATGTGAACACAGGCCTGCTTTACACTACAGAGTACACAGGGCATTCCGACGATTTGTACAAAGGGGGCCTTCAAATCAGTGCGCAGCCCCCTTTTTATAAATGTTCTCCTAAAATGAAATACTCAAATCTAACTGCCTGTAGCTCAGGCCCTGAAGCAAGGATATGCATATTCTTGGTACCATTTGAAAGGAAACATTTTGAAATGTGTGGAAATGTGAATTGAATGTAGTAGAATATAACACAATAGATCTGGTAGAATAAAATACAAAGAAAAAAATAACCGTTTTTTTTTCGTTCTTTTTTTTCTTCCAGATCTATTGAAATGCAACAGAAAGGTCCCACTTCCAGCCATCACTCTGTTTGCAATTCCGATGGTGTCCACAAGATGGCAGCAGTGCATGTGCAAAGTTTCAGACAGATAACTTGAAGTATGAGCGAACTACATGACATTTAGTGTAATGTCACCCAGGTACATTTGGGCAAATCGTGAAGGAGACATTTGCATTCATATTACATTTTTCTGCAAGAATATCGTCAAATCTGTATACTTGGACTTTGTTCAACATTTGCAAAACAACCAGTTTTCATAACTTCATAACTCTGAATATTCTTATAGTTTTTGTCCAAAAGGAAAAGGCATGCTGTCGCAAAATGTTAGCAGCTACATTTTCCGGATACTCCCCAGCTTATTGGCTATCTAGCTAGCTTTGTTTGACCCCGATTGGTGCTTATTTGACAAAGTTAGAGTCGATCAAGTGAAGACCGCCCGCGTCATCGGCGTGCCATGAAAGCGTCGCTCTCTGACCAAATTTGGTGTCCTATAGGATATACTACACCACTAATGATATAGTGAAGTCTGGTTACATTCTAGGATCTCTGAGGAACACATACGAACGCGATTTGACTGGTTGAAACAACGTTTAGGGTTAGATTTTTACAAATTATTTTCTTTGCAAATTGAACGAGTGGAAATACAAAATCAATCGTGCATGCTATATAGACCTTTTTCGGATAGGAAAAATGATTATATCTAACAAAACGAAAATTCATGTTATCTCTGGGACCCTTTGGATCATAAATCAGAGCAAGATTTCAGAATGTACGAACACATTTCACCTTCAGAGGTGAATTTATCAAACCTATCGCGGTGAAAAAAGTGTTTTGTTGTTAGGCGCTCTCCTCAAACAATAGCATGGCATTCTTTCGAAGTAATAGCTACTGTAAATTGGAAAGTGCAGTTATATTAACAAGAATTTAAGCTTTCAGCCGATATAAGACACTTATATGTACCAACATTTGTTGTTTCTCTAAAATCTGCAATGATGACACAAGGCGCTGCATGATTAACGGGACCCTAAGAAGATTTATATACAGTATCCATATGTGAACACAGGCCTGCTTTACACTACAGAGTACACAGGGCATTCCGACGATTTGTACAAAGGGGGCCTTCAAATCAGAGCGGCTGGGCTTTGACTGCAGCACAATGCCGGCCTTGGGATGTCTGTTTAATGTTGTCTTTAGGATATCCGTTCAACATGATAAGTGGGTCCCTGTGGGTCTGGGATGGCTGGGTGGGCCTGGGGGTGTGACGTCACCATGGTAACCAGGCCGCTGTACTGTGAGGGGTGTGGTGGTGGTGGAGACATATGGCGAGGGCTGTTGTGCCACAACAACCACTGGCACACAGACGTACGTACAGCAGCTTCTCTTCTTCGCAAAAGGAAAAAAATAAAAATAATCCCAAACAACACTTACTTGATTTTTGGTCTTAGGTAGGGTGGAATTTTGGAGGTGCACGGCTCTTTGCTTCCACCCTGAGGGGTTTGATGGGTATCACATGTTTGGGCTTCGAGGGTTATTGCTATCTCTGAGCCTTCTCTTATTTCTAATGTATTTCAATTGAATATGGCCGTCATCTCACTCTCGCCTCGTGGAATAGCTGGATCTGACATTACATTTGAGACAGTAAAAAATGGCCAAGTAATGGTGTGTACATTCACTATGGATGAGGGTCATTTGGAATTGAGTATATCTGATAATAGATGATGAGAAAATGCCCTTGGCTCTCACAGTACCAAACCGGTCACTAATGCACAATTTGAAAACAAATTGTGTAGCTCTTCATCCCACTCCTCTCTTTTGATATAGAAATCCTCATTTTATCAGGGCACAATTAAAGGCCATGGGTTATGATTATTTTAAGTTCAATGCCATGAGCAGCAATTTCAGAGTTTATCTTAAAAATCTTGAAAGTCTTTGGAAACTTCAATTGGAGGATATCCAGATCAAATACAAAAGTTTCATTCAGGAAGGCAAATTAGGCCATGAAATGACATGAAATTAAACCCAGCAGACTCCAGCGTTCATCATGGTGCATTATGAATATAATATGAATGCGTTGTATTATTGAATAGGTTCCTCTTGCTGGCGGAATGGAGGCAGACACAGCAGAGAGACTGGTGTGTTTTGTGTTTAAAAAGTGTGAAGGCTATGTTTGTATGGTCATGTTTGAAGGTCTTACCTTTGGTCAATTGATGCCCAGAAAGATGTTAACTTTCTAAGTAACATAGTTTATTTTAATTAACCCTGCCCATTTATTCAATAAATTCTAAGTAGAATATTTTAGCAAGATTAAAACAGTTGTGTAATACTGTATGTGTGCCACTGTGTGTTGCAGGTCTACACTTTAAGCTAATGTCTATAGAGAGGCCTCTGCTAACAGCTTATATGCATACAGTAGGCCTTTCTCACCTACCACAGACTTGGTCAAACTGAATTAGCTTTTTCGTCACCATTTTGGCTCAGGCCCAATGTCTTTAATCGCCTCATGATACATTTAGCTTCAGCTAGCAGTTTAATGTAATTGAAGCTCTTTTATAGTGCAGGGAAACCACTGACCTCAGCACTTTTATAATAACTTACTCAAGAAAGCTCAAGTCTGGCAGAGTGCCCTCCTCTTATTTTCGGTCTTATTGATTGTAATTGTGTACGTCAGAGGATGGGCAGGCAGGGAGAGCAGGACAATGTGTCATAGTGATTGACGATCCACCACCTCCATACTTAACCTCATCCTACAACCTGTATGAGGAGCTGTCTTATAATGGGTTATGTCTTATCTCATATTGGTGACATCCTGTCTTCTATCACGCTGCTGTGACGTGTAATTTATCAAGAGAGCTTCACATAGGGCATGACTTTAACACTACCCTGTTTAAGCCACATGGTGGTTTAAGCCACATAGTGGCAATGCTGTTTAAGCCACATGGTGGCAATGCAGGATAGAGTTTGAAAGAGATGAGCGGTGGGAAACTGGGATTTGCGGTATGGTTTCTGAAAATGAGGCTCAATAAACATGTTTAAAACCTATTCTGTGCATATGAGTTTCCTGGTAATATAATCAGGTAATAACTTTAGAGGGAGGGGGAAGAAGATCATTCCAAGGGTTCAGTGCGTGTTGGACTCTGTACTGTGCGCATCATCGGTGACATGGTGGGTCAGTCTCAAGTCATGTTCTGGGAGATGGCCTTTGATAACGTCAGCTGTCTGACCCTGCTGTGACGCACAACAATGTGTGGGTCATATCCCACCCGCAGAAGAAGACTCTAAACTTCCCCCCAGACTACTCTCTGTTCACTTCTCAGCCTCCAGCTGACCAATCAATTCGCTATGACCCTTGATAGTCCTTGAACAACTCTTGGTCGAACAACTAGCTTGAACTAAGGATGTATTGAAACTAATTGAATGTTGTACAAACTCAGTCCCTAGACATCCAGTTGTCATGTAGTCTGTTGATGAGGGTGTTGTGACAGATGCTGCTCCCCAGACAGACACAGAGATAGGCAGGAAGCTCCTTGGACAGCTCCTCTGGGGCTGGGAACAAGCTGTAACATCCACCACTTCCTCTTTCATTATCACTGGTGCTGCTTTTACACACAGCTACTCTCATTCACCAGCTCTGGGTCCCTGTGAGTAACTCTGACCAATCAACCAAGACAGAGATCGTTTGTGTTGACAATTAGAGGAATCAAACACATTTTTAAACAATCTTCTTAATGATGATCAATACGTCGACATGGAGATCAAAACAAATGGCTCTATATTGTGACATAGGTATTCACAAGACATTGTTTGTTTTACTTCAACAACCTTGAACTACTGTTTCCATTTTTAGCACCTGATTTGTAGCGGCATGTAAAATACAAAAACAAATCATCACTGAAGTGCCATGGAATTGCTAAAGAAACATGCTTGAATGTGTCTATGCAAGTGACACCCTTCCACAAAGGGACTTGCTCTCGTCACAGCAGAATTACTCCTAACATGAGGAGGAACCTGATGCTATTATCATGATAAGGCCCATAATCCAGCTGACAAAGCATGGACACATTGGTATTGGGTTTTCTAGAGAGGAGAGGGAATGGCTGCCCTGTCTAATGGTCTTCCTCACAAACCCAGTATTTTCCCCACTAATTCTTCTCTGCTCACTGGAGAGCCCTCCACATTTTGTCTCACAGGTAGTGGGTCTTGGGGCCTAGCTTCCTGCCAAACCTGAACAGCTGCCCTGGTAAAACACCATAACCAGCCCCCAAATGACCTGTCCTGCACTAAGAGTTCAACAATGTGTAAGACTCATATTCTTCTGATTTGAATCAATAGTAGTTTGCTATGTGACGACATCTGTATATTACAAGTGATGGAAAAACTTGATTAGCCCTAGTTAAATATTTAGTTAATGAGACACAAAATTGAGGATCTTACATTTTGTTTCACAAGCCTTTATGGATTAATTCAATTGATAGATAAAAGAGGAAAACCTCTTCTGGCAGTGGTGGAGGGCACTATTTTCTGTGGAGTGCTGTTATTTCTATCTCAGTATAAGGGTGGATGAATAATGTATGGGAATAGTCTCTTTTCATTATTCTGACTGAGTGATGCACCTGATTTTATATGTTCAGCAGAGCGAGCCAAACTAGTGGTGTGTAGACGGTGTGCGCCCCCAAAACTTAATTCGTAGAATCTCTTATTGACACCCTAGATAAAGATGAGCAAAAATTACTCTATAAAATAAATAATACAAATACTGAACTGTATTGAATGCAAAACAAATGGAAATTGTTTTATTTTGTTCTATTACTATTTTGTTTAACAAGTAATACTTTTTTTCTCTCAAAAGGGTAGGGGGTTGACACCCCTGTTTTCAATATACTCACATTGTGAGGATAACGGCACTAAGCCTTTTTCTAAAATGTTTTATGAGTTGAACACATTGGGAAGGATTTTAGACCATTCCTCCATACAGAATCCTTCCAGATCCTTGATATCCTTCGTCTGCACTTATGAACTGCCCTCTTCAATTCAAACAACGGGTTTTTAATGGGTTTCAACTGAGATGGCAATTGCAAAATGTTGATATTGTGCCCAATTATTTGTAGATGTTGATGTGTGCTTGAGGTTACTGTCTCGCTGGAAGATCCACTTGCGGTCAAGTTTCAGCCTTCTGGCAGAGGCAACCAGGTTTTTGGCATAAATGTCCTCGTACTGAGTAAAGTTCATGATGCCATTGACCTTAGCAAAGGCACCAGGACCAGTAGAAGCAAGATAGCCCCATAACATCAACGATCCACCACCATATTTTACAGTAGGTATGGAGTTATTTTCTGCTCATGCATGCATACTCATTTCGACGCCAAACCCACCATTGGTGTGCGTGGCCAAAGAGTTCTATTTTCATGTCATCTGACTAAAGCACCGGTTCCAATCAAAGTGCCAATGCTGTTTCGTAAACTCCAGGCATTTACATTTGTTGGATGCCATGAAAACAGAGCTCTTTGGCCATGCACACCAGTGGTGTATAGCATACTACATACCTAGTGTGTCTCTTCTCATGTGTTGCTTGGTGGCAGGTCAGATGTTGTTTTGGTCCACTGTACTGTCCCTGTTCCTTTTGGAGTAATGACTGGATTATTTAACAGTTATGCCCACAGCTTGCCTGAAAGACCTGATAGAATTGTTGTCTGTTAGCCAAAACAGGGCAGTATATATTGTGCTCATGAACTCAGTGAAGTTGATATGTATTTGAGCAAAGACTTCCAAAACAGACGAGAAGTAGTTGACGCAAGAAACAGTTCTGGAAACTGAAAATATGAATTATTGGCGTCCACCCCACAATTATCTACAGTGCTACTGAGCACCACCAATTTATGATATCTTTCCCTAATCGTTATAGTGTCATCAGAACTTAAGGGACCAATCTCACTAATGGAGTCTTATTTCAACTGTTATACAATTAGGCTTGAACTGTTTTTGAACCATCAAACTAATTCAATATGTGTTCATTTCTTTAAATAAAATGATGCTAAATCAAATAATCACAAGCTCCTGTCTAAGTGTTTAACTCTCAGTAAAATAGTTCAAAATAATCAATTTCTTTAGAGACAAGTATGTATGATTATTTGCAGGGTTGGGTGGATTACATGAAAAATGTAATCCTTTACTGATTACAGTTCCATGAAAAATAAAGTCAAAAGTAACGTAATCCTTTGGATTACTCAAAATGAGTAACACTATCTGATTACTTTTGGATTACTTTCACTGTAACATCCACCACCTTTTAATTGGTGCCACAAGCTTATGATTTGGTCACGTCAAGATTTTTTCGGGGTCAGGCAATATAAAAATTGTAGTCTAATGATCTTATCTAAACCCATTCAGTGCCTAATTCTCAGTGTAATAGACTACTAAAATTATGATTTAAGAAATACATTGTTTAAACAAATTAGCATGTCCAAGCAGGAATGCATGATTCAAGATACAGTACTTTGAGGCGCAACCTTAAACAGTGACTGTCATAAACTTTGGGTTTGACACTAGGCCCATAATTCAAAATAGGGTTCCAGAATGTTCAGATAATTTGTTTCAATATAGAGATGAATTTGCCTATACCTTTTTGGATTTCACCACCTGAGGAAGTTAGTTCTCCAACTGTAAATATAGCCTAATTATTGCTGATAGTTTGCTGTGTAATTGATAGGCCTAGGGAAATATCAAACAGTAAGTTTAACGTAGGCTATAGGTCTACGCACTCACCATGAGTGCCCTTCAGTCAGTATAAGCGTTGATCAATAAAATGTCAACCTACAGAAAGCTCGTCACCCTCTTCTTTTCAACATTAACAAGAGTGTTCAAAACAGTGGAAGGGAAATGGAACGTATAACTATGCTATGGGCATGTTCTGTGTTACATGGTCGGGTTGAATAAGATCAAATGTGACACGCCAGCCCAACGGGGGCTGTTGACTTAGCACATAGCTGCATGTACGACTACGTGTTCAACTACAGCTCATTGGGTCAGCTCATTGAGGAAGTCAAGTATAAAGGGCCATACCGGCAAAGCAGCACACTGGTGGTGCATCCTGCAGCAAGCGGGAAAGACCCACCAACTACATTCATTCCAAATACTTTGTGTCAGAGAAGAACCTTTTACATCCTCATTAGAAACCTGAACTGAAGTATATAGCGATCACCAGCTGACTTCAGCCCAGAGGTCCTCCATAGGGACATGGTCACAACCCTTGCATGCACCCCCTCAAAAAAAAGAAAAAGAAAAAACACAATCCACAGGGACAGTTTACCTCTAATCGGCTTAACAATAGGACTGTCCTTGTCTCTATGCCATCCACCCCACAAACAGTCTCTCCCAGTCCCAGTGCACGGCAGACTGTGATGCTGCTTGTGTATCTGACGGAGGATGGGTGTGTGTGTGTTTAAAGACAGTACAGGAAGACTCTTATCGAGTGTGGACTGGCCAGGTGAAACACTGCTCTACTAATGGTATCTGGGTGTTCACAACACTTTACCTGGGCCTTCTTATCTCAATAGAGCTATAGGGTCTATTCGTCTATAGGGACAGACAGACAGACTATAGGAGAGGCAACACGCCATAACAAACATTGGCCGTGCACAGAATATCACCTGCTGCGATTAAACATAGATTCACGTAGAATAGTCTGAAAACTAACAGAAAATGACAACCACTCGCTGCTTTTAAGCATTAGTCGGCCCAGTGCATTTTGTCCTTAACCCGTCAAAAGTTTTTTGTCACCCTTGGTGAACATAACTCAGAGAAAATACATATCACATGTTATCAGACCTCAGGATAAGACCCAGATGCAGGAAGTTTGAAATAACAAATGTTTATTTACAAAACAGGGGGCAGGCTAACGACAGGTCAAAGGCAGGCAGAGGTCAGTAATCCAGGGCAGTGTCAAGAGGTACAGAACGGCAGGCAGGCTCAGGGTCATTGCAGGCAGAATGGCCAAAAAACCGGAGAACTACAGTAGAAAACAGGAACTAACGAGAACAGGAGTACGGGAAAAAACGCTGGTAGGCTTGATGAGACAAGACAAACTGGCAACAGACAAACAGAAAACACAAGTATAAATACACAGGGGATAATGGGGAAAATGGGTGACACCTGGCGGGGGGTGGAGACAAGCACAAGACAGGTGAAACAGATCAGGGTGTGACACGTGGCATTCCACAAGGTTCGATTTTGGGTCCAGTACTGTTCAGTTTACATATGTTACCCTTTGGCAGTGTTATCAAAAAGCACAGCATTGATTTCCACTGCTACACAGATGATACACAACTTTACATTCATGTTTCACCAGAGGATTTTAGCTCCACTGACAGATTATTAGACTGTATTAATGATTTAAATACTTGGATGGCTCACAACTTACTCCAGCTAAATCAAGACAAGGCCGAGGTACTTATTGTTGGTGCCAGAGCACAGAGAGAGAATCTAGCCTCACATTTTAATTCACAGCAAACAAAGACAACAAAGATAAATCACCAGGTAAAAAACCTAGGTGTTATTGTAGATTCTGAAGACAATTTTCGAATCACACATTAGGAATGTGACCAAAATAGCTTTTTACAACCTGAGGAACATTGACAAGGTGTGGCCGTTTCTCTCAGGCTGCCACCGAGAGACTCATCTATACTTTTATTACAAGCAGGATTTAATACTGTAATTCTCTCCTGCCTGGTCAACCCAAGAAAGCAATTGGTCAACGGCAAAACATACAGAATGCTGCAGCACGGGTACTGACCAAGACCAGACAGAGAGCACACATTACACCAGTTTTAAGGTCTCTGCACTGGGTGCCTGTGAGTTTTAGAATTCATTTTAAGATTATTCTATTGGTTTTTAAATCAATCCACGATTGTGCATCCACTACATGTCAGACATGCTTTTAAAGTTATGTACCCAGTAGGTCCCTCAGGTCTTCTGGCACTGACCTTTTAACTATCCCAAAGCCTAGGACCAAGAGGTATGGAGAGACAGCCTTTAGTTACCATGCCCCCAGCCTTGCCAGAGATCCCGTTAACGGGATCGATTTGACAATATCCGGTGAAGCTGGAGAGCGCCACATTTTAAATAAGGAGCAGCACATGAGGTGACCGTTTTGGAGAGCCTGGCGTGCCCAAAGTAAAATGCCTCCCATTCAGGCCCAGAAAATAGGATATGCACATATTTGGTACCATTGGATAGGAAACACTCTGGATTTTCTAAAAGTGTTAACCATTTGTCTGTGAGTAAAACAGAACGGATATGGCAGGCAAAACCCAGAGGAATTTCTGTCCTGGAAAAAGTGGTTTTGACAGAGTCCCTCATTTGGAACCCCTCCCTTATGAAAATGCCCTTATAAGGGCATATGAATGCAGTACTGATCGCTTCCTCTGGATGTCAACAGTCTCGAGACAGTGTTCAGTTTTGTTTTGGATGCTTTAGAGCAGAGAAGAAGAGAAAACAGGAAGTGTCCCCTTCAATGTCAACAGAAGAGATCGCACAGCCCAAAAGGCGCGCTCTGTGTTTTTTTCCGTCTTTATCGCTCAGTTTATATTCCGGTTGAATTATTATAGTAAATATACGTAAAAGTTTTCCTAAGGATACATTTAAAACTATGTTTGATTGTTCTTGGACAAGTTTATAGGTATAAGATGAACGAGTTCTATTCACGTTTCAATGGAGTAGTGGAGGCTGTAGTTTCTGATTATAACGCGCGAACCAATACATTACTTTTTCTGACAAAAGAACCATGGATTGTCTTCGTTGGACACTTAGGAAGACAGCAGAAGTTCTTCAACAGGTAATTGATTTGTTTTCGCTCTGAAATGTGTTATGTGTGAACCGCGATGGTTTATGAATTCATGGCTATGGGAAAAATATGTGAGGTGCTACCCTCAAACAATCAAATGTGCTGCTTTCGCCGTAAAGCCTTTTTTGAAATCTGACAATGCTGTGATATTGCCAAGAAACAGAGCTTTTGATGAGTATGAAACACTTGTATATTGGTGGATGTTTAATAATTAAACTTTGGGATTTTGAATTTGGCGCCTTGCATTTCACCTGGTAGTGTCGGGATTGGGGGCGCTAGCGCACCACTGATCCCTAAGAAGTTAACCGCATAAGAGTTTTACTTGGGTGAGCGAGAGATTGATGGGTAAGGTGAGATGGACAGTCTACACACTGGGTTCTAGAAAGAGCAGTCCCTGATCAAGCCATTATGGGCTGGGTTAAAATGACTCAACACTGTTGTTTATTCACATTAAAAACAGATGCATGTTATTAAGATGTAATTTAATTAAGTACTGAATAAGTAATTGAAATAGGAGGCCCAGTTGATTAAAATGTAATTAGCATATTCACCAAATATATCCGTAACATTCACGTTCTTTGTAACTGTATTATCTGGTCATTGAAAGGCCATGATGTGATATGTTGGGCATTTGGGCGGGGTTGACAGAACGTTGTGCCCAGTCCACTGACATTTCCGTATCACTTGGACAAAAACGACAATGTCTGTCTTTTTATCATTAGTTCTAGTAAGTGATCAACATCAGTGTTGTTGAAAATGATAATTCAATAAAGAAACCACACTTGCTATTTACTTGCAAATGCTCTTTTGTATAATTTTCTCTCCAAACAGAGAGCCTGTGTCACGCCCTGACCGGTAGGAGCCTGTTTATGTCTCCTTTTGGTTTGGTCAGGGTGTGATTTGGGGTGGGCATTCTATGTTATAGTTTTTGTATTTCTTTGTTGTTGGCCGGGTAGGGCTCTCAATCAGGGACAGCTGTCCATCGTTGTCTCTGATTGGGAGCCATACTTTAGTAGCCCTTTTTTCCTCCTTTCCTTGTGGGAAGTTGACTCTGTTTATGTGTATGTGCCGTTGGTGCTATACTTTTGATCTTCGTTTGTTGTTTTTGTATTGAGTGAGTTAACCAAATAAATATGTTTAACTCCACCCGGCACGCTGCGCCTTGGTCCGTCCATGAAGATCGTGACAGAACTTCCCACCACCAAGAGACCAAGCAGCGTGCCTATCTGGAGTCCTGGACATGGGAGGAGATCCTGGACGGGAAGGGACCCGGGAGGCAGGCTGGGGAATACCGCCGTTCTAAGGAGGAGCTGGAGGCAGCTAAGAAGGAGCGGCGCTTCTATGAGCAAAAATATGCGGGAACACGGCTGGCCTTTAAGCCCGAGAGGCAGCCCCAAAAATGTTTTTTGGGGGGGCACACGGGGAGTTTGGCTGGGCCAGGTTGGAGTGCTTACCAGAGGGAGCAGCGCACTGGTAGGGCACCGTGTGAGGCGGCGAAACGCACGGTGTTGCCAGTGCGTGTTCACGGCCCGGTGCGCGACATGCCAGCTTCCCGCATCGTTCTTGCGAGTAGGAGTGTTCAGCCTGGGAGGAGTGTGCCGGCTCAGCGCTCTTGGCCTCCAGTACGCCTCCTCGGACCAGGATATCCTGCGCCGGCTCTGCGTACTGTGTCTCCGGTGCGTCTCCACAGCCCAGTACGTCCTGTGCCAGCGCCCCGCAGGTGCAGAGTGGATTTATCCATTCAGCCAGGACGGGTTGTGCAGGCTATACGCCCGAGACCTCCAGTGCGTCTTCACGGCCCAGTGTATCCTGCCCCTGTCCCATGCTCCAGGATCCCTGTGCATGTTGTGGGCCTAGCAGGCACTGTCCCTGTTCCACGCTCCAGGATCCCTGTGCGGGTCGTGGGTCCAGCGCGTCCCGTACCTGCTCCATGCATCAGGCCCCCTGTGCGCCTTCAGAGCCCGGTGAGGCCTGTCCCTGCTTCACGCATTAGGTCCCCTGTGCGCCTTCAGAGCCCGGCACGGCCTGTGCCCGCTCCACGCACCAGGCCCCCTGTGCACCTTCGGAGTCCGGCACGTCCTGCCCCTGCTCCACGCACCAGGTCCCCTGTGCGCCTTCAGAGCCCGGCACGTCCTGTTCCAGCTCCACGCACCAGGTATCCAGTGCCTGCTCCACGGATCAGTCCGGGGCCCGCAACGAGGGTCTCCAGTCCGGGGCCCGCAACGAGGGTCTCCAGTCCGGGGCCCGCAACGAGGGTCCCCAGTCCGGGGCCCGCAACGAGGGAGCCAGAGGTGGTGCGGGGTCTACGTCCCACACCAGAGCCGCCACCGCGGATAGATGCCCACCCAGACCCTCCCCAATAGGGTCAGGTTTTGCGGCCGGAGTCCGCACCTTTGGGTACTGTCACGCCCTGACCGGTAGGAGCCTGTTTACCTCTCCTTTTGGTTTGGTCAGGGTGTGATTTGGGGTGGGAATTCTATGTTATAGTTTTTGTATTTCTTTGTTGTTGGCCCGGGTAGGGCTCTCAATCAGGGACAGCTGTCCATCATTGTCTCTGATTGGGAGCCATACTTTAGTAGCCCTTTTTTCCTCCTTTCCTTGTGGGAGGTTGACTCTGTTTATGTGTATGTGCCGTTGGTGCTATACTTTTGATCTTCGTTTGTTGTTTTTGTATTGAGTGAGTTAACCAAATAAATATGTTTAACTCCACCCGGCACACTGCGCCTTGGTCCGTCCATGAAGATCGTGATAGCCTGGATGAACGGAAACTTTTTGTCAGAAACTGTTGAAGGAGACACCACATCTCCAGTAAGTGGAGACATGATATTAAGTGAATATGGGGGTATTCTCTTCTGTTTCTCCTCTTCTAAACATTTCCTGGCTGTTTCATGTGTCACACACGTATTATAGATTAATCATGTCCAGCTTGCTCTTCCTGGCCTACACAGGAACGATTTGTTTTTTTGTATGTTTTTCTTTCCCATGGGGTGACATAGCCTGTCATACTTTGGTACATGTATGTCTATATTCAGATCCTAACAGTTGCGTGTGTTAAATGCTATAGAACATGAATCAGAATAAAGACTGATTGTATAACTCCACGCCAAACCAGAAACTGCATAAATTGACTGTAAGTATGCAATGGAGGTAAATGATTCTGATGGGATTTTTTTATGATAATTTAACTTGTAATTTGCTCCTAGCACCCGGTGGCATTTCGATAACAATTGTTAACACGAAGCATGCCATTCCAATTATTACCCATAATGCCTGAGGCTATGGGGACGACCCCAGTTAGTAATGAATTGAAGCATTATTTCATTGGTTTGTAAAATACATGTTTTATGGTTGATATGGACCATTAATGCTTGAATTCAGAATGAGATCATCCAATCCAACTAAAAAAGCCATTTGAGGAATAAAGTCTTGTTAAGGTCATGTTCCTCATGCAACACTAGTTCCTCCTACTCAGAGTGCATTTGATCAAGGTACATGGCCAGTATATTTTCCTCTATTTCATGGCTTATTGGTAATCAGAATATAAATTGTTGAAGGATGATGGACAAACTATGAGTCATTGAAATGTAATGGTTCAGGAGTTCAGAGCGCATTCTCAGATCAGACAATTGGTAAAGCAAAGGGAGGAACTCACAGGGACATGTCACGACTGGAAGTCTACAGACTCTGTTTAAGTATAGCTATATTATAAATAAAACCTCTTACAATCACTACAATAAACGATAAATATATACCATGGAGGTGTCTTGGTAAAAAGGTCATGTCAATTGACTGTGTACAGTATAAGTCATATTGGGGATGCCCTTTTTGGTTGTGGTTTTTGATTAGATTTATTAGGATCCCCATTAGCCGATGTCAATGTCGACAGCTTGTCTTACTGGGGTCCGACATATATCAGAAAAAGACATTACAGACTAAATACTTTACAATGTACATGTAGTGTAGTGTGTGTGTGTGCATCTCAGTTACACAGTACATACACTCAACAAGTAGGTCACATGGGGGAGAGGTGTTGTGTCGTGAGGTGTTGCTTTATTTGTTTTTTTAAACCAGGTTTGCTGTTCACTTGCACTATATAAAATGGAAGGGAGTTCCATGCACTCATGGCTCTGTATAATACTGGACATTTCCTTGAATTTGTTCTGGACCTGGGGACTTGTGAAAAGACCCCGGGTGGCATGTCTGGTGGGGTAATTGTGTTTGGAACAATTTGGAATTTCCAACACATTGTTTCTTACAAAAACAAGAAGTGATGTAGTCAGTCTTTCCTCAACTCTTAGCCAAGAGAGACTAGCATGCATAGTTTACAATTAATAGCAAAACGTGCCACTCTGTTCTGGACCAGCTGCAGTTTAACTAGGTCTTTATTTGCAGCACTTGATCACGACTGGACGATAATCAAGATAAGATAAAACTAGAGCCTGCAGTACTTGCTTTGCGGAGTGTGGAGTCAAAAAAGCAGAGTATCTCTTTATTACAGACAGACCTCTCCACATCTTTACAACAATTGAATCTGTGTGTTTTGACCATGACAGTTTACAATCTAAGGTAGCGTAAAATAATTTAGTCTCCTCAACTTGTTCAATAGCCACACCACTATTCTAGCGGGGGCTGTGCTTTGGTGGGGTTATATCCTGCCTGTTTGGCCCTGTCCGGGGGTATTGTCAGACGGGGCCACTGTCTCCCGACCTCTTCTGTCTCATCCTCCAGTATGTATGCTGCAAAAGTTTATGTGTTGGGGGGATAGGGTCAGTCTGTTCTATCTGGAGTATTTATCCTGTCTTATCCGGTATCCTGTGTGAATTTAAGTATGCTCTCTAATTATCTCTCTCTTTTTCTCTCTCTCTCTCTCTCTCTCTCTCGGAGGACCTGAGTCCTAGGACCATGCCTCAGGACTACCTGGCCTGATGACTCCTTGCTGTCCCCAGTCCACCTGGTCGTGCCGCTGCTCCAGTTTCAACTGTTCTGCCTGCGGCTATGGAACCCTGACCTGTTCACCGGACGTGCTACCTGTCCCAGACCTGCTGTTTTCAACTCTCTAGAGACAGCAGGAGCGGTAGAGATACTCTGAATGAACGGCTATGAATTTACTCCTGAGGTACTGACCTGTTGCACCCTCTACAACCACTGTGATTATTATTATTTGACCCTGCTGGTCATCTATGAACATTTGAACATCTTGGCCATGTTCTGTTATAATCTCCAGCCAGAAGAGGAATGGCCACCCCTCATAGCCTGGTTCCTCTCTAGGTTTATTCCTAGGTTCTGTCCTTTCTAGGGAGTTTTTCCTAGCCACTGTGCTTCTACACCTGCATTCAAATCAAATCAAATCAAATGTATTTATAAAGCCCCCCTTACATCAGCTGATGTCACAGAGTGCTGTACAGAAACCCAGCCTAAAACCCCAAACAGCAAGCAATGCAGGTGTAAAAGCACAGTGGCTAGGAAAAACTCCCTAGAAGGCCAAAACCTAGGAAGAAACCTAGAGAGGAACCAGGCTGTGAGGGGTGGCCAGTCCTCTTCTGGCTGTGCCGGGTGCAGATTATAACAGAACATGGACAAGATTTTAAAATTTTCATAAAACAGGCAGAACAGTTGAAACTGGAGAAGCAGCACGGCCAGGTGGACTCGGGACATCCAGGTAGGCCTTGAGGAATGGTCCTAATGCTCAGGTCGAGAGAGAGAGAGAGAGAGAGAGAACTTAAATTCGCACAGGACACCAGATAAGAGAAGCAATACTCCAGATATAACAGACGGACCCTAGCCCCCCGACACATAAACTACTGCAGCATAAATACTGGGGGCTGAGACAGGAGGGGTCGGGAGACACTGTGGTCCCGTCCGACGAAACCCCCGGACAGGGCCAAACAGGCAGGATATAACCCCACCCACTCTGCCGAAGCACAGCCCCCACACCACTAGAGGGATATCTTCAACCACCAACTTACCATCCTGAGACAAGGCCGAGTATAGCCCACAAGATCTCCGCCACGGCACCAGAAGCCAGTGACTCAGCCCCTGTAATAGGGTTAGAGGCAGAGAATCCCAGTGGAGGGGAACCGGCCAGGCAAAGACAGCAAGGGTGGTTCGTTGCTCCAGTGCCTTTCCGTTCACCTTCACACTCCTGGGCCAGACTACACTCAGTCATAGGACCTACTGAAGAGATGAGTCTTCAATAAAGACTTAAAGGTTGAGACCGAGTTCTGCGTCTCTCACATGGATAGGCAGACTATTCCATAAAAATGGAGCTCTATAGGAAAAAGCCCTGCCTCCAGCTGTTTGCTTAGAAATTCTAGGGACAGTAAGGAGGCTCATGCGTCTTGTGACCGTAGCGTGCGTGTAGGTATGTACGGCAGGACCAAATCAGAAAGATAGGTAGGAGCAAGCCCATGTAATGCTTTGTAGGTTAGCAGTAAAACCTTGAAATCAGCCCTAGCCTTAACAGGAAGCCAGTGTAGAGAGGCTAGTACTGGAGTAATATGATCAAATTTTGGGGTTCTAGTCAAGATTCTAGCAGCCGTGTTAAGCACTAACTGAAGTTTATTTAGTGCTTTATCCGGATAGCCGGAAAATAAAGCATTGCAGTAGTCTAACCTAGAAGTTACAAATGCATGGATGAACTTTTCTGCATCATTTTTGGACAGAAAGTTTCGGATTTTTACAATGTTACGTAAATGGAAAAAGCTGTCCTTGAAACAGTCTTGATATGTTCTCAAAAGAGAGATCAGGGTCCAGAGTAACGCCGAGGTCCTTCACAGTTTTATTTGAGACGACTGTACAACCATCAAGATTAATTGTCAGATTCAACAGAAGATCTCTTTGTTTCTTGGGACCTAGGACTAGCATCTCTGTTTTGTCAGAGTTTAAAAGTAGAACATTTTCCGCCATCCACTTCCTTATGTCTGAAACACAGGCTTCCAGGGAGGGCAATTTTGGGGCTTCACCATGTTTCATCGAAATGTACAGCTGTGTGTCATCCGCATAGCAGTGAAAGTTAACATTATGTTTCCGAATGACATCACCAAGTGGTAAAATATATAGTGAAAACAATAGTGGTCCCAAAACAGAGCCTTGAGGAACACCGAAATTTACAGTTGATTTGTCAGAGGACAAACCATCCACAGAGACAAACTGATATCTTTCCGACAGATAAGATCTAAACCAGGCCAGAACTTGTCCATGTAGACCAATTTGGGTTTCCAATCTCTCCAAAAGAATGTGGTGATCGATGGTATCAAAAGCAGCACTAAGGTCTAGGAGCATGAGTACAGTTGCAGAGCCTCGGTCTGATGCCATTAAAAGGTCATTTACCACCTTCACAAGTGCAGTCTCAGTGCTATGATGGGGTCTAAAACCAGACTGAAGCGTTTCAGATACATTGTTTGTCTTCAGGAAGGCAGTAAGTTGCTGCGCAACAGCTTTTTCTAAAATCTTTGAGAGGAATGGAAGATTCGATATAGGCCGATAGTTTTTATATTTTCTGGGTCAAGGTTTGGCTTTTTTAAGAGAGGCTTTATTACTGCCACTTTTAGTGAGTTTGGTACACATCCGGTAGATAGAGAGCTGTTTATTATGTTCAACATAGGAGGGCCAAGCACAGGAAGCAGCTCTTTCAGTAGTTTAGTTGGAATAGGGTCCAGTATGCAGCTTGAAGGTTTAGAGGCCATGATTATTTTCATCAATGTGTCAAGAGATATGGTACTAAAAAACTTGAGTGTCTCTTTGATTTTATGTCCTGGCAAAGTTGTGTGGACTCAGGACAACTGAGCTTTGGAGGAATACGCAGATTTAAAGAGGAGTCCGTAATTTGCTTTCTAATGATCATGATCTTTTCCTCAAAGAAGTTCATGAATGAATCACTGCTGAAGTGAAAGCCATCTTCTCTTGGGAATGCTGCTTTTTGTTAGCTTTGTGACAGTATCAAAAGAAACTTTGGATTATTCTTATTTTCCTCAATTAACTTGGAAAAATAGGATGATCGAGCAGCAGTGAGGGCTCTTCGATACTGCACGGTACTGTCTTTCCAAGCTAGTCGGAAGACTTCCAGTTTGGTGTGGCATTGCTTGCTGTTTGGGGTTTTAGGCTGGGTTTCTTTACAGCACTTTGTGACATCAGCTGATGTAAGAAGGGCTTTATAAATACATTTGATTGATTGATTACCAGATTCAGCTGAGGTCTAGAACTTAGGGAATGATTTGTACCAAATGCAATGCTCTTAGTTTGAAAGATGTTCAGGACCAGTTTATTACTGGCCACCCATTCCAAAACAGACTGCAACTCTTTGTTAAAGGGTTTCAGTGACTTCATTAGCTGTGGTTGCTGATGTGTATATGGTTGAATCATCAGCATACATGGACACACATGCTTTGTTCAATGCCAGTGGCAGGTCATTGGTAAAAATAGAAAAGAGTAGAGGGCCTATAGAGCTGCCCTGTGGTACACCACACTTTACATGTTTTACATTAGAGAAGCTTCCATTAAAAACTCTGTTCTATTAGATAGACAGCTCTGAATCCACAATATAGCAGAGATCGAAAAGCCATAACACATACGTTTTCTCAACAACAGGTTATGGTCAGTAATATCAAAGGCTCCACTGAAATCTAACAGGACAGCTCCTGTAATATTCTTATTATCAATTTCTTTCAACCACAAATCAGTAATTTGTGTCAGTGCAGTACATGTTGAGTGCCCTTCTCTATAAGCATGCTGGTAGTCTGTTGTTAATTGGTTTACAAAAAAGTAGCATTGTATTTGGCCCAAAAAAAATTCCAACAGTTTACTAAGAACTGGCAGCAAGCTGACAGGTCTGCAGTAAAGGCCGCTTTACCACTCTTGGGTAGAGGAATGACTTAGGCTTCCCTCCAGGCCTGAGGACAAAGACTTTCCTCAAGGCTAAGATGAAAGATATGACCGATAGCAGTGGCTATAGAGTCAGCTACCATCCTCAGTAGCTTTCGATCTAAGTTGTCAATGCCAGGAGGTTTGTCATTATTGATCGATAAAAATATTTCCACCTCCCCCATACAAACTTTAAAAATGGTTTTTAAACATAACTACGATAGCTCACTGTTCATTGTTGGCATTTGCTGCCTAACTTTGCCCACTTTGCCAATGTAGTAATTACTAAAATAATTGCCGACAGAAAATGGTTTTGTGATGAATAAACCATCTGATTCGATGAAAGATGGAGTTGAATTTGTCTTTCTGCCCATAATTTCCTTGACGTTTTTTTCCATCATTCTTTATATAATTGATCTTGGCTTCATAATACAGTTTCTTCATATTTGTTAAGTTTAGTTACATAATTTCTTAAATTTGCAGTATGTCAGCCAGTCAGATGTGCAGCCAGACTTATTAGCCACTCCTTTTTCCCCATCTCTTTCAGCCTTACAGTTGTTCAATTCCTTATCAATCCATGGAGCCTTAACCGTTCTAACAGTCAGTTTCTTAACAGGTGCATGTTTATCAATAAATTAATCAAGTGCAGCATCTGGATGTTCCTTATAAATCAGCAAAACATTTTGTATGATCTCTTATACACTATTTTAGGTCCTCTGGTTTAATCAAACAATAGGCATATATGAAGAACCAGAGGATTGTGTGTGAACTTCACATTAAGAACAATATTTAATTGATGCAATGCCACAATCGCAACATTTTCAATAAATCAAAAAGGTTTTTAAGTCAATCTGAACAAACCAATTATAGTTTGGAATGGACATGTGTGTTATTTTATTGACCAGGTAGTGATTCGGCTAGGTCCTCCATGCAGAGTTCAGGTCTAATGAGTTTTGCTGGGATTACATTCAGTTTAGTTGCATGGGCTTGTGTTGATATCCACTCTGTATGGACTCATCGGCGTTCAGTTGAAGATGGTATCTAAAACACAATCCCATTTTATCCACTGAACAGATTGCAATTATACACTGTAAGCTGTCACCCTGTTAGCATTGAAGAGCCTGGTGAAGTCATAATGATTTTATGTGTCTGTGAAACAGGGACATGTTGAAAACAATTCGTAATATTCCTATTCATGTCACTTTCATAGCGCCCATAATTTGGCTTTACAAGGAAGAATATACGTCATTATTCATCTCGTTTTCCCAAGTAGGCCTATGTATATTCTCCATGAAGATACTGACAAACAGGTATGACAGTTTTTAGATGCTGTAAATAGGTGAAAATCTGTCTTTTCTGTCTACAGCTTTCATAAACATTCACTGTAACATCTTAGACTACAACTCAAAAATAACTAAATAGTTGAAAACAGATCAATACTTTATTTCTGGATGTTCAACTGATACACTTCACAATACATTTGTACCATCCATTCCAATTGGAATTGATGTAGTTTGTGTTTGTGTAGCCAGGCAGCAGTGTCATCTGGTTTTGGGTCAAAGTGTCCATTTCATTTTCAAAACAATTATCTACAGCCAACCAGTATACATGTAGAAGCAGAGCTTAAGGAGCCAATACTACACAGTTACGTTGATAAGCTTCAGACTCCTACTCATTAAGAAGACCACTTGGGATTAGAGAGTTTAAATATCGTTATGAATATTATTAGAGTAGCTAACTGTGGTTTCAATTATTCCACAGTAAAATAGAAAACAAATCAATACTGTAACAAGTAAAGTAGGACTTTTTTTAATAGGACTCATTTTAGACAGCACCATGGGATCACTGAGAGTATGCTAGAAACCCCCTGGATGACCCAGCTTGATTGCAGTGAGAGATGTGGTATGGCGGTCAGGCTATCCACCAATCCCAGGATGACATGATTACACAATTATCACAAATTTGTCTTCACCTCAGTGTCGACTAAAAGACACAGTATAGCTGAGATCTGCACGACCAAACAGAATCACATTTTACCATAGTACACAGACATTCATCTCCTCATCATTGGGGTCATTATGTTTGAGTCAACATCATTAAAGCCACAGGCATCTTACAATGCCCCATGCTGTATGCTCTATAACTACAGACATACAGTATATCCATGTTGTTATACAGATCACTGTTGCATAGGGACCAGCATAGACATTACAGAAGCTAAAGTGTGTTTGCTGTTACAGTGCCAATTAAAAGCAATGGTATTTTTCTTTTTCATGGAATAGATAAAAGAATGGTCTGAAAGTGAACTAGAAAGTTGGCTGTCAGAAGTATTACAATGTGAACATACTTTTAATCCGTCTGTCTGCATACTTCAAGACCAGTGGCAGTCGGTGTTGTTTAAGATGAGGGAGGACAAAAATGTTTTCATGAGCATGGTCTTATTTCTATTACAGCATATTGGATGACTCTCATTCACATTTCATTCACCCAGTTCAATGTAACAGCGATAGGTTAAGGCTACTACATGATATTAGAAATGTCCCTATAACGATCATGAGATTGCTACAACCTAGCCTATGAATGAAAGTTTACAACGTAGATGCACACAGGTCGAGAGACACATTTGAGTTGACACACAGTGACACATGGACAGACTGTGACATTTAATACCTCCTTGAACACTCTTGCCTGCAATCTAGTTGATATAGGGTGTAATCATTAATCCAACAGTTGCAAATGAGAGTTTCTATTGGACAAATGCAGGTATGTTTATCCACATTTTGTTCTGTTTGCTTCCGTTTAAGGAAAGTTTTTCAACAGAATCGGTGGAATGAATACACCCCTGATCACGCGTAAACACAGTTCACTTTCATAGCAGCCACGTTGTATTCCTTTTCGCATCTATACCCTCTCCTCCTCTCATCTCCTCCCTTCGTGGACAACACATCAGCTGTATGACCAGGCGAAAAAACCTTTCCAAACCAAACCGCTGCACACAGCCTACATTGTTGTCACCATATTAGCTAAAGTAACGTCATAGTCAGAAAAGCTGATAGAAATAACGCGTTAGTAAACTAGCTACAATCATGCAGTAACATTAGTGTACAGTCAGTACAGTTACACCGGCGGGCCCCGGTGGCAATAAATGAGTAATACCAAGAGCTTACCTTGACTTGGAAGAGTTCCAGCGTTGTGTTGGAAAGTCATAGCCAGCTAGCTAACATAGCATCCCTCTGTTTGAGCAGGGTGTTTCAGTAGGCTAAACTAGCTAGCTGCATTTGGTAGCTAAGTAAGTGAAACTGAAAGTGAAAAAAAATCTATCTCTCTATTTCTCTCTTGCTTCTCCTTCATTTAGGAAAAAATGTATTTGTTCAAAACTGTTCAACTATTGTCTTTCTCTTTCTTTGAGTCAACTACTCACCACATGTTATACACTGCAGTTCTAGCTAGCTGTAGCTTATGCTTTCAGTACTAGATTAATTATCTGATCCTTTGATTAGGTGGACAACATGTCAGTTCATGCTGCAAGAGCTCTGATAGGCTGGAGGAGGTCCTCCGGAAGTTGTCATAATTACTGTGTAAGTCTATCGAAGGACCATGAGCCTCTTAGGTTTTGTATTGAAGTCAATGTACCCAGAGAAGTACGATTCTCTTCTCATCACTCATCTTGAAAAAACTCATACTAAAACCTTGGAAGTCAATCAACCCGCCATAATTGACACAATGTAAAAATCAAATGATTTATTATTTAAATGTTGAAAGGGAAAGGGATAGGGGGATACATAGTCAGTTGTACAACTGAATGCCTTCAAAAATAGCATGGGCGACCGAGAAAAATTAATTGGAGCAATGTAAGGCCAAGTGGCAAACAGTAATGCAGGCACTAGGGATGGAGGTGTGAGCATGCGGGTCTGGGTAGATTAGATGTAGTCATTGTTTGTGTGTGTCGGTAAATTGTTGTTCGTATGTATACATTTGTATATGGAGTAATGGTATAGGCCTATGTTAGGAAATTTGCCTCTTATTAATAAACTGCAGTAACAGTGTCTAGCCAGCCAGAATAATTGTATTTGTTATATTCAAATTCATTGGCTGCCTTCCACTCAGTGACTCCTCAGCTTGATTCTCTTAAGTGCTCGCAACTTAATTCTGCCTTCTTTACTTATCGATCCAGATTAGATCTTTGTATTCTCCAACAGTGAGGCATGGAGGTGAAGACTTATTGTGGTCCATTTAGCTAATGACATCCTGCAGTAGAGAAATTACATCATTGCTGTTTACAGTAAAAGAGCCAATTAGCACATACTGTATGTCCATTTTACAAGGCTCTTTTAAAAACGGGACTGTGCATCTCACTGAGTAACATTTTTTTCACACTAACATTAACAGGAGGCACTGCTAGTGTACATCCATTGTGTCTTCGGGATATTGATTTTGTAGTTTGTACTTCAGACACCGTTACCTTGAATAACCTACAGACTTCCATAAAATCATAACCATCTATAATTCCCATCCAGTCATAACACTGGGAGTTTCCAGAATACTCGGAAGGTAATGTTCCTCCATTCTGGTGCTCTGATTTGGTGCTCTGATTTGGTGCTCTGATTTGGTGCTCTGATTAGCGAGCTGACTTACTCACTGACTTGTGAATAGTAGCTAACCTTTTACACTCCGATTCAAACTACTGAGTCGATTTCAATCGTGACTCCAGAAAGCACCATGGTTCCAGATCCCATAGCCTCAATTTTGGGTGAAAATAATATTACTTTCTTGTCTGTGTAATGACTGATAATATTAGACTTTGTGCTCACGATAATGGAATAATGGAAATGTCTCTGCTTAAGTGTAAGGTGTGTACACTATATCAGACAGTAGAGGCCACATTCTGCTTGTCTCAATGCACGTCCACACTCATCTCCCTAGCCTCAAAGACAACCAATCACAGTAATGTACATCCAGCTAGCTCACATGTCATATGTCTTTGTGGATGTAAAAGGCACCAGGCCTCAACATACATGTTCTCAAAAAGTCTTTAACAATAACTCAAAAAGTTGCAGCACTGTAGCGATTCCATAGCACATGGTTTATGAACTTATACACAAAATGACACCGGATTCAAAACAAAGAGTTTTTCAATTAAAATTATTAGAACGTTATATATATATATATGGGGCAGGTAGCCTAGTGGTTAGTTGGACTTATAACCGGAGGGTTGCAAGTTCGAATCCCCGAGCTGACAAGGTACAAATCTGTCGTTCTGCCCCTGAACAAGGCAGTTAACCCACTATTCCCCGGGTGCCGAAGACGTGGATGTCGATTAAGGCAGCCCCCCGCACCTCTCTGATTCAGAGGGGTTGGGTTAAATGCGGAAGACACATTTCGGTTGAAGGCATTCGGTTGTACAACTGACTAATAATGGTGACTTTGGGGGATACAACCAGCTCTGCAGATTTTGCTGTGAAGAGACAGAATCATTAGATCATTTATTTTGTTACTGTCCATATGTATAGAGTTTATATACATACTGTCCTTGTTTTTTTTTCATGTTTCTAGCGTGTATATTTTTCATATATATTTTAATATCCCTTTCCATCTACGGACTGAATATACTCTTCTGCAACCCGCCTCACCCAATGCGGTACGGATCTGCTATTTTATAATTAAGATCTGAAACCCCATCAAAAGCTAACTGGCTACCAGCTAACTGGCTACTAGCTAAACGCAGCCCGATAGCTATCTAGAGCGTATCGGAATGCTAGCTTAAGAGGACAATTTCTTTGGCCACAATACCTAGTCTGCCAATTGGCCTGGTTTACCACACGGAACCCTGCTGATTCGTCTTCTGAGCCGGAACAGAAGCTAGCCAGCTAACTAGCTAGTAGTCAGCTAGCCACTGCTAGCGGACACCAGCTACCTCTAGCAGGGACAACTCTCGCCAGCCTACACAGCGCGACTCAAACCAAAGCAAATCTGACCTATTTTTCTCCACATCTCCAGATTCCTACCGCAAGCCCTGAACCTTTTTTCACCTGGGTCATCACACCTATCTAGCTACTCCTGTCTTAGTCCCGAAGCAAAAAACTATTAGCCTGGAACCAGCCTGCTAGGCCCATCCACTAGGCCCATCTCCCGGCTAGCCCTAGAGGTCCATCAGCCACTCCTTGGGCTTCAATACCTATTTCACCAACTGTCCCGGACCCCGCCGACCCATCACGACTGGACCACCGACGTGATTCGCCCGAGGGGTTCTTTCTCAACTGGCTCCGTCGTTGCAACGTCCCCCATATGCCCAGCTGCTAGCATGCTAGCCACGGCCTACTAGCTGTCCAGAGCACATCGGACTGTTAGTTTAAGAGGCCCATCGGACAAATTGGCCTGGTTTACCACAAATAGCCCCACTCTCCGTATGCCGACGGAACAACCCGAGGGGGGCCAAAACAGACTTTCTCCCGTCAAGACGTCCCCCCAAGGCCCTTCTGCTAGCTATTAGCCCCGGCCTGCTAGCTGCCTGAAGCCACACACTGGACTCCTATGACCATTTGGCTACGCATGCCTCTCTATAACGTCAATATGCCTTGTCCATTGCAGTTCTGGTTAGTAATTATTGCCTTATTTCACTGTAGAGCCTCTATCCCAGCTCAATACGCCTTAGTTAACACTTTAGTCCCACCTCCCACGCATGCTGAGACATCACCTGGTGTAAAAAATATTTCTAGAGACAATATCTCTTTCATCGTCACTCCATGCACAGGTTTACCCTCACTGTATTCACGTCCTACCATACCTGTGTCTGTACATTTCGCCTTGAATCTATGCTACCGTACCCAGAAATCTGCTCCTTTCACTATCTGGTCCGAAAATACTAGACGACCAGTCCTTTTAGCCTTTAGCCGTACCCTTATCCTACTCCTCCTCTGTTCCTCTGGTGATGTGGAGGTTAACCCAGGCCCTGCAGTGCCTAGCCCCACTCCCACTCCCCAGGCGCTATCATTTGTTGACTTCTGTAACCGTAAAAGCCTTGGAGTCATGCATGTTAACATTAGAAGCCTCCTCCCTAAGTTTGTTCTATTCACTGCCCTAGCACACTCTGCCAACCCGGATGTCCTAGCCGTGTCTGAATTCTGGCTAAGGAAGTCCACCAAAAACCCTGAAATTTCCATCCCTAACTATAACATTTTTCGACAAGACAGAACTGCCAAAGGGGGCGGTGTTGCAATCTACTGCAGAGATAGCCTGCAGAGCTCTGTCTTACTATCCAGGTCTGTACCCAAACAATTAGAGCTTCTACTCCTAAAAATCCACCTTTCCAGAAACAAGTCTCTCACCGTTGCCACTTGCTATAGACCACCCTCTGCCCCCAGCTGTGCCCTTGACACCATTTGTGAACTGATCACCCCCCATCTATCTTCAGAGCTCGTGCTGCTAGGTGACCTAAACTGGGACATGCTTAACACCCCGGCCACCCTACAATCTAAGCTTGATGTCCTCAATCTCACACAAATTATCAATGAACCCACCAGGTACAACCACAAATCAGTAAACACAGGCACCCTCATAGATATCCTCCTATCATCAACTAACTTGCCCTCTAAATACACCTCTGCTGTTTTCAACCAAGATCTCAGCAATCACTGCCTCATTGCCTGCATCCGTAATGGGTCTGCGGTCAAACGACCATCCCTCATCACTGTCAAACGCTCCCTAAAACACTTCAGCGAGCAGGCCTTTCTAATCGACCTGGCCCGGGTATCCTGGAAGGATATTGACCTCATCCCGTCAGTAGAGGATGCCTGGTCATTCTTTAAGAGTGCCTTCCTCGCCATCTTAAAAAAGCATGCCCCTTTCAAAAAATGTATAACCAGGAACAGATATAGCCCTTGGTTCACTCCAGAATTGACTGCCCTTGACCAGCACAAAAACATCCTGTAGCGTTCTGCATTAGCATTGAATAGCCCACGCAATATGCAACTTTTCAGGGAAGTCAGGAACCAATATACACAGGCAGTTTTTCAAGCAGGAATTTGCTTCCTGTAGCACAAACTCAAAAATGTTCTGGGACACAGTAAAGTCTATGGAGAATAAGAGCACCTCCTTTCAGCTACCCACTGCATTGAAATGGAAATACCATGGAAATACTGTCACCACTGACAAATCCACTATAATTGAGAACATCAATAAGCATTTTCTACGGCTGGCCATGCTTTCCACCTGGCTATCCCTACCCCGGTCAACAGCCCTGCACTCCCCACAGCATCTCGCCCAAGCCTCCCCCATTTCTCATTCACCCAAATCCAGATAGCTGATTTTCTGAAAGAGCTGCAAAATCTGGACCCCTACAAATCAGCCAGCTAGACAATCTGGACCCTTTCTTTCTAAAATTATCTGCCGAAATTGTAGCAACCCCTATTACCAGCCTGTTCAACCTCTCTTTCGTATCGTCTGAGATTCACAAAGATTGGAAAGCTGCAGCGGTCATCCCCCTCTTCACAGGGGGGTGACACTCTAGACCCAAACTGCTACAGACCCATATCTATCCTGCCCTGCCTTTCAAAGGTCTTTGAAAGCCAAGTTAACAAACAGATTACCGACCATTTCGAATCCCACCGTACCTTCTCCGCTATGCAATCTGGTTTCAGAGCTGGTCATGGGTGCACCTCAGCCACACTCAAAGTCCTAAACGATATCATAACCGCTATCGATAAGAGACATTACTGTGCAGCCGTATTCATTGACCTGGCCAAGGCTTTCGACTCTGTCAATCACCACATTCTTATTGGCAGACTAAACAGCCTTGGTTTCTCAAATGATTGCCTCGCCTGGTTCACCAACTACTTCTCTGATAGAGTTCAGTGTGTCAAATCGGAGGGCCTGTTGTCCGGACCTCTGGCAGTCTCAATGGGGGTCCCTCAGGGTTCAATTCTCGGGCTGACTCTCTTCTCTGTATACATCAATGATGTCGCTCTTGCTGCCGGTGATTCTCTGATCCACCTCTACGCAGACGACACCATTCTGTATACTTCTGGCCCTTCTTTGGAGACTGTGTTAACTAACCTCCAAACGAGCTTCAATGCCATACAACTCTCCTTCCGTGGCCTCCAACTGCTCTTAAATGCAAGTAAAACTAAATGCATGCTTTTCAACCGATCACTGCCCACACCTGCCCGCCCATCCAGCATCACTACCCTGGACAGCTCTGACTTAGAATACGTGGACAACTACAAATACCTAGGTGTCTGGCTAGACTGTAAACTCTCCTTCCTGACTCACATTAAATATCTCCAATCCAAAATTAAATCCAGAATCGGCTTCCTATTTCGCAACAAAGCATCCTTCACTCATGCTGCCAAACATACCCTCGTAAAACTGAACATCTTACCAATCCTCGACTTCGGCGCTGTCATTTATAAAATAGCCTCCAACAGTCTACTCAACAAATTGGATGCAGTCTATCACAGTGCCATCCGTTTTGTCACCAAATCCCCATATACTACCCACCACTGCGACCTGTACGCTCTCGTTGGCTGGCCCTCGAGTCATACTCGTCGCCAATCCCACTAGCTCCAGGTCATCTACAAATCTCTGATAGGTAAAGCCCCCTTATCTCAGCTCACTGGTCACCATAGCAGCACCCACCCGCAGCACGCGCTCCAGCCGGTATATCTCACTGGTCACCCCAAAAGCCAATTCCTCCTTTGGCCGCCTTTCCTTACAGTTCTCTTCTGCCAATGAATAGAACGAACTACAGAAATCACTGAAGCTGGAGACTCATATCTCCCTCACTAGCTTTAAGCACCAGCTGTCAGTGCAGCTCACAGATCTCTGCACTTGTACATAGCCCATCTGTAAACAGCCCATCCTACTACCTCATCCCCATACTATATTTATTAATTTGTCTTGCTCCTTTGCACCCCAGTAACTTGCACATTTAATTGCTATATTGTAATTACCTCGCCACCATGGCCTATTTGTTGCCCTGCCTCCCTTATCTTACCTCATTTGCACTCACTGTATATAGACATATTATTAATGTATTATTTTTATTTTTTTATTTTTCTACTGTATTTTTGGCTGTATGTCTGTGTATTCCATGTGTATCTCTTTGTTGTTGTATGTATCAAACTGCTGTGCTTTATCTTGGCCAGGTCGCAGTTGTAAATGAGATCTTGTTCTCAACTAGCCTACCTGGTTAAATAAAGGTAAAATAAATAAAAAAATAAAATATGTACAGTTGAAGTCGGAAGTTTACATACACTTGTATTTTGTATTTACAATCAGTAGAAACTATGGGAATAGAAATGTTCAGAACTTTTGTGAAACATCACAGTTGAGAAACATATGGCAAATAGAAATCAAAACTGGATGGTGTTCAGAGATTTGAGGGGAGCTGAAGGGAGGGACTAAAAATAAAACAACATAACCAATGTAAGATATACTGTGTCTGTAAAATGTATGTAGGTTCAGAACTTTTGTGAAACAGCACAGTTGAAAAATATATGGCAAATAGAAATCCAAACTGGAGGGTCTTCAGAGATGGAAGGGGGTTGAGGGTAGCTGAAGGGTGGGACTAGGTTTTGTCATGCCCTCTTCACGACTGTCTTAATGTGCTTGGACCATTTTAGTTTGTTGGCGATCTGGATGCCTAGGAACTTGAAGCACTCAACCTGCTCCACGATAGCCCTGTCGATGAGAATGGATGCATGCTCTGTCCTCCTTTTCCTGTGGTCCACAATCATCTCCTCTGCCTTGATCACGTTCAGGGAGAGGTTGTTGTCCTTGCACCACACGGTCAGGTCTCTGACCTCCTCCCTATACGCTGTCTCATCGTTGTCGGTGATTGTCGGTCAGGAAGTCCAGGATCCAGTTGCAGAGGGAGGTGTTTAGTCTCAGGGTCCTTAGCTTAGTGATGAGCTTTTAGGGCACTATGATGTTGAACGCTGAGCTGTAGTCAATGAATAGCATTCTCACATAGGTGTTCCTTTTGTCCAGGGGGGAAAGGGCAGTGTGGAGTGCAATAGAGATTGCATCATCTGTGGATCTGTTGGTGCGGTATGCAAATTGGAGTGGGTCTAGTGTTTCTGGGATAATGGTGTTGATGTGAGCCATGGCCAGCCTTTCAAAGCATTTCATGGCTACAGACACGAGTGCTACGGGTCGGCAGTCATTTAGGCAGGTTACCTTGGTGTTCTTTGGCACAGGGACTATGGTGGTCTGCTTGAAACATGTTGGTATTACAGACTCAGACAGGGAGAGGTTGAAAATGTCAGTGAAGACACTTGCCAGTTGGTCCTGGTAATCCGTCTGGCCCAGCGGCCTTGTGAATGTTGACCTGTTTAAAGGTCTTACTCACATCGGCTGTGGAGAGCGTGATCACACAGTCATCCGGACCAGCTGCTGCTCTCATGCATGTTTCAGTGTTACTTGCCTCGAAGCGAGCATAGAAGTTATTTAGCTCGTCTGGTAGGCTAGTGTCACTGGGCAGCTCTCGGTTGTGCTTCCCTTTGTAGTCTGTAATAGTTTGCAAGCCCTGCCACATTCGACGAGCGTCAGAGCAGTACGATTCGATCTTAGTCCTGTATTGTCGCTTTGGCTGTTTTATGGTTCGTCTGAGGGCATAGTTATGGTCAGACTTGCCAAATGGATGGCGAGGGAGAGCTTTGTACGCGTCTCTGTGCGTGGAGTAAAGGTTGTCTACAATTTCTTTCCCCTCTGGTTGCACATTTAACATGCTGATAGAAATTTGGTAAAACTGATTGAAGTTTCCCTGTATTAAAGTCACCGGCCACCAGGAGCGCCGCCTCTGGGTGAGCGTTTTCCTGTTTGCTTATGGCAGAATACAGCTCATTGAGTGCTGTTTTAGTGCCAACTTTGATCTGTGCCTGGTCGGGTGTCTGCAGTATGTCCCTCGGATCCGACTCATTGAAGAAGAACTCCTCGTCCAATTTGAGGTGAATAATCCCAGTTCTGATGCCCAGAAGCTGCTGTCACAGTTAACATACCTGTAGTCATATTCCAACTGGGTTGTAATATTTGTGAGGTAGAATTCTCCAGGTAACAGTGTATGTCTGATTGCGTAACAGAGGGAAATAAATAATTCACCTCTACACTATTCTGTAGCAATAAAAAAGTAAGATGAGATCCTGTTGACATTGTTTTCGGATTGTGCTATTCCTCAGTAGACACTATGGAATGATATAGCATGCACCATGTTGTATTTTATCTTTAGTTGCCCACGTTCAATCCAAAGCCTAGGTTGTCAAAACCATATTTCGTTGGAGAAAAGTAATCTCTCATATGAGACAGCACCATCAAATGGGATGGGATGGTTACCTCAGAGGAACAGAGATGAGATCAATGAGATGAGCTCCATTTCATGGCTAAGATGAGTTCAATGAGAAAGAAAGGATGGAGGTTTAAAGGGATGGAGGGATGGAGGGTTGAAGGGATGGAAGAATGGAGGGATGGAGGGCTGGTGGATGGAGGGATAGAGGGCTGGTGGATGGAGGGATGGAGGGCTAGGGGCTGGAGGGCTGGAGGGATGGATGGATGGTGGGACGGAGGGCTGGGGGATGGAGGGATGGAGGGCTGGGGGATGGAGGGATGGAGGGATGAGGGATGGAGGGATGGAGGGCTGGGGGATGGAGGGATGGGGGATGTAGGGCTGGGGGATGGAGGGATGGGGGAATGGAGGGCTGGGGGATGGGGGGATGGAGGGATAGAGGGATGGAGGGCTGGAAGATGGAGGGCTGGGGGATGGAGGGATGGAGGGCTGGAGGGCTGGAGGGATGGAGGACTGGGGGATGGAGGGATGGAGGGCTGGGGGATGGAGGGATGGGGATGGAGTAATGGGTGGGGCTGGAGAGATGAAGCAGTCTTATTATAAAATGAGTCACTACTATGATATGAAAACAGCCAGTTTAATCAACAAAGCCTCAGCTCCCTGGATGGGATACATTTCACCACCAGGGTGAAGTAAGGACAACACCTGTGATGGCTGTTGTTGTTGCAGAAGATTATGATGATGGGAGAATTATGAAACACAGAATGAGGGCTATTTGTAATACAGATGACGGAAAAACAGACCTATAGTATGCACTGTGCGTTGTACTGTATATGACGTACATTCTGCACATGACTCCAATGCAACACAATGCACACGTCAGTAAACATCCATATGTAGTTCAGTCCTTGAGATGTTCGTGTCTATTCATGTTCTGTATTATGTCATGTTTCACATTTTGTGTGGACCCCAGGAAGAGTAGCTGCTGCTTTTGCAACAGCTAATGGGGATCCTAATAAAATACCAAATACCATATACAACATCCATGTACTGTAGTATTATACATGATACAGATACGTGTAGTCCATACAAATCAACAGCTTTGCTAGCTCTAAAGCCATGCTACAATATTCCCCACTGGATATATTAAAAGCTGATAAACCTGTTATCATTACTATAATACAATTCATTGGGTGGTATAAAAAAAAAAGGAACAGCCTTATTAAGCAGAGCTCCTTAGGGGGTTGAAATGAATTGATACTTGTGAAAACAAACCGGAGCCTCCTCTCCCAGAAGAGGAACTGAAAAGAGAGGTCAAAGTAGTGGGAGAAGAAGCACGTCAATTAGGGAAGACAAGCAGGCGTGAAGCTCAGCAACTCAGAGTCTGTCTTCACAGAGACCCAGGAGACTACATTGTCTTTAACAATGCACAAAGGAGCTAATAAGGCAATAACACGTGGGCCTTGTGAGTTTGGTTTAATGTATCCCAGAAAAGCTTTTCATTACTTTTATGCTCAGTCCCATTATATTTCAGAAATATTATTAACAATGTCAATCACTGCACTTTTTATTCACCCCCGACATAGAATATGCATTAAACGTAAAAATAATGGAAACAATAAAATACAGTGCTATGAAAATATCTTTATTCTTTATTCATGGATAAATGTAAATATAACAGAATAGTTATCCCAGTGGGCGATGTGTGGCTCTGTGACATGTGATTTAGCTGTGTAGGGTGTAGTATCTTGGCTTGATTAAATTGGGGAAAGCAAAGCTAATGGAGATGCTCTCTAAATCACATTGGCAGGGCTGGGTGTGGACCTGGCTACAGAAATACAGTACACTGAAAATACTCTATATAAGTATACTCACAGAGTAGTGCAAAATCCCACATATAGGCCTATGTTATTGAAACATACGTACCTATATTTGCCATTATTAAAGTCATTATTGATCTGAAACCAATTTAACATGTTATTGATGACATCAGTATGAAATATGAAAAAAGGATAAGTTCAATGGAGAATACAACTAGAACGTTTGGTTTAGACTACATTCTCTGTATCGTTGGTACTCATTTGTTGTGTTTAGGGAGTAAGAATGAGTAAACAATATCAACATGGTCCTGGATGTGGTTGTGGTATGTAAAATGGCCTTTTGCTTTTGTCCTGGAAAATCAGTATATAAACACTATATACCTTTTCTTAAATGTGGATAAATGCATGATGTTTGTTCTGTAACCATTAGGTCACATTCAATTAAAGAATATTTGGGATATAATGTGGAACACTGCATTGTGATCAAGGCTAGTTTGATGATCTGAGCATATACAGCATGATACGTTGGAAATGAAGGAAATGTTAATTAAGTGTTATGTACCATAAGGAACTGCTCATGTTGGAAATGTTAAATGTTATGTACCATAATAAATTGCTCATGTTGGTAATGTTAAGTGTTATGTACCATAAGGAACTGCTCATGTTGGAAATGTAAAATGTTATGTACCATAAGAAACTGCTCATGTTGGTAATGTTAAGTGTTATGTACCATAAGAAACTGCTCATGTTGGTAATGTTAAGTGTTATGTACCATAAGAAACTGCTCATGTTGGTAATGTTAAGTGTTATGTACCATAAGAAACTGCTCATGTTGGTAATGTTAAGTGTTATGTACCATAAGAAACTGCTCATGTTGGTAATGTTAAGTGTCATGTACCGTCTGCTCTGTCTGCTCTTTACGATTCAAATCCCTTAGAGTCGATTGACGCACCGATGCAACACAAGGTGACATCATTTGAATATTGAATATCTCCCTTTGTGTTTATGCTAGAGATTTCTTGTAGTGGCTGTAGCTCAATCCCCTCTTTCTGCCGATATAAAGGTTATGAATATTCCATAACATGGGGCTTATGAAAGCAATCTTTTTCTACACATGAGAGGATCCGGACAAGAAAATCATCACGAAATCGTCATGTAAAACCTGAACATCTGAGCTACAAATTAATAAGTCACCACCATCGACAGACAAACATGACAGTGTTCGTAGCCAGCTCTACGACATCCACAAGCTGAACTCTCTGTCGCAGACGTCCTCATTTTGAAGAGGTCTTCTCACAAAACTGACTGTCCAGACCGAACAGTCAGAGCTACAAACTAAACACGCAGGTGTCGGTTGTTCTGCTCTAAGACGCACACAAGCTTCAGGGGAGTAGTCTGAAGGTACCTCAATACCGGGCTGTAAAAACAGCAAAATGTGCCACTGATAACATGACCAGATTGCCAGATATAGGACAGTCACTTCAAAACCTTATTCCTTATTTATGGGACTGTCTGTTTTGCCATATACAAATGTGGTATTCAATGTATTTCTATGGGCTATGGCAGCAAATTCAATGTTTCACCAAATATTTTTTTATATATATTTGTTTTTATACCTACAGACTCCTAAAATTCTAAATCAAATGGCTAAATGATAAATCTTATGACCATCTTAAAACAATTCCATATGTTAGCTTAGTAGATATTGTGATCTAAGGGCTTAGATAGATCATTGCAGAATAAAACAAGTACACCGACCCATATGTATCTAAAATACATTTTAATCTTGCTTAGATTCACAATTGTTACAATATTTAGATTCTTCTATCTTTTTCCTTTCACTCTTTAATCATACTGTACAATTAATGAAATGTAAAGAAGTGGTCTACATCAAGGCACAAGACACAGCCATGGTCAGGGAAGCTTGTGGGGGCGGAGCTTGAATGTAGTCTCCGCCCCCCCTGCAGTGTGCTGCTGACACAGGAGAGGGAGGGGAGGGTGGGGACTCAGGGTCAAACTGTACATGTGCTCTAAGCCAAAACGGGACAGAACCAACTGGCTTGTACAGGGTAATGATCTGGTGAAAATAGACATAACAGAAGTTTGTTCTTTATTTTTTGTTGTAATGTTTTCTAGGTTGTTGTATCTCCTCATGGTCATAGAGCAAAAATGAATATCGGTAACACAGAGTATGCAAGAGGTATGCAGGAAATCAGTCCTGTAGTTTGAAGGTAGTTTTTTTAAAACAGTGAAGAGTTGTCATATCCAGATGTCTGTAGTTGGTTCAGGACAGGATGTAATTGTTGTCTCACTAAAGGGCTCATACTCTGCAGGGAGAGAAAATGGAAGGAAATGACTGGTTATCCTCCTTTCTACTGAACTCTAACTCCCAACTTGTATTCATCCATAAGACATAGACCAAATTTGAAGGCCGCCAAAGTTACAAAGAGACTATCTGAAGAGTACTGAAGTAGAATAGATGTGGAAAGACAGAGGCTGGGGAAAGAGCATTAGAGATACAGTAGAGACAGACAGAGGTCGACAGTTAGAGGCACAGCAGTGGGAAGAGAGAGGAGTCTAGAATGTTGTCATACCATATCCCTGAGCCCTGTTGACACATTCACATAGGTGCTGTCATGGGGCTGTCTCTCCTTCGTCGACCGAACGCCTTGGCGCCCACGTTGGTGGGGACGAAGTTGCTGTTGCCCATTCCTCCTGATCTGTTCAGGAAGTCAGCCAGGCGGTGGGTGACACATGTGGCAGTATTGCACGCACGCTTCTGTGCTGTAACGCTGCTTTTAGGAAGAGAAAGGACCGGTCATACATACCTCTCCTTAATTCAGGATTTATTTCAAAAATACAAAATCTATGAATTACAATAAAAAGTACAAAGGTAATAAATTACTGTTTGCTGGAGAAAATGTATAATATAAATCATCAAATTGAAAATAAAGACATTCAGAGATCTAAACAATGAGATTCAGCTCAAATTAGTTATTCAACTTACCTCAAATGTATTGTGAATTTACGTTTACATAGCAAATACACTGGGGATTCACCAATATTGTTCAAACTGTTGTGAACTATTAAATATGTTAAAAGGCTTTGTTTCACTTGAATAATTAAGAAGGAAAATATGTTCTGGTATAAAAAAATATGTTTATTAAACAAGAACCCTAGTCACGGTTGAAAGAAGCATTGATTAAGATTTTTGATTTGATGAACACTTTGTATATATTGTGAATGATCTGTATAGTAAAGGGATATCATACACCTTAAGACAGGGAAGTGAAACTAAATCATGATTCACTTTCTAAATCTAAAGGATTGGACTCTGCTTTGTACTAATATATTTTATTCTCTGTCAATAAAGGATTTTAACAAAAGAAAAAGAGAGCAGGGACATTGCGGGACATCAAGGTTTCTCTGCAGTCGGTCAAGCAAGTAAGATCCACATGCATCAGCAATCATCAGACTAGGCTGGAACAGAACAGAGAGGTCAGGTTAACTAGGGCTGATGGAGGGGAGGACCGCTTAGATTTCATCATATGAGTCTCCATAGCTTGCATAGCGATTGCTCTCAGGCAGGCTGCGTTTCTTGCCAGGCGTGCCACTTCCCGTGTTGGTGCGGGTGTACGTCTGCAATTTGTGCAGCTCTTGGGACAGTTTGCCCAGCACACAGGTGCTGAGGTTGGAGCAACGCTTGGACATGGGTCTATCCAGGCTGTTAGAGAGAGAGACAAACATGCAGAAACAGGCTCATAGTAACCATGACATGCAGATGCATCCTGCTGTTATCTACATGCTACAGTAATAACACTGTATTCCAACATCATGCATTTCAAAGTCAGTTTTACTTGCATTTATATAAAAAAATAACAGTTTAAAGCCATGCTATCAAGTCCAACACAGGCAATTGAAAATAGTCTATTGCTATAAATGACCTCAGTTACTTAGGCTCATGCGGCAATCCTGTTTAATTCCTAGTTCAATTATAACAAAGAGCACAACTGCAGTCATGCATCCCATTCCTCTTGCACTAATTCCCATGCTTTCTTCCATTCTTTAGGGTTATTTAGCATTCCACAACAGGCTTTCTCATAAACAATGCTTAAATAATGAATAGATAAAAATGAAGTGTTCCAAAAACCCATGCATAGATAATCACAGAGAATATATGTTTTAACTGTAGATTTCCCTGTTGATGGTTGGGCGATGTCCATACCTCTGTGTCTTTAATAAATACCCATAGCTCTGACTGCTATAGAAGGCAGCAAAGGACTGGCCACATATTAATAAGACATTTGGGGTTATATGTTTTCTTGAATAATAGGAACATGTGTCATCCATATAGTATACACCAAGTAAACCTAGAGAAAATGAAAATGAATGTTGTTAAAAACAAGTTGTGGAGATGAGGAGAGCTGTACCTACCTATTTCCTTCATTGGCTTGTTGCTCCAGTTCCTCTGAAGTCATTTGAACAAACTCCTTGACGATGGCGTTGAGTAGCCTTCGGGCTTCATAGTCAGTTAGGGTGACTCGGTCTGTCATGGACTCTAAACTAGTTCTGAAAACACATAGGCGATTAGGTTGATCAGACTGGAACTGCACCAGCACTGGGTTAAAAATAGTATGACGTAGGTTATGTGAGTTTGCTCCAGCTAAAAGCCATTGCCTCATGCTTTAAGGGATACGAGCCAAACTCAAAACAATCTGCTAAAAGTGTTCCTTTTAAAAAGCTGACAGGTAGCCAACTTAGAGCTTCATGACAAAATCAATATTGTAGTAAGAATGGTGACCAAGGTCTCTCTATCCAGAATATTGAACACCCATGCATTCTACAACCATTTGGAAATATTCTACATGCAATAGCAATCATCTTAGCCTATTGCTGTGGCATTAATTTGGATTGTTTCCAAATGGATAGAAGTGGTTAGGAAGTTATACATAGAATGGCTTTATGAGTCACCGGATTGATTAGATTACGATATCGTAATCCAATTGGATCGTTTACAGAAAAGAGGGCATTTAATGTAACGTAATGTATGGATTTCTGTAATCACATCATGTTATCTGAAAACCAAATAATCTAAATTAGCATACATAAGATTTATGTGGCTGCCAAGATACCTCTTTAGAAAATGATCAATGAAATAACAGCAATTACTATTGGAAAGATGGAAGTCTCCCAATGGATCGATCTATGGCATTTCCTTTTGGGATTGCTATAAATGAACATCCCTGTAGTCTATACATACATTTCAGTGACTGACTGGACATTGCAGTGTATAAAACATGGTTTGATCCTCACCTGGCTGGAGCTGCATGTGAGCTGTACATCTGACAAATGACCAGGAAATAGGCAATGAGGAGGGCAGAGAGCTTCATCATAACCATGGTCCCTGCGGTAAAACACATTACATCCACAATCACAGAAACTTGGCTTTAAAAACATTCACATTCCTCTCAAAGCAGAATAGAACAAGCATTTCATCCGGATCAAAACAAACATTTTCGTAAGTCCCTACACAAGATTTATCGCATGTAAGCTCCATCCATATCAGTTTCAGTTCAGTTTCTCACTGTTCTACTGGGAGTGAAGAAGCTCCCCATCTCACGCTCCCTGTCTCAAAGCATTCTCTTCCCTTCTGCGATGAGACAGTCCTACCAAAGTCCCTAGTTCCCTGCTATCAGAGTGAGCCATCTAGTCTCAGTGCTCCCCTCTAACTGAAGTGAAGAGCTGGGCTTGGAGACGCAGTACCAGACATTGAGGAGGAAGGCATTAATGATACTATCTAGATTAGGAGTTGGAGCCCCAGCCAACCAGCTAGCCAGCCAGCCAGTGGCTCCCACAGAAGCCCATGCATTAGTGGAATGAGCTGTAGTCTAAACCCAGCTGTAGTCTAAACTCACAATCACCTCATCTACCCTTGAAAAGCCATCTGAACTGCATTTCTCAACAGCATCTCACAGAGGGTCAACGGCCTAGGCAAAGTTTATGCCATCTCATTCTGTCCCCTCTATCATCACTGGAACACTGCAGATTTAGAAGAATATCTAATAGCCACAGAAATGACATCCCATCCATGCTAACCCAATGCATCATGTACACAGAAAAGTGGTTGAAATTCTCTACTTACGTGATTGGTTGTTTTCGTGGACGAAGATGGAATGAGTTGAGGTACTTCAAGTTTTAGACCAACTTGTGAATCTGTTGCACCCTGCTACAATGCCCTGTCTTATATATCTACCACTTGGGTTTCTGTACTGACTAAGAAGTTGTTTAATTATCTAATTTTAGCCAATCAGAGCGTTCAGCCCCATCCACTAGCCAATCATGTACCGTCCAGCGGTTACGACAAACCAGTAAAGACGATAGAACACAAATGACGTCATTGTTCTGTCACAAAATGCTCCATTCACAAAAATCTGCCAGTCATTTGCACCATTTGATATCACAATTTGCATTGAGGACAGGGCCAAATCAGACCGGCAGAAACTGAAATCATCCCAAAATAGTTCTAAATATTTTAAAGGTCCCAACAATGTTCCTTTGCTTTATGTTTTTGAGGAATCCAGAGAATAAGACATCCTCACTGGACTTGCTGGGAGAGCCACCTACTGTACAAACAGACACATTGCAGCTCTCCAACTCTTGAGACACATTTTTTGTGTACTACACCGTGCTTTGTTTTCCCAACTCCGGTGCTCCAGCTCCCCAACAGCACACATTTGTGTTGTAGCCCCGGACAAAAACACCTGATTCAACTTAGTTGTGTGCTTGTCCTGGGCCACAACAAAAATATGTACTGTTGGGGGTACTCGAGGACCGGAGATGGGAAATACTGTACTACAGAATTATCAGGCATCGATCATGTGTTGTTATATTAATGTAAAATATACATGTTTGGGTTATCTGATAACAACTGTTATAATATTTTAATTGATGATATTGAAACACAATTGTTGAGTTGGTCAAGCTGTTTAATTTGGATTACCAGAATTACCAGATTATCAGAATATACAGCATGCTTTTCTACATCCAAAAATGGTTGACATGTGTAAAATTTTAGACATTATAAATTCAAAGATGTTGGCAGTTTAAACTTGCTCTGTGAAATGCTTGGACATTAGTCTTGTGGTATTTTTGGAACAATGGCATAGTTAATACTTCATATTCCATAATCAATTTCCATCCCCATACAGCACACTACTGACTCCTCAGTGAACTGCTCTTTTCAGGGAATCGATGGTGTGGCTGACAATAGTTGGCCAAATTTCTCAGACCCAATTACAGAGCTGTTGGTCTCTGGGCATCATCTTGTTCCCCTTACTTTACATTATTGGGTAAGGTATCGTAAAGCATCCTGCCCAAGAGTCTTCTTTTGCGTCACGGAGGAACCCCATTAGTGTGGATGAGGCTTTTAGTGCTATTGAACAGAGTGCAGGGCCTATGACGGAACCACTAAATCAGGGAAATTGGACAGAGCTGGGGTCCACCCCCCTCGGTGCTCCCGGAGACGTCGGAAACTGCGGTTGTGTAGGCGTACAGTCTTGCCTGACTATAATGAATTACCACTTACGAATAAAGGCCTGACTATATGTGAACAGATGCAGCATGACCACATATCTATGGATCATATCAGTCCCTACTTCAACTTTCTGTTCCCCGTTTCTAACTTTCAATTCAATACAGTAACCTTTCCAATCTATTTTGGTCAGAGCATCTCACGGTGCATCAACCTGGTGTAAGTTATATCAGGAGACAGATAATCATTGTCTTATCTGAACAGAGAGGGAGGGAACACTGACATGTGACATAAGGTTAGTTGTATCTATTGAAAGGGTGTTGAGATGACAGAAACACACATTCATTACACTTGCCAAGTCAATACCACACGATGGTATTGGAATACAATATCAATGCCAAAATAGAAAAGATAGTTTCAATGTCAAAGAATGAGACTGTATCATATGTGTCTGAATGCAAACATTAATGGCACTCAATGCATACTGTAGGGCAGGCTAAGCATTTCCCACAAAAATTTGGGAATTGACAGAATGTTTGATTACATGGAATAAAGACTGGAGTGTGACACAAGCCCCAAGTTTGACCACCTGGAGACTGTGGTGACACAGGGATTACAGACTTAAACATGCACACTTGACCTGGCTGTCCTGTCAGGGCTTCGCTAGGGAATTGGATGGATGTTATCTAGAATCCACTTTGAAATGCAACTTACCTCATCTCTGGCGGAAACAAGAAAGTTTGCACTGTGCATCCTTGCTGGGACATTAAGGAAATTAGATGTAATCACAGAGCCATGGTTAACCATCAATCAGAGCTCCTCTGTTCTGTGTGATCCCACTGCAGGATGCAGCCACCTCTCTGACCTGGCCTGGCCATGGCAGCTCTCTCTCTCTCTCTCTCTCTGCATGGGGCTGGTCAGGCTCTCTTCTCCTGTGGCATAATGAGAACCCAGTTAAACACCTGTTCTAAAATTATACTTGTGAGAACCAAACAGCAGATTTTTATATTTGTATTAATATTTAGATTTATGAAATTATTATTATTATTTGTGTAATTGTGAGTCATGGGTGCATAGTCCTATGAGAGTAGCTGACTAGAGCTGGCTTGTGCACAATAGAAGACAATAGAAGTCAATAGAAGACAATAGAATATAACAGAAGACAATAGTAGACAGTAGAATATAACAGAAGACAATAGAAGTCAATAGAAGACAATATAATATAACAGAAGACAACAGAATACAATAGAATATAACAGAAGACAATATAAGACAATAAAATATAAGAGAAGACATTATACAACGGGTGGGCCTAATCCTGAATGCTGATTGGTTAAAACCGCAATACAGCCGGTGTCTATTTCACAAGTTACCACCCGCTTAATCTATAACGTTAAAATTCCTATTTACTCGGTTCCGTCTGACTGCACAATCCACTGTCTCATCAGGCCAGCCAAGCAATTTATAAACTTGATCTCCACTATAAAAAGCATCTAGACATTATCTCACATTTCTTTTAGACTAACGTTTAGTTTTCAACCGCGTAGAGTTGTATAAATATTGCTGTCTGTCTCTCCAACATTTGCAATATTGTTTCAATATTCAAATTCGTTTATTACTATTACATAGCTGCCAATAGTAATGAACGTGTCGGGAGTCGGGAGGAGACAGACAGGCAGGCAGCCTTTCTCTGCCATTTGAAATCATGAATCAGCTGGAATAATTTTTATGGATATATACAAAGAAATGTAAATTGAAAAAAGGTAAAACAAAAGGAAATGCAGCTAGTTTGTAGTCTTTCCAGCTTCAGTTTAAAGTGATTGTGTTAACTGTGTTGTCGGCTAGCTCCCCTGAACAACAGTGTCCTGACAAGTCAGCACATTTTCTATGCCAGGCAAAATTGCACCTCATTAGCTTATTGTTATGGATGTATCCAAATGAATGTCTCTAGAAAAAAACTTTAACAAATGAAAATGCAGCTACTGTGCTGTTATTCTTTTGACGTGACTGTAAATCAAGAGATAAGAACGTTGCCAGCCTGTATGCTAAAGGAACATTTAGAACGAACGACTGGGTTGCTTCCATAGATACAGAACAAAAGGATTGAACGACTGGGTCGCGTCTTTACCAACCGAACCGATAGAACAAAAGCCCTGGATTTGTGAAGGGACTATATCTCGGAAGCATGAAATAGTATGAATAAATAAGCCAGTGTTTGGAGGATATATTGGAATGGGTGTTCGGCAAACCGTGCCAATATATCGACCAAACACCGGCTTCAAGGGCATTATCACTTTTATACAACGGGTTACCAACATATTAAAATAATGATTGACATATTTAATATATATATATATATTTAAATTAATTTATTCATACTATTTCATCCTTCCACAAGATATAGTCCCGACACAAATTTAGGGTTGCTACCCAAGCCGGTTGGTTGTTCGTTGTATTGGTTCGGTTGCCAGAGACCCGACCCAGGCGTTCAGTGTTTTGTTCAGTATCTATGGACGCGACCCACTCGTTTGTTTCATTTCCATACTGGCTGGCAACGTTCTTATCCCTTGCTTGCTAGCTAGCCAACTACGGCTAACTTACAGTCAAGTCAAAAAGAATAACAACAGTAGCTGCATTTGTTTAAGCTGTTTTCTAGTGACATTTATTTGGATACATCCAATGAGCTAATGAGGCGTGATTTTGCTTGGCATGTGCTCTCTCGTCAGGACACTGTTGTACAGAGGAGCTAGCCAACAACACAGCTAACACAATCACTTCAAACACTAAAGCTGTAAAGACTGCAAACTTTGTTCAGTTGTACCTTTTTTCAATTAACATGTATCTGTATATATCAATAAAAATGATGCCAGCTGATTCCTGATTTCGACTGGCTGAGAAACGCTGACTACCTGTCTCCTCCCGACCCCTACACGTTCATTACTATGGGACAGCTGGAGATTGAATTTGAATATTTAAACAATATTGCAAATGTCGGAGACACAGACACTAAGGTTTCTACAAATCTCTGCAGAGGAAAACTAAATGTTAGTCTAAAATAAATGTGAGAAAATGTCTAGATGCTTTTTATAGTGGAGTTATAACTTGCCTGGCTGGGTAGATGAGACAGTGGATTGTGCAGTCAGGTGGAAGAGTAAATAAGCATTTGAAAGTCATAGATTTATTGGTAACATGTGGAATAGACACTGGCTGGAATGCGTTTTTAACCAATCAGTGTTCAGGATTAGACCCACCGTTGTATGAGTGTGATTATAAACTGGGTGGTTCGAGCCTGAATGCTGATTGGCTGAAAGCTGTGGTATATCAAACCGTATACCATTGGTATGACAAAACATGTATTTTTACTGCTCTAATTACATTGGTAACCAGTTTATAATAGCAATAAGGCACCTCAGGGTTTTGTGATAAACAACCAATATACCACGGCTAAGGGCTGTGTCCTAGCACTCTGCGTTTCGTCGTGCATAAGAACAGCCCTTAGCCGTAGTATATTGGCCATATGCCACACCCCCTCGGGCCTTATTGCTTAATTATAAATTAGGTGGTTCGAGCCCTGAATGCTGATTGGCTGACAGCCGTGGTATATCAGACTGTATACCACGAGTATGACAAAACACTTATTTTTACTGCTAATTACATTGGTAACCCATTTATAATAGCAATAAGGCATCTCGGGGTTTGTGGTATATCAAATCAAATGTTATTTGTCACATACAAGTGTTTAGCAGATGTTATTGCGGGTGTAGCAAAATTCTTGTAGTGTGGAATATGGCTAATATAACATGGCTAAGGGCTGTATCCAGGCCCCCTGCGTTGCGTCGCGCTTAAGAACAGTCCTTAGCCGTGGTATATTGGCCACATACCACACCTGCTTGTGCCTTTTTGCTTAAATACATAACAACGACAAGTCATCTGGAGAAAACGATCTCAGAATGAGTTTCTGATTTACACCTAAGTAGTTGCACTAAATGACAAAACTTAAGGTTGCTGATGTATATAATGGTTGATGAGGTTATATTTAAACATCTGTTAAAAAGATGCTTGAACAAAACATGTCAACATATTTGACGCTGTGCCTACAGTATTCAAGTAGTAGGGCTGATTTCCAGTAAGCACAAGGTCTGTTGGTCAGCCCTTCCCAACACAGTCACAAGTGGACATTTCCATTCAACAGTGAGAACAAGTTAATTCAATGATGTCTTTGATTGATGTGTAAAATGCTTCCTGGATAGTTTGTTGTATCTGGGGGGCTGGCAGGAAGTAGAAAAGCAGTTCCTTGAATGTCCTCATTAAGTGCCGATAACAAATCCAAATCATTGGGCGAGGTCTGGGGAGACCAGTTTGTTACATTTGGAGAAAAAAATAAGCATCTCTGCCAGCTGCCTCAGCAAGAAGGAATGTCTGGCTGGGTAAACAGACATCACTGGTACTAATGAGGAGCAAGTCACCACACACTGAGTGGACAGGCAGTCGATACAGAGGACCTCCAGAATCAACGGGCACACTACTATTTGATCCAGATTTGGGCCCATATTCATAAAGCTGGCATGCTTTATGAATATGGGCCCAAATCTGGATCAAAGGGTCGGTTTTGACATAGACAGGAGGGACCTGATCCTGGATCGGCACTCCTACTCTGAGATGCTTTATAAATACAGGCCCAGATCTGTGTTTAGGTGTGTGGTTAGTGAACAGGCAAGGCTTAATAAATGATGTTTCATTTCCTTCATTTCTGCCAGTAGGCTATGGACAGAGCATAAAGGTGAGTCAAATCAAACCAGGTCAACTACAACTGGAAGAGGAAGGTTTGTGCAGCATAATGCATGAGAGGATAACTCTATAAGGTGGTTTCAATTATTCCCATGCTATGATGACTGTGACAACCCTGAACCAGTCCTGACTAGTCCTGTTCTGTCTGATGCCACCAGGAGTGATGTTCGAATCCACCTCAAACACTGTAATTCTTTCCAAATGGCACCATATTCTCTATATAGTGCACTACTTTTAACCAGAGCCCTGCTCAAAAGTAGTGCACTATAAAAAGAATATGGTGCCATTTGGGATGTAGACTGTGCTTCCCTTAGCCATCACAATAGCGCCATGGTGGTTGCAGGAAGGTTTTCGTACATATCGTTCTCGACCCAGACAGACCATTTCACAACCTCTACTCCACCTATACTGCTATCTGCAGGGCCTAAGACACACTACTGGAGAAATGTGTATTATTTCATTGAAATGGCTGAGTAGGCTTTCCTTCCACACCCCAACGTAACCTGTTGGAGACTTGCAGTGGTAGAAAAAATACCCAATTGTTATACTTGAGTAAAAGTAAAGATACCTTAATAGAAAGTTACTGAAGTAAAAGTGAAAGTCACCCAGTAAAATACTACTTGAGTAAAAGTCTAAAAGTATTTGGTTTTAAATATACTTAAGTATCAAAAGTTAATGTAATTGCTAAAATATACTTAAGTCTCAAAAGTAGAAGTAAAAGTATAAATCATTTCAAATCCCTTATATAAAGCAAAGCAGACAGTACCATTTTCGTGTTTAAAAAATGTATGGAAAACTCACACATTATTTACAAAAGATGCATTTGTGTTTAGTGAGTCTGCCAGACCATAGGCAGTAGGGATGACCACATGTTCTCTTGATAAGTGTGTGAATTAGAAAAATGTTCTGTCCTGCTAAGCATTCAAAATGTAACGAGTACTTTGGGTTGTAAGGGAAAATGTGTGGAGTAAAAAGCACAATATTTCCTTTAATAATGTAATGTAGTAAAAGTTGTCAAAAATATAAATAGCAATGTAAACTACAAATACCCCAAACAACTACTTAAGTAGTACTTTACTTAATTACTATACACCACTGGTGACTTGATATACCCTGGGTCAGTTTCTGATCTGAATGATGTCCTCAGGTTCTCTTGATGCTCCAAAGGGCTGTGACAAGGTTTATTATAGTGCATAGAGCCACTCAGGAGGTTAATGTAGGAAGAAATGTGCCATATAGCATGAGCATTGCTATTGTAATCATTTGTGATTGTTTTACATGATATGACATAGACATTCTACACATTTGCTTGCAAGTTGCAAGTTGTTTGCTTTATTGATTGACACTAAAGTGGGACACTTGGGGAAAGACAATCATCTTTATATTGTAATACTCTTAATGTACAACCCAGACTGCATGCTGGTGCTGGTGTAGCCTACCAAAAAAATATAGCCTAGACAGAATGGCACAATTGTGAAGAAAGTGATTGATATATTCTTGTATCCTACTGATTGTAGGATGTTCCAACAACACAGTATAGGGTGAAGTTTATATCCTAATGCAGACAATGACATGTTTTAACCCATGACCTAGGTCTTTAAAAATGGTGTTATAGGTTAGGCCTATGTGTTATAACTGTGTTATATCACATGAATTTGAAACAAATATTGCATTTTATTATTATACAGCATTAGGCTATGAGTTATAGAAATAGCTCTCTTGAATCAATCAAACATGAACTTGCTTTTGCTGCACAATGCCAATTTGTCTAGATATAAGACAGGCTAAACAACACTCACATAGAAAGTATGCTATGACAATGGGATCAGCCAATTTGGACTCATGGGTTTAAGTAACACAGTAAATGAAAAATCCGTATTCCAAGACACTCAAATTAGTTTGATATGTTAGGTTTGGTATGGTATCTATTAATTTGTGACTGTCCATCATTCATTTCATATGATATGTTACGGATTACAATTTGTATGATATGTTACAAATTATAATTTGTATGATATGTTACGAATTGCAATTCATACAATATGTTATGAATTTGCGATATGTATGATATGTTATGAATTCCAATTTGCTAACTTTAGCTAGGTGGCTAATGCCAACATTAGAAGTTAGGGTTAGGAGTTAGGTTAAAGGGGTTTTAAGCTTAGGGTTAAGGGGAAGGGTTAGCTAACATACTAGTTGAAAAGTAGCTAAAAAGTAGTAAGTAGTTGCAAAGTTGCTAATTATCCACCCTGAATGTTGTTTTTGCCTTAAGTAACATTCTGTCTTATGTAACCATAACAAATGTAATTTATCATGCTAAATTGAGTGTCCCGGAGTTTCGTTTACTATGTAATGTCTAGTCTATGAGACCAGGCGACAAAAAAAGCTTTTTGTTACCAACTTGATCTGTGTGGTGCCAGCTGGCCGGCAAGTTATGCTGCATGTCAACAAATGGCCAGAAATCATAATTGGGAAATCAAATCCTCAGAAATAGCATGATCACGATTTGTTGATCGAAAGTTCATCGATAGTCATCACAGCTAAACTTCTAGCCAATCTTAGCCTTGTAGAGGGAGAAGCATCCTATTGGGTAGAGGCAGGGTATAGAAAGATGTGCAAGATGATATAGCCTACATAACTCTTTCACAGAGGAGAGCTTAGTCCAGACAGCAAAGTTAGAGATAGAAAAATGGTATTAATTCAGTTATCATCTCTAGTCTCAGAGGTGTCGCATGGACAGGCTTTCTTAGGTCTGTGTAGTTTACTTATTTCCCTTATTGTTCTTTTGCTGATCCGGCAGCTTGTGAAGCAGAGGAGACCACGAGGATTCCCTCCTGGACCGTCACCTATCCCTGTCATAGGGAACATTATGTCTCTAGCAACAGAACCGCACGTCTTTATGAAGAAACAGAGTGAAATCCATGGGCAGGTACGGTACTTAAATGATTGTGTCAAAGTGGCTTGACTAAACCTAGGCATGTTTTTTGTGTTGGCTAATGTGTGCACCCCCATGTAGGCTAGTCTTCTTGTGCTCAAACCGGTTTAACTCTTGCGGTTTAGCCTATTGAGTGTTCATTTATTAATTTTGCATTACAATAGATGTATTTTATATAGCGCTTTTCATTACAAAACAGAATCTCAAAGTCGCTTTAATTTCATTGGTGAAAAAACTGGGCCAATAACCGAAAGGTTGCTGGATCGAATCCCCGAGTTGGCAAGGTAAAACTCTGTCGTTCTGCCCCTGAACAAGGCAGTTAACCCACCGTTACCCGGTAGGCCGTCATAGTAAATAAGAATGTGTTCTTAACTGGCTTGCCTAGTTAAATAAAGGTTGAAAAAAAATCATCCGGCACACACATACCATAATTCCTAAGTATGTCAAAGGTTAGTTAGGGTGGACGCTCCATTCCTGTCCCTATGTCTTGCGTCAGCCTAAAAAAAAAAGCTCAGAAAAACTGAACAAAAGAGTCTCGCTGTTCGCTAAATTTTGTCAGGCTCCAACAGCGCTTGCAGGGTTTCTAAAAATGGAGAAGGTCCGATTAGTCAGCATTCCTCGGCAAATAGAGTGAGGGCTACTTACTCTCTAGACTAGCCTAATAAACTCAGCAAAAAAAGAAACGTCCTCTCACTGTCAACTGCGTTTACTTTCAGCAAACGTAACATGTGTAAATATTTGTATGAACATCTCAAGATTCAACAACTGAGACATAAACTGAACAAGTTCCACAGACATGTGACTAACAGAAATGGAATAATGTGTCCCTGAACAAAGGGGGGGTCAAAATCAAAAGTAACAGTCAGTATCTGGTGTAGCCAGTCAGCTGCATTAAGTACTGCAGTGCATCTCCTCCTCATGGACTGCACCAGATTTGCCAGTTCTTGCTGTGAGATGTTACTCCACTCTTCCACCAAGGCACCTGCAAGTTCCCTGACATTTCTGGGGGGAATGGCCCAAGCATTCACCCTCCGATCCAACAGGTCCCAGACGTTTCCAATGGGATTGAGATACGGGCTCTTTGCTGGCCATGGCAGAACACTGACATTCCTGTCTTGCAGGAAATCACGCACAGAACGAGCAATGTGTCTGGTGGCATTGTCATGCTGGAGGGTCATGTCAGGATGAGCCTGCAGGAAGGGTACCACATGAGGGAGGAGGATGTCATCCCTTTAACGCACAGCGTTGAGATTGCCTGCAATGACAACAAGCTCAGTCCGATGATGCTGTGACACACCGCTCCAGACCATGATGGACCCTCCACGTCCAAATCGATCCCGCTCCAGAGTACAGGCCTCGGTGTAACGCTCATTCCTTCGACGATAAACGCGAATCCGACCATCACCCCTGGTGAGACAAAACCGCGACTCGTCAGTGAAGAACACTTTTTGCCAGTCCTGTCTGGTCCAGCGACAGTGGGTTTGTGCCCATAGGCGACGTTGTTGCCAGTGATGTCTGGTGAGGACCTGCCTTACAACAGCCCTCTGTCCAGCCTCTCTCAGCCTATTGCGGACAGTCTGAGCACTGATGGAGGGATTGTGCGTTCTTGGTGTAACTCGGGCAGTTGTTGTTGCCATCCTGTACCTGTCCCGCAGGTGTGATGTTCGGATGTACCGATCCTGTGCAGGTGTTGTTACACGTGGTCTGCCACTGCGAGAACGATCAGCTGTCTGTCCTGTCTCCCTGTAGCGCTGTCTTAGACGTCTCACAGTACGGACATTGTAATTTAATGCCCTGGCCACATCTGAAGTCCTCATGCCTCCTTGCAGCATGCCCTACGGCATGTTCACGCAGATGAGCAGGGACCCTGGGCATCTTTCTTTTTGTGTTTTTCAGAGTCAGTAGAAAGGCCTCTTTAGTGACCTAAGTTTTCATAACTGTGACCTTAATTGCCTACCGTCTGTAAGCTGTGTCTTAAAGACTGTTCCACAGGTGCATGTTCATTCATTGTTTATGGTTCATTGAACAAGCATGGGAAACAGTGTTTAAACCCTTTACAATGAAGATCTGTGAAGTTATTTGGATTTTTACGAATTATCTTTGAAAGACAGGGTCCTGAAAAAGGGGCGTTTCTTTTTTTGCTGAATTTAATTATACATTTACAGTTTAGATGTTATGTCTGTAGCGGATGCGTAACTGGTTTGCAGAGAAGTCAGGCGCAGGAGAGCAAAACTGGGTAAACTTAGTCGTTTAATAAACAACCCCAAAACGGTTCAAACAAACACGGGAGTACATGGGCACAAAAATAGCCCGTAACGCACCAGTATACAAATGTGCACAAGCACTACACAGAAACAATCCCACACAAAGGCATGGGGGGGGGAACAGAGGGTTATATACAAAACATGTAATTGAGGGAATTGAAACCAGGTGTGGAAAACAGACAAAACAAATGGAAAATTAAAAGTGGATCGGTGATGGCTAGAAGACCGGTGACGTCGACCGCCGAACACCACCCGAACAAGGAGAGGCACCGACTTCGGCGGAAGTCGTGGCAATGTCATACTGGACTACAGTCTACTTTTTTTATCCCAAATTAAACATATTTAGGGAAAATATATGGCATATTTTTTGGGATGTCAATTTATTCAAGTATTTTATCTCAGATTTTCAGTCTTGATTTGGGAGGCTACTCAGCAGTGGTGCTGAATGGATATGATGCCATCAGAGAATGCCTGTACCACCAGGGTGATGTCTTTTCTGACCGGCCATCACTGCCTTTATTTATGAAAATGACCAAAATGGGAGGTAAGAAAGTCAGTTATAATGTATTCTGAATATGCACATTATGACATTGTTATATAGTTATTAGTAATTATATGCAAATACAACCTTGGTGTTATCAAACCCTCTAGGCTATTTGATGGTATTGAGATGAAAATAGGTCCACCTATCCTGAGAATAATATTTAGTATCTTCACACATGCTCAATAAGGTCTCATTATGTCAGCTCTAATCTCAATATCTTCCTTCTCAGGACTTCTGAATGCTAAATTTGGCAACGGATGGATTGAACATCGTCAACTAGCCAGCAACTCCTTTCGTTACTTTGGCAGTTTTCAAAAGCCCCTCGACCAGAAGATCTTGGAAGAGTGCATGTTTTTCGTGGATGCCATCGATGAACACAAAGGGAAACCCTTTAACCCAAAGCACCTGGTGACCAATGCTGTGTCCAACATCACCAACCTCATCATCTTCGGAGAGCGTTTCACGTACGACAACTGTGACTTCCAGCACATGATCGAGATCTTCAGTGAGAATGTGGAGCTGGCCGTCAGTGGCTGGGCCTTCCTTTACAACGCCTTCCCATGGATCGAGTACCTTCCCTTCGGAAAGCACCAGAAGCTGTTCCGCAACGCAGCCAAGGTCTATAACTTCCTGGAGCAGATCATCAGGCGCTTCTCGGAGGGCAGAGTGCGCAACTTCCCGCGCCACTACATCGATGACTACCTGAACAAGTTGGACAAGAGTGCTGGCGACTTGGGCACCCCGTATTCCAGAGAGAACCTAATTTACTCTGTGGGTGAGCTCATCATCGCAGGCACGGAGACCACCACCAACACCCTACGGTGGGCTATGCTCTACATGGCCCTCTACCCCAACATTCAAGGTCAGTGTGCTGCCTTATAGCACAGTAGGCCTCAGCACCAAGTCCCCTGCCTTGTCCTCACTCAGGCCTCATAGCACCCTGCCTTGTACTTACTCAGGCCTCATAGCACCCTGCCTTGTCCTCATTCAGGCCTCATAGCACCCTGCCTTGTCCTCACTCAGGCTTTATAGCACCCTGCCTTGTCCTCATTCAGGCCTCATAGCACCCTGCCTTGTCCTCATTCAGGCCTCATAGCACCCTGCCTTGTCCTTACTCAGTTCTCATAGCACCCTGCCTTGTCCTTACTCAGGCCTCTTAGCACCCTGCCTTGTCCTCATTCAGGCCTCATAGCACCCTGCCTTGTCCTTACTCAGTTCTCATAGCACTCTGCCTTGTCCTTACTCAGGCCTCATAGCACCCTGCCTTGTCCTTAATCAGGCCTCATAGCACCCTGCCTTGTCCTTACTCAGGCCTCATAGCACCCTGCCTTGTCCTTACTCAGGCCTCATAGCACCCTGTCTTGTCCTTACTCAAGCCTCATAGCACCCTGTCTTGTCCTCATTCAGGCCTCATAGCACCCTGCCTTGTCCTTACTCAGGCCTCATAGCACCCTGCCTTGTCCTTACTCAGTTCTCATAGCACCCTGCCTTGTCCTTAATCAGGCCTCATAGCACCCTGCCTTGTCCTTACTCAGTTCTCATAGCACCCTGCCTTGTCCTTACTCAGGCCTCATAGCACCCTGCCTTGTCCTCATTCAGGCCTCATAGCACCCTGCCTTGTCCTTACTTAGGCCTCATAGCACCCTACCTTGTCCTTACTCAGTTCTCATAGCACCCTGCCTTGTCCTCATTCAGGCCTCATAGCACCCTGCCTTGTCCTCATTCAGGCCTCATAGCACCCTGCCTTGTCCTTACTCAAGCCTCATAGCACCCTGCCTTGTCCTTACTCAGGCCTCATAGCACCCTGTCCTTACTCAGGCCCCTAGCACCCTCAGGCCTCATCATGTCAAGTGGCGCATAAGACCTCTACAATGTCCCTCCATCTCTTCCTGTCCTGTTCGATTTTGTGTGTCTCTTTTCAGATGAGGCCTATTCTGGTATTAAGCTCAGTTTCAACGGTTCTCTAACAGGTCGTCCTTGGTCTTTCTTTCTCCTCTTTTCTTCCGATGTCCAGTAAAGGGACTTGCCTCACCCTTATTTAACCTTTCTTCAAGCCATAATCTACAGCAACTTTTATTTGCATACGTTAGATAACTAAGGTCTAGATTTTTTTCTTTCAACTGTACAAAGGTCCTCTCGGACAGTGAAGCTACAATTGCAATTGTGTCTCTATACTTCACCATTTTAGATTTGAGATCAAATATTTAATATTAGGTGACAGTACAGAATGTCACCTTTTATTTGAGAGTATTTATATATATATATATATATATATATATATATATATATATATATATCTGTTTTACCGTTTAGAAGTGAAAGCATGTAGCTAATGTAGTTAATCCCCCCATTTGAAGACGTCATAAGTATTTGGACAAGTTCACTTATAGTGTTTTAATGTAGAATAAAATGTAGTATTTGCTCCCATATTCCTTCTACACAATGACTACATCAAGCTGTGACTTTAAAAACTTGTTGGATGCATTTACAGCTTGTTTTGGTGCTTGGCCCAATAGGAAGTGAATGGTGGATAATGTATTTTATAATTTTGTAGACACTTTTATTGTAAGCAAGAATAAAATGTGTTTTTGAACACATGAATTAGAAATACAATTACTCCAGTCATCATTCATTTCTATTGGGCAAAACATAACCCAAAATCAACCAAAACAAACTCCAAATGCATCCAACGAGTGTGTAGTCACAAGCTTGATGTAGTCATTGCATACTAGAAATATGGGACCAAATACTAAACATTTGACCGCTTGACCGTTTGACCGTGAATGTGTCCAAATACATATGACATCATCAAATGGGAAGACTAGATATGTAAAGTGCTTTAATTTCTAAACATTAAAACAGATATACCCTCAAATGAAAGGTGACATTCTGTACTGTCGCCTCATGAAACATTTGATAACAAATCCAAAATGCTGGAGTATAGAGCCACATTTACAATTTTAGCTTCACTTTCCAAATACATACGGAGGGGAGTGTATGTTTGTAGGTAATCAATAATAGCTGAGTAAGCAACTTTCATTTGTGTTGTGTCTAAGGTTGGATTGATTACTGTGTTAACTTTTTTTATAGATTTTTGTCTCAACTATTTCTCTACTAAGGTAAACGCTGAGTGTACAAAACATTATGCTCTTTCAATGACATAGACTGACCAGGTTATTGATGTCACTTGTTAAATCCACTTCAATCAATCAAATACATTTTATTTATAAAGCCCTTTTTACATCAGCAGATGTCACAAAGTGCTTATACAGAAACCCAGCATTGAACCCCAAACAGCAAGCAATGCATATGTAGAAGCACAGTGGCTAGGAAACACTCCCTAGAAAGGCAGGAACTTAGGAAGAAACCTAGAGAGGAACCAGGATCTGAGTGGTGGCCAGTCCTCTTCATGATGTGCCGGGTCGAGATTATGAGAGTACGAAAATGTATGCACTCACTACTGTAAGTCACTCTGGATAAGAGCGTCTGCTAAATGACAAAATGTGTAAATGTACATGGCCATTAAAGCCAGATCGTTCTTCAAGATGTGCAAACGTTCATAGATGACCAGCAGGCTCAAATAATAATCCCAGTGGTTGTAGAGCAGGCCTGGGCAATTCTTTTCCATGGAGGGCTATATTAGAATATATTTTTGCCATCACGGGCCAGAATCATATTACAGGATTATACATTACAGGATTATACATATGTATGAATGTGTTGACAGATATATCTACTGTAAATCACATACAGATATGCTACTTATTTTACTTTTTTAACATGCACAGAAATAAACCACATTCATGTTCTCCTTTTGGTAGGTGTTTTAATTGTTAAACATGCAATGAACTACACAGAGGGAAAAGTACACTGCATTCAGCACCACGGACAGAATTCTTGTTAATGGGTATGCACAAAAACACAAGAAAGAGAGAGAGCTCAACATTACATTTAAACTACTCAATCAGTGTGAGGAGTGAAGTCTCTGTTGGGCGTTGACTAGAGCAGTGAAGTCAGGTATAGTTTCAGACGTCGCTATGCACAGGATTGCTGAGAGGTGAGAGTCAGTAAGAGATGATCTGTGCCTTAACTTATTATATTTCATCACTGAAAATGTCTGTTCACATACATAGGTTGACCCAAACAGCACAAACATCTTCTGAGCATGACTCCTAATCTTTGGAAAGTTTTGTTCATCGAGAGATGCATAGAACCTTGTCAGTGACATTGTTTTGAATAGTTCTCCAATCACTGCATCAGACTGAAGATCGATAAGCTCAAGTTTCAGGTCAGTGGGAGCGTTATCCACACTGAAGGTGAAAGGAGAGGAAACCAACAGCATGTCATTTTCCAACACTTTGAAATCCTCAAAACAACGAGAAAACTCACCGTTCAAAGCACGCAGCAGTGATGTGTACTTCTCCCGCTGGTCATCTGATAGGGAACAGACCAGTAGTGACAGAATGTGGTTGAGATTGTTGGCTTCTACTTGGCGGGTCAGGAGGAGTCATTTTCCCTTGAATGCTTTGACAAGGCTGTACATCTGATGTGCAAAAAGGCCCTTCACTTGTAGTTTAGAATTCAGTTCATTCATGAGGGCCATGATGTCCACGGTGAAGGCAAAATCAGCCGACCATTATTTATCTTGCAGTTGAGGGAAATCCACATATTTTCCTTTCATTTGCAAAAACTCAGAAATCTCAGACTTCAGGTCCCACACCCTTTTAAGCACCTTCTCCAAACTCAGCCATCTCACGTTTGTATGGTAGGGGAGATCTGCATGACCCGACTCTGTCTCTTCCAACAGTGAGACAAACTGCCTGTGGTTTATAGATTTTGTTCTTATGAAGTTTACCACTTTAGTGACTGTATCCACAACATGGCTGATTTTCAGAACACATTTACAGAGCACCTCCTGATGAATAATGCAATGCAAGAAAAATGTATTCTGATCTGGGTTCAGCTACTTGATCTTGTATCATCAAAAGGCCAATGTTTTTTACTGTCAAGTTTGGGCACCCATCAGTGGTCACACTAGATAACATTTCAAAACTCAGTCCCAGCTTTGCCACACACTTATTAACCTCCTCCAAAAAATATTTCCCTGTGACTGTGCTCTTCATTGACTGCACTGAAGCAAGCTCCTCTGTAATTTCAAAGTCTGGGGTTATGCCTCATAAGAATATCAACAACTGTGCAATGGCACATGCATCACTGCTCTCATCCAGGGCCAAGGAGAAATAGGTGAAATCCTTTAACAGTCTTTCAACTGTTGTTACATATTCTCTGCGATGTCCTCACCACGCCGTGTCACTGTTCGTCTTGACAGGGAAACATTTTCAAACAGCTCTTTCTTGTCGGGGCAAAGTATTGCAGCATTGTCAATTAAACATTATTTAATGAATTCGCCCTCAGTGAATGGCTTGCTATGTTTAGCAATTTTGTGGGACAGTACAAAGCTAGCTCTCGTAATTCCATCGTTTGCTGAAGGCAGTTTTGTGAAAAATCCTTGCTGCTTTTGCAACTGAGAAAGCAACTCTTTTGATGCACTTGCCCTCTGCTCAGAAGACCTATTCCTATATTTCTCTGCATGCTTCGTCTGGAAGTGTCGGGACAAGTTGTAGTTTTTCAAGACAGGGATGCTCTCTTTGCACACTAAGCACACAGCTTTCCCTGATACCTCAATAAATAAATATTTCGTTGTCCACTCTTGTTGGAACACCCTACATTCATTGTCTACTTTCCTTTTCTTTGAAAAAAGGAAAAAAGGCTGGCACGACGTGACACACCCTTTCTAGGGACGGCATGGAAGAGCACTAGTAAGCCAATGACTCAGCCCCCATAATAAGGTCAGAGGCAGAGAATTCCAGTGGAGAGACGGGAGCTGGCCAGACAGAGACAACAAGGGTGATTCGTCACTCCAGTGCCTTGCAGTTCACCTTCACACTCCTGGGCCAGACTACACTCAATCATAGGGCCTACTAAAGAGATGAGTCTTCAGTAAAGACTAAAAGTCTGCGTTTCTCACATGGATAGGCAGACCATTCCATAAAAAATTGCTCTAAAGGAGAAAGCCCTGTCTTTAGCTGTTTGCTTAGAAATTATAGGGACAATAAGGAGACCTGCATCTTGTGACCGTAGAGTACGGGTAGGTATGTATAGCATGACCAAAGGAGAGATAGGTATGAGCAAGTCCATGTAATTGACACATCTACTCCCGCTTCTCCCCTCCGGCGTTCGACGTCGCCGGTCTACTAACCACCGGTCCTGGGATTCATCATTACGCACACCTGGCATCCATCATTACACACACCTGCAGATCATCATGATACTCACCTGGACTCCATTACCTTCCTGATTACCTCCCCCTATATCTGTCACTCCCTTGGGTTCCTTCCTCAGTCAGTATTGTTCCTGTGTTTACGAGTAAACACCACTGTTATGTTGTCTTGTTTCATGTTTGTTGTTTTATTAAACATTTCTCCTGCACCTACAGTAATTCTTTGTAGGTTAGCAGTAAAACCTTGAAATTAGCCTTAGCCTTAACAGGAAGTCAAAAAGTGGAGAGGCTAGCACTTGAGTAATATGATCAAATTTTGTGGTTATAATCAAGATTCAAATCAAATCAAATTGTATTAGTCACATTCGCAGAATACAACAGGTGTAGACCTTACAGTGAAATGCTAACTTACGAGCCCTTAACCAACAATGCAGTTTTAAGAAATATGGATAAGAATAAGAAATAAAAGTAACAAGTAATTAAAGAGCAGCAGTAAAATTACAACAGCGAGACAATATACAGGGGGGGTACCAGTACAGAGTCAATTTGCAGGGGCACCGGTTAGTTGAGGTAATATGTACATTTATGTAGAGTTATTAAAGTGACTATGCATAGATGATAACAACAGATAGTAACAGCGGTGTAAAAGAGGGGGAGAGGGACTACTATGAAAATAGTCTGGGTAGCCATTTGATTAGGTGACAATTTTTAGGGCCTTCCTCTGACACCGCCTGATATAGAGGTCCTTGATGGCAGGAAGCTTTGCCCCAGTGATGTACTGGGCCGTTCGCCCTACCCTCTGTAGTGCCTTGCGTTCGGAGACAGAGCAGTTGCCATACCAAGCAGTGATGCAACCAGTCAGGATGCTCTCGATGGTGCAGCTGTAGAGCCTTTTGAGGATCTGAGGACCCATGCCAAATATCTTCAGTCTCCTGAGGGGGAATAGATTTTGACTGTCCTGTCTTGGGGTGCTTGGACCATGTTAGTTTGTTGGAGATGTGGATACCAAGGAACTTGAAGCTCTCAACCTGCTCCACTGCAGCCCTGTTGATGAGAATTCATTTTCCTGTTGTCCACAATCATCTCCTTTGTCTTGATCACGTTGAGGGAGAGGTTGTTGTCCTGGCACCACACGGCTAGGTCTCTGACCTCCTCCCTATAGGCTGTCTCGTCGTTGTCGGTGATCAGGCCTACCACTGTTGTGTCATCATCAAACGTAATGATGGTGTTGGAGTTGCAGTCATGAGTGAACAGGGTGTACAGGAGGGGACTGAGCACGCACCCCTGAGGGGCCCCTGTGTTGAGGATCAGCATGGCAGATGTGTTGTTACCTACCCTTACTACCTGGGGGGCCGCCTGTCAGGAAGTCCAGGATCCAGTTGCAGAGGGAGGTGTTTAGTCCCAGGGTCCTTAGCTTATTGATGAGCTTTGAGGGCACTATGGTGTTGAACGCTGAACTGTAGTCAATGAATAGCATTCTCATGTAGGTTTTCCTTTTGTCCCGGTGGGAAGGGGCAGTGTGGAGTGCAATTGAGATTGCATCATCTGTGGATCTGTTGGGGCGGTATGCAAATTGGAGTGGGTCTGGGGTTTCTGGGATAATGGTGTTGATTTGAGCCATGACCAGCCTTTCAAATCACTTCATGGCTACAGACGTGAGTGCTACGAGTTGGTAGTCATTTAGGCAGGTTACCTTAGTGTTCTTGGGTACAGGCACTATGGTGGTCTGTATTTAGTACTAACTGAAGTTTTTTTTGTGTTTTATCAGGGTAGCCAGAGGAGCATTGCAGTAGTCTAATCTAAAAGTTACAAAAGCATGGATTAGTTTACAGCATCATTTTTGTACAAAGTTTCAGATTTTTGCAATGTTACGAAGATGGAAAAAAGCTGCCCTTGAAATATTATTGATATGTTCGTCAAAAGAGAGTCCAGAGCAATGCAGAGGTCCTTCACAGTTTTGAGACGACTGTACAACCATCAACATTCATTTTTAGATCAAACAGCAGATCTCTTTGTTTCTTGGGACCTAGAACTTGCATCTCTGTTTTGTCCGAGTTAAAAAGTAAAACATTTGCCGCCGTCCACTTACTTATGTCTGAAACACAGGCTTCCAGGGTAGGCAATTTTGGGGCTTCACCAATTTTAATCGAAATGTTCAGCTGTGGGTCGTCCGCATAGCAGTGAAAGTTGACATTGTGTTTCCGAGTGACATCACCAAGAGGTAGTTTGTATAGTGAAAACAATAGTGGTCCTAAAACGGAACCTTGAGGAACACCGAAACTTAAAATTGATTTGTGAGAGGACAAATCATCCAAAGAGAGTAAATTATATATTTTCAGACAGATAAGATCTAAACCAGGCAAGAACTTGTCCGTGTAGACCAAAGAGGGTTTCCAATCTCTTAAAAAGAATGTGGTGATCAATGGTGTCAATAGCGGCACAAAGGTCTAGGAGCACGATGACAGATGTAGAGCCTTGGTCTGACGCCATTAAAATGTAATTTACCACCTTCACGAGTGCCGTCTCAGTACTATAATGGGGTCTAAAACCAGACTGGAGCATTTGTCTTCAGGAAGGCAGTGAGTTGCTGCACAATAGCTTTTTGTAAAAATTAGCTGACTCCTGACTCCAATTAGCTTTTGGAGAAGTCATTAGCCTAGGGGTTCACATACTTTTTCCAACCTACACTGTGAATGTTTAAATGATGTATTCAATATAGACAAGAAAAATACAATCATTTGTGTGTTATTAGTTTAAGCACACTATGTTTGTCTATTGTTGTGACTTAGATGAAGATAACAAATTTGATGACCAATTTATGCAGAAATCCAGGTAATTCCAAAGGGTTCACATACTTTTTCTTGCCACTGTATATATGTGTGCCATTCAGAGAGTGAATGGGCAAGACAAAATATTTAAGTGCCTTTGAACAAGGTATGGTAGTCGGTGCCAGGCGCACTGGTTTGTGTCAAGAACTGCAACGCTGCTGGGGTTTTCATGCTCCAACAGTTTCCCGTGTATTTTAGGAATGGTCCACCACCCAAAGGACATCCAGCCAACTTGACACAACTGTGGGAAGGATTTGTATTTGTATTTATTAGGGATCCCCTTGGCAGCAGCTACTCTTCCTGGGGTCCAAACATATTAGAGCACTTACATTACATATAAAATAAAAGATAAAACAGTACATCATATAACATTATTACAGCACTACATATCTACAATAGAAAATGTTTAATACCACCATACAACAATATCACAATGTATTCATATGCATGTGTCTGTACCTTTGTGTGTGTCTCTTCACAGTCCCCGTTGTGCCATAAGGTGTATTTTTTTCCAGATTTCTTTATCTGATTGTACTGCTTGCATCAGTGACCTGATGTGGAATAGAGTTCCATGTAATCATGGCTCTATGTAGTGCTGTGCGCCTCCCATAGTCTGTTCTGGACTTGGGGACTCTGAAGAGACCTCTGGTGGCATGTCTTGTGGGGTATGCATGGGTGTCCGAGCTGTGTGCAATTATTTTAAATAGACAGCTCGGTACATTCAGCTTGTCAACAGCTCTTATAAAAACAAATAGTGAAGAAGTCAATCTCTCTTCCACTTTGAGCCATGAGAGATTGAAATGCACATTATTAATGTTAGCTCTCTGTGTACTTTTAAGGGCCACCCGTGCTGCCCTGTTCTGAGCCAACTGCAATTTTCCTAAGTCCCTCTATGTGGCAGCTGACCACACTACTGAACTGTAGTCTAGGTGCGAAAAAAACTAGGACCTGTAGGACCTGCCTTGTTGATAGTGTTGTTAAGAAGAAAGAGCAGCTCTTTATTATGGATTGGAGTCAACATGGGCCAGTATTCCTGTGGAACGCTTTCAACACAAATTGAGGCTGTTCTGAGGGCAAAAGGGGGTGACACTCAATATTAGGAAGGTCTGCTTAATGTTTTGTACACTCAGTGAATGTGTGTAGATACTAGATAAGAGTTGAGGAAGCAGATAGAACATTGTGATGAAAAGGTATTGACAGTTTGCTGCTGGTGTTTCCTCTGTGTAGAGAAGGTGCATAAGGAGCTGGACAGTGTGCTGGGAAGTGGGAAGTCCCCCTCGCTGGCAGACAAAAAGAGGATGCCCTATGTGGAAGCGGTGCTACATGAGGTCCTGCGCTTCTGTAACATCGTGCCCCTGGGAATCTTCCGCGCCACCACTCAGGACACACTGGTGAGCGGCTACAACATCCCCAAAGGAACCATGGTCATCACCAACCTGTACTCTGTGCACTTTGATAAGAAGTACTGGTGCGACCCTGGAACCTTCTCACCACATCGCTTCCTGGACAGCAATGGAAACTTTGTCCGACGGGAAGCATTCTTACCCTTCTCTCTGGGTGAGTCTGGCTTCTTTCCACTCTTAGGCCCCCAAAGAGAGTAGCACAGACTCTCACACACATACTGTATACACCCTCTCACTTGAATGCCTCTCCTCTTGCCTAATCCAAATGGTAATGCTTAAATACAGGGTTAATAGTCATCATGGGCATGAAATTCCAATATATTATGTTTGTTTGTATGTTTCTATGTATGTTTGTAGCAGTCGTGGCCAAAAGTTTTGAGAATGACACAAATATGAATTACCATAAAGTTTGCTGCTTCAGTGTCTTTAGATATTTTGTCAGATGTTACTATGGAATACTGAAGTATAATTACAAGCATTTCATAAGTGTCAAAGCCTTTTATTGACAATTACATGAAGTTGATGCAAAGAGTCAATATTTGCAGGCCTCTTGCTACCTGTCACTCAAATGTGAGCGGCTGAAGCTCATTGGCTCTAACTCAAATTGCTAGGTGGCTGGGCCACATCCTGACTGATAAATAACACAGCACAGCTTCAATAAAACAGTCGCTTTCAAACTAGGGATTTCGTGTCTAATTGAGGTAAAACAGTAATTCTGCTCATAGATTATGCATGTATGAACTACACATTGAAAAATAGGTTCTTAGTCGCCAAAGTACCGGAGCATGTCTTTAACCGTATACCCCAGTTATGATCTCATTTAATTTTACCCACAATGAGTCAAATGTAATAAAAGCTAGAGCCTCTCCGGTATTACAACAACCTTACAGGTATGAAGGCCCAGTAATCTATTTGATCACTTAATTAATAGACTGGTGAGCAAGCCTGTCCCTGGGGCTATTGCAGACTACAATGCTGCCATTAATAAAGGAAAGTACTGTTAAGACAGAAAAACACCACCATGTCAGTTCAAACAAAACAAATTCTCAGTCATACCACCCATAAATGTGGTTCCCTCTATTGCTCAAGTTGCGCTGTGTAAACCTTTTCCCAGCCATGTCATATCTTTGGATGAACCTATATGCTAATAAGGTAAACACTAAACAGCTGATAACAGTGATAGTAAAGGACCTTTACTATCACTTAACAGATATATTGAGTATAGTAGATATGTTGTATTGGTTGAATGTTCACTGGAAAACAGTAGTCAATAGTAGCTGGTGTCACTAAATCGGAGGACGGCACATTGTAATGGCTGGAATGGAATGGTTTGATACCGTTCCGTTGATTTCATGTCAGCCATTACGACGAGCCGTCCTCCCTTCACCAGCCTCCTCTGAGTAGAGTAGATGATACAAAGTATGACATGATCTTCACAAAACTCAATCCATATTGTGTGGTTTGTCCTCAGGGAAGCGTCACTGTTTGGGCGAGCATCTGGCCAGGATGGAGATGTTCCTGTTCTTCACCACCATGCTGCAGCGCTTCCACCTGCAGTTCCCCCCTGGCACAGTGCCAAGCCTCACCCCCAAACTGGGCATGACCCTGCAGCCGCTGCCTTACTCCATCTGCGCCGTCCGCAGGCAGCAGTGACAGATTCTCAGACTGCGCAGCCCGAAGGGGCGGGGTGTTGGGGGTTTAGTTAGAACAGAACAGGGGTCTAGAGCTTGGACTCCTACCCTGACCTCCAGGGTCTGAACTCTAGTGTTTTACACAGAACTGCTAGAATTCTAAACATCAGCCGATAGTGGTTTCTGAGCAATTGCATGTTTGCACAGCACCATTTGCAAAGTCAAAGGATCACCAGAAATGTTACTGGCAAGATCCTGAAATATCAGGTGGAACTTCTCAGTAAGTTTAATCGAGAAGATAAGAAGTGTGAATATTTAACAATACACGCACACATATACTATGAATTAACCTTGAATTAGAATTGACTTTTATCTGTGTCTTTATAATCAAATGTCTCATCTTCCCTGCGGGATTACATCAATGATTGACAGGATGGACCTCTATGATGGTTCACAGCCCTGTCTTCTCTCTCTCAGCCTGCCTAAATGAGAAATGGGAACATTACCCACTGGGCACACACTGGTTGAATCATTGTTTCCACGTCATTTCAATGAAATTACATTGAACCTACGTGGAATAGACGTCTGTTCCCAGTGGGTAGTTTCAGCTGTTTCTACAGCACAATGAAAATAGTGAAAATAAGTAGACTATCAGCCAGCCTTTCCTAGAAGGCTCTGGACATGGTGTTTAGTCTGGATCAGCGCCATATCAAGCAGTCTGAACTAACAATGAACCCGATCTCTAGGGATTCTTCCATGGAAAAGCCTTCTCTCAGAAAGCTACTGCAATATCCGTTGAAAATGTCTTTATGTGATACTGTCCTTCAAGTCAATTTTACTTTTGTCTATTACGGTCATACTTTGTATTAAGAACAATGCCATTTTGGTGCTCTAGTGACCTTTTTTACAATGTTTATAGTGTACCTTTCCTAAGAGCAAGTTACACCTTTCCTAAATTACATATGTTATATCACACTTGTTCTTTTTCTTCAACATGCTGACAGTATTTCTCTCAATAGGTTATAGGTCTATGTTCTCTCCAAAAAATCTTCCTATCTAAACTACAGTACAGGACTAGTCAGACTTGGACTGTTGCAGTGAGCCGACAGAATGTGTCCAGACTGGGTCGTCCAGGGATACACAGACACAGCCATTATAAATAATCTTCATGAGGTTGGAGCTGAGCCTGGGGGGGCGTCACCCATTTCCTTAAGTGACCTCTCACTTCTACTCTTTACTCAGCAGACCAAAGGTCTGGAACAAGACTCCAATGCAATGCTGTGCATACATCAGACTTACTGGGTAATATTTCATATTGATTTAATGTCTCCGGCTATTTTTGGCACCCAGCATACCTCTACCTACTAACTGCACTTCTCAGAAAGTTATGCTGAGGTAGACAGACACTACCAAGTCGCCTGGATGAGTGCCTTGTCTGTGTGCCTTGTCTGTGTGCATTGGAAATATTAAAACTGTGACATTGCAGTCATTTCAGCAAACATCAGTGTTCCAACTGTGGTTGTCAGCAGGAGGATCTAAACACTTTAAGGGCAAAGTTAGAGTACAGTTACATTCAAGGGGATTTTTATGCCACACTCACACACACAAACAGTTACAATTGAGTAGGTGTGTGTGTGTGTATGTATCAATAAAATCATTTGAGAGAACAGTTATTTTAGGGATGGTGTTTTATGACAGCTATAAATAACAAAAATCAGTTTCCCCACAATTTTGATATGGTTGAACAATTACAACAGACATACATATCTCAATGCTACAAAAGGGTAACAGCCATTCATAGACGCTTTTATGACAAGAACATTAGAGGACACTGTGGTTCATGAGACTGCACAGTGACAAGCCAACAAACTTTTACAACATAATGAGCCATACAATGTGGGGGGAGGTGGCTGGAGGTTGTAGAGGCATCACAATTCGCCATCAGAACTTAAGTAAGAGACGCAGTGTCGCTCATCCGAACGGACTGAAGGGCCACAGTTAGGAGTCGTGAGCTCTCCTCCACAACACCTCTGCTGGGCCGCACCGGCATCACTTTGAGCCTGCTGTGGGCCAACCATAACAAGCCCAGTGTATGAGGGCCCAGAGGCTGGGCAGTGGACAGTGAGCAGGGACAGTTTGGTACTGGTTGGGTGGATGGGTGGACTGAGTAGACAACACAGAGTTAATAGAGATTACCAAAAGAGAGAAAGTGGTTACGATAAGGAGCAGGGAGACACTGAACCCAAAAGAAAAACACCAAACCCCACAGTTCCACATCTGTAGTATTAGATACAAACTCTGGAAACAGGATGATAATTACAGGGTCTCAATGTACAATATATGTCAGATGTGTGTAGAAAACAGATGCATTCTGTTGATTAATTAAAAATATAATATATTTATACAGTATATTTATATGCAGATATTATTTGTGCAGAGGCTAAACACTTGTTTGGTAGTAAAATGTGCACATTTATATATATATTTTTTGTCTTTAAATATAGTAGCTTGATTTACACTGCCTACTTCCTTCTCCAGAGAAAATGACTTGATACGGTGAAAAGTGAGTTCGGCTTGCAGGTCTGCCATCTCTTTCATTAAACTCTTTTCTAGTGGAATGCCTAGAGTTTTTACAGACAGAAATATAGAACTATTAGTATTAAACCGTCTTATGGTACAGAGAATAAGACAATATAAAAACAAAACCAAAGTGAAGGTGAAACCCTGGATCACGTAACTTCTTTACGCACTGGCCTGGTTGTGGGTTTGGCAAAGATCTATAGTTTTTGTCTAAACATCAGTGTCTGTAGAATGACTGAAATGAAATGAAGAGGTTAGCTAGACTGAGTATGTGTAAAAACAATGCCAACAGCAATGCACTCAAAAACATCTTTACCTATACTGGTACATGAATAATCATGGGATTTTACTGTACAAAACGTTGCCTTGCTGCAAACAGGTCTTTTGCAGTCAACTGACAATCAAGGATCCAAATTCTACAGTGAGGTCTTTAGAAGATCAAGCCAACGGCGCCACCAGCGGGGCAGAGGAGTTGGACAGAAACACAGGACATACTTTGCTCTATCACAGAGGAGCAGTTCAATTGCTTGAATGTGTTTGTTTTTCAAGTTGTTCATACAAAGCTTAAAAACTATTTAAATCACCGAGATTTAATTATCTTTGTTTTAAAGTCAATTACTTAAATTCTTGCAAAATAATGATTCAACTTCACGAGAATCCTGAGTAACCGTGAAAAAATAGATATAATCAAAAGAAAAAAACAGCACTCCATTGGAACAACAGAGAACATCTCATCTCCGATAACATTTCAATGACTGGCGACCAAGCGTTCCTGAAGAAAACACACACATACACACGCTCACACCAACTAAATTAAACCAACAAAAAAAGAATGAAACATAAAAGGCAGGTGGTACACATGAATAAAAGGCATCAAAAACGATGCAGGTATAATGCTCATTTTCAGTCAACATTTCCACAATGTCTCTGTGACTGAGTCAGTGATACAGTGTTTGTGTCACCAGCAAGGGGAAAGGACTGCACAGACCAACCTAGGGTCTGGACCAGGGGACTCAGTAAAGGTTCAGACAGGCACATTTGATATATAGATCTAGAATATTCCTGACAGTGAGCCTGAAACAGTCTCAGTCTCTTGTCTTTCCACATTTGAACTGTTCGCTTTGGTAACGGATGTCAACCACGTCAAGGTGTTTTTTTTTCTTTCATTTGAAATAATAGGATTTGTTTTAGTACCTAAGGGAGAGTTAAGTGCTCTGCGTTCAAGGCAGCATTACAGTCAGATCACCATGGAGGGCACATCCAGACCCTTTTCCTCTCTTCCTCTCCACACCAGTGTCCTCAGCTCTGGTGTTTGTTCTTGGTCTACTCTCCATGTGGTGAAAGTGCATAGGAGTGGGGTTCCCACCATTGCAGCAAGGATCCCCTCACAGTAGTAAGGCCTTCAAAACAACATGACTGCATTAGCGTGTCGGCACAGTGACAATTTCAACGTGTGGAGATCCAGCAGGGTCATCCTGTGTGTGTATGTGTTTGTGTATATGTCTATAATATGTGTGTGTATAAATGTGTGTGTGTATGTATGTGTTGTGTGTATAAATGTGTGTGTGTGTGTGTGTGTGTGTGTGTGTGTGTGTGTAAGAGGGAGGAGTTGAAGGACTTTCTCCTTCACTGTTCCGCCCTTCCCAAGCATCCTGGCTCTGTCCCTCCTCTTCCTCTTCTTCATCTTCCTCCTGCTACTGGCGCTCCTCTCCTTCCTCCTCCTCCTGAATGACCTGGATCTGGTCGTCGGAGGGCAAAGGGGACAGGCTGGGAGGCAGGCTGTCGGCCTGCTGCCTCTCCTTGCTCTTCTCCTCCTCCTCGATAGTCTTCTTCCACACCTTGTGGTTCTCTGTCAGGTGCTGCATGATGTTGCAGAACAGCCGACGCCGGCCGTTTCTCCTTTCTGCATGGGACAACACACAAAAAAGGATTTAACATCCCATAGCTTTTTAGTCGCAATAGCAAGGATAAAAAAACGTCCTGCTCTTGATGGAAATGTTAAATGCTCAAAGTTAAAATGATAAATGTGTCAACTCATGATCATATATCAATTCAGAATGATAGAACGGTAGAAAACTACGTCTTACTTGGTTTGAGCTCCTCCTCCAGCTCGTCTTCATCAGTCTCTGTGTCCTCCACCTGCTCTTCCTCATCCTCATCGCGCTCCTCGTCGATCCAGTAGCCAGGGAGCAGGCCAGCGGCGTCGTACGAGTTGCAGAGCGGCCCCACGATGTGTGTGATAAAGGACTCCTGCAGCTTGGCCAGCTGGGGAGAAGAGCGGTCCATGAAGGGGCTGATGGGTAATCCCAAAGTGGCTTCCTCATCTCCCTGTAGATGATAGACAGACAGGCAGACAAACATTTTCACAAATTTGTCAATTAAGATTGTTTTATTCATTAATCTAATTTAACTTAACTTCCTAAATGGATAAATGTGACATTTTGTTGATTCTAGCAGTGACAGACAGCAGAAAATGAAGCAACAGTTCTGGGTAGGCTATGTCAGTGTTTTCCAATCCTGGTCCTCCAGTAGATACAACAGTACACATTTTTATTGTAACCCTGAACAAGCACATCTGATTCAACTTGTTAACTAATCATCAAGCCCTCAATGAGTTGAATGAGGTGTGCTACAACCAAAATGTGTTCTGTTGGGGGTACTGGAGGACCAGGGTTAGGAAACACTGGGCTATGTGATATGTGAAGCAACAGTTCCAGGTATGTGATACTGTATAACAGGATGGCATGGCATAGCATTACATTGCTAACCTGACATGTAGGCCATGCTGAGTGGAGGATTTCCATACCTGCTCATAAAACTCATTGACAATGCCTTCTGTCCACTTGAGGTGCAGATCGCGCCCTTTGGCCGGCCCGTTGATGTCTGCCAGCTTAATGCAGACTTGGCACACCAGCAGCCGGTCATTCTCATTAGTCCAGTCGATTCCTGGACTGTTCACATCATTCACCTATTTATAGCAACACAAACATTCACACAGTGATGATGACTGCCAGGTTCCTCATTTCTAACAGAAATCCAGCATGTTCCTTTAAGTATCAACTCTATTAGTCATAAAGATAAGACGTATTGTTATTGCCTTTGCCAGTATCGAAATGACAGGAAAAACAAAGTATTAACCGAATGGAAACAGATTTTCTGAAAATGTGAGGTTTGTCATCATCATGTCAAACCTTTGAATTGAACTCGGCGAGGAAGTCAAAGTGCTTCTTCAGGTCTGTGGCGAGGATGGCCTCGATGACCAGGAAGCGAAAGCGTTTGAACTCCACGTGGTCCAGGTTGGCCAGGAAGTTGAACTCTGGCCGGGACAGGTAGAGGCTCCAGGCCGACGCTGCGTGGTGGTTCTCCAGGACAGAACGGTCATTATACAGCACCGCCTGGGGAAAAGAGGGATGAGACGAAGGTAGAGGAGAAGTGGATGAGGGAAGAAGAGAGAGTAGGAGGAAGGGTAGGTCGAGTGGAGAGGGACACGGGTGGGTCAGAGGACAAGAAGAAGAAAGGAGAGGGTAAAATAGGAAAGAGGTTGAAGAAGGGAATGTGAAAAGAGGGAGGGGTGAGCAGGTGAGAGGAATTGGGGTCAGTGTGCTTCAGACTAAATAATGCAGCCGGTCTAGACATGGTGGACAGGTGGGTGATAGACTGACTGTCAACATACTGTTAATCAATATGTTAGCGTGGAGCTGCGTTAGTGCCTACGAGGAAGGCATGGCCCATATGTCAGGTTAGCAATGTAATGCAATGCCATGCCATCCTGTTATACAGTATCACATACCTGGAACTGTTGCTTCACATATCACATAGCCTACCCAGAACTGTTGCTTCACATATCACATGGACCAGGGTTAGGAAATACTGGGCTTCCAGTACCCCCAACAGAACACAGTTTTGTTGTAGCCCTGGACAAACACACCTCATTCAACTCATTGAGGGCTTGATGATTAGTTAACAAGTTGAATGAGGTGTGTTTGTCCAGGGTTACAATAAAAATGTGTACTGTTGGGGGTACTGGAGGACCAGGGTTGGAAAACACAACCTAGACAGTATGCACAGTGCTATAATAGGTCCTGAAAGTGCAAAACACTATTTATACAGTGGTATAGTTTGTTTGCCAACCTTTGCCATAATGTTGTAGCAAGAAAAGGAATTAGCTAAATTCTCAGGATTTGTGGGAACCTTTCCCTGACATGTGAACTAAGTGTAATATTATACCAGTCCCGCTCTTCATTGCTTTTACCATGAGATCCAAGGCTGATTAGAACCTGTCTATGTAGAAGCTTTTAGGCCAATAAAGATCTCATCTATGAGTCACAGGGACAAAATTAATGCTGTCTGTGACACAAGCACAACACTTCCCCTTTCCTAGGACTTAACAGCATGTGGGAACACAAATGGGAACACTTACTGAAGTGACGGGATAGGTTGAACTTTCTCTTCCTGATACAGGTTTTACTGTTGAACAGGTGTGGGTTTGCTAGCTGAGATGGTAGAGCAGTGGCTTGGGGATAACAACACTTACCTGAGCTGCGTTCGTGGCTACGAGGAAGGCGTTTGTGCGCCCGGGGTGGTCATAGTCATGCATGGCAGCTGCTACATATAGTGCCATGAGTTCCAGAGCAGGGATGTTCCACGCCAGGCAGCCGTAGTTGTCGTCAGAGATGGACGAGCTCTTGGAGGAGGCGTACGATACCCGGCCCGGCGAGATCCCACTGTCTGAATCTAGAGAGAATACACAGACAGCAGCTTTCAGCAACGACATACTGGGACCTTACACCGACACTACATCATAACTGGAGTTTACTGGCAAAGACTTGACTGTGTTATGAAGTGAAAACAGGGAACTAGTGTCACATTAAGAACAAAGTATGTAGAGTAGGAATTCTACAGGCAGGTTAAGTTGGTGGCCCAGTGAGTGACTCAGACTACTGCACTCCATTTGAAAAATGAAAAGGGCCAAAATAAGCCCTAAACACGCTGAGCTCAGCACAGACAGATCTCTATCACGACAGAGGCTTGCTCACCACCCCATCTCCCCTCTCTCTTCCTCTGTTTCTCCACCCTTCCCTCCCCCTCTCTTTATCAGAAGACAGCTGCTTCTCTGGCAGCTACTGAAGGATCAGTCAGCAAGCCAGCCTTAAATCATTTCCGATGGATCAAGGATGCAGTTCATAAAATATAATTAGCAGGGACGGGACTGGGGATCCTGGCATTTTAAACTAAACCATCTGGTGTCTGCCGAGTAAAGGCCACACACTACAGGAATGCCTATACTGGTACATCAAGAGGCTAACTATACAACTAGAAAAGTCTCTTTCCTAAGGAAAATGTGTGCTTGCTAGCATGTCTTAAAGTATTTATGGTTGTGAAAAATACTAATGGTACTGACTGGTTATAGTAGAAAAAGTAGCTAGATGGGAGAATTGAATGATTGATTGAATAACCTACCCTGAACATGTGAAAGTTGGTTTGGCATCTCTAGCTTTAACAGTTCAAGAGTTACTATTATTGTTGGTTGGTTATTAAATGCCAATTTATGCTAATTTTAATTGTTACAGTTTACAAAGCTTTTAAGTGGTTTTAATGTATGTACCTGTAATAGTTATACATTTGTTTTATTTTATTTCACCTTTATTTAACCAGGTAGGCCAGTTGAGAACAAGTTCTCATTTACAACTGCGACCTGGCCAAGATAAAGCAAAGCAGTGCAACAAAAACAACCACACAGAGTTACACATGGGATAAACAAACGTACAGTCAATAACACAATAGAAAAATCTCTGTACAGTGTGTGCAAATGTAGTAAGATTAGGGAGGTAAGGCAAAAAAATAGGCCATAGTGGCGAAATAATTACAATTTAGCATTAACACTGGAGTGATAGATGTGCAGATGATGATGTACAAGTAGAGATACTGGTGTGCAAAAGAGCAAAAACAAAGAAATAGCAATATGGGGATGAGGTAGTTGGGTGTGCTATTTACAGATGGGCTGTGTACAGGTACAATGATTGGTAAGCTGCTCTGACAGCTGATACTTAAAGTTAGTGAGGGAGATATAAGTCTCCAAAAAGAGCAGTAGCATTTGAAATGAATACCACTGTGTTCTCATGGTTGAAATTAAATCCATTAAGCGTTATGCTAATTTATTATATATGAAAATAGTTTATTGTTTATGAAGGTGTGTTAGAGAATTTTAAGTTAGGATAGCCTGAATGTTTTAAAGTTGGTAACTTTATTTTGCTACCACTGTATTTCTATGGTTCTCATTCAAATCCCATGTTAATTAATTCAGTTGAATAAGTATAGATGGAAAGATTGATCGTTTGACTGATTGATAGGATAGCCTGAACATGAGAAAGTTTGTTTGTTGTCTATAGCTTGAGACAAGCTGGAGGAGGAGGGGCTATAGGAGGACGGTAGGAGGAGCTATAGGAGGATGGGCTCATTGTAATGGCTGTAATGAAATTCATGGAACGGAGTCAAACATGTGGTTTCCATATGTGTGATATGTTTGATATTGTTCCATTAATTCCATTCCAGCTATTGCAATGAGCCCGTCCTCCTATAGCTCATCCCACTAGCCATCACTGCTGTTGGTGGGTTATTTTAAACTAATGTCGCTAATTTAAATAGTTCACTTGGAAAATGCTTAAGTTGTTTTAATGTTTGTAGTTGAAATGGTTAAAAAGCATTAGCAATTAAAATGTCTACCTCTGTGTTATTATGGTTGGCAATGAATCCATGTTTTGTAAATCTATGCAAATTAAAATGGCTTATAGATTATAAAGGTTTTAAAGAAGTCTGAACATTTTAAAGTTGGTCTTGTAGATCAATTTGTTATAATTTTAAAAGTATAAATCGTATAAAGAATCTGTTTAAAATCTAAGTAAGGTTAGTCTGAACATCTCAACATTGGTTTAGCATTGATAGCTTAAACGGTGAAAGAGGAGATAGGTCTCACATTTTTGACATTGAAATGCATTGGAGATCATATTAAATATTGTTGTAGTTAAAAAATTATCAATGATATAACAAATATGTTGTCAAGAAATCTAAGTTGGGGCAGTTTGCACATTTGGAAGTTGGTTTTGTGTTAAAAGCTTCAATCGTTTAAGCTCTAGAGTGTGCGGAAGAAATCAAATAAGAGTATGTAAGAAATCTAGAACGGTCTTGCCTTCAGCAAGCACACTAATAATAGGAAGTATGTATGAAATCTACAGTGGTCTTGCCTTCAGCAAGCACACTAATTATGCTAATAAATATGTGGCATATTGTGGTATATTATAGTAATAAATGAGGGCTTGGGGAAGTCCAGAGCTATACCGACTGAGGCAAAATGAAATAAAGGGAACAGAAATAGTGCTACCTGTGTCACTTCCTGTCACATGCTCGTTGTGGATCTGCTGGAACCCTGGGACAGGCCGGGTAGTCAGGTACCAGACAGCATGGAGCACGTCAGTGGCATGGACCCGGTTATGATCTGAATGAAGGCAGAGATTCACACAGGACATCACACATCAGTCACAGTAATACTTCACCACATCATGTACATGAGGTAGAAGCTACTATTACATATGATGGTGCATGTCTGCATGTCATGCTGTATGTAGTGAACTGTAGGCATATTATGGGGATTCATGGTTAGTTTCTAGACCTGGGTAAATAATTTCAAATAATACTTGAAGTGGGCATAATTTAGCTGCCTGGAATAGTCTAAACTAGCGTAATTCATCTAAATTAAGCGCCATTCAAATACCTTCATGTTATTTTTTATATATATTTATTAACCCCCCTTTTCTCCCCCAATTTAGTCATATCCAATTACGATCTTGTCTCATCGCTGCAACTCCCCAACGGCTGGGGTGAGGCGAAGGTCGAGCCATGCGTCCTCCGAAACATGACCCGCCAAACCGCGCTCCTTAACACCCGCCCGCTTAACCCAGAAGCCAACTGACGACCGAAGTCAGCTTGGAGGCGCCCGGCCCGCCACAAGGAGTCGCTAGAGCGTGATGAGCCAAGTAAAGCCCCCTCAGCCAAACCCTCCCCTAATCCGGACGACGCTGGGCCAATTGTGCACCGCCTTATGGGACTCCAGGTCACGGCCAGTTGTGACACAGCTTGGGATCGAACCCTGGTCTGTAGTGACGCCTCAAGCACTGTGATGAAGTGCCTTAGACACGCTGCGCCACTCGGGAGGCCCATACCTTCATGTTTTTCACCCAGGTCTGATCATTTCTACATCTGACTAGACAATACAGCATGTGTTAATATGGGCTTTGTGCCTGGACTGAAGAAAGCGTAGGCAGCACTATACTCACAGGGAATATCCCTATAGCCGTTCTCCAGAGCACAGAAATAGGACATGAACTCCCTCACAGGGATCTTAAACATCTCAAACAGACAAGTGTCCTGGAACAGAGTGTAGGTCACCTGGGGAGAAAGACAACAAATAAAACACCTAGGTTAATTTAAAACCCAAATATATTATTTTTGGGGACATTAACCAAGTAATTCCCCTCAGACACAGACAGTGAGACACTGGGAGAACACAGAGTACTCAAAACAGCACATAGAGAAATCACCAAGAACACCATGAGCATTCAAGACATCATTCAGTCAAATAGCAGTAATGGGGTTCATACTATTATCAACATTTAAACCAATCATTCAAGTGAGTTTCTCCAACTAAATACATTCAATGGCTGCGTCACAAAACTACTCTTAGGCCTATGGGCCCTGGTCTAAATTTGTGCACTATATAGGGAATAGGGTGCCATTTGGGATACAGCCCAGGTGTTGCTTATTCAAATATTATTGATGTAACACAGTGGTTCCCAAACTTTTTATAGTCCCGTACCCCTTCAAACATTCAACCTCCAACTGCGTACCCCCTCTAGCACCAGGATCAGCGCACTCTCAAATGTTGTTTTTTTGCCATCATTGTAAGCCTGCCTCACACACACTATATAAAACATTTATTAAACATAAGAATGAGTGTAAGTTTGTCACAACCCGGCTCGTCATTCAAGCTGTCAAGCATTCCCTTGGCAGCAAGAGCCTCTCAGTGGATGCTGCAGTGTACCCAAGTGGCGTCGGGAGCAACTGCTTGCACACGCGTTACCACTCCACTATGTCTTCCTGTCATGGCTTTTGCGCCATCAGTACAGATACCAACATGAGCAGCAGCTACGTTTGGCTAAATAAGGACCGTTAGTGGAATTCCCCGCAAGAGAGTAACGATTAATGTGATTGGATGTTAATTATTTGACTAGGCTACCTGTATTTGACATTGTGTTGTTATTTCTCTGAACACTAGATGGTTTCATTTTATTTTTGGCAGTGAAACAAGTCTACTCAGGCAAGACAAAAACCTCACCCAAATGTATAGCCCCGTTGGAAAATATAAATGGACTGTTTGAAAATGTGAATAATTTTTTTTTTTATAAAAGAATTATAATTAAAATGTGAATCACATTTTTATTTGGAGTACACCCGACGGCATTGCCCCAGCTTGGGAATACCTGATGTAACAGATCATGGTCGTAATGACAGACAGATGGTTGCTATATGGTTGGTATGTGGTTGTACTGACGTAGCTGAGTATTCTTCCTGTCTTCCCTCCTGTTCTGTCCATCAGGTCAAAGATCTGGAAGTTCCAGCTGTTGATCTTCTCCATGAGTTCCTCGTGGTTCTCCAGCAGGGGGGTCTAGTCTGAACTCACCCTACAGGCAGGAGAGGACCACAGCACACACACATTTTAAGACACACACACGTTTAGATAAACACACACATACACGCATGCAAGCATGCAGGCAGACAGATACGCACGCATGCACACACGCATACATATTAAAACACTCTCACACGCATCATTAACACACATACATTAACACACACACATAGCACACATTAAAACACACACAACCACACTATCCAAAAACACCACATCGCAAATCTTATGAATCTCATTCCTCTGTTAAGGGGATGAAAGCAGGCTCCAGACTGACTATGTATGCATTGCTTTTGAATAATTCACTTTTGAATTACCCCACAGAATCCTCAGATGAACCCTACACAGTTGTCTTAACAGCTGGCTTGATTTAACAAGGCTTGGTTTGTCCAATAAAGAAAGTGAGAGCACAGCCCAAGTAAACGGCGGGGGCATTCCAGGACAGATCAACACTACCCCCCATCACACTGGATTTACACGGCTGGTAGATACAACACACTGAAAGAAAAGCACCCAATGAGTGTCTGAGGAAAACCTTTACTGTGTTCCCAGAACTAACTAGAGGACACATCCTATAGCTAGCTACTCTGTTACATGTGTTGGCCTGAGTATGTTCTCACTCAGAGGGAGTCTCCTGGTTGGGATAGTTTAGCGGCAGCAATGCTACACACAGGAAGGCTAACGAACTCTGTAAGGTGTTGGCACTGACTGAGACATATCCCTTCAAAGCTACATATCCCTTCAGGGCTACAAAGCCCTTCAAAACGTAGCCAGCCTTTGTTTCTTACGTCTGCAGCGCGGGGATGTTAGCCTAGCAGTAGGGTGCATTGACACAGGGCAACACAGAGTAAAATGACAGAGCCAACACAATGTATTTTAATGGGGAAGGTGCGTTGGAGTAGCGGAGGGGAGGCGTGTCAGGTTGCATGAGGTTGTGCTAAACAACGCACTACCAAAACACTCTCAAAAAGGTACATAGCTCATACTCCTCCATTAGCTTGTGTAGGAATGCACCCTTAGCATACTGTAGAACTGCGTACCCCTGTTTCCTGAGTCTGCTGCTCTGTGGTGGGGCTCTTCTCCTCCTCGTCTGTCTGGCCCCGGCTCCCTGCGTCTGGATTCCTGTCCCCCGTCGACTCGGCCTCCACACTCTCCTCCCTGATCAGTGCCTCCCCCATGAATTCTGACCCCTCACCTGCTGTGGAGGAAACATTACTCTAATGAATTGACTCTCTGGTACACCATGTCCAAATGGTTTTCAGTCATTTGAGAGTGGAAACAGTAAGCTAAGCCATGAGTGTGTGCCCAAAAACACTGTGCAGCCTATGTCTGTACAACATACTTCCATTCCTGTTAATGATGCTGGTGAGTTTGTGGTGTGAGAATGAGGCTACATTCCAGCAGGTGTCATACCTGAGCGTCTGCGCTGGGCCTCAGCGTGACCAGTGAATGGCAGATGTCCCTCCCCTGCCTCCATACTGGACATGTTCTTCAGCATCTGACGACCACAGCTAGAGGGTGAGCAGAGGGACAAACACAGCCCCCATCATCATCAACACACATGGTGAAATGCAACTCTACTCTACAGCTGGCTCTACAACACCAGGAGATAATGGAGGGGGTAGGGGAAGGGGGTAGTAGATTGCCCTACCTGGTGCACAGGGCTGCGGGGCTGCGGTAGGGCCCCTGGAAGTCAGGGGAGCTGAGGATGTAGCCCAGGGGCTTGTGCAGGTTGACGCTGGGCTTGGTGAGGAAGTCAGCCGTGTCGGGGAACTCCACCGGGGGGCGCGTGACCTGGGAGGAGAGACCTCCCCCTTGAGGACTGTGGCTGGGGGAGCTGACAGGACTCAGACTGGGGGACGCACCTGTAGAGTGAGAGAAATAGGAGGGAGAGAAATGAGAGAGAGAGCAAGATAGTCAAACAACTTAAAAACACATTCCACTTCCACACAGTATATCAAACCTGTGTGTACAGTAAATCCTTATGGTCTCACCTGCTCTCCTGGGCCCGGCATGGTAGGTCAGGGTCACAGAGGATGACCTCTGCTTAGGGATGGTCAACAGGTTAGCATTGGGCCCATTGGACAGAGACCCCGTGCTGGAACACACACAACATGGCACTTACTGCTAGAACTAATGAGACAACATCAGTTAAAATGCTTTCATATTTAATGTACACCATTATAAAGATGAACTGTTTCACACCCGCTCTTATGTATAAAGATGAACTTAGAGAAATGTTATATAGCATACAGTAACACTAATTATATGACTCTTTTGGTGCTCAAAGTAAGACAATGAACATCAATGTGGAAAATGTATCCTCGAAGAAGACAAAGATCCCTAAAAGATCAAAGATCCCTAAAAGATCAAGTGAGTCATCTAAACATTGTTGGAACAAAGAGAATGAAGGAATGTTATGGTCATTATCTGTTAGGCATATCAGCTTACAGAGCTTGATCACTACTGCCCCCAGTGGATATAAAGGGGAACCACATCTGCAGGGAGTTTAATCAAAGACACATGGTAACAAAGAATGTGTTGCTGAGGGAGGGCCTGCTTGTTCATATCAGGGTAAAGATGGGGAGTGTGCCATGTTGAAAATGACCTGACCTTGAAAGACATTCTCCAGTACTTTTGAATACCTTTTAGCCAGTAGTTCTGAAAGTAGTGCCTGCGTGCAAAAAGGTTGCAAGTTCAATTCCCCGAGCTGACAACGTACAAATCTGTCGTTCTGCCCCTGAACAGGCAGTTAACCCACTGTTCCTAGGCCGTCATTGAAAATAAGAATTTGTTCTTAACTGACTTGCCTAGTACATTTTTTTTTTATAAAAAAATAAAATGTAGGGAAAATGGCACCACATAGCTTCTAGAAAAAGGTTGTTTTCAAACTAGGGATTTCATGGGTAATTGAGGTAAAACAGTAATTCTGTATGTATGTATGATCTACACATTGACACATCCAGCCGAAAGCGTGAGGTTTAAAAAATACTTACTAGTCGCCAAATTACCGGGGCATGTCTTTAACTTTTAACATGGTGTCTGAATTCTGTCCCACTTGTGTGTCATCGCACCTGGTCATATTGTAATCAGGGTGTGTGTGTGGTAATGTTGAGGTCAAGGTGTGTGTGGTCGTACCTGGTCATATTGAAGTCACTGTGTGTGTGTGGTAATGTTGAGGTCAAGGTGTGTGTGGTCGTACCCGGTCATATTGAAGTCACTGTGTGTGTGTGGTAATGTTGAGGTCAAGGTGTGTGTGGTCGTACCTGGTCATATTGAGGTCAGGGTGGGGTCCCAGTCTCTTGCCGTTGTTGCGTTCCCAGCGGGAGGAGGCCGACTCCAGAGGGGGGAGAGGGGAGGAGGTGGAGCCGCGGCGGAGTTGGGGGGTGGGCAGGCTGTTCCTGCTGCTAAGACCCTGGTGTGTGTTACATTATGGTCAATGATGCTATAGCACAGTCATAGGCAGATCTATATTCAGTGCACCACCAGGTTACATAGAGTAGAGCAGGTGTACAACTAAAAACAACAAAACTAACTCTGGTGAACACACAGAAGAGGAACCTTCATTATGAGGATAAGATATCATGTATAAGTGGATAATGTGTTAATGGATAATGTGTTGGCCTGCTAGTCTCAGCAGGCTTCTGTCTGTGTGTTAGTTATGACCTGCTAGTATCACATTCAGAAGGCTGCTGGAGGGCCCACCTTCAGGGGCTTCCTGTCGCCCCTCTCTGCAGGGTCCTCCACCTCGGTACAGGGGTAGAAACCTGGGAAGGGGGTGAAGGGGTTGACCCTGGGCCGACAGGAGCCAGAAAAGGTCCCCATGAGGCTGCTGACGCTGCGCAGGGACGAGACGGTGTGTGGCGACAGGGACGAGTCCATCAGCAGGTCAGACACCATGTTCCTGGCCTCGTTGATGACCGACAGGTCCACTCCGTTACCGCTTACCGCTCCCTGGGGACACGGAGGAGACAAGGGGACACATGTCAGAGATGGCTCATTCAGCAGAGCACAACACAAACATACAGTAGATACTGTACTAAAGAAGACAGCCTAGTGTCCTTTCCTCATTCCTTTACACTGTTCCTAATGAACCAAGATTGGATTTAAATGACCAAACACAAAACCCTCTGAAGAAGAAATTCCTTCTTAATTGCCATTTTGTCCTTAACTATGGATTTATGAAGAAAGTTAAGCGAAGTTGCTATTTCTCAAAAGATTATTGGAAATGTTCTTATGTTAGTTCTTATGTTTATCCTTAAGCAAAAATTAAGAAGAAATGAGATGCTTGAAAATAAAGTTATTTAATTTCTTCTTGGAATTCCCAGATAGCTAAACCCTTCGTCTTAAACACATGGCAGTGAAAGAATATGCTAATGAATGAAAGACAGCTAGCTAGCTGGGTTGCCTATGACAATAATCTTAAGATAGTTAAGAAGTTCGTAAGAAGACATCTGAGAAGTTCATGAGAAAATCATGAATTATTAAGACATTTGAGGATCTGCACTTCTTTTTCTTCTTTTTAAGAAGCTTCTTAAGTTTTTGCGTAAAAAGTGTTTAGTGAATCTGGGCCCAGGACACCTACAGGTATCACACATACGCAGGTAGACTGCTGGCCCCATTGTGATGGGGCTGGTTTGTCACTCCTCCTCTTACAGCAGTGGAGGGTAGTGTGAAGGGCAGACAGGCTCGGTGCTGAGCTCATGGCATTGATGCTGGGTAATTGAAAGGTTGTTTGGACCAGTGATGTCAGTAATAAAGTGGTGCTGGCTGGGCATGGTGCGGTGCTGGCAGGGCAAGGTGCGGTGCTGGCTGGACATTTTGCGGTGCTGGCTGGGCATGGTGCGGTGCTGGCTGGGCATGGTGCGGTGCTGGCTGGGCATGGTGCTGGCTGGGCATGGTGCGGTGCTGGCAGGGCATGGTGCTGGCTGGGCATGGTGCGGTGCTGGGCATGGTGCGGTGCTGGCAGGGCATGGTGCGGTGCTGGCAGGGCATGGTGCTGGCAGGGCATGGTGCTGGCAGGGCATGGTGCTGGCAGGGCATGGTGCGGTGCTGGCAGGGCATGGTGCGGTGCTGGCAGGGCATGGTGCGGTGCTGGCAGGGCATGGTGCGGTGCTGGCAGGGTGCGGTGCTGGCTGGGCATGGTGTGGTGCTGGCTGGGCATGGTGCGGTGCTGGGCCGGGTGCGGTGCTGGCAGGGCATGGTGCTGGCAGGGCATGGTGCTGGCAGGGCATGGTGCTGGCAGGGCATGGTGCAGATGTGTGTGCCTGTGTGTGGAGTAAAAGTGCAGCGCGAGCACTTCCCTGGCCCAGTGACGACAGCTAGGAGGCTGTGTGTATGTCATGACGCTGACGGAGATCCTGCCTGCACCCTTAACCCTCTTCACCCTGCCTATGCTACTGACTGTTGCTGTGCTGATAGACCCCATATAAAATACTAGAGGGTTTGGAGAACTAGGCTGCCTTTTGAAGGCCCGGCTCTGTGGCCACAATGAGTGGTGAGTGATGAATGGGGAAGACGTCAGTCAGAGGAGCACAGCTTCCTGTTGATCTACCTGTACAGCGTGTCTGCAAAACACTGTGGACCCCAACAGGATGACAACACACACATAAGGCACAAGATACACACACACACACACTTCAAACATATATACACACACACACACACACACACACACACACACACACAAAGCTTACAAAAAACACAGATGCTTCCATTTTACGATGCATAAAGTAGACCTAGCATAAAACGTGTGTCAGCGATTTGACAATAAATTGAAACACAAGGCCAGTATACTAGATTAGAAAGATTATGTGGAGGCTCTCCAAAATGTATCGAGATAAATTTGATTTCCTAAAAGGTTGGAGCTAGTTAAAAGATTCACCTCATTTCACCCCTCTACTTATTCATTCCAGCCTCAATTCTTTGAAATATGACTAAATTACAGTGAACTACACTAATACCATTTTTATTCAGTATCCTCTTTTACTTACATTTTGTCAATTCAATGCCCTCTCTGGGAACTATAATTCACATGTGAGGATTCTTGTTACCCTATAAGGGTTGATGATTTATAGTCGTATTCATATTATTCCAATTCATTCCATGGATTAAAAGTAAACTAGGAAATTATCAACCGTAATGTGAATGATAGACTGCACATGTGCTCTAACGGGGATATACAGTATCCAGATGAGTATAGTCTGTCTGTGAGTGAGTGAGTGAGTGAGTGAGTGAGTGAACACTAACCTGATACTGGGGCTTGTACCACTGCTTCAGGTCCCAGTCCCATAGGATCATCTGAAAGAGGGAAACACACATCAGTCAGGAGGCCTTGCTAGGACGTGTGCATGATGATCCAGATGAGGATTGGGAGAATGTCAGATGAAACCAAAATGGAACTTTTTGGTAAAAACTCAACTCGTCGTGTTTGGAGGACAAAGAATGCTGAGTTGCATCCAAAGAACACCATACCTACTGTGAAGCATGGGGGTGGAAACATCATGCTTTGGGGCTTTTTATCTTCAAAGGGACCAGGACGACTGATCCGTGTAAAGGAAAGAATGAATGGGGCCATGTATCGTGAGATTTTGAGTGAAAACCTCCTTCCATCAGCAAGGGCATTGAAGATGAAACGTGGCTGGGTCTTTCGGCATGACAATGATCCCAAACACACCGCCCGGGCAACGAAGGAGTGGCTTTGTAAGAAGCATTTCAAGGTCCTGGAGTGGCCTAGCCAGTCTCCAGATCTCAACCCCATAGAAAATCTTTGAAAGTCCGTGTTGCCCAGCGACAGCCCCAAAACATCACTGCTCTAGAGGAGATCTGCATGGAGGAATGGGCCAAAATACCAGCAACAGTGTGTGAAAACCTTGTGAAGACTTACAGAAAACGTTTGACCTCTGTCATTGCCAACAAAGGGTATATAACAAAGTATTGAGATAAACTTTTGTTATTGACCAAATACTTATTTTCCACCATAATTTGCAAATAAATTCATAAAAAATCCTACAATGTGATTTTCTGGATTTTTTTCCCTCATTTTGTCTGTCATAGTTGAAGTGTACCTATGATGAAAATTACAGGCCTCTCTCATCTTTTTAAGTGAGAGAACTTGCACAATTGGTGGCTGACTAAATACTTTTTTCCCCCACTGTATATATATATAAAAACTAAGCAAAAAAAGAATCGTCCATTTTTCAGGACCCTGTCTTTCAAAGAAAGTGTAAAAATCCAAATAAACTTCACAGATCTTAATTGTAAAGGGTTTAAACACTGTTTCCCATGCTTGTTCAATGAACCATAACAATTAATGAACATGAACCTGTGGAACGGTCGTTGAGACACTAACAGCTTACAGACGGTAGGCAATTAAGGTCAATTATGAAAACTTAGGACACTAAAGAGGCCTTTCTACTGACTCTGAAAAACACCAAGATGCCCAGGGTCCCTGCTCATTTGCGTGAACGTGCCTTAGGCATGCTGCAAGGAGGCATTAGGACTGCAGATGTGGCCAGGGCAATAAATTGCAATGTCCGTACTGTGAGACGCTGAAGACAGCGCTACAGGGAGACAGGACAGCAGCAACGTCGCCTATGGGCACAAACCCACTGACGCTGGACCAGACAGGATTGGCAAAAAGTGTTCTTCACTGACGAGTCGCGGATTTGTCTCACAAGGGGTGATGGTCGGATTCGCATTTATCGTCGAAAGAATGAGCGTTACACCGAGGCCTGTACTCTGGAGCGGGATCGATTTGGAGGTGGAGGGTCCATCATGGTCTGGGGCGGTGTGTCATAGCGTCATCGGACTGAGCTTGTTGTCATTGCAGGCAGTCTCAACGCTGTGCATTACAGGGAAGACATCCTCCTCCCTCATGTGGTACCCTTCCTGCAGGCTCATCCTGACATGACCCTCCAGCATGACAATGCCACAAGCCATACTGCTCGATCTGTGCGTGATTTCCTGCAAGACAGGAATGTCAGTGTTCTGCCATGGCCAGCGAAGAGTCCGGATCTCAATCCCATTGAGCACGTCTGGGACCTGTTGGATCAGAGGGTGAATGCTAGGGCCCTTCCCCCCATAAATGTCTGGGAACTTGCAGGTGCCTTGGTGGAAGAGTGGAGTAACATCTCACAGCAAGAACTGGCAAATCTGGTGCAGTCCATGAGGAGGAGATGCACTGCAGTACTTAATGCAGCTGGTGGCCACACCAGATACTGACTGTTACTTTTGATTTTGACCCCCCCTTTGTTCAGGGACACATTATTCAATTTCTGTGAGTCACATGTCTGTGGAACTTGTTCAGTTTATGTCTCAGTTGTTGAATCTTGTTATATTCATACAAATATTTACACATGTTAAGTTTGCTGAAAATAAAACGCAGTTGACAGTCAGAGGACGTTTCTTTTTTTGCTGAGTATATATTTATATATACACACATGCAGGTATTCATTAATCACAACCAACTATTGTTGTTTTATCATAAGAGGTGAAGTACTTCAACACATGCATCAGTTCTAATACAATAGGTCCACAATGAGAAACATACACTATGTCTAATGCTGTAAAATAGACTTTCTCATTGACCTCTTTAATATTCTACAACTGTTACACTATGTCTAATGCTGTAGAATAGGCTAACAGTTGTAGAATAGGCTAACAGTTGTAGAGGTCAAAGAGGAACAGTCTATTCTACAGCATTAGACATAGTGTAACTGTTGTAGAATATTAAAGAGGTCAATGAGAAACAGTCTATTTTACAGCATTAGACATAGTGTAACAGATGTAGAATATTAAAGAGGTCAATGAGAAACAGTCTATTTTACAGCATTAGACATAGTGTAACAGATGTAGAATATTAAAGAGGTCAATGAGAAAGTCTATTTTACAGCATTAGACATAGTGTAACAGTTGTAGAATATTAAAGAGGTCAATGAGAAAGTCTATTTTACAGCATTAGACATAGTGTAACAGTTGTAGAATATTAAAGGAGGTCAATGAGATTGTGTTGTTACTTTATTCACCTCTAGTAGTTAACCTAAAGTAAACACATGAGGGTATGATAGAATCAGGTCAAACAGCTTACATAGACGAATTAGCAAACTGTGGAGTGCTGTAGAGTGTTATTTAGGCCTACACACAGAAGAGCTATTGTGTCTAACTTATGCCTTTGTAGAAAGGAAAAACACAAAAAGCAAAGCACCACGACCAGCCGACCACAATGAAACGTCAACAATGGTACTCTCAGATCTTATCTATCCCCTATTACGTCAATGACCAGCATTTCCACATGATCTGTCAGAGAAAAGTCCCCAAACAGGAGCTCACAGTCTCACAAAGACAAACTGCTACTATGCCACTAGTGTTAAACTTCCGTTGTCACATACTGGGTCGTAGGTTTACTTACTACACACTGCAACAACTAGATCTACAGTGGTGTTGAATTGATGTGAATTGGTTTATAGATAGACTACCACTTCTGGGAAGAATAAAATAACAGAATCAGTGGATGATCTATAGTCTAGAGAGAGCAGAACTGTCTGTCCTGAAGTAAGTGTCTTGGGAGCAGTCTGCCATCATACTGGGTGATCATTAGGTCTATACATGTCCTCTCAGGTAGGAAGGAACACACAGGTTAGTCGCCATGTTAAACCCAGAGAGAAAACACTCATTCCCTCAAACACTAATTCCCTCAGAGAGCATGTATTCTTTCTACTGGCCACAAGGGTGTGTGCTAGAGGCATGTGGATGGATGGACACTTCAAGGCCTCTGCTCTCTCGTCTAGTCACAGACCACCTCTCACTTAAACACAAAAACACACAGCTAAATAGACAAAGCCCAATCCCAGGCAGTATAAGCCTAGTCATTATGTACGATTGAAGTAGACCAGTATGCACAAAGCTCAACTGTCTGAGAGAACATTAGAACACTGGCATATCATATAATTACACAGTAAATCATTGGTGCATCGTTGATGCTTAAGTGTTAGTTCACTGGTCCACAATGCACTGGAACGTAGTGCAGGGATATGAAAACAACATCCTTTCTGCAACGTAAGAAAGCATTTATTATCCAGTTCTCTTTGTTTCACATAATTGTTGACATGAATCACATTAATCCAACATGTAATCCTCAAAGACATTTGTTTCTTAGCTTTAACTAACGGAGTAAATAAGGATACCTTTGTGATTGCACAGGACCCTTAGTCTAGGTTGTGTGTTCAGTACTGCTACAGAGTGTGAGAGCAGGTGTAGTGAGGAGTGATGTGATACCAGTGTTGTTCTAAATAATCATTCTGAATGAACACAGAAACCAAAGCATTTATGTCAAGGGAATGTCATCCCAAAACATATTTTATCTGCATCAAAAGACACCAGACACAAAGAATACAAGGCTATTAAATAGGTTAGATTGGATGACAAATGTATCTGTGCTGCGCTTCTATGAGAGGCCTCGTTCCTTCCTCTCCAATCAGAGGCAGTTTCATTGATCAGACCGGGATGTTCCGTGTTTGTCATCAGAATCTGTACAACGCGGCCAAACATTTAGTACAGCAAATAAGCACTGCCATGGCAACTAAACAGAGGCCAGCAAACAATGCTCCAAACGTCATGGCGACGGGATGGCGGGAGAGGGCCGGAGGAAAGATCTGTCAGACGTCTGCTTGTTTACAGAGAGAGCGGGCAGAGGAGAGAGAGAGATGGGTCGGAGGGAGGGAGAGAGAGAGTGAGGAAAGAGGGAGATATGAGAGAGAGGGAGTGACAGAGAGGGAGAGAGAGAGGGAGAGAGGCTGCATGGAGTGTAGTGGATGATGCAGTCGAGACATGGTGCTGGCCTGGCTGTCAGACTGGAGCTAGGGAGTGTGTTCCTCAGACACGTGTCCCTGTGACGCTTTGTTCACACCTCTGTGAGCACGCACACACACATGTACGGCCTGTTCATATCTCTCTGTTCGCTCTATGTTCCTCTTCACCTCAACATGCAGTCTCATACGAAAAATGCCAAGCTCTGTTAACACATGATTTGACAGTGAAAGTAACACAGTTCCAGAGACAGGGAATGTGGGTCAACAGCAGAGTTCAATGGCCACAATACACAGGCCTGTTAGCTAGCTACTGTGTGTGTAACAACAACATTATGCACACACACACACCTGCCTAATTACAGATTCACCAGTTTTTAGGTCAAAAGAGAGCATCATGTGTTATTCTTAACAAGAAAGAGGAGGATTGTCATGAGGATGAACACATCCAAGTAGGCTACACATATAAACACACACATGTTTATGTAACATGGTACAATACTGTGTACAACAGTACCAATGCAAATACGGAGGATTGTAAATCAAGCTGTGCTACATCCTCTCCTATTTTAACACAACTCTACTTGTAAATTCAAATGGAGGGAAACATACTGGGACATTCTTATCTGTATGAGAGGGTCACAATGAGGCCTGATGGAGGCCTGATAAAGTCACAATATAGTTACAAAATAGGGCCTGATATAGCTACAATAGTCATAATACAGGGCCTAATAGTCCCAATATAGGGCCTAGTATAGTCCCAATATAGGGCCTAGTATAGTCACAATATAGGGCCTATTATAGTCACAATATAGGGCCTGATACGGTCACAATATAGGGCCTGATACGGTCACAATAGAGGACCTAATATAGTCACAATACAGGACCTAATATAGTCACAATACAGGACCTAATATAGTCAGTCACAATATAGGGCCTGATATAGTCAAAATATAGGGCCTGATATAGCCACAAAAGTCACAATACAGGGCCTAATATAGTTACAATATAGGGCCTAATATAGTCACAATATCAGGCCTAGTATAGTCACAATATAGGGCCTAATATAGTCACAATATAGTGCCTAATATATTCACAATATAGGACCTAGTATAGTCACAATATAAGGCCTGATATAGTCACAATATAGGACCTAACATAGTCACAATACAGGGCCTATTATAGTCACAATATAGGGCCTGATACGGTCACAATAGTGGACCTAATATAGTCACAATACAGGACCTAATATAGTCACAATACAGGACCTAATATAGTCACAATACAGGACCTAATATAGTCAGTCACAATATAGGGCCTGATATAGTCAAAATATAGGGCCTGATATAGCCACAAAAGTCACAATACAGGGCCTAATATAGTTACAATATAGGGCCTAATATAGTCACAATATCAGGCCTAGTATAGTCACAATATAGGGCCTAGTATAGTCACAATATAAGGCCTGATATAGTCACAATATAGGACCTAACATAGTCACAATACAGGGCCTAATATAGTCACAATATAGAGCCTGATATAGTATAGTCACAATACAGGGCCTAATATAGTTACAATATAGGGCCTAGTATAGTCACAATATATAACCTAATATAGTCACAATACAGGGCCTAATATAGTCACAATATAGGGCCTGATATAGTATAGTCACAATATAGGGCATAGTATAGTCAAAATATAGGGCCTAATATAGTCTCAATATAGGGCCTAATATAGTCACAATATAGGGCCTAATATATTCACAATATAGGGCCTAATTCCTAATATACCAGGCTGATCATATGTTTACAGCTCAGGTGGAATGTGGTGAAGTTAGACTGAACAAAAACATGCAATAATTTCTAAGATTTTAATGAGTTCGTTAATATAAAGAAATCAGTCAATTGAAATAAATTCCTTAGGCCCTAATCTATGGATTTCATGACTTGGTCACATATACCTAAAAAAAAAGGTAGGGGGTGTGGATCAGAAAACCAGTCAGTATCTGGTGTGACCACCATTTGTCTCCTGCAGCGTGACACATCTACTTCGCATGGAGTTGATTTTTGGCCTGTGAAATGCTGTCCCACTCCTCTTCAATGTCTGTGCAAAGTTGCTGTATATTGACGGGAACTGGAACAATGTCATACACGACGATCCAGAGCATCCCAAACATGCTCAATGGGTGACATGTCTGGTGAGTATGCAGGCATTGGAAGAACTGGGACATTTTCAGATTCCAGGAATTGTGTACAGATCCTTGTGACATGGGGCCATGCATTATCATGCTGAAACATGAGATGATGGCAGATGAATGGCATGACAATTGGCCTCAGGATCTCTTCATGGTATCAAATTGGCATTCAAACTGCCATCGATAAAATGTAATTGTGTTCGTTGTCCGTATTTATGCCTGCCCACACCATAACCCCACCGCCATCATGAGGCACTCTGTTCACAATGTTCACATCAGCAAACTGATCGGTCACAACACCATACACGCTGTCTGCCATCTTCCCGGTCCATTTGAAACCGGGATTAATCCGTGAAAAGCACACTTCTCCAGCATGCCAGTGGCCATCGAAGCTGAGCATTTGACCAAGTCGGTTACAACACCAAATTGCAGTCATGTCCAGACCCCTAGTAAGGATGACGAGCATGCAGATGAGCTTTGCTGAGACGGTTTGTGCAGAAATTCTTCGGTTGTGCAAACCCAGTCCGAGTGGCTGGTCTCAGACAATCCCGCAAGTGAATAAGCCGGATGTGGAGGTCCTGGGCTGGTGTGCTTACACGTAGGTCTGCTGTTGTGAGGCTGGTTGGACGTACTGCCAAATTCAGTCAGCATTCTAATTGAATGCTCCCTCAATACTTGAGACATCTGTGGCATTGTGTTATGTGACAAAACTTCACATTTTAGTGTACCTGTGTAATGATAATGCTGTTTAATCAGATTCTTGATATGCCACACTTGTCAGGTGGAGGGATTATCTTGGCAAAGGAGATATGCTCACTAACAGGGATGTAAACAAATTTTGTGTATGAAACATTTCTGGGATCTTTTACTTCAGCTCGTGAAACATGGGACCAACACTTTGCATGTTGCGTTTATATTTTTGTTCAGTGTAATAAAAAAAATTCAAAGAAACTTTTCAAAATCTCAAATAGTTCATTGACTGAGGAGACCGAATTTGTTAGGTGTTTTGGTTCTTGGTGTGAGGTGAGGTGGTTGAGGTATTTGTGTGGAGGGAGCTGTGTGTTGTGAGCGGCTGGGAGAGGGGAAAGTATCAGTATGTGGTTTCTCACCTGCCTGCCCCTAGCCCTGGGTTATGGCAGGGAGCCGAATAACTCCACACTGACACGCTACAGCCCTCAACCTGCCATGCCCCACCCCACCCGCCAACCAGGGAACCAGGCAGGGAAGCACACCAAAACAACACCCTATAACAGACCCTGGTCCTGCTGCAACACCAGCCAGGTAGCCTAGTGGCAGGTAGCCTAGTGGTTAGAGCGTTGGACTTGTAACCGGAGGGTTGCAAGTTTGAATCCCCGAGCTGACAAGGTAAAAATCTGTCGTTCTGCCCCTGAACAAGGCAGTTAACCCACTGTTCCCCCGGGTGGCGAAGACGTGGATGTCGATTAAGGCAGCCCTCCGCACCTCTCTGATTCAGAGGGGTTGGGTTAAATGCGGAAGACACATTTCAGTTGAAGGCATTCGGTTGTACAACTGACTAATAATGGTGACTTTGACCTTTGACCATATCCACTGATGGCTGCCTGGCCTTAACTTCTTGGGCATGGGTGCATGAGGTGACCGTTTTGGAGAGCCTGGCGTGCCCAAAGTAAAATGCCTCCCATTTAGGCCCAGAAAATAGGATATGCATATATTTAGTACCATTGGATAGGAAACACAATTTTCCAAAACTGTTAACCATTTGTCTGTGAGTGAATCAGAACGCATATAGCAGGCAAAACCCTGAGGAATTTCTGTCCTGGAAAAAGTGATTTTGACACATTGCTCATTTGGGAACCCCTCCCTATTGAAAATGACCATATATAGGCATATGAATGCAGTACACGTCGCTTCCTTATGATGTCAACAGCCTCGAGACGGTGTTTCCCTCCATTTTGGATGAATTTAGAGCAGAGAAAAACACGAAACAATGAAGACCTCTCTTTCTGAGAAAAGTTCCCGTCGCGAGCGCACGAGAAGTCACGGAGTGTCTTTTGTAGCCTCGTTATTGATCAGTTTATATTCCGGCTGATTTATAATAGTAAATATACGTAAAAGTGTTCCTAAGGATACATTTAAAACTATGTTTGATTGTTCTAGGACAAGTTTATAGGTATAATTTGAACGAGTTTGCGCCACGTTTCAATGGAGTAGTGGAAGCTGTCGTTTCTGATTATAACGCGCGAACCAAATGGAGGATTTATGGATAAAAGACGTTACTTTTTCTAACAAAAGAACCATGGATTGTCTTCGTTGGACACTTAGGATGACCTCAGCAGAAGTTCTTCAACAGGTAATTGATTTGTTTTCGCTGTGAAATGTGTTATGTGTGTGCCATGATGGCTAATCGATACATGGCTATTGGAAAAATATGTGAGGTGCTAGCCTCAAACAATGAAATGTGCTGCTTTCGCCGTAAAGCCTTTTTGAAATCTGACAACGCTGTGATATTGCCAAGAAACATAGCTTTTGATGAGTATGGAACACTTGCATATTGGTGGATGTTTAATAATTCAATTTTGGGATTTTGAATTTGGCGCTTTAGATTTTCGCTGGTAGTGTCGGGACGAGCCCGCTAGCGACCCAGCAATCCCTGACTGGTTAAGCATCAAAAACAACACCACAGTCAGCCACATCCCCACAAACAAATCTAACTACTCTACCGCAGTCTGCAGACAGACGGCTTGCCACACCATAGACCAGAGTTCTCCAACTGGCGGCCCGCATGGTTTTATTTGGCCCCCAAGTTTTTTAGCAAAAAAAAAAATCTGTTCAAATTTATTTGAATTTTGGAAATATGTTACAAAGTATTCCCAAACATAACTTATAAAATATATTTGTCTGGACACTTTCTGTTTTTGATATTACTACTATGAAAGTAACCATTTCACTGTATCGTTTACACCTTCTGTATCCTGTGCATGTGACAAACTAAGATTTAGTTTGATATAGTGTGTGTTTACCAGACACAGTAATGTGAAGAACAACATGACCTGTACCAAAAACAGGTACTTACCTGAAACGGACAACACAAACAACTGGATTCGTTATCTCTTTCATGCCCTGCCTCCAGTCCACTTAATGATATCTGACCAAGAGAGCCTCATTGAAATTGCAACAAGTGGTTCTGTGAAAACTAAATTTAAATCAGAAGCCACTGCCAGATTTCTGGATAGGGCTGCGCTCAGAGTTTTCGTGCTGAAGCGCGTTAAAATTCTCTTTCTTCTGTTGCAACACTAGCGAGTTCCAAACTGCCTCTGGAAGCACACAAGCCTAAGATCACCATGTGCCGAGTGTCTGGTGGAGTGGTGTAAAGCTCGCCGCCATTGGACTCTGGAGCAGTGGAAACACGTTCCCTGGAGTGATGAATCACACTTCACCATCTGGCAGTCCAACGGACAAATCTGGGTTTGGTGGATGCCAGGCGAATGCTACCTGCCCCAATGTATAGGGCCAATTGTAAAGTTTGGTGGAGGAGGAATAATGGTCTGGGGCTGTTTTTCATGATTTTGGGCTAGGCCCCTTAGCTCCAGTGATGTGACATTTAACGCTACAGCACACAATGACATTCTAGACGATTCTGTGCTTCAAACTTTGGGGAAGGCCCTTTCCTGTTTTAGCATGATAATGCCCCCGTGCACAAAGCGACGTCCATACAGAAATGTTTTGTCAAGATTGGTGTGGAATAACTTGACTGGCCTGCACAGAGCCTGATCTCAACCCCACCGAACACCTTTGGGATGAATTGGAAAGCTGACTGCAAGCCAGGCCTAATTGCCCAACATCAGTGCCCAACCTCACTAATAGTCTTGTGGCTGAATGGAAGCAAGTCCCTGCAGCAATGTTCCAATATCTAGTGGAAAGCCTTCCCAGAAGAGTGGAGGCTGTTATAGCAGCAAAGGGGGAACCAACTCTATATTAATGCCCATGATTTTGGAATGAGATGGTCGATGAGCATGTGTTCACATACTTTTGGCCATGTAGTGTATGTGATCGTATACAAATGTAAGCAAGGTTTGAAATTATTATGTTTAAGTCAAATATTATATCGGTTTGGGCTTCTTGCAGTCAATTTATAGTCTACAAATGATTTTTTAATGTTATTGTAGTTGAAGTGGTCTGTTGGTTTATTCTGTAGGTTGGATTACTTTGAACATCATTGCTGACAGTTTTAAAGCTTTTGAAAAAGCTACGATCAGTGCATGTGACAGATGGGAGCAATAATAAATATTCTGTTGCACTCTTCAGTTGGCTCCATTTTCTTATATTAAGAGTGTCATGACTGGCCTGTTCGGGTCAGGTTATCGTGGACCACATTCCTACAAGAGACATCTCTCACACCCACCAGAGGGGGAGAGATGGAGAGGTATGGAGGTGGGGGGTTTTATGACACCTCACGCCCATTGTAAATGTTAAGACAGCAGACAAAATCCCTTTGTCCTCTCACTGTGGAGGAATGGAAAGTATGATGGGCCTATGGAGAACCTACCTCAGAACAGTAACATGCAATAAATGGACTTTGGGACAATATGACAATTTGGGGAATAGAAACTCAAAAAAAAAAAAAAAACTTTCCCATGGTGCCCCAGGTTACTGAGTTAATAATTACATGATTCATTTAATCACGTAATTATAAACAGTTAATCATTCGATGAACAGCAGTCGTCACAATCCAAAGTCACGACAAGAGGCTTGAAGAATGATTATTGTGGTATAATGTTTACTCCATTGAGAATGTATGTGCAATTAACATTTGTCCATAGAATCAATGACTGAAAGACATATTTTCAATGTCTGTAAATTATTTATTTTCAATGTCTTGGAAAGCCAGCCGTACCAATATGTCGGAGGAAACACCGTACACCTGGCGACCGTGTCAGCTTGCATGCGCCCGGCACGCCACAGGAGTTGCTAGAGTGCGACGGGACAAGGACATCCCGGCCGGCCAAACCCTCCCCTAACCCGGATGATGCTGGGCCAATTGTGCACCGCCTCATGGGTCTCCCGGTCGCAGCCGGCTGCAACACAGCCCGGAATCGAATCTGGATCTGTAGTGACGCCTCAAGCACTTAGACTGCTGCGCCACCCGAGAGGCCGAAAATACGATTTTTAAAGTCCAGAAAATAAGTATTTTCCTCTTTCATTCAGCACCTAAAATGCACCTGACGTCAACGTCTGGAAAATTACGTATGGAAAAGATGTCTAAAAGACGTCATTTTGCTTACTGGGTTAATCTTTATCATAACTTAGTCCTGAATATTCTCCTAAAACACAGCAGTTATCTGAGCTGCTAATCAGTCCAAACCAGTCTTACACTGACCTATTTGTTATATTACCCTTCCACTAGCACTGAGTGTGAGATCAGATCAGACAGGGTAGAAATCATAAAAGCAGGGTAATGAGTGTGAGGGGGACTGAGAGAAGGGGGACACAGGCAGCTGGGGATTTGTATGGAGAGGAGCAGGTCAGTGCTGACGTCAGCCACTAGCAACACACAGCGCGTCAGCAGCCCTCTTTAGACGCACACACAGATAATGAGGACAGGGCTCTTAGAGTCTGGGAAGAAATATGCCCATTACACACAGAAGTACACATCTACAGAGAGAGCGCACACACACCGCACCATACCGACACACACACACACACACACACGATAAAAGAGACACCGAGTAGCCTAAATGGCAGGAGACACAAGAACAAGTATATCCATAGCGTGGTTCTACACTTTAGTCTACATCGCTGTGAAAAGAGCTGTCCTTAGCTAAGTAGATCACTGTAGCCTGCCTGCAGTCAGTCTCTGCTGCTCTATTCTACCCCCCTGGTACGGATGGCCTGGATTGTAATCCAAAGCCTTGGCAGGGGGACTGACTGACTGGACTGGTGTAGTGAGGAGGGCGCAGGAGACTAGCCGGGGTCTCAGCCTCAGCCGTGTTGCCAGGGCGACCTGGCAGGACCATGGAACATTCTTGGAGTGGGGAACGAGGTTGGAGGACAGCGTCATCCTTGGCTTTTCACACCCGTCTACCACTTCTCCTCTCAGGTGTTGATCTGGGGCTGCACTGTGATAACCCAGACCAAGACCCAGCAGTCAGTCCCCCCATGGCTCCTCTCTCTCTCTCTCTCTCTCTCTCTCTCTCTCACACACTGACTACACCAGCGATGGAGATATTATCATATTAACCTGGATTCTTACATATGAAATATGTCTTAAGAAACCATTAAAATGTTGAGGGGTATGCGCATATAGCCTACAGTAGATAATTCAGCCAAAAATAAACAGTTGTTTATTTCCTTCAAATACACTGTTGTGCTGAGATGCCTTTATTTGGCTGGACAACATAAGCCTTTAAATCACAAGGTCTCTTTGTGATTATGTCTGTATGTCACAGGATCGCTCAAACTTACCATGAATGAGTCCTAATTCTTAGGCAAATCTGCCAGCAAAATCCTTATCATCAGATTATACTCAAATTGAACAATGCACTGTCCATTTCATCAACCCAAAATGAATAGAGTTGAGGGCAATAGGTGGTCTTGTGTGTGTGTGTGTGTGTGTGTGTGTGTGTGTGTGTGTGTGTGTGTGTGTGTGTGTGTGTGTGTGTGAGCTTATGTCTGTAAGCTAGTTGAGGACCCTATTACTCTGAAAAGTTTCAAGGATTCAACCATCTCTAGATGAGCTAGCAGCTGAATCCTCCTCCTGCTGCAGGACATGGGAGGACAGAGAGATCCAGGACACCAAACCAAACACCACCACCAGTGCAATGATGGCATCCAAATACAGCCAGCAACACATACTGTTGACCCTGCAATAGACTGCCTTCCTGTCTAGGCCTTCTACTTGTACATCAAGCTGTCTCACGCTACAGAAACAGGGGATATGCTCCTGCCCTATGGGCTGTTCTGGCTCAGACAAGGCTACTTAAGGCAACTTTACTTTTGGAGGAGAGGGTTGGGGGTTCTGCACTGTTTCCTGGCTCTGTGTCTGGATCTGATGGCCAGCTGTGGCCCCACACAAGGAAACACCTGAGACCAGACCAGAGACAAACCACCAAGGGAAAGAAATACGGTCATACAACATGGAACTCCTGAAAAGTAGATGGAAAAGTGCGTCCTGAGCCAGAAGCTGATCCCAGCACTGTGATGGGGGATGGGGACTAGGAACTGGAAGACTGGGATGGGGACCGCAACGGGGACTGGGACTGCAACAGGGAATGGGATGGAGCTTGGACGGGGAGTCGGACATGGACATAGAGACCGACTGGGAGGGAGACACTGGGCTCGGCGTCCCCTGTCTCGAGACTCGGTTAACCCAGACAGGACCCATTGTGGATGCGGGCGTCCATGGGTCAAGGCAGACAGGCCCAGTCTAGGCTGCCCTCCCTCTGCCTCTGCGCATAGCTTTCTCCTTAGCTGCCTCTCCTCTCCACATTCTTGGCACAGCATAGAAACACAGAACAGGAGCACAACTACAAACAATTCACAATGGGTTTTAACTAGGCAAAGAAAATTATAAACCTGACAAAAATACAAATGCCACCAAATTATACCTGTAAACAGCAACAATATTTTGATTGGAGTCAGTCGTGTGTGTGTGCATCTGGGCCACCGAAAAGCCTGTCTGTACCCGGTCCAGGAGCGTGACCAGCTGCTGCAGCTCAGTGATTTACATCTCTCCTGCCCGGGGCCACCTGCCTGCAGCCTGCAGCCCAGACAGATGCTGATGACGCAGGCCTGTAAAAGGCCAGGTCTCCCCCAGCTGGAGCCTAACCACTACCACCCCCTCTCCCTCCTCTCCTCCCAAACCACTACACAACCCCCACACCACAGCCATTAATGAACCACAGAGAGAGACTCCCACATTAAGCTCCCCCAGGGACTGACCCTCCCCGGGCCACTGCTCCAGCCCCTGGGGCGGTCCCAGGGCATGGGCCAGAAGGCTAGAGCAGGGCCAGGGCCCAGACAGGTCACCAGAGGCCTGCTCCTCTAGGGCCTGGCTCCGGGACAGGACGCCCAGCGAGTGTTTGTGGCGCCTGGCGAGAGAAACATAATCCAGTCAAGCAGTAAATCTAAAGTGAAAGTGTTGTTGCTCTGTTCTGCTGTGAAGCCCCAGCTCTGAAGCCTTCTTCTCCTGATGCTTTACTTCCTGTCCCCTATTATCAGGTCTTATCTTTCTTCCAAGGATCTGTTAACAAGCCCCTACTGAACCCACAGGGCTTTACCCAGCTAGGGGAGATGCAGCTGGAGGTGGCTCTCTATCTCACTCTACTACCTGCAGTCTCTCTGCCCTCTCATATGTCTCTAGCACAATAAAACTAGAGGGCTGTTGTTTTGGAGGGTGGGAGGGGAAGGACCATCAATCTGGTTTAGTTTTGTTCAGGATTAGAAAATAACAGAAAAAGACAGTGAAACAATGTACAGAGCAGAGAGAGATAAATAAATATACTTCAGATATTATGAATGTCTTCACTCCAGTATTTAGGCTAAAAGGAGTTGATGAGGTGACCGATGGGGTATTATGTTGAAACAGGAATGTGGAGCTTACTTAGAGGAGAACATCTCAGCTCAACTGTCAGCCCTGCTTCTCATAGTTGAGGTTTTGCTCCTGGCTGCAGGCCAGACGGAGCGGAGCTTGCCTAATGACAAACACGTGTTTTGCAGGAACAACAAAAATGCCACAGTCTGAGTAAGGTCAACCATATTACGTCAATGATGAACTTTTTCCCACAATGGCATGTTTCAGTCTCAAATGGCCCATTACAGTTCTGCTGTGCTCACTACCATAACTCTACAGAAGTACAGCCACCACAGCTCAGCTTAGACAAAGAACACCGGATTGGACCACTTTGTTCCCAAAGTTGATTAAAAGGCAAATCTGAGAATTGTGGATCTAAAACTACGGTTTGAAATGGTCTGTTTCAGAGAAAGTTTGTCATGTTTTCTGATATATTTTTGGATATAAAATGCCTGATGGAATATCTGTCAGATAAGCTCCCCTGGAACATCCACCTTTTACAACAACAAAACGATTTACAAGAGACTAGGTGATCATTCCAGATGGGACTTTCTTGGAAAGCCGAGGAGCTCTAGGGGTTGTGTGACTGGCAGTGTCCAGCCGTCACACACAGGACTGGAGTGAGATATAGGCTATTCCCTTTACTCACCAAGCCAAAGCAAAGGCCACAGCTCTGCCCAAACGCAACACTAACACACTGTCTTCACTGTAGCCCTTTACACTCGTAACCATATACGGGTTGAAAATGTCAGATTTGGGCACTGAGAAGCACCTAAATTGGAACGCAGTGGCTGCACAGTAACATCCTATAAATTACGTCAGTTCTCAGTGTTTCTGCGTCACAGCTCTGTTTGGGTTTTGACTGACAGCCGTTCTGAACTTGAGCACCCCCCATCCCTCCTGCTAATTGGGCAACAGCTAGGAGAGCTAAAAAAATTACTCTTTACAGGTGAAGACACTTCTTTGAGTCATAAAAGTTCATTGTAATGATTTAGAAAGTGTGCACACTTTGGAGAGATGCGTGGCCACTTGGACACACCAGTTATTCCTCTCACTCAAACCCTTGTCATTTTCTTGTCTTATGTTGCACCTACCCCACATTTTCCTGGAATATTCTTATCATGTTACTAAATGTATCCAGAGTATTTTCAGATTTTTTTTCTGATTTTATCAACAAATGCTGAAATCAAAATCAGCCTATAATAAATGATATGTGAATCCTATAGGATTCTACTGAAAAATCCCTAATCAATTTGTTATTTTATAGGCCTATATCGTAATAGATTAGCTACAACCATGGCACATGATCAGAGAGCCAATTCTCTTTTTTTCAATAAAAAGCATTTCCTTTAGCATTGTTTAAAAGTGAATTTATTTTCCATCTACAAACAGATGTTTTCTGACATGTGAGTTTATATTTTGATTCACATAATGTATTATTATAGGCTGATTGATTTTAGTTGCCAATCAATGAGTGATGATGTGGAAGAATTAGATTAACGCAACAAGGAAAGATTTGTTTTCAATTTCATGAAATATCCAAAACAGAACCCCAGTCAAAATGTGGAGGTTCCACTTAAATAGTTATGAACAAGCAAATCACAAAAACACCACAATTCCGAGATGATAGGCCTGAGAATACAATTTATAGCCCTTAGATAAAACATAAAAACACAATGCATATTCCCAGTAAAAGGGATTTAATCTCAGCGAGAGGAGTTTGATCCATAGTTTATTGGCGACCGCTCAGTAAATAAACGTCCAATAAATAGTTGTAGGCGGTGTGCTGTGTTTCGTGCAGGTTAACTTTCATCTTTGCTTAAAATCCCTTCGACTTGGACCTCAGCAATGCACCGGCCCGGCGGGCTTTAGAGCAAATAGGGATCCATGATCTGTGAAGAGTATTGGCAGGGTGCCCTGGCACCATAAATACCTTGAATAGTCCTTCTCAATCATAAGCACTATTTTTTTCTTTACTTTCATTTGCTGATCTGCGTTCATAAAAAGATCCCAGGTTTATCTACTTTTAACACAAGCAATTATGAAAAGAGAATGTTGACCCAGTGACGCACGAAATGTACGATTTGTGCGACAGCTCGGCAGCTTTTATAGATCACCTGAAATTGATGAACAGATCATTTATGGACGTGAAATAACTTTGTAGGTCCTCTCCTGAGTGTCTCGACTGTTTCCATTCCCCTTTCAACATCCCATGAGTCCAGTAGCAACATCAACCCTGGATTTTTCATTGGCCAGAAGTTCTGATTACAGAACCTTTCTCTCTTGGTGATCTAACTGTGTGGAAGAACATGTTCGCTGACAATATTTTCAGCACATCTTTTGGCATTTTAAAGTGTTTACATATAGGAACTATAAAACAACAACTGTAACTATTTTTGTCCTGAAATTCCAGCCTCCCTAGCTCACTACATGTCCAAGTGAAAATGTAGCCTAGGCCTACAAGTAACTTCCGAGAGGACAGACGGTAAACAGTCCCTCCCTACAGGCAGGCATTTATACTGTAATTACACTGTGAACGATGGGGAGAGGATTAGAGGTTTGTACTCTTCACAGCTCATAGGGGTGACATTACTTCCAGAAACCTGGCCTACTGTAGAGAAAACTCCTACTGTTGGCTGACTTTAGCCTGGTGTGGCCCTTACAGACTCAAGAGACCAAGCTTCCATGACAGGCCATTTAAAAACATACCTAAATGATCATGACAATCTAGGGGGTTCTTCAACTTTTTCAGCCTGGGACCCAAATGAGAAATTTTGTGTTTTCCTGGGACCCAAGCTTAGGAAAATATGCAACCATATGTAAATATTGGTACATTTCATTACATTTATGCCTAAAACAAATACAATATAGTGAAAAACAAATAACAATGAAGTAGCAATATCTGTTCTGATTTATTTTTCCCCATTAAAAACACATTCTGTATAGGTTGGAACTGTTGCTGTTAAAATATATCATTTTCATTCTGAACTGGAATAAACTGATTGATCACATCACAAAGATGCATAACAGAACACACACACAGGCTTTTTGATAGTGCAACCTTAAGTAACAGTACAGGTGAAAAATGATCAGGCCTGCTGTACATCTTACTGTAGAAATTATTGTTGAAAAAAAGTCTAGGTTGGAACTGTTGCTGTTAAAATACAATACATATTTTTTATTCTGAACTGGAATAAACTAATTGATCACATCACATGGATGTAAACCAGAAACACACACACAAACAGTCCTAATGAGAGGTGTGTGGCTGGTTGAAGTTTTCAATATGCATGTCTATTCTGGGCTCAGTTTTTTACAGTCTAACACTGAGATCATGCTCAGCATTGATTTTTTCTTTAACGAGTCCGACACGAAGGATATACTGCTTTCTTGGGAACTGGCCTAAATCCCTGTCATTTACATGAAGAAAAGACGGAGGTCGGACTGCCTTCTGAGAATTCGTAGGCGAGTGAGTAAACCCCCCTCAACCATCAGTCCTATTAGCCAAAGTACAATCATTGGATAACAAAATTGATGAACTCCGATCAAGGATATCCTACCGACGGGACATTAAAAACTGTAATATATTATGTTTCACAAGTCGTGGCTGAAGAACGACGTAGATAACATACAGCTGGCGGGGTTTTCGGTCCATCGGCAAGATAGAACAACTTCCTCCGGTAAGACAAGGGGTGACGGTCTGTGTCTATTTATAAATAACAGCTGGTGCATGAAATCTAATATTAAGGAAGTCTCAAGGTTTTGCTCGCTTGAGGTAGAGTATCTCATTATAAGCTGTAGACCACACTATCTACCAAGAGAGTTCTCATCTATATTTTTCAAAGCTGGTCTAATTACCAACACAAACCGATGCCACCAAGACGTCACTCAACGAGCTGTATAGGGCCATAAGCAAACAGGAAAATGCTCATCCAGAGGCAGCTCTCCTAGTGGTCGGGGACTTGAATGCAGGGAAACTTAATTTGTTTGTTCCTCTGTCCAGTGTCTGTGTTCTTTTGCCCATCTTAATCTTTTCTTTTTATTGGCCAGTCTGAGATACGGCTTCTTCTTTGCAACTCTTCCTACAAGGCCAGCATCCCGGAGTCGCTTCTTCACTGTTGACGTTGAGACTCGTGTTTTGCAGATACTATTTAATGAAGCTGCCAGTTGAGGACTTGTGAGGCTTCTGTTTCTCAAACTAGACAGTAATGTACTTGTCCTCTTGCTCAGTTGTGCACCGGGGCCTCCCACTCCTCTTTCTATTCTGGTTAGAGCCAGTTTGCGCTGTTCTGTGAAGGGAGTCGTACACAGCGTTGTATGAGATCTTCAGTTTCTTGGCAATCTCTCGCATGGAATAGCCTTCATTTCTCAGAACAAGAATAGACACGAGTTTCAGAAGAAAGTTCTTTGTTTCTGGCCATTTTGAGCCTGTAATCGAACCCACAAATGCAGATGCTCCAGATACTCAACTATAAAGAAGGCCAGTTTTATTGCTTATTTAATCAGAACAACAGTTTACAGCTGTGCTAACATAATTGCAAAAGGGTTTACTAATGATCAATTAGCCTTTTAAAATTATAAACTTGGATTAGCTAACAACGTGCTATTGGAACACAGGAGTGATGATTGCTGATAATGGGCCTCTGTACGCCTATGTAGACATTCCATTACAAATCTTTCCAGCAACAATAGTCATTTACAACATTAACAATGTCTACACTGTATTTCTGATCAATTTGATGTTATTTTAATGGACAAACATTTTTAATTTCTTTCATAAACAAGGACATTTCTAAGTGACCCCAAACTTTTGAACGGTAGTGTACATATCCCGACCAGAAGCCATAGACTAAAGGCTAGAGCTGCCGCTTTCAAGGAGCGGGACACTAATCCGGGTGCTTATAAGAAATCCCGCTATGCCCTCAGACGAACCACCAAACAAGCAAAGTGTCAATACAGGATTAAGATTGAATCCTACTACACCGGCTCTGACGCTCATCGGATGTGGCAGGGCTTGAAAACTATTACGGACTACAAAGGGAAACCCAGAGCGAGCTGCCCAGTGACGGGACCCTACCAGACGAGCGAAATACCTTTTATACTCGCTTCGAGTCAAGCAACACTGAAGCATGCACGAGAGCACCATCAGATCTGGATGATTGTGTGATAACGCTCTCGGTAGCCGATGTGAGCAAGATCTTTAAACAGGTCAACATTTACAAACCTGCGGGGCCAGACGGATTACCAGGACGTGTACTCAAAGCATGCGCGGACCAACTGGCAAGTGTCTTCACTGACATTTTCAACCTCTCCCTGATCGAGTCTCTAATACCTACATGGATTCAAGCAGACCACCATAGTCCCTGTGCCCAAGGAAGCGAAGGTAACCTGCCTAAAAATGCAGATTACCGATTGTTAAGAACACTTGAAATCGGCCCTAATTAAATCGGCCATGCATATTAATCGGTCGACCTTTAGACTAAACACCTCCCTCTGCAACTGAATCCTGGACTTCCTGACGGGCCGCCCCCAGGTGGTAAGGGTAGGCAACGACACATCTGCCACGCTGATCCTCAACACTGGGGCACCTCAGGGGTGTGTACTTAGTCCCTTCCTGTACTCCCAGTTCACCCATGACTGCGTGGCCAAACATGACTCCAACACCATTTAGTTTGCTGATGACACAACAGTGGTATGCCTGATCACCGACAACGATGAGACAGCCTATAGGGAGGTCAGAAAACTGGCAGTATCGTGCTAGGACAACCACCTCTCCCTCAATGTGAGCAAGACAAAGGAGCTGATAGTGGACTACAGGAAAAGGAGGACCGAGCCCCCCCCCCATTCTCATCGACGGGGCTGCAGTGGAGCGGGTCAGGAGTTTCAAGTTCCTTGGTGTCCACATCACCAATGAACTATCATGGTCCAAACACACCAAGACAGTGAAGAGGGCACAACAAAACCTTTTCCCCCTCAAGAGACTGAAAAGATTTGGCATGGTTGCCCAGATCCTCAAAGAGTTCTACAGCTGCACCATCGAGAGCATCCTGACCGGTTGCATTACCGCCTGGTATGGCAACTGCTCGGCATTTGACCGTAAGGCGCTACAGAGGGTAGTGCGTACGGCCCAGTACATCACTGGGGCCAAGCTTCCTGCCATCCAGGAGCTAAATAATAGGAGATGTCACAGGAAAGCCCATAAAATTGTCAGAGACTCCAGTCACCCAAGTCATAGACTGTTTTCTCTGCTACCGTACAGCAAGCGGTACCGGAGCGCCAAGTCGAGGTCAAGAAGGCTTCTTAACAGCTTCTACCCCCAAGCCATAAGACTCTTGAACCATTAATCAAATGGCTACACAGACTATTTGCATTGTCCCCACCCCACCCCCCATTTTTACACTGCTGCTACTCTGTTTATTACCCATGCATAGTCACTTTACCTCTACCTACAGGTACACATTTCTTCAATTACCTCGACTAACCGGTGCCCCCGCACATTGACTGTGTACCGGAACCCTCTGTACCAGAATCCCCTGTATAAAGCCTTGCTACTGTTATTTTATTGTTGCTCCTTAACTGCATTGTTGTTTAAGGGCTTGTAGATCAGCATTTCACTGTAAGGTCTACACCTGTTGTATTCGGCGCATGTGACAAATACAATCAGATTTTTTAAGTATGTCAGCATGTTGAGAACCCTGACTTGCATAGGTATGTGGTGCCAAACTGGATCAGAACATCTACTGCTTTCTCATTTAGGCAGGAGACCACATCCTGCTGTAGATGAGCAACCCAGAACTGTGTGTGTGTGTTTGCCTCAAAAAATATCTTGCTTCAATCAGTTTACTCCAGTTCAGAGTAAAAAATGATTACTTGTATTTTAACAGCAACGGTTCCAACCTAGACTTATTTCCAACAATAACTTACAGTAAGATGTACAGTAGACCTGATCATTTTTTATCTTCATCTGTACTGTTACTTACGTTGCACTATCAGTAGCTAGCTAGCGTGCTTTGGCTAACACTAGCTATTAGCTGTGTACAAGGCCAGGGGATTGTTTGAAAGAGAAACTCACATCTACTACTATGAGAGATAGTACTCCCTTACTATCTCTCATAGTGGTAGATGTCAAAGACACTGCATCTCAGTGCAAGACGCGTCACTGCAGTACCTGGTTCGAATCCAGGCTGCATCACACCCGACTGTGATTGGGAGTCCCATAGGGCGGCGCACAATTGGCCCAGCGTTGTCCTGGTTTTGTTCTTAACGGACTTGCCTAGTTAAATAAAGGTTAAACCTGTTATAAAATGAAAACAATTCCATGCTAGCGGACTTACTTTACCACTTTCGAAGCACTGTTTCCTGAAGCATTCTGCCCTGTTCTGAAAGAACTTCCTCCCTGGGTTTACCGTAATGCTGTGGATGTTTGGTCAGGACGTGTCGTTACATTCATTTGTTTATTTTGATTGACTCAGTATTTAGAACTTCCCCGCACAAAACACATTGTGGGCGCTCCTTGTTATTTCTCAAAGTTTGTAGAGAGAGAAACTCATTTGTATATTTCCGTTTTGTGGCGATTGAGCTCAGTCAGAACTTGTTGCTAGCATGAGTCCATTTGATGACAGCAGTGAGTGATGGCGAGTGGGAAGGACAAGTCAGTAGCTGACAGCGCATCATCTTCTGCTGAACGACAACGCCGCAGCGGATGATCTTCAAGAAAAGAAAAAGATCTTGTAAACCGCAAAGCACACAGGCATCTCCCTCACTCACTAGCGCCAAACTGAGCAGAGACCGCTGCTAAGCAGAGAGCGTACAGAACAGAGACCGCAGTTACACTTGGCCAAATCAATTCCAGTAATAAACAAAATAATTATACATTTACTCTGATAAGTTGCGAACCACTTTGGGTTGCGACCCATACTTTAAGAAAGGCTGATCTAGAAGATGGATCAGGGAAAGTAGGGCACACCCTCACACGGACACCCAGCACAGGTATTTACACACTACTTAGGCACTTAGACACATGAATGAAAGTGGGGCTCCATTTTTCTGGTTCCTCACATATCTGCTTACGTTCTTTTGGAAAATAACCCTGTTAATCCTATTACTCTGCACTCACACACAGGGCTTTTTTACACTGTGCAGTTTACATGGTGGGTAGAATTGACACGTTGCATATTAAAAGGCTCTGTTGTATTGAAGTATAAACACTTCCCTTAGTGTCTTTCGTATGCAGCTGTGTTAGAGCCAAGCGTTAAGGCGCCCAATTAAAGGCCAGACAGCAGCTAGTGTTGAGCCTGGGAGGCTTGAGTACAACAGGAAGACTATACCTGATATGGACATGAGTGCCAGATCGAGGAGGCTGGAGTCCTTGTAAGGGAACATCTGGCATTATCATGGAATCAGAGCAGGCTCCTCTCATAAACAAAGCCTAGCGCCTGAGCCCTGGAACTCAGGCCAATAACAAGCATGTGAACAGAGCCACCATCTATCAGAGGGAGAGAGAGAAAGAGAGTGAGAGAGGGAGGGAGATAGAGAGAGAGAGGAGGAGGTGGAGGGAGAGAGCAAGAGTGAGAGAGGGAGGGAGAGGAGGTGGAGGAAGAGAGCAAGAGCGAGAGAGGATGGAGAGTGAGTGAGAGAAATTGCCAGTTGTCAAGTAAATTATTTACAAACAAGGGCCCACCACTGGGCACTGGCCCAGGCACAACATTTTTATTTTACAATTATCTCAGCTGTCACTTGTCCCCAGCTTTCTCTCCATGTGCATCTCATTCTGGGTGCCAACATCAGGCCCTGAAGTGACCAAACAACACTAAAACAAACACAAACTTTACAATTCTCCTATTTTCATGATGCTTACACAGCATTACACAAGGAGAGCAATAGGCCTATTTTCATGATGCTCACACAGCATTACACAAGGAGAGCAGGAGAGCAATAGGCCTATTTTCATGATGCTCACACAGCATTACACAAGGAGAGCAGGAGAGCAATAGGCCGCATAGCTTGTTACCCTCACCTGAATTTTATAAGGAAACCCTAAGGCCCTTCTAGAATCAGTTAAATAAAGGTCAGCTCTGCTGCCTGCCCCAGTGCTGTGTTAGCAGTTCAAAATGCCACAGTGGTAGGCTACACAAGGTGTCTGGGCTCTGGGCATAACTCACAGCCCTGTAACCTGGGCCTCCAGGCACTGGGAGAAGCTCTAACACAAAGCTATGGAGCATTCCCTTCTAACCCAATAGGATACGGTGGAAACAGCAGATCAGATCAGCTTTAGTCAGAGCTGCTCCTGCTACATGTGATTTAAAACAGTTTGAATTTGAATCCTAAAACTATATTGCGAAACACCTAAAAATGCCTTCTTGTAGCCAAGTGTGAGAGCAATAAGTTTATGTTTTGTGAGAATAATAAAATGGGGCTTGGGCTGGTAGGGAGTGTTGAGTCCCGGTGTTCAGCAGCACAGCACATGTCATGAACTGAACTGAGAAAGAGAGAGTCCCTTGCCATGTGCCCTGTGCCATGCACTACCAGGGCAGAACACGGAGACCCTGCCGCTAGGCCAGACTGACAGACAGGGTGGGAGGGAGACAGACAGCCAGGGAGAAGAACACTCGTCACCAAACACAGCATCACTCACTGGAAGGGCTTTAGAGCAAGGCCAGAGTACATTTCACTTTATAAATCAGAACAGACATAGGAAGGAAAGGTTGATCTGATCCTAGACCAGTGCTCTGAGGTAGCCTAACTCTTACTCACAATGGCACAAATACCATCATCTGACAGCTCAGTCTATGGCACATGTCAAACTGATTCCATGGAGGGCCTGCGGGTTTTTCACTCCACCTTTGTACTTGATTGATGAATTATTGTCACTAATTAGTAAGGAACTCCCTTCACCTGGTTGTCTAGGTCTTAATTGACCTGCAGACACTCGGCCCTCCGTGGAATGAGTTGGACACCCCTGGTCTATGGGAATGAGTATGTATTATTCACAATCCTTTAGATTCAGACGGAAAAATAATAAGAGACAACGTAATTTCCTGTTATGAATGAGACTCCACAATCTCACGCTCTCTAATGGTCTAGAATATGGTAATATGGTAACAACATCAAATGCCAGTTCCTAAAATATATTTGAGTGGCTTTCAGCACAGGATGCTACAATAGCATAGTTCCGCCTTTTCAGTAGTTTTTCACACTGACAGTTGGCCTATTTCAAAATGTGAAAACGGATAGGCTAACTTGTTTGCTTGACTATTTATTTCAAGCTTTCAATCCAATTGGTCAACAATAGCCCCTGAAATGTCTTTGTGTTAGTCATTGCACTTCAGAAAAATTTAAATACACAAACAATGACTGTTGCAATAAATAAATCTTGAATGAAGAGGGAACTTTGTTATTGTCTTGCCAGTTCATGATAACAGACATGGTGTGAACTTAAGAGTTAGTGGACGTTCTAACAATAAAACTAAGACATGTTCATCTAGTTCAACATGATGTAATTATGATTGTAAAGCTACATGTAATTTAATCGGAATCTTCAGTCTATCGTAACTTTGTCATTTTTCTATTTTTATTATTCATATATAGTATTCATGTTTAATATCTGTGTCCATATTGTGCATGAGTTTAACCATATGGTTCAAGAAAAAAACAGCCTAATTAATGAAAAAAAGTGTCTAATCAACAATGGCATTTTCAATTACCTCTGCAACTTTTTCACAACTGTCACCAGTTTGATGCCAAAACATTGACAACAAATACATATTGACATAATAAAATAAATAAGTGTGTAAAAAAGTAAAGGATATTTAATGCTGAAACCCTCATATTAAACACCAATGGTATTCAGAGTTTATGGTTTATATTTAGGATAATGTTTTACAGCCTTCTCATTATATATAGATATAATTTTTTAAATCATCTTATTTAATTATGTTACATGTGATAAGGCTACAAAGAGAGCTAGAGATAATTGATAATTACAGACACCTGTGGTAGTCTGAAGTACCCAAAAAGACCACTAGATGTCTTATGATATATTACATAAAAACCTTAAAAGATACAAAATTCTTGTAGTTTACTGGTAAACTTCAAAGGTTTCAAGTAATCTACCCTCCCTTTGCAGCCTTAGATGTAATACACTCATATTCTCAACAATACCATATCTTGGGGATGTAAACATTGGGCATACCTTGCTCTGTTAATAAGCAGGGAGGGTGTTACATGAAGGGAAAATGCCTTGGGTGGAGATACAAAAGTCACATCTTTGGAATGTGATGGCAAGGGAGATTCCATTACTATTACTAATTCATCATAAAAGATCCCTGAGCATCGACATCCAGGGTCGACTGAGCAGAGCAGAGAGTCTGGAGCACAGCACAACCCAGTGAGGGCACGAGCAACATCCAAGTATGAGCGCAGACTGAGGCAAACCCTGCCTTTTGTCTCCAGAGAGAGACCGCAGCACGGCGCATAAACACTAAAACACTTTTTGCTCGCTCTCTCTCTCGCTCTCTCTCTCAGTAGAAGCAGGTTTACTGTGTCAGCAGAAGCAGGTTTACTGTGTCAGTAGAAGCAGGTTTACTGTGTCAGTAGAAGCAGGTTTACTGTGTCAGTAGAAGCAGGTTTACTGTGTCAGTAGAAGCAGGTTTACTGTGTCAGTAGAAGCAGGTTTACTGTGAAGACTGGTAAAGAACGCATAGTATATGTTACATATGTTACATTCAAACATCGCTTGAACCTGGGGAAGAAAATAATGACGGATCTCCGCAGCACACATTTTTCCCATAACTTGGCATTTCATGTCGTCAAGATAGTGCCGTGCTCTCTTGAAGAAATGTCTACACTTGAGTAAATGATCGCGTATATTTCTGACTGATGTCTCAATGAAATGATGAATTGATGCCGTGAATGTCTTTCTCTCTGTGTCTTCTCGTCTCTCCCCCCAAATCACATTCCACAGCTTGTAGGCTAGCCTTTACATTACTTTTTAAATAGCTTGGAACTGTGCCCCATATCCTTTTGCCACTGTAATTGGACAGTGTTCTTTTAACAAAGCACATAAGATCACAGCACTTTGGGCACAGTCAACAAACACTGACTATTCTCACTGTGCCATTAATTAACAACCCTAGCTAGCTACCATAGTAGTCACATCACTGTCCCCGTCTGGTCAGAGTGTAGGCCTGTCTGTAGGAGGGACACACAATGCTTGGTACATCTCTACCCCCAACCAGCTCCTGCTGCTCTCTGTCCCTGCTGCCCAATACCAAGGCCCATAACACCAGGAGCCCATAACCAGCACAGGAGAGCCAGGCCACAGAAAGACACACAAACCAGCTGTTGCCATCATTCCACACACAGCAGAAAGCAGCCAACCCCAACAGACTGCACTAACAATCTCACTTCACACACAGGGAATCACAACCAACTGCACAAAATCAGTGAGCCAATTGCAATGTCAAGAGAAAGGGAGAAGAAAAAACTTCTGAAGTGGGAAATAAATTATTCTCAATTTCAATATTATTAGCCAAGGACTTTGTTACAATTATCAGTATTAGGCTGCTCTGCCTAGGTTCATAGTAGGGCTGCACAATTAATCAAATTCACATGAAAATCTCAATATTGACATGTGCAATACCACATCGCAAGAGATATCCATATCGCAAGAGATATCCATATCGCAGGAGATATCCATATCACAATATTCTGAAAAGGCCACTCAGTGTAATGTCTGTTTTTATAGTTTACTCTGTCATCTCTCTCCCTCTATCCTCTTGCCGCTGCTTCCCACACACACAAAGCCTCACCCACTGTAACACAAGCAGTGCAGGTCCTCCTCCCCGCTGTTAGATTCACTAGAAGTTTGCATGCTGTTCTGTTAGGTCAAATGCAGTCAACAGATTGTTCCAAACATGAACTCATTCAGCCATACGCTTTCAATAAAAGAAAGAATGTCCAAGATTCACAGATTTCTCAACTGCTCTTTGACTGACAGCGGAGCAGAGCTAGCAGGGCACAAAACACATCACAAGTCACATGATACATCAATGTATGGAATCACTTGGGACATTTTGGATTTTAGGTAAGCTTCCCCTTTAATATAAATCATTATATTTCTATGATTCCAACAGTTCACCCAAGGGTTTTGATCTTTATCACAAGTCAAATGTTTTTTTAATCAAATTTCGATTTTTTGCCGATATTGTGCATCCCTAGTTATATATATATATATATATATATATATATATATATATATATATATATACACACACACAGTTTATTAGGTACACCACCCCATTCACAAAAACGGTTTGCTCCTGCCTAGTGTACACGGTACAGGCTGGTGGTGGTGTAAATTTATTTTTTAAAAGCCTCCCTGCACCTAAAATAAAGGAATGTCCCAGAGATCCATGTAGCCAGTCTATTATTTCTGGCCCGGCTCTTACTGTGAGTTCTGGGTGCAGGAGTGTGATATTTGTGGCAGCTTGGGCCACAGCTCTGATTTGATCTACTAGTACACATTAGGCATGGTTGATATGTTCAGTTAAGAACTCACCCAAGTATCACCTCCTCTGTGCTATGAGTCCAGACCATAGGGCTGGGCGATATGGCCTAAAAATCATATCTCGATCTTTTCAAACTTATGGGCGATTCACAATATATCTAGATTTTTTAAAATGTTTTCTGTACAATTTGCTGTACAATTAAAGGTACAATTCACTGCATTTAAAACAATCAGCAATAATCTAATGAATTCAGGGCATGTGAAGTTATATCTAGGCCAAATATATAAGCCTTCCATAACCATAAGACCTACTAATTATTTAATCAAAATAGTTTAACCTGCTTTTTATTGCAATAATCACTAATCTGGCTTTAAAGTCTGTCTATGAAAATGCCCTGTTTTGTTACAAATTTAACTAGAACCATGACTAATGCACATTCCCTACTAACAACTAACTTCTTGTAGCAGCCATTAGGCTATAGAAAATGAACACAGGTCTCATCAACAATCTCTCAAGCCCACTAATCTTTATATTTCAAGTTAAGACAACTTGAATCTATTTGCTAGCTAACAAAGTTGAACAGTTGAATTGTTATGAACAGACCCTTCTGTCCATCTCCAACTGTTTGAAAAGCATGTTAGCCTGTCCACTTTGTTCAGATGTTGAAATTAAGTGGCCTACCTTATTTCTCAGAATGAGAACGAGTTGCCAATTCTTTATATAATTGTGTTTTATGCTTACTGCAAATTTATAAAACAGACTAGACAGCTAGTATAACAGTCTTTGGCTAAAATTCTGCTAGCTGTACGTGGTACCCCAATGCCACGCGGGACAAACTGAGCAGAATCAATGTTCATTGATACTCTCATTTTAGTAGTGTCTGCTGTGCGCGCAATTTGAGGAGACCTAAAAAAGGGTATCATTAGAAAAGTTAACTTCTCTATTACAGTAAAATAATGTCTCAATGTGTTTTGGTGTACCAAATCTCAAATGCAAATAGCGAGTTGAAACCGCTGGTCAGTGAGGAAGATGAGATCTCTGAACTTTGTTGGAGTGAAGGCGGGAGGGGCTTGATGTGTGTGTAAACCATAGAGGCGAAGCAAGAGGTTTCACTCGCGCTAAAATCTGTCCAAAATAAGGCCAATGTGTTTCCATGGGCTTATTTTGAACCTAAACCTGTCGCCTGCCTTCCCGCCTTTGGGACAACGAATCCCATTGTTAGGGCGGAGATGTGCATTTCTTCATTATATCCACATCTCTGGTGTAAATGGGAAGGTGCACAGAGGAGCCAAAGAGATGAGACCAAAAATACAGCATGAGTACAAGCAGACATAAACGCTCATAACAAACTCTATTCTTACGATAAAGGCATTTGGAATATCGCGCAAAAACATACATTCTAATTAATCAAATACATTTGATACATCATCCGGCCATGTGACTGTGTCCTGTGGACAGTACACAATCCACCTCTCTCTGCCCCCTCCATACAGCAGGCATAGCCCACAGTGGCTGGTTTTATCTGTAGTGACAGCACACGTCATTCATAACTGACACACCAAAGACAGGCGGCTTTACGCACTTCTTCAGGCAGAGCTTGTGAGTGGACACACACACACACACACACTTGTGGCTTTTGTGTTTTGCTACTGACGTCTTCATGAGTGCTTTTTTCTCTTTTCAAGTGTTGACATAGTTTTCATCTAGGCCCATCGCTATCTCCGCTGTGTAGTTTAGTGTGTGACAGTGAGTCTGATTGAAAGGCAGAGTGATGAAACCCAGGACTGACTGAGGATAGAGACAGACACCTGGGAGAGAACAATCTTAAACAGAGACTACTGAATGATCAGTGTGGTTTCTCTTCTTTCTCAGAATCACAAAACCCTCTGTTCCTTTCCAAGCATGTAAAAGAGCTATGAGAATATAGAGCGATGAGAATAGAGTTATGAGAATATAGAGCTATGAGAATTTAGAGCTATGAGAATTTAGAGCTATGAGAATTTAGAGCTATGAGAATATAGACAAAAGTTTGAACAAAAACAAAACCACAGGCAAATGTTTTTTTTACCTTTAACGTGTGAACAGCACTACATAAATTCCTCAGTAGAGTAGGAACACTATAACATGGTGTTAAAAAGGCTGTTTTATTGCCAGCACCTCAGACAGTGTGACAGGACAGGGGTGAGATTCTACCACTGGATGGCTGGAACACAATGAGACAGACAGGCAGGGCTGGGATGTGTTAACCCCCAGGGGAGGGAGTCAGGCAGCCAGACACCCCAAAGGAAGGGTCTAGGATGGATGGTTGGTTATACCCGTATGCAGGTAGGGGTGCGGTTCTCTTCACTGTCAGGTGGCCAGGCTTCCGGTAGCTCGAGGCTCTTCAACAAAATGTTTTGTCTGACTCTCCTTGGTAGGGGAGAACTGATGAGAACTTGAACTGGGGACAACATCCAAAGCAGCAGCAGAAATAACGAAAACAACAGCGACAACAATACCAGCAATGCAATTGTGCAAAAACATCATCAATAACCAGAGGAGTTCCATCAAGGTATTGCTGAGGGAAAGATATATACATTGCCTATAGAAAGTATTTATTAGGGTTGAATATTTTCCCAGTATTGCTTTTTTTATGTTCCCTCCTGGGAATAAATCACTTTTCTCCCGGGCAACCCACTATTTCCCGCAAAAACCTGAAGTGTGATTCTTAAGCATATATACTGAACAAAAATATAAATGCAACATGTAAAGTGTTAGTCCCATGTTTCATGAGCTCAAATTAAAGATCCCAGAAATGTTCCATACACACAAAAAGCTTGTTTATTTCAAATGTTTGTGCACATGTTGTTAGTGAGGACTTATCCTTTGCCAAGATAATCCATCAACCAGATAGGTGTGGCATATCAAGAAGCTGATTAAACAGCATGATAAACAGGTGCACCTTGTGCTGGGGACAATAAATGTCTAATGCCACAGATGGAGCATTCAATTGGCATGCTGACTGCAGGAATGTCCACCAGAGCTGTTGCAAGATAATTGAATGTTAATTTCTATACCATAAGCCGCCTCCAGCGTCGTTTTAGAGAATTTGGCAGTACGTCCAACCAGCCTCACAACCACAGACCACGTGTAAGCACACCAGCCCAGGACCTCCACATCCGGCTTATTCACCTGCGGGATCATCAGAGACCAGCCACTGGGACAGCTGATATAACTGGGTTTGCACAACCGAAGAATTTCTGCACAAACTGTCTCAGGGAAGCTCATCTGAGTGCTCGTCGTCCTCACCAGGGTCTTGACCTGACTGCAATTTGGCGTCGTAACCGACTTCAGTGGACAAATGCTCACCTTCGATGGCCACTGGCATGCTGGAGAAGTGTGCTCTTCACGGATGTATTCCAGTTTCAACTGTACTGGGCAGATGGCAGACAGCGTGTATGGTGTCATGTTTGGGCGATCAGTTTGCTGATGTCAACGTTGTGAACAGAGTGCCACATGGTGGTGGTGGGGTTATGGTATTAGCAGGCATAAGCTATGGACAACGAACACAATTGCATTTTATTGATGGCAATTTGAAAGCACAGCAATACCATCAAGACATGAGGCCCATTGTCGTGCCATTCATCCGCCGCCATCCCCTCATGTTTCAGCATGATTATGCACGGCCCCATGTCGCAAGGATCTGTACACAATTCCTGGAAGCTGAAAATGTCCCAGTTCTTCCATGGCCTGCATACTCACCAGACATGTCATCCATTTAGCATGTTTGGGATGATCTGGATTGACGTGTACGACAAGAGTGTTCAAGTTCCGCCAATATCCAGCAACTTTGCACAGCCATTGAAGAGGAGTGGGACAACATTCCACAGGCCACAACCAACAGCCTGATCAACTCTATGCGAAGGAGATGCGTTGCGCTGCATGAGGTAAATTATGGTCACACCAGATACTGACTGGTTTTCTGATCCACGCTCCTACTTTTTTAAAGGTATCTGTGACCAACAGATGCATATCTATATTCCCAGCAGTGTAGGCTCCTCAGAGGAGGAAGATCCTCCTTAGTGAATTTAATAAAAATAGTGAAACATTGAAAAAGTTTTCCTTTTTATATAAAACTTGACTAAATATATTCAGTCATCCAATATGCTGTAATATAAATATGGCCATGCTCATAAAAAAAAATATATACAAATCCTCCCTCATCTTAAATGGCACTGACCACCACGGACTCAAAGTCATGTGAGTGAAATTCATTGATTAGGAAATAATGAAATCATTTCAATTGAAAAATGTCCTTTATGAACAGTAGTTCAGTACAATTATTTAAATTGTTGCATATTGTGTTTATATTTTTGTTCAGTGTATTATATTAACCTGACTATCCACAATAGTCAAATATAGTGTGCATGTAATCATGCTCACTGACTCAAGATATTTCAGCTTTTATTAATTTGTAAAAATGTCTAAAAAAGTAATTCCACTTTGACATTATGTGGTGTATGCCAGTGACACAAAATCTAAAAGAATCCATTTCAAATACAGGCTGTTACATAACAAAATGTGGAAAAAGTTGAGGGGTGTGAATTAGAGTTGGGAGGTATCCAGATTTTCATATCCTCATACTCCCCTTCTCTCACACCTGGATTTACAGTATTACACATGGGGACACCAAAAAAAAACATTGGGTGTCTATTACCAGAATGCTAACAAAATGAGCACATGTAATAGCGAATTTCCTTGGCGCCTGCTAGCTAAATATGCTAACAAGCGCAAACAAAAATAAACGAATTGCAAAGACAGGCAATCCAGCTCATAAAGTTATACATACTGTGCATTCGGGAAGTATTCAGACCACTTCACTTTTTCCACATTGTGTTACGTTACAGCCTTATTCAAAAATGTATGAAATAAAAAAAATCTCAATCTATACACAATACCCCACACTGACAAAGCGAAAAACAGGTTTTTTGAAATGTTTGCAAATGTATTAAAAACAAAAAACAGAACTACCTTATTTACATAAGTATTCAGACCCTTTGCTAAGAAACTCGAAATATTGCTCAGGTGCATCCTGTTTCCATTCATCATCCTGGAGATGGTTCTTCAAGTTGATTGGAGTCCACCAGCGGCATATTCAATTGATTGGATATGATTTGGAAAGCCACACACACACACACACACACACTGGTCAATATAACTTCCCACAGTTGACAGTGAATTTCAGAACAAAAACCAAGCCATGAGGTCGAAGGAATTGTCTGTAGCGCTCCGACACAATTGTGTCGAGGCACAGATCTGGGGAAGGGTACCAAAAATGGCTGCTGCATTGAAGGTCCCCAAGAACACAGTGGCCTCCATCATTCTTAAATGGAAGAGGTTTGGAACCACCAAGACTCTTCCTAGAGCTGGCTTCCCGGCCAAACTGAGCAATCGGGGAAGAAGGGCCTTGGACAGGGAGGTGAGCAAGAACCCAATGGTCACTCTGACTGAGCTCCAGAGCTCTTCTGTGGAGATGGGAGAACCTTCCAGAAAGACAACCATCTCTGCAGCACACCACCAATCATGCCTTTATGGTAGAGTGACCAGACGGAAGCCACTCCTCAGTAAAAGGCACACGACAGCCCGTTTGGAGTTTGCCAAAAGGCATCTAAAGACTCTCACACCATGAGAAACATGATTCTCTAGTCTGATGAAACCAGGATTGAGGTCTTTGGCCTGAATGCCAAGCGTCACCTCTGGAGGAAACCTGGCACCATCCCTACGGTGAAGCATGGTGATGTTTTTCAGCGGCAGGGACTGGGAGACTAGTCAGGATCTAGGAAAAGATTAATGGAGCAAAGTACTGAGAGATCCTTGATGAAAACCTGCTCCAGAGCGCTCAGGACCTCAGACTGGGGCAAATGTTCACCTTCCAACAGGACAACGACCCTAAGCACACAGCCAAGACAACGCAGGAGTGGCTTCGGGACAGTCTCTGAATGTCCTTGAGTGTCCCAGCCAGAGCCCGGACTTGAACCTGATTGAATATCTCTGGAAATACCTAAAAATAGCTGTGCAGCAACGCTCTCCATCCAACCTGACAGAGCTTGAGAGGATCTGCAGAGAAGAATGGAAGAAACTCCCCAAATACAGGTGTGCCAAGCTTGTATCGTCATACCAAAGAAGACTTGAGGCTGTAATCGCTACCAAGGGTGCTTCAACAAAGTACTGAGTAAAGGGTATGAATACTTATGCAAATGTCATATTTATTTCCTAAAAACCTGTTTTTGCTTTGTCATTATGGGGTATTTTGTGTAGATTGATGAGGGAAAAAAACAATGCAATCCATTTTATAATGAGGCTGTAACGTAACAAAATGTGGAAAAAGTCAAAATCGTCTGAATACTTTTCGAATGCACTGTATAATATATATATACAGTGCTCCTATAGGTAGGAATGTCATTTTTGGTGAGTTTGGACATTTACAAGTGAATGTGAATGAGAGACATTGTGTAAATGAACAAAGTTTTGACGCATGCTTGTCTGAAGGAAGACCAGTACTATGTACACACCGTGTCTGTGTGGAGTCGGAGTCGATAGGGCAACGGGCCTGCCTGCTCTGCTCGGAGAAGATAGGGGAGGAGCAGACGGGTCGAGAACGAAGAGGAGAAAAAACGCAAGGAAATAAAGCTGCAGTGGCAGCTTTACAGAGAACTCAACCAAAGGGCTTTGACTTCTCCAACATGGCAGAAAGCTAACACAATATGATGCCCCGTGACCTTATTAATTCAGCCACTTACTTAGATAACTAGCAAGTTAAACTTAGTGGTCGCCCTAACGCAGAATTCTTCATTTTTTAAACAGGAAATAATTACTAAAACGCATAAGAAATATCTTGCTGCGTTTTGTAAACGCAGATCTAAAATGCTCCTTATTGTAATTTCTGCTCGGCAGAAACTTCTGCTCATTTTGTGCTTCAGTTGCACTTCTCCACTTGGATGAGAGTTCACAAACAGGCATTCTATCAAAAGACAGCGTTCTGACTGATTTTTATTGTATTTAACTAGGCAAGTCAGTTAAGAACATATTCTTATTTACAATGACGGCCTACCCCGCCAAAACCCGGTAAACACTGGGCCAATTGTGCACTGCCCTATGGGACTCCCAATCACGGCTGGATGTGATGCAGCCTGGATTTGAACCAAGGACTGCACTGAGATGCAGTTCCTTAGACCGCTGCGCTACTCAAGAGCCCTGATGTGTAGCTACTTTTCTCCAGTACTTTTATCTGTGTAGCCAGCCTACTTTTCTCCAGTACTTTTATCCGTGTAGCGAGCCTACTTTTCTCCAGTACTTTTATCCGTGTAGCCAGCCTACTTTTCTCCAGTAAAGTGCAAGTCTAACTTTATGCAAAACATTAGGAAATGTAGCTGGTTACATTCTTTATGAAAAACATTAGAAATATGATGGCCATGCATACTTTTCAGCAAAAAAAAGACCTTGCTTTATCATTGTAAACTCATTTACTTGTGTGGCTGCCAGCCAAATAGCTGTTGCACTTCTGTTGTCATCTGATGACAATAAAGCTATTTTTTGCCAAAAGTATGTGTTGCACTAATGTATTGTCTGTAACTAAAAATATTAAAATGTATTGAATTTTTTTTTTTTTAAATTATAGGATATTGACAGTATTGAAAAACTATCCCGTGGCTATTTCAAAATACCCCGGTATACTGCCCAACTCTAGTCTGAATACTTTCTGGAGGCACTGTATTTATCCAGAGGGAAAGGGGGATACCTAGTCAGTTGTACAACTGAATTCATTCAACTGAAATGTGTCTTCCGCATTTAAACCAACCCCTCTGAATCAGAGAGGCGCGGAGGGCTGCCTTAATCAACATCCACGTCTTCGGTGCCCGGGGAACAGTGTGTTAACTGCCTTGCTCAGGGGCAGAAGGACAACGGGTTTGGGCGATAAATCTCAGTAACCTGGTTCCCCCAATTCAACCCATTTATCACATTGTTGCCTTACAGACAGAATGCATTAAATGATTGTATTTTCCACTGGACTAAACAACCTACTCTACAATTTCTAAGTGAAAGAAATAATGTGTGAATTAGTCATTTATTTTGCTTACATTCAGCAGAATAGTTAACTTTCTTTACTAAAATGAATAAACATGCCAAGCCTAACTTGTGTCATTTGTTTAGGCTATGCACAGTGCGGTGTTGATCTGTGCTGTCCAATAGGGCAGGGCAGATTTTATAGTCCAGAGAGAGAGCGGGATTGAGGGAGAGAGATACAGATTCCCGGGAATTGGTTACACTAAACAATGGCAAGCAAGCTCCAGAGCAACCTTGGCAACCTTGTTTTTCCCTCTCTACAAAATCTTGCTTACGTCATGTGCTCTGAAAACGGTGGGGGTTCCTGGACTGGTATTTGAGCCTGTGTGTGTGTGTGTGTGTGTGTGTGTGTGTGTGTGGGGACAGCGAGGGAGGCAGGGTTGACAGAGGAGCCTTTCTTCTTCTTTTACCTTGTAATTCCTGATCACAGGTTTACAGATGGTGTCTCTGCATGAAATGCTCACAATTATTTAGAGTGGCTATCCTTGGACACTGAAGTTCAGGTTTTCATTGCAATGACTAATAGTGCTTCATAGTTTTGCCCTTTTCAGTGGGGTCTGCCCTCAGCAGCCAAACACACAAGACCTCCTCTGTAGCTGCCACTGACGTCAGCCGTCACCTAGCAACAGCCTTTTGGTGTAAAAGCGGCAGTTGCTAACACTGTTTTCAATTGAGAGAGAGGGACAGGGAGCAAACGTTTCATCAGAACAGTGAACAGTTCAGTTCCCATCTTGAATTTGACAGACAGGATTATTGGTGATATTCAGTCACAAATAAGCAGTGGTGTAAAGTACTTAAGTAAAAATACTTCAAAGCACTATTTAAGTCATTTTTTTGTGGTATCTGTACTTTACAATAAAAAAAAAATGGACTACTTTAACTTCACTATATTCCGACAGAAAATAGTACTTTTTACTCCATACATTTCCCCTGACAGCAAAAAGTACTCGTTACATTTTGAATGCTTAGCAGGACAGAAAAAGTATCCAATTCACGCACTTATCAAGAGAACACCTACCGTCATCCCTACTGCCTCTGATCTGGCGGACTCACCAAACCCAAATGCATAATTTGTAAATTATGTCTGAGTGTTGGAGTGTGCCCCTGGCAGTCTGTACAATTTTGAAAGAAGAAAATGGTGGTGTCTGCTTTGCTTAATATAAGGAGTTTATTATTTATACTTTTGATACTTAAGTATATTTAGAACCAAATACTTTTACTCAAGTAGTATTTTACTGGGTGACTAACTTTTACTTGAGTAACTTTCTATTTAAAAAGGTAGCTATACTTTTACTCAAGTATCACAATTGGGTACTTTTTCCACCACTGCCAATAAGCTGTAATTGCCAAAACAGCTAAACAGAAATAAGGCTTGTATAGAGGTGAGTGTTGGAGATACCCCCTGGCTATCCATACATTTAAAAATCAAGAAAATGTTGTCGTCTGGTTTGCTTAATATAAGGAATTTTAAATTATTTATACTTTTGATACTTAAATATATTTTGGCAATTACATTTACTTTCGATACTTAATAGGGCTAGGGGGGCAGTGTTCAGAAGTACAGAGAGTCGGACGTGCCCAAAGTAAACTGCCTGTTACTCAGGCCCAGAAGCTAGGATATGCCTATAATTGGTAGTATTGGATAGAAAACACTCTAAAACTGTTAAAATAATGTCTGTGAGTATAACAGAACTGATATGGCAGGCGAAAACTTAATTATAAACATCGTTTGACTTGTTTGGACTAACTTTACCGGTAACTTTTTATATTCCTTTGTCTGCATGTTGAACGACTGGATTACAGAACTCAATAGCGCCAACTAAACAGACTTTTTGGGATATAAAGTACTTTATCGAACAAAACGACCATTCTTTGTGTAGCTGGGACCCTTGGGATTGCAAACAGAGAAAGATCTTCAAAGGTAAGTGATTTATTTTATCGCTATTTTTGATTTTGTAACGCCTGTGCTGGTTTGAATAATATGTTGGAAGCGGGGCGCTGTCCTCAGACAATCGAATGTTCTGCTTTCGCCGTAAAGCCTATTGTAAATCCGACAATGCGGTTCAATTACCAAGATTTTAAGCTTTTGAATGATGTATAACACTTGTATTTTCATGAATGTTTAATATTACGATTTTTTGTATTTTGAATTTGGTGCTCTGCAATTTTACCGGATGTTGTCAAATCGATCCCGGTAACGGGATCCGATCCGTAAGATGTTGTATATTTAAAACCAAATACATTTAGACTTTTACTCAAGTAGTATTTTACTGGGTGACTCACTTTTACTTGAGTCATTTTCTATTAAGGTATCTTTACTTTTACTCAAGTATGAAAATTTAGTACTTTTCCCACCACTGCAAACACAAACTAACCATCCTCGCAGTCCCATTCCTCCAACATTCTCCCCAACCCTCAGCGAGCCAAGTAACTCAACCGAGATCTTTCCCATACGAGATCTCTGATCTCACCTAACCACACCTCCTCCCAACCCCGTTATGGTCTCCCCTGCTCTCCCTCCCTCCTATCTTACCCAGCCACTGGGCTAAACAAACAGCTTCTTCTTTTTTTTTTTTTTTCTTCACAGGACGCATGCAAGGTTCAACAACCTCCTTGTCGACTTAAAAGCTACCAGGCCACCTTAAATAATGTTTGAACTGTTGGGAACCTTATGGTGCAATAATCCTTTCCAGATGAGCCATGCAGAAAATCCCTGCTGCTCTTGAAACAAATGAGAGGTGCTGAGTATATGGCTAATACCGTTCCAGCATTCTGCCCCTGGGTTTAGCAGAGTAGCAGAGCTTTCTCTCCCTGTGATCAGCGGTGTCCACAGTCTCAACACAGGCCCAGAGAGAGAAGCCTCTTAACTCTCAAATATAACCATTAAATACTACTACTCATCACTGACCGACCGCTCTGGAACTTTATGCACCATTCCATGTGCCTCGACCTCGCACGCACGCACACCTGCACACACACACGGTCAGATAAGAGAAGAACATCACATCAGGGCTCATTAGAAGAGCATTTAATGCAAACTTTCTCTGCCTCGTCATCTCACTTTTATAATAAACACCACTTTTCAGGCCACTTTCAAAATATATAAATTCTGTGAAAAAATTCAACATATGAAATAAGATAAAGTTTATCTTTGTAAAAATAAAAAATTAATTACATTACAAAATACTGGTAAAAAGCATAAATTCTTTCCTAGCGTTGTTTGGAGTACAATTCCGTTCGCTGTTATCAACAGCCATTGGACTAAGCCCTGGTAGACCTATCTTGAAAACTAAAGAGCTGCAAGCTAATTGCTGGTGATCATGACGCAAACCGTTTCCAAGGTAACCCAAGTTTTGGAGTACCCGCTCCAGCATTTCCTCATCTGTTTGCACTCACACCAGCAGGCTGACAATGCAGTCGCTGCATCCTGTTTCACTCTGCAGTCAGCCAAACACACAGAGCACCTCGCACGGCTGGCTCCCTCGCTGCTGCTCTTAACCCTTTCATTCAAGTAATGATGTCTGCTGCCAAGTAGAAAATTAACACCAAACCACTGACAGAGAACATTGAATATATATCTATATATATATATATATATATATATATATATATATATATATATATATATATATATATATATATATATATATATATATATATATATATATATATATAAAAAGAGAACATTCAATTTAACTAGCAAAGAAATAATATTTACTAGAACACCTGATACCTGTGTATGTTTTATCTACCTAATATATAATGAGGAGTGGTGTCTTAATTTAAGCTGAAATACAAGACAATTACAAAATATTAGACTAATAAAAATATATGACTGATAATTTCAGGGTATTTTATGAATATTTTTCAAGTATTATTAATCTCTTAGTGAAAAAATAAAACAACAACGATAGCTTGGCTGCACCCCATGTATCAGTAAATTGAAGTAACAATGCAAACTAAGTTTGGGATTTAACTGTCAAGCTCACACACTGAGATCTGAATATTCTGGTTAAGAGTCACGCTGAACAGAGATACAGTATGAGTCAAGAACTGTGAATATTGGATAGATCTGTTCACTCATAGCCGCTGGAAGAGATGTGCTACCTTTTTACCTATCCATTACCTATCTAGTTCAAATATGATTAATGTAACAATAATATAAATGTTACATTTCAAAGAGTAAAATCTGTTCCTTTTACTATGTATTGCTTTTTATCTTTTGCATAAGTCAGTAATGTATATTTCAAAATTGACTATAGGAAGCTTTGAGGACTTGTGTCTGGCAGGCCTATGTATGTCTACTGCCCTTATTGGAGAGACCCTGCTGTGTGTGTGTGTGTGTGTGTGTGTGTGTGTGTGTGTGTGTGTGTGTGTTTTACATTTAAAAATATATAAATAAAAAACATTTACTTATAAAAAAAAAAAAAGTGTGTGCTACTGCTACATGAGAGAACCATGTTACATTGTTATCAAGCAAATGTTAGGCTACAATATTTGTCTTTGTGGATTTCTGTTCACAATAGTATTGACAGTGAAAGGTGTATTTGGTATTATAGAAAATCTAATTCAACACCATAAGCAATATACTGTAGCTAGCTCCAGCAGACTGTTGTAGCTTTGACCCTGTCAGCGCTTTCTAGGACTTGTTTTTCAGTCATTCCGAGCCCCTCATCTCCGGGCCCACTATAGCTGAGCACAAGAGGAGCTAATGTACTGAGACTACGCAGAAATAAATGAGTTGAGGAGAGACTAAATAAGTTGGATGGACCGCAGACAACAACAAGTAGGTCTATATATTTTTTCCTTAGTCAAGAATCACAGAATTGCTAGAAATTATCAAAAGAATGACTAAAGATATGGTGTAGCCTTATTTTAATATTTAATCAAAACAACTATGTTCCATAATCCAGAAACATGCACGCAAATTACATATTCTCTTACTATAGAAAAACATTAACTATCTCAAAATGTCTCAAAATATACAGTACTTAAGATATTACACACATCATCCATCATCTGTGTCGAATCAAAGCACTAATTTGTTCAATTCACTCAAGCTATTTTTACAATCAGTTTAGGCTAAATATTATGACCATCAATTACCAACACTTTATCTCTATTCAATTAATGTTCATCTTCATAAAAATATTTACAAAAAAACAACAAAACAGAATTCAATGTGAGAAAAAAAAGAAATCGCCTTGCTTTCTCAAGAATATTACATGTCAAAAATAAATGATAAATTATACATTTTATTTGAAGAATATAAACAATCCTACATACAACGTTTAATAGTATTTGCATTTTCCTCCGTGCATTCTCTCCCCTTCCCATCACAGCTACAGGCAGTCACTAAATTCTACAGGGCCATTAGTAAAACTTGGGGGGGTTTCAGTCACACTCGTACGTCACTGGGTAGTGACGTCAATGTTATATCATTCCACATGGCTTTACAGCAAGAGAACGTGACAGCTGAGAGGCGCTCTGCTTTTCCGCTGCCTTGCTCTACCTCCCTCCTCTATCTATGCAGCCTGCTGCACTGTCCTCATGTGTATAGTTTAGAGTTAGTTAAGAGCATTACTTACCCCTGCCTGGCTCTACAAAACACCCAGGAGCACTAACACCACACAAACAGGGGTACATCTATGGTTCACCATCGCCTGACCAGGTTTAAACCACCCTTCCCCTCTCCATACGGCCAAAGAACATCGCAATATCCTGTTCTTACAGGATATTTTTTAATTGAAATGCCATACTTCATAGTCATACTTAATCACACAATGTTCCACTCATACTATGCTCTTTTAAATAATGGTGGTTAATTTTATTATTATACAAACAGTAATTTTGACATCTGGCCCTGAATTGCAGAGAGGACCTGGTCAACGCATGAGTTGGACTCAAAGTAGGATGTGGAAAACAGAAGGATAATGTCGACAGCATAATTACAGGTCTGTCCATCAGAGCTGAGTATAAATGGTTCTGTAATGACACAAAGCGGAACATCATAAGTTTACAGTTTTTGTGACTGAAGTTATATTGCAGGAGATTGTAGAGATCATATTTTGAATATCTTACTATAAGAAAAAAAAACAATCCATAGTGCAGGGATCATCAACTAGATTCAGCCTTGAGCAAATGGTCAGGGGGCCAGAATATAATTACAAATAATTTGTAATTGCAAATTGACCGCAAGAAGCCCAAACAGATTTACAGTAATATTTGACTAAAACATAATCATTTCAAAACTTGCTTGCAGATATACAGTACCAGTCAAAAGTTTGGACACACCTACTCATTCAAGGGTTTTTCTATATTTTTTTTACATTTTCTACATTGTAGAATAATAGTGAAGACATCAAAACTATGAAATAACACATTTGGAATCGTGTAGTAACCAAAAATATATTTTATATTTGAGATTCTTCAAAGTAGCCACGCTTTGCCTAATGACAGCTTTGCATTCTCTCAACCAGCTTCATGAGGTAGTCACCTGGAATGCTTTTCCAACAGTCTTGAAGGAGTTCCCACATATGCTGAGCACTTGTTGGCTGCTTTTCCTTCACTCTGCGGTCCAACTCATCCCAAACCATCTCAATTGGGTTGAGGTCAGGTGATTGTGGAGGCCAGGTCATCTGATGCAGCACTCCTTCACTCTCCTTCTTGGTCACAGCCTGGAGGTGGTTGGAACCAAAAATCGCAAATTTGGACACATCAGACCAAAGGACAGATTTCCACCAATCTAATGTCCATTGCTCGTGTTTCTTGGCCCAAGCAAGTCTCTCCTTCTTATTGGTGTCCTTTAGTAGTGGTTTCTTTGCAGCAATCAGACCATGAAGGCCTGATTCATGCAGTCTCCTCTGAAAGGTTGATGTTAAGACGTGTCTGTTACTTGAACTCTGTGAGGTGCAATCTGAGGTGCAGTTAATTGCCAATTTATGAGACTAATATCTCAAATGAATTTATCCTCTGCAGCAGAGGTAACTCTGGGTATTCCGTTCCTGTGGCGGTCCTCATACGAGCCAGTTATCATAGCGCATGATGGTTTTTGCGATTGCACTCGAAGAAACTTTCAAAGTTCTTGAAATTTTCCGAATTGACTGACCTTCGTGTCTTAAAGTAATGAATGACTGTCCTTTCTCTTTGCTTATTTGAGCTGTTCTTGCCATAATATTGACTTGGTCTTTTACCAAATAGGGTTGGTATACAGACGATAGCCCTATCTTGTCACAACACAACTGATTGGCTCAAACTGATTAAGAACAAAATAAATTCCACAAATTAACTTAACAAGGCACACCTGTTAATTGAAATGCATTACAGGTGACTACCTCATGAAGCTGATTGAGAGAATGCCAAGAGTGTGCAAAGCTGTCATTAGGGCTCTTGAGTGGTGCAGTGGTCTAAGGCACTACATCTCAGTGCTAAAGGTGTCACTACAGACCCTGGTTCGATTCCTAGGGCCTAGGGCGGCACACAATTTGCCAAGCATCGTCCGGGTTTGGCCGTTGTAGGCCGTCATTGTAAATAAGAATTTGTTCTTAACTGACTTACCTAGTTAAATAAAGATCAAATAAATTGTTTTATATAAAAGGCAAAGGGTGGCTACTCTGAATAATCTCAAATATAAAATATATATTTGTTTAACACTTTTTCAGTTACTACATGATTCCATGTGTTATTTCATAGTTTTGATGTCTTCACTATTATCTCTATTGTCTGGGAATACTTTCCCAAATTAAAATTTGCTGGTGTTTTTACAGTCTTTTATGTCCAACCATTAAAAAAGATGAGGAACCATGCCATAGAGCATGATTTATGTGAGATGTTATTATTTTTACTAATTGTGCATGTCATTTCTTTAAATGCAGTTACTTCTATTCTTAAAATGTGGCTGGCAGACATTGTGGGACAGGGGCAGAGAGAAAGCAGACTCAAAGGGCCTGACAGGGAGAGGGGTGTCAAGAGTTAGATAGCATGCAGCATAAAGAATAGTGCTTTATAAGAGGGTCTTATGAGACAGACACTGTAGGCGGGTCACATCCAGGCAAGGGGCCTGGGCTTCCTCAGTCAGGGGCCAGCGTTAACACTCCACCCCTCATTCCTTCATCTTGTATTACGGACCAGATGAGGAGGAAGAAAAAGAGTGCAACAGCATTGCAATACATCTGGGGGTTTCACACTTATACCAATGACTGACATTTTAATAATTAGACAATTTATCAATTATTAAGGTCAGGAATCTTTTTAAAAGTGTATTTCTACAATTCTATCTTTGAAAAACTGATAGCCAAGGAGAAAGGAGAGGATGGATGATCGGTTCAGATATCAATATGAGTAGTAAATTCTTCAATACCAATTAAGACATTTTAATATCAGGTCGGCCCAGAATATCTATATAAGCACATCCCTACTATAGCTAGACGGTTTGGGGGTTGTTTTCAGGACTTTAATTGGTGTGGAAAAGACTTCCCGTGGATTTCTGATATAAATTATTTGGGAAAAGGAACACAGTGAGGACATTTGTGGGAAATCCTATGATTGGTGACTTTGCCTATCCATAGCCATTCTTGGGGGCAAATTTATTAACTTTGTTCTGTTGAGGATTCATTTTTAATCATACGAACACCTTCGCTGAGACAAAAACACAAATCCCTCCCATCCTGCTCCATAAATTATGAATCAGTAGTCTCGCCATCACTTCATTAATACATTATGTTCACAGTGAGATCTCTAAAATGGCAGCAGCAGCAGCATCCGTGTTGCGTAGGGCTTTCCCTCCCAGTCCGCCTGACACATTGAAGGATCTCACCAAAAACAGACAGATGTGTTCACTCCACACAGAGGTCGTCAGCATACAGCTGCACTACAGTACATACCGACCGGTAGGTCACATGAACACAGGGCCACGGCTTATTGTTTTGAAAACTTTGTGATCAGTTTTCTAGTAAACACAAAGGTTATTTTGACACTTTCAGAGCCATGTAAATTAGACTATGGAAAGCAGCATAGGAATTAGAGGTCGACCGATTAATCGGGCCGATTTAAAGTTTATGACAATCGGCATTTTTGGACGCCGATTATGGCCGATTACATTGCAATCCACAAGGAGACTGAGTGGCAGGCTGACCACCTGTTACGTGAGGGCAGCAAGGAGCCAAGGTAAGTTGCTAGCTAGCATTAAACTTATCTTATAAAAAACAATCAATCTTAACATAATCACTAGTTAACTACACATGGTTGATGATATTACTAGTTTAACTAGCTTGTCCTGCATTGCATATAATCAATGCGGTGCCTGTTAATTTATCATCAAATCACAGCCTACTTTTCCAAACGGGTGATGATTTAACAAGCGCATTCGCGAAAAAAGCACAATCGTTGCACCAAATATTAACTAGGGAAATTGTGTCACTTCTCTTGCTTTCAGTGCAAGCAGAGTCAGGGTATATGCAGCAGTTTGGGCCGCCTGGCTCGTTGCAAACTGTGTGAAGACCATTTCCTCCTAACAAAGACCGTAATTAATTTACCCGAATTTTACATAACTATGACATAACATTCAAGGTTGTGCAATGTAACAGCAATATTTAGACTTAGGGTTGCCACCCGTTCGATAAAATATGGAACGGTTCTGTATTTCACTGAAAGAATAAAATGATAATGATAAGTTTCCGGGTTTGACCATATTAATGACCTAAGGCTCGTATTTCTGTGTGTTTAATTATGTTATAATTAAGTCTATGATTGATATTTGATAGAGCAGTCTGACTGAGCAGTGGTTGGCAGCAGCAGGCTTGTATACATTCATTCAAACATCACTTTCCTGCGTTTGCCAGCAGCTCTTCTCAATGCTTGAAGCACAGCGCTGTTTATGACTTCAAGCCTATCAACTCCCGAGATTAGGCTGTCAATACTATAGTGCCAATAAGAACCTCCAATAGTCAAAGGTATATGAAATACAAATGGTATAGAGAGAAATAGTCCTATAATAACTACAACCAAAAACTTCTTAACTGGGAATATTGAAGACTCATGTTAAAAGGAACCACCAGTTTTCATATGTTCTCATGTCCTGAGCAAGGAACTTAAAGGTTAGCTTTTTTACATGGCACATATTGCACTTTTACTTTCTTCTCCAACACTGTGTTTTCGCATCATTTAAACCAAATTGAACATGTTTCATTATTTATTTATTTGAGACTAAATTGATTTTATTTATGTATTATATTAAGTTAAAATAAGTGTTCATTCAGTATTGTTGTAATTGTCATTATTACTTATATATATTATATACACACACACACACACACACACACACACACACACACACATAAAAATCGGCCGATTAATCGGTATTGGCTTTTTTTGGTCCTTCAATAATCGGTATCGCCGTGTTGAAAATTCGTAAACGGTCGACCTCTAATAGAAATGTTGCTCATTCATTGACAGGTTTTTGTAACTTGTTCTACACCTTGCTGTGTTAATGTGGGTCCGAAATTACATAGGACAACATGTGTATTATTAACAGTACTTATCTCAATTCAACAACTGCTGATCTGAAAAGTTCCTGTTTGAGATGTACTTTACATAAATAGTAAAGTACATGACGATATATATATTTTTTGTTTCCGAAGCTATAATATTCCCAATCAATGGTTCAAATCAGAGCTAGAGAGAGTACAAATAAAGAGCTTTAAACATCTAAGAATCAATTTGGAGAGGCGATAGGACTGAATGAGCAGTAGGGAGGTGACTGAGGGCGTTGTTGGAGCCCATGCAGCCATGTCCTTTTCAGAGAGCAAAAGCAGTCATGCGCTGAGAAGCCAAACACCTGCGATAACAGGCCCTCAGCAAGCTTCAACGCCCGCCCACCACACCGACCCTTCGCCTCCAGCTGCACAATGCCAAACCCACAGACAAACTTCCTCATGAGTTCAAGATAAACCGATAAAGCCACAACTGCCCATAGACTCACACCAGGAGAGACAGAACATACAGCTCAGTTACTTTGTGTGTGTGTGTGTGTAGGACACAAGTTCTTTAAGTCACTCATTAACCTTGGATCACTTTCTCTTTAAATACTTTATATTTGTCCTGTTATCTAGCCTACCAATATGCCAAAGTGTAGTGATGTGACACAGGATGTCAGTACACTACACAGGATGTCCAACCTGCCCCTTTTGCAGGAATGACACACACGTCAAACAATAGAGACAAAAATCTGATTTTGTCATGATAGTCCAAACACCACCCACAAAAAGAGAAACGGTCTGCTACCAAATCATGGATTTCGTTTTCCCAAAAGACGTGCAACGACTTTGGGCTATGCCTAGACTGCTTTTCATTTGTGTGAACTCTTTAGGAAGTGTGGGGCCAACATGTCTGTTTCCATTGAAACATTGCTACAAATGTAGGACTTTATATTCTGTGAGAAATGTAACCTATACAGGTAAAAGCACTGTATCGTCTTTCTACCGTTCTCATGTGTGCACTATTTTACCATTATTCTATCACTGAAAAAAATAACATGATAACAACAGTGTAATACTGCAGGAATAATACTAGCCTATATAATACTGCCTAATCATGTAGGCTATCCACCTTACTACAGAAATCAAGCCTTTAATACAATTACAAGTTCAAAACCTCAAAACCTGACTCACTGTGTGAACTCAATTGTTTAAATGTCCTATTGACTGCTCCTATAGTATAATGTGGAATACTGGCACATTATACTGTAGGAACATGGGACCATACACTGAAAATGTGTTTGTCAATCTCCTGTTTTCTGTTACTAAAATTGCATTTCAGGTAGAGAAGGTTCCATCACTGGGGCCAGGAATGTACACCTGTTTTACTGTAGGCCCTTGTTCACAATTTCAGGTTATGTTTTGCTTTCTTTGGAGTTTGTGCACCGTGAACTAATAATTCAATGTCAAACAGACGATGCACAAGACGTCAAACAGATGTCAAGCAGCACTAGACGCACCTTCTGGTCCATGCCACTGTAGTTGTGTTTAAAGACGTAGTAGGCTGCGCTGATGACGAGCACAGAGCCATTACGCTGTGGGAAGGAAGGCTGTGACTCACAGGCAGGGGCCAGGGAGAGGGCCTGTTAGCTGGGCTCATCAGGTGGAGAAGCCATGAGGCCAGACATGACGTGAGACAGCGCATCAATGAGAAACTCCCACAAAACTGTAACGACCGATAATCACTATAGTTGGCCAGTCCATCAGTTTAGGAACCACAACGGGGTCTGATGGCTACCAACTGGCTAAAACACTTCAACAGTGCAAGCCTAATGTACGATGACTACGTTTCCAAAGAGAATCAGGAAGTGCAGGAGAGGCTGAGGTGTACTAGCTGGGTCATAAGATCATAGGACAGAGTGTGGTGCCTTTATCTCAACCAAGTAAGACGCTCATAAACTTAATGTCGCTCTCCATACACAACACATGCACAGCCATTTGCTAGTCAGCAAAGAATACAGATTCAATGTACCTTCCCCAGTAACATCCCCTGAAAGTATGACAATTGTACTATCTATTTGAGGGAGGGTACTATTACAAGATAATGAGCTACATCGTCTGTCCGAAATACAATGCAAGCAAAGATGCCCAAGAAAAGTTACATTTTAAATAGTTTGGAATAGGCCTACTGCTGATGGCAATGTCGTGTGCAAAGCACTTTTACACTGTTAACCTGAACTCTTCATAAATGATCACTACCTTCCCACGGACATTGTAAAAAGAAGGCTACTGCGACTGCGTGTATTATGGTCTAGGCCTATTTGCGCTCTGCGAGGATTGTTTTGCAGACAGATGATGTCACCCTTAAAGTCAAGCTGCAATAAATTTCAAAGAATGTCAAGTAATCTTGAAAACAACACAATAAATAAGATAACACACTGATGATTATGTAATGATTTGATACGTAGGACGTTTGTCCAACTGTGTCCATCACTTAATGCCAAACTAGCCTACATCTGAACTTCTTTTGCCTGACTGTTTTGGCTGTACTATTCATTGCTTTTTAGCATGAACTATCAAGCTGAAATCCAAACTTCAGTATCTTTAAGAAAAACATGACTGATGTGCCAATGTAAACCAAACTTAAAAAATGTAAGGTATCAGAGTCCAAAATAAGAAATACTTTATCAGTGCTTATGGCATATCACTGATCATTCATCATTGGAACACTAAGTCTTACGCTCAGAATGTCTAACCTAATACCAGAGAAGGTTTCAGAATTACATTTTACAAAGTGAGGTGATAGACATGCAAATGAGATATAAAACTTTCTCTTCTCTGCATTATGGTCCTCCTTAGTCATGCCTTTGTTGACCTATATAATTCACAATGAAGTAGACCTATATCATAGGTGTTTGAACTGTATAAGTAGGTGTACAAAGGAGCGTCAAGCACAGCATGTAGGCTTACATACAAAAATAGCATGGTTTAACTTTGTGTTCCACATTTAAAAAAACAGAATATCGAATTGTAGCAGCAGGGCTCTACAGTGCGACCATTTTACTTGCATAAGCGCCTAAATATTTTACTGTGCAACCTTGAATTTTAATTTAGGAGCACCTGTGCGCCACCCCCCAAAAAAAAAAAAAATCACCCAGATGATAATTGTTGCAATGATTACTTCGCAGCCCCCCAAGTGCCGTGGAGAACACACTGAGCTCAGATTCATGACCGTCATGCTTGCACCATTACTACAAAGAACCTGGCTTGTTACCTCAAATATTTTTTCATTGTGCTCCTAAATTTCTTTGTGTGCTCCTACATTTTTCAACTTAAGCGCACACATGCTCCTTGTAAAAAAGGTCACCGTAGAGCCCTGAGCAGAATGTGATAGTGCTCCATAACAAGGCCTACATAGTTATCATGTGAGTTCCAGAAAGAGACAGGCCTATTAAAACGGAGTTGTCTTTCAAAGACTTTAAATTATTTCGATTTCAGCTGCAAATGGTCTCATATCAAAAGGTGTTGGTGTTGATAGTGTCTGGCAGCTAACACTGAACTTTTGTTGTGTGGAAATTAGAAACAATTAACAAACAAGGCCTAAATGCATCACTGTCTGGCAACAAATGGATCTAATGCAGAATAGGACACACAGCATACGATCATGTCAATATCAACAGAGGTCAGGACAAAAGCAAGGATTGTGTCTAAACTGTGTATGCAAACTCAAATGTGGTTGACCACTGATCGTATAGGGTGGTGTTGTTAATTCTGTAAATATTAATTTGTGGAAAAACGTTATTATATAAATTGTGTATTTTTCCACATTGACAATGTTGCAAGACAATCTCTTTTAAGGTCAAAATCTGATTTTTTTTTCAAGTGACATGAGTTAGTCTTTTCCACATTCCACACAGCATTTGTCATCAGCATCATGTCCTGACCCCAAAAATATAAATGATTTTACTATATATTTTCTGATGAACCAATGACCAACAAATCATGTAATGTCATGATATATGAGGCGCCATTTAATGTGTGACCAAACAAGTCCAGTAATCTATGCATGTGTGGATGACAAGTATGATCTATGGTTAGTATTACGTTTGAGTTTGTCCTTTCAGTTCCAAACTAAATGCATCTGCTAAGAACACATTTGAGCTAGGCTTAATTACTATTAGTCTACACTACATCATGACAAAGTGTCACATACAGGACTTGTGGACACTGAACCTGACGTGCACATCAACACTCTTAACGTCCTTGCCTGTGATATTCAAATATGGTCCTTCAGCTAGGACAGTAGCGCGTTTTGGGTGATGCTGGCACTCTTATCCTCTCTTGTTAAGTCAATACAGTTGGACAACAGGCAGTGACATCTTTATTTCACTGATCAATACTGGTCTACACCAATGCCCCTCACTGCCTGACAACATTAACCCTAGACCAGACCTGTATGGTAGTATCCAGACTTGAGTCTGCAATCTATTCCTGACACAACATTCACTGCAGGACAATGAGTCAAATGAACAAACAACAAAGTGTGCTATTACAACACCGTAATAAAACATCCTTTATACAGCTTATGAGTCTTATCTTTTCATAATAATCTTCATCTTTCAGGTAGTCCAGTTTACAACAAAGGCTATTGCTGAAACAATATTTGGCAGGTCCCTTTTATAAAACGTCACAGGTTCATGGACAGAATCAGAGGCAAAACTAAATTTGGATAAATCTAATTGACAATGAACAATATGATAGGCTAATCTAATCTGGTCAGAGAGGGCAGGGCACATACTAAAATGTCAGCTGAACATATTGCACTCGATGGATATGAAAACTCTTATTGTTAGTGTGTGACATTACGCCTAAATATTTCACAAATAACAAATAAACTAGAATCAGCTACCATCACTGATAATAAAATAAAGGCAGACTGCAGTCCATAAGGTTTCTACACACAAATAGCCTGTTATTATACATCTTTAAAGGAATTACATTCCTTTAGGGTTTTAAAATATGGAACATCAATTGATGCTAAAGCCTGATGTCTATTTACTGTCAGAGTGGACGGCCCGGTCCTTCCAAAAACAGATTCTTTCTGATACACAATTGGTTCTTGAGCTCAGATGTTGAAAATGTAAGCAAGCTAACAATATTTCACACCCCTGCGAAGAATGTTATGATTGGGCCTGCTTAAGTAATAATAAGCCATTTCATCAAGTCGTCTTCTTCATAAAATCAAGAGGTATTGTTTTTAAATAAAATTGTAGCCTATAACATTTTACAGACAGAACCTTTAAAAAGGGCTTGCCTTGCTCAGCTGGGCCACAGTGATGTTTGTTACAATCAACTAACTAAGTATGAACAATATTTGACTATTGGGGGGTCTTGGATGAATATCTTCCATCTTGAACTATTGGGGAATGAATATATTCCATGGTCACAATACATTGCCTGGAATACAGTGAGTGTTGAAGCCAAATAAATACACTTGATGTTACTCACATTTTCCATTGCAGTGGCCTCACACCAGGGTACCTTATAAAGCACTTTAGAGATTAGTGTAGTACTAACCACTTGTTTTCTAAGCCTTTATGAAAATGATGCCTGAGTGAATTACTAAATAATGATCATTGCATTGATTACTCTACCATAAGTGATCACGCTTGAACTTGGACTGAACTTGTTTGACAGGTTTTCCTGTCATCAACACAACTCTCTCAACAAACAAGAATAGTATGTCTAAATAAAAGTCACGTAGGTCCATTTACTTTCTGGTGCATGTGTGCTGCATGTTATAGTCATATGGGTTTAATTATTGCAGGACAATCAGACTAGTTTATTTCAAGAGAGATTATTTGGTGTGAGTAGAGGTTAATGACCTGCATGGGGAATAGTTCAGCAGTGTAGGGGTGATTCTCTGTCTGGACTACTGTAGGCCTATGCATTATGGATATGGAGTTGAATTGCCTCCTTGCTGTAGACAAAAGGTTCAAGGTTGTGTACTCTTGCGCACGTGTGCTCACTCTGAGCAGTCAGTGATACTTTTTGCACAAATGAATGAAGGCAATTATGAACATTATGCCTGCCCGTAACCTACCTGTTCTCTGGATATGCACGGTAATGAAGGTCTGCGAGGCATTTTACAGCTGCCATAATAGCTGGTCGACGTTTCCCCCAAAGAAACACAACTGGACCTTCTCCTGGGTCTGATCACAGGGACTTTCTCCTCGGTGCTGGAGATTCTATTCGGCGTTTCCCTCGACGGGTAATAATGGTCAAAACAGAGGGACAAGAGCGAGCCAGAGACACCCGCCAAACACGCAAACACGGGTCTCAGGAGTGCAGGCAGACAGCTCAGACTGGTGAAAGACACCAACCACACAACACTAGCAAACACCAGGATCAGAACACTGTGTTTGAGTTTCAAAGTGGGGATCAGTGTTAGGAGACCCACACACCCCAAAACGAATAACAACCTGCCAAACATTTGCATCTGGTGTTGGTCCTCTCCCCACTGCAAAAACCGCAAAACTAAAAAATCCCCTAAGTAACATGATGCTGGCAGTGACACAAGCCAACATGTATTACTTTCCCTCTTTTTCCTCCTTAAATAAAAGGTCAAAAAGAAGAATGCACAGCCTATGCTAAAGAGAGGGCTGATGGACTGAGAGAAGCCCGACAGAAAAGTCCGCAAATCCCAAAAGCTGAAGTCACTTTGCAAGCTCCTGGAAATAAGCAACGAAACTGCAAAAATTGCGAATGCACCCAGGTATAGGCCAGAAATTCGAAATATTTTTGAATTCAGAATGTCCTCATTGCAAAACCTACAGACGTTAAACAAAAATCCCCTTTGATGGTCTTGTTTTAAAGGGGTGACGCAGCTCTTCACATAGCCGTTCATGAAGCTCTCTGTGCTGTTTGCATTGGCAACCCCATCGTGGTGCCTGATTTTACTGTGCAAAACCTCTCCTTCTTCGCGAACAGCCATGTTTTCAACTGTAGCTCCTTGGATTCCTTCAAAAGTTTCCTTCTCCCAATATTCCCGCCGTATTAACACTCAACTACATGACGGCAAACGCACACAATGGTCACTCAAACGTGCTCAAGCATTTTGACTAAAAGAAAGAGAAGGTGAAATGTTGTTGTTTTTAGAGAAACCGACTCTATGTCGCCGCCTAGATGTGACAATCCGCTACAAAAACTACAGATCGACACAGGCACGCGCTCTGCAGCACTGGAAACAAACCGTGCACTCTCATGGTCAGAAGAAAGAAGAAGAATAGTGCTATATAAGGCTGTCGGAGTTAATCAGCTCGAGTTAACTTTTTGTAATTTTAGTGCACGCATTTTTTAAATCACAATTAATCGCATTGTCTGAACGCGTTCAAAATACACAGAAAACCTCAAAATGAGATCGGTCCAGCTAAAAACAACCACACAACGTCAACACTTTGACAGTGAGGTTAAAGAAAGTGTGCGTTTATCAATTTACCTGATTTTGCTTACTGTTACTTTGGACAAAATCCAAACGTCAAATGATCCTACTTTCAAACAACTTGATCTGTTTCTTTAGGATTTTAGGATTAGTAAAGTACATTTTGGCCCAAAATAAAGCCCATTATTTGAAGGTTTAGCCATTATTATTAGAAGTAGTAGCAATATAATAGTAGTAGTTGTTTTTTAGTGTAATTATATAGCCAGGCTATTGTACCACTATCTAGGCGTAGTTACTCTGGCAGGCCTGTGATATTGAAAGATTTCCAAATATGTTCAACTAAAGAAATCTACCACTTAATTTTTGAAAACATGATTCATCTTAGAATACCTATTTTTGTATGTGTTCTAATGAGACTTTGTAAATGAAAACATTGTTCCTCCACGGAATTGGATATGTCATAGAAAGCAAGTGATATTTATGTAAGAATAAGGAACGCACCTTCAAAATCGAAATTTTCCGGGGAAATAGTTGATTTCGACGAGATTGTAGATTATGTTTAACATGAGATGTATTGAGTAATTGCACGCTTTTACTTTGTGTATTGTGGGGGTTTCTGATTTCTTCAGCAGTGTCTGGTGAATAATTTTACATCACATCTGGCAGAGAGAAAATACGGAACGAGGATCCTCTCTCTGATCTACTTGTTTCCCTTTGCGCAGACGTCAATAGGAAAAGTAATCAAGCACTCATCGGTTATCTGAGGCGCTTGTTGGTGGAAAGCTCTATCATCATGGTAAGCTTGGAAGAAATAATATAATATGCACGATACATCAAAAGTGAATGCAAACGTAATAATTAAATGCATCAGAAATCTCTTATCTGTAGTTGGATGGAAAGCCTACCTAGCTAGCTATCCAGCAATGAGTAAGCATTTAGTTAAGCTTACTAACTAACTAGCCACGCTACTGTACCGGTAAAAAATTTGTAATGAAATAGAATAGCTAGCTAGGACAACAACAAATGCTATGGCTGACTTCTTGCTTAATGTTATTGGACATGGCTAACATTTTAATCAGTGGTAGTAGCTAGCTAACGTTAGCCATTCAGCTAGCTAGTTACCTAGATTACTTGTTCACAACTTGAAGTCAAACTTCACTGTGTGAAGACCAAGCTGTGTTGCTAGCTAGTTAAATCAGCGCTGCTTTAGCTGGGTCATTGCCTTGTTAAAGACACTTAAGAAGTAACTGTTAGCATTAAAAAGAGTGGGCTTTGGGCAGCCAATATAAACAATGGAGCAATAATGCATTCCATGATAATATTTTCACATGCAAATGGCACTTGATTTCTATTATGGAATCAATGATGACATACTGTACTATGACGACAGCAACGTGTAGGTTTCTAGATTGTGGACTCATTTTTGTATTTTTCTTAGTTCCGCAACCAGTATGACAATGATGTCACAGTTTGGAGTCCACAGGTAAGAGTCTACAAATACAGGTAACATAACAGTTAGCAATTTCAGCTGCAATATTTGTGAATCTCATAACAGGTCACTGTCTTGTGTTTCAGGGGCGTATTCATCAGATTGAATATGCTATGGAAGCAGTGAAACAAGGATCTGCCACAGTGGGTCTGAAATCTCGCAGTCATGCTGTACTTGTGGCTCTGAAGGTACAATTTACATAGATTTTACACTTGCATTCAAGAACATGATTATATGAAAAGTAGTGTAAATGTTGTCTATTTATAATCCTAATTTTGTGTTCTTGTCCAGAGAGCTCAGTCTGAGTTGGCTGCCCATCAGAAGAAAATTCTACACGTTGACAGCCATATTGGCATCTCCATTGCTGGCCTCACTGCTGATGCAAGGCTACTCTGGTAAGAGAGGATCTGTTGTGCATGATTTTTCATATTCTTGAAGAGAATTGGACAGTATTCTTCTGACTGAGGTTAACACTTCTCTCTTCCATCATACTCCTTCAGCAACTTTATGCGTCAGGAGTGCCTGGACTCCAGGTTTGTGTTTGATCGGCCTCTCCCTGTGTCCCGCTTGGTCACACTAATTGGAAGCAGTATCCTTTTACCACAAATGTAGTTTTTATGATGCTTAACATTAATTGTCTGTATTGCTAATTTGAAAAGTTATTACACTGTTGCAACTAAGACAATCCACCTTGACCTAGCACTTAGAAACCCAGATCCCTACACAGAGATATGGAAGAAGGCCTTATGGTGTGGGATTACTCATCGCAGGATATGATGTAAGATATGTTTTGGTTGGTTTGTCCCTCTATAAATATTAGTAGAATAGTATGTGATATCTAACATTGTCTGTCTCTAGGATATGGGGCCACACATCTTCCAGACCTGCCCCTCTGCCAACTACTTTGATTGCAAGGCCATGTCCATAGGGGCCCGCTCCCAGTCTGCTCGTACCTACCTGGAAAGACATATGGACACTTTTCTTGACTGTGAGTATTTTATGCCTTTTCTTCTCCGCTTCTGATGTAAGCACGTTTGAAGCTTTCATTCTGTCTTGTAGGTGAACTGAATGACCTGGTTCAACATGGCCTCCGGGACTGAGAGAAACTCTACCTGCAGAACAAGATCTTACCATAAAGGTAAACCTTAAGCTTACTGCAAGCTCTATGGAGACAAAAGATTCAGAGCGTAGTGCAATGTTGGAATGTCGTTTTTTGTCACAAATGGGGCGGCTTCTTGTAATACCATCCGGCATTCAACATACTTTTCTACTACCTGAAAGTTGAGACGCGCCGTATCATTCTTTCCGCAGCCACGGGGGCAGTGTTGTCGCTTGCTTCCTCGATCCGATCTATAGGTTATTCATCAGTAGCTTATTTTGCATTGATAACCAAACAACAAGAATCCACCCAAAAAGGTATTTGTTTAGAAGTTATAACTATCAGGCTAGTGTGAAATGGTAGAACCTGCTAAAGCCAACTAGCTAGCCATGTGCTTTTTTCTCTGTGAGCAAAACATTATGATCTGTTTTTAGCTGATATGGGAATTAATACACAAGCAGCATATCAAACTGGGATAATGTTTTGGGTTACACTTAGGATGTTACGTTTGATGCCTGAGCTCTGAGGCATGTGTCAAAATCGCTAAGAAGTGTACTTTGAAGCAGTGTGCCAATGCCTGTATCACTTTATCAGAAGCACGTGATTAATGACGTCCAAAGCTCCGTTTCGTCGAACAACCACCTGATTGGTTTGGTAGAAGACAAAAAGGCTATGCTGAGCACATGCTAATTTGGCTGCTCTAAATGATTTTGAACAGCAGGTGTACACTGTGTTGATTAAAGCCTTGAGTAATGAACCTATTTGACACAATTGTCTTGAAAGCCTCAGCTTCAGGAAGCTTTGTTTCCCCCCATCAGTAGTTAAACCTGCAAGTAAACAAATATTTGCCAGGGCATATGTTTTAATTATACATCTGATTATTTCACATGGAGATAATGTGGGAAGTTAAAAAGGCTAGCTATCTTCCTATGTTTAAAGCCAGCTAGCCAGGCTGCCAGCTTACAACTAATTTTAAAAAAAGTATTACAAAACTTTGCTATCGCCCCCTTGTGAGTCACTTTACTTCTACCTACATGTAGATATTTCCTCAATTACCTCAACTAACTTGTGCCCCCGCATATTGTCTCTGTACCGATACACCCTGTATATAGCCTCGCTACTGTTATTTTATTGTTGCTCTTAAATTGTTATTCTTTTATTTTTTTTACTTCAGTTTATTTTAGTAAATACTTCACCTATTTTTCTTAACTGCATTGTTGGTTAAGGGCTTTTAAGTAAGCATTTCACTAAGGTCTAAACCTGTTCTATTTGGCGCATGTGACAAAAACATTTTGATTTGATTTGAATGGGACCAGCAAGGATATAATGTTACCAAAACGTATCCCCTGCTCCAAATATCCCACTCCACCCACATGCACATAGATCAACAGAGTGAAGCTTGTAGTAACCTTAAGACTTTTACATCAGGATACATTCCAAGTATCTACTCCTCACCCTGAAGTGGGCTCTCATTCGCTCCCACTGAGGGGATGGACTGGTATAACTACTATTATGTGAAAACACCTTCTAGCCATTCTTATACTAATCCAATGTTTTTAAATTCATGAGGGGTTCAGAGAGAAGGGTAGAGGATCAGAACACAACTTAAATCACAGATTGACAACTTACTGTCTACCCTTTTAGAATGTGTCTGTCGGGATTGTTGGCAAGGACATGGAGTTCACCATCTACGATGATGGTGATGTGGCATCATTCCTTGAAGGCCTTGAGGAGAGGCCACAGAGAAGGGTAAAGAACAACTTGGCAAATTTTGAATAAAAATATTTTCTCTGTGAAACTTGTCAAGAGGAACGGTTATTGCCTTAACTGAATAATGTACCATCAAGAATCTTATTATCTCCATACCTGACAGTGCACATGCCTTGTCCTCTTGTTGTGCTGCAGGTTGCCCAGCCAGACGACGAGCCGGCAGCAGAGAAGCCAGAGGAGCCCATGGAGCTCTGAGATTGAAGTGTGTCCCAGACAGTGTGAAGATGACAAAGCTCTTATCCCTGATTCTTTCAGTCATTGGATGGCATCCTGTCCACAACCAATATTCCACCCACACTCACTTGTAACTGTATCAACATGGAGAACAATGATCATTATACTTGTCATTCAATGTTTGCATTCATTTTTGTGTCATTAAAGACAACTTTTTCTGAACTTGTCTGGTTCATTAAAAGAATTGTAAATGTGATGTTATCTTTTCTCATTACTGCGTTATCTTTCTATGTTCTTATGTGGCCACTCGGTGGTGGATGTTTTCAAAGAGAAGGTAGGAACCAAAGTGGTGTTTATTTATACCTAAGCACCAACTGAACTTTGAACAAAAAAAAGAAAAACAGATGTTCAAACATCATGAGTAACCCGAGATTACTATGGGCATTATGGAATCATAATCACTGGTAACACAACCTACTTACCATCCCAACTGAAATGGTAGCCTTATATAATGTGGTATGGTCAACCCTCTGGATTGGACCATACCAAGAGATGGGATGGGTCAATTATAAACAAAATCTACAATTCAATATTTCATAAATAGCAAACGTATAAGTTACTTGTAGCAAAAACATGTAAAGCATCAGTTCAGAGGCAATATAGAAGATTGTTACATTGGGCAACACTCAATTAGAATTTCGTCTTCGCGTCTAGACATCCGGGTTATTTGTTCCTTTTCACTTGCTGTAGCAGTGATGTGGCTCAGAAAGTAGCTAAGCTTCCACGTCACAGGGAAGTGGGGAACGGACAGCTCGAGAAGATCTCTGAGCAATTTTACAGATGCCCAAGTAAATAACAGACGCGACATATGAGGCTATTTTGAAATATAGTAAATGTGCAGTAAGGTAGCTAAGTGCTTATTTCTCTATCGTGACCAAGTGCGGAAATATTGGTTTGGGTAATTGTATTCCAAATATGTTTTGGTATCCATCCACCATTTGCAAGCTAACGCTAGCTGTCATGGACGACAATCGTTTGAGCTTGCTCAATTTGCAATATCAAAACGTCTTACTAGGCTCCTTGAAGTGTTACTGGCATGTCATTTCTGTTTTTTTAGTGAATGTCACTGATTGAGCTGCATAATTCGTTAGGCCCTTGACTTGTCAATAACTAGCATACTAGCTAACCAACAGCCGAGGCGGCCTGTGTGAATGAAGAACATTAACTAGCTACTATAGTACAAGCTAGCTAACTGACTTGTCTACGTGGCTGTGTCGACTAGCTACCACATATTTCTTAGCTACAGCTGTGAAGTATTAGAAAGCACGAATCGTGTGCAATAACTTAAATGTGTAATAGCAGCCATGTTTACATTTGTCCGGTTATGCATTAACATTACTTGATGGGTACTTCGTAGGAATCATCTTAACTGTTCTGTTGATTGGGGTGTTGCAAGAGGAAAGACGATCCATCCTGCAAAATGACAGCCGCAGAGAATGTTTGTTACACATTGATCAATGTTCCAAATGACTCCGAACCTCCATCGGAAGTCAGTCTCAAAGCAGACTTAGGTAAGTGTCCTCTGTTGACCCTATCTGCATTGTCAATAGGCACCTAACCGCTCCAAAACTATCAGTGTGAATGATCTGTGATTAATGTGACTTTAAGTAATACAATGATGTTTTTTCCTGATATCAGAAAAAGGAGAGATCAAGGCAAAGACAGAGGCCCTGAAGAAGGTAATCATCATGATACTGAATGGAGAGAAGTTGCCAGGCCTACTGATGACCATCATCCGATTTGTTCTCCCACTTCAAGACCACACCATTAAAAAGCTTCTGCTAGTCTTCTGGGAGATTGTCCCAAAGACGACTCCAGATGGCAAGCTGCTTCAGGAGATGATCCTGGTCTGTGACGCCTACAGAAAGGTATAGTAGCATACTACACAAGTGTACTGTCTGTCTGAATGTTAGATAAATTATATAATTAGCACAATAAAGTATGATGTGTGACTATTACCCTTGAATAAGAGGCATTAATGTATGTTTGTCTGTTTCAGGACTTGCAGCACCCCAACGAGTTCATCCGTGGATCCACCTTGCGCTTCCTGTGCAAGTTGAAGGAGTCTGAGCTGCTGGAGCCCCTCATGCCCGCCATCCGCGCCTGCCTGGAGCACCGCCACAGCTACGTTCGCCGCAATGCTGTACTGGCCATCTACACCATCTACAGGTACACTTACTGTAGTGATACAATACAGAAGTTCCATATGACTGTTTATGACCATTAATGGAGAACATGGCATTTACTTGAGCAATTTTATTTCCATGTCAGGAACTTTGAAAATCTCATCCCAGATGCCCCTGAGTTGATCCATGATTTCCTTGTGAATGAAAAAGATGCCAGCTGCAAGAGAAATGCTTTCATGATGCTCATTCACGCAGACCAGGTCAATTGCATCTTCACTTTCTTTATTAGAGACCGCTCACCAAATTTTTCTGTGTCTGGGACTAACACTGGTCATTTCCACTGTGCAGGACAGAGCTCTGGATTACCTCAGCACCTGCATTGATCAAGTGCATACATTTGGAGATATTCTCCAGTTGGTCATTGTTGAGCTGATTTACAAGGTGAGTCCTTCAGACATTTTCCCACCAGAAAATCCCACTAGAAACCTCCAGATATCTCTTTGAGAAATATGTAAAGAAAAACACAGGATGTCACTTGATGTCTGTTTCTCTGTCTCACATGCACTGAGGAAGGAGCAAGCCGAAACATATGCCAATGTGTGTGGTCTATTAAGACATTATGCTATGAGTTAAAGAAAATTAAAACAAAGCTTCAAGGGCCTCCTTAGTGGCGCAGTGGTCTAAGGGTTAGAGTCAAGGCTCTGTTGCACCCGGCCGCGACCGGGAGACACATGTGGCGGTGCATAATTGGCCCAGCGTCGACCGGGTTACGGGAGGGTTTGGCAGGCAGGGATGTTCTTGTCCCATCGCGCAGTAGCAACTCCTGTGGCGGGCCGGGCGCTGTGCATGCTGACACGGTCCCTAGGTGTACGGTGTTTTCTCCGACACATTGGTGCGGCTGGCTTCCGGGTTAAGTGGGCATTGTGTCAAGAAGCAGTGCGGCTTGGTTTGGTTGTGTTTCGGAGGACGCACGGCTCTCGACCTTCACCTCTCCCGAGTCCGTACGGGAGTTTAAGTGATGAGACAAGACTGTAACTACCAATTGGATACCATGAAATTGGGGAGAAAAAGGGATAAAGAAAACAACAAAGCTTCAATTGGAAATTATATCCACGTAAGTACTGTCATTTTTTTTATTTGTTATGTCTCTTGTTTACTTAATGTTTAGGTGTGCCATGCTAACCCGTCTGAGCGTGCCCGCTTCATCCGCTGCATCTACAACCTGTTGCAGTCCTCCAGCCCAGCCGTCAAGTACGAGGCAGCTGGCACTCTTGTCACGCTGTCCAGCGCACCCACTGCCATCAAGGTACCCCTCTCTCACTTATCTACATCACGGCACTGCTGTGGATTTTAGTCTGGCATTGTGTCTTTCAATGGCATTTGTGTGTTTGTTCTAGGCTGCTGCCCAGTGCTACATTGACCTGATCATCAAGGAGAGTGACAACAACGTGAAGCTGATCGTCCTGGATCGTCTGATAGAGCTGAAGGAGCATCCCACTCATGAACGTGTTCTCCAGGTACTCAGACTTCACTTTCATTAATGTTGCTTTTGGTGAACAGACCCCATGTTAGGTACCAGTAAGTCTTTGAAGTATAATAATAACCTGGTTAACATGTCTGTTTTCTGTCCACCCAGGACCTGGTGATGGACATTCTGCGTGTTTTGAGCACGCCTGACCTCGAGGTCCGGAAGAAGACCCTGCAGCTGGCCTTGGACCTAGTCTCATCCCGGAACGTAGAGGAGGTGGGGATGTCATCCTCAGGACTCTCCTCTCCTGTCTCTGTGGACTCTCCTCTCCTGTCTCTTTTGTAAGATGTTGATTATTCCTACTAAGGTGTTCATGTGTTTGTGTTCCAGTTGGTGATAGTTCTGAAGAAGGAGGTGATTAAGACCAACAACGTGACGGAGCATGAGGACACTGATAAATTCAGGCAGCTGCTGGTGCGCACCCTCCACTCATGCAGTGTACGCTTCCCTGACATGGCGGCCAATGTCATTCCTGTGGTGAGTCTACCCTGTTCACACATAGAAACCCTGAAATCAAACACCTCTAGGGTCATTCTGTCCTCTGTGATGTAATCTAAATGACATACAGTTGAAGTCGGAAGTTTACATACACTTAGGATGGAGTCATTAAAACTTGTTTTTCAACCACTCCGCTAATTTCTTTTTAACAAACTATAGTTTTGGCAAGTCTGTTAGGACATCTACTTTGTGCATGACACAAGTCATTTTTCCAACAATTGTTTACAGACAGATTATTTCACTCCTAATTCACTGTATCACAATTCCAGTGGGTCAGAAGTTTACATACACTAAGTTGACTGTGCCTTTTAAACAGCTTGGAAAATTCTTTAGACGCTTCTGATAGGTTAATTGACATCATTTGAGTTAAATTGAGGTGTACCTGTGGATGTATTTCAAGGCCTACCTTCAAACTCAGTGCCTCTTTGCTTGACATCATGGGAAATTCAAAAGAAATCAGCCAAGACCTCCGAAAAATATTGTAGACTTCTACAAGTCTGGTTCATCCTTGGGAGCAATTTCCAAACGTTCATCTGTACAAACAATAGTACGCAAGTATAAACACCATGGGACCACGCAGCCGTCATACCGCTCAGGAAGGGGGTGGCAGCATCATGTTGTGGGGGTGCTTTGCTGCAGGAGGGACTGGTGCACTTCACAAAATGGCATGGAAAATCATGAGGATGGAAAATGATGTGGATATAATGAAGAAACATGTCAAGACATCAGTCAGGAAGTTAAAGCTTGGTCGCAAATGGGTCTTCCAAATGGACAATGACCCCAAGCATACTTCCAATGTTCTGTCAAAATGGCTTAAGGACAACAAATTGGAGTGGCCATCACAAAGCCCTGACCCTGAAAATTTGTGGGCAGAACTGAAAAGGCGTGTGTGAGCAAGGAGGCCTACCACCCTGACTAAGTTACACCAGCTCTGTCAGGAGGAATGGGACAAAATTCACCCAACTTATTTGGGAAGCTTGTGGAAGGCTACCCAAAATGTTTGACCCAAGTTAAACAATTTAAAGGCAATGCTACCAAAAACTAATGTAGTGTGTGTACACTTCTGACCCACTGGGAATGTGATGAAAGAAATGAAAGTGAAATGAAATAAATAATTCTCTACTATTATTCTGACATTTTACATTCTTAAAATAAAGTGGTGATCCTAACTGACCAAAGACAGGGAATTCTTACTCTGATTAAATGTCAGGAATTGTGAAAAAACTGAGTTTAAATGTATTTGGCTAAGGTGTATGTAAACTTCCCACTTCAACTGTACGTGTGTCACTCAGCTGATGGAGTTCCTGAGTGACACTAACGAGGCAGCGGCGGCTGATGTGCTGGAGTTTGTGAGGGAGGCCATTCAGAGGTTCGACAACCTGAGGCCTCTCATCATCGAGAAGATGCTGGAAGTCTTCCACGCCATCAAGACTGTCAAGTAAGACCAAGACTGGCAAGCTTGCATATAAATAGACAATCACAGGATGCTTTTGGAGAATTGCAGATTATTTTTTTTTATACTGACATCCAATTTTTAAACTGCGTTAGGATCTACAGAGGAGCGCTTTGGATCCTGGGAGAATACTGCAGCACTAAAGAGGACATTCAGAGTGTGATGACAGAAGTGCGCAGGTCGCTTGGAGAGGTATGTGGGTGTGCTTATGGATTATTCATTCACTTTCAGCGCTCAATACCAGAGTGATACTTGTTGCCAGTGGCTCATGTCTGTCCCTTTTTCAGATACCAATAGTAGAGAACGAGATCAAGAAAGAGGCTGGGGAGGGGAAGTCGGAAGAAGAGGTGAGCGCAGCGCCAGCAGCCAAACTGGTGACAGAGATGGGCACCTACGTCACACAGAGCGCCCTCAGCTCCTCCCGTCCCTCAAAGAAGGAAGAGGACAGGTAGAATAAATCACCTTTTGTGTCTAAAATACATCGTTTCTTAGCTTGCAGTGTTTGTCTTTCAGAAGTGGATGATATGTCACTCAATGAAACTGTCGTCCCTTTCCATGTAGGCCTCCTCTCAGGGGCTTCTTGATGGACGGAGACTTCTATGTGGCAGCCTCTCTAGCGACAACCCTGACCAAAGTGGCCCTGCGGTATGTCGCCATAGTTCAAGACAAAAAGAGACAGAATGTAAGTAGAACCTCTTATCTTCTGAAACGGTTGTGAAACAGTTGTGATTTAGGTGTTCCATGTTCACTGTCCATTGAAAGTCATGAAGTGATTCTAATGCTCTCTATCACCGTCTCCCCTTCAGTCCTTTGTGGCTGAGTCTATGCTGATCATGGCCACCATCCTCCACTTGGGCAAGTCCTCTCTGCCCAAGAAGCCCATCACAGACGACGATGTGGACCGCATCTCGCTGTGCCTCAAGGTGCTGTCCGAGTGCTCGCCTCTCATGAACGACATCTTTAACAAGGAGTGCCGCAAGTCCCTGTCTCACATGCTCACTGTCAGGCTAGAGGAGGAGAAGCTATCTCAGAAGGTAAGGAGGAGCTCTGGCTTCTAGATTACTAGGCCATAGCTTCCAGTCCACTCTTCTCACTAAGCCACTGCCTTCTCCCAATTCAGTCAGCTGTACTCTAGTTCTCCCTTCACCTGGCTGCCTATCCATTTGGGTGCTGATGGTGTTCTGTTCTCTTATCCACAGAAAGAGTCTGAGAAGCGGAACGTGCTGGTGCAGGCAGACGACCCCATTTCCTTTATGCAACTGACGGCCAAGAACGAGACGACCTCCAAGGAGGACCAGTTCCAGCTCAGTTTACTGGCTGCCATGGGAACCACTCTTAAGAAGGAGGCTAACGACCCCATGGCCTCCAAACTCAACAAGGTACACCTACACGGACCCAGTAGACACACACACACTGTTCTGTTACAGAATTACAGAATTGTGTGCTTGCGAATCACATGGTCATGTGCCTTTTTGGATAGTAGATGTGTGTGATATACTTCAAGTTGCCAGCAGGTGGCATTGTGTTTCCAACGTGACATTGAGCCATAGCAACAGAGGTCTGTTCCACAGGAACGACTATGAAAGAGGGAATGAATATAACATTTCTAAGTTCAGGCTATGGCATGGATTGTATCAGGATCCTATTCAGAAATGTATGTTTTCATCTTCGCTATTAGTGCTGTTGAGGTAGTTATTGATGGGTGCTCCGTTGTATAACAACAGGTTGGTGAGGACCATGTCGTTCTGAGTGTATGTTGCATTGCAGGTTACCCAGCTGACTGGTTTCTCAGACCCAGTCTATGCTGAGGCCTATGTCCATGTCAACCAGTATGACATTGTGCTGGACGTGCTGGTCGTCAACCAAACCAACGACACCCTTCAGAATTGCACCCTGGAGCTGGCGACATTGGGTGAGGTTCTAGTCTATAGTTCATATGACTGTATGCAGAGTCATACAATCTTACTAAGGGTTGTTTCTGGGACATCTCTTTTGTTTACCATAGGCAGTGTATGTCTAATGCTGATATCAACCTTTCAATCCAACAGGTGACCTCAAGCTGGTTGAGAAGCCTTCTCCTCTCACTCTGGCACCCCATGACTTTGCCAACATCAAGGCTAACGTCAAAGTGGCGTCCACAGAGAATGGCATCATATTTGGCAACATAGGTAAGAGGATCACTTCTAACTTCTGTCAGAGTACTTGTCATGAATAATCTGATGCCAGCCTCCACTCCATGTGTACGACATCAGTTCTAACGTGTGTCTGTCTGTCTCAGTGTATGACGTATCAGGAGCTGCCAGCGACAGGAACTGCGTGGTCCTCAGTGACATCCACATTGACATCATGGACTACATCCAGCCAGCCTCGTGCACAGACGCAGAGTTCAGACAGATGTGGGCCGAGTTTGAGTGGGAGAATAAGGTACTAACGCTAGATAAGAGAACTGTCCATATTTGGTTTTGTTAGTGTGATTGTAATATGATCGTAATAACACTGTTTATTCTAGGTGACAGTGAACACCAACATTGCAGACCTGAACGAGTACCTCCACCACATCCTCAGCTCCACCAACATGAAGTGCCTGACCCCAGAGAAGGTACAGTAGTTGTGGAAATTTGCAGTTTGATCTACATCAATAGGATGATGATGATCATGTATAGAACAGAATGGAGGTTTTAAACCTGTCAGATAGGAAGGCTAATGAGTGGAAGTTGTCAGAGCGTCTAACATTTCTGCTGCTGCGACCGTTTTTACAGTGTTAGGATTTGATTTCTAAATGGCTTTTTATAATTATCTGATTTGAATCAATCTGTTTTGAAAAGAAAAGGGCACACCCTGTGAGATACAGGCAATATGTACCTATTATTATTTTTTTTTTTATTTCAATTTGAGATGAGCTTGACTCTCTTGTAATAGCCCTGTCTTCAGCAAACTCGGCACATTTCTACAGGACCAATCGGACTCATACTACTGGGTCAAATAGGTAGTAAGGCATCTGATGCTCACTCACTCACACCTTGTCTGTCCTTACAACCAGGCACTTTCTGGCTTCTGTGGCTTCATGGCTGCCAACCTGTATGCCCGCTCCATCTTCGGTGAAGACGCCTGGCCAACGTCAGCATTGAGAAGCCCATCCACCTGGGTCCTGATGCACCTGTCAACGGACACATCCGCATCCGGGCCAAGAGCCAGGTGAGAAACTCACTCCCCACTCAGACGGCATCCCAAAATACACCCTATTCCCTATATAGTGCACTACTTTTGTAAATAGGTTGCCATTTGGGATGCAGATGTAGTAATGATAGAATAATGCATACATCGCGGTGGAATTGTTTATTAAAGTTTATACTTTGCAAGTAACACTTTCCCTCTCTCCACAGGGTATGGCGTTGAGTCTGGGTGACAAGATCAACCTTTCCCAGAAAAAAACATCTGCATAAAGTGAACTGAAAACCAGCAGTCCAACTTAAACTCCACATCACTGGACAAGATTCATCTGTAAAGAAATGTGCTTTCTGCTAGTCCTCTCTAGTCTCTTCTATCTGTCTCTGACCATAAAGTGCTAGCTTTTTTTATGGCCATTTGATTAAGTACTGTTCTGTATGAGAGATGGTTTTACACCTCCTGTGTCAGGAAGAAACTCCCTCTTACTGTCCTCCGTATGATAGGCCAGGGATATCTTTCATTTTCAATAAACATGTCATATATAACAAAACATACTCCCAACATTTGGCAGATGATGGGGGGGTTTGCGTTTTCAGTCTTTCTTTACTTACGCTAAGGGAACGCGAGGTAGGAAAGACATCTTATCCACCACCCCTTAACTAAGCTGTTGCCAAAAGTTAAATGCAATTTCATAGACTAAACCATGAAATATTTGCGTGTTTGCACAGGCAGCCCAGTTCTGATGTTTTGCCACTAATTGGTCTTTTGACCAAACAAAAGATCTGAATTGGGCTGCCTGTGAATAAGCAGCTTAGCTGATCTCATGTCCCATTATTGTCTTTACACTACAGATAATGACTTTTCAAAGTCGTTATTGTATTAGATGCATGCAAATTCCTTGAATGTAAAACTAAGTTTAAAGGATTTGTGGAAAAAGGTTATTGCTTCTGTAAATTGCAATTAATTGCATCAATGATGTGAAAATGTATGTTTGTGCCAGGTCCCAGATTTCAAGTCAGACAAATGTAGAGTGAATACAATCAATGTGGAAATTAGTTCAGTCTTTTGCCATGTATTGAAATGGTGTAATGATGAAAGATCAGCATCAAATCAAAATCCCTTGTCAATTTCTAATCACAGTCACACACATTTACATTGCATTGACTGCCTTTCCACCTCACCATTATATGAAACTTCTCCAGTGGAATAGACACTCAAAAGTTCCCCTCGCTTCTTGGAAAGGAAATTACATCACGTTTTGCCTTGTATGGAAAGATTTAGAATGTGAGCACTTCACACACGTTTTCTGACTTTGATGCCTTCATTTCCTTTCTATTCTCATATTGAGAGGTAGGCATGTTTAAAGGCAACATTACTGTGGAGTTATGGTTGATTGTAAGAAAGAGTTTGAAGAACACAATATTAGGCCAATAGTGAGGAGTTCAGACTAACAAACAAAACCCATGACGAATCATTAGGTCCTTTTCCTCTCAAGTCTTCATCTCACTCTAAAATCTGAAGACATAAAACACCAGAGAATAGAAATGATGAATATTCAGTGACTCACATTTTTCAGTGATTCACATATTTTTCTTAACTTCCTGTTCTTGTGTGGTATCACAATGACTGACTGGAAAGAAGAGACCCAAACAGCGCAGTAAATCAACAAGATTTCTTCCATTACAAATATCTCTCCCATTTTTCAACCCAGTACTCCCCTTTAGCCTAACTTTTAATTTTGTCGACATAAGGATTTCAGGGCTGTAAATATCACATAGGTACAGAGCCATTAAGTGACCTACTGTAACATACTTAACAGGCCATATTTCCTGAGGAGTGGAGGGACTCGTGCACCGGCCCTGTTCCTCTGCTACCCCACAGGCTGTGTGGACTGTGATTTCAGCAGTTAATTTAAATTCCTCGAATGCCTCTGGCACTACGTTGCAGAGTGGGAGTCAATTGGAATTTGTTCATTCAGGAGTCTAAAATATAACATCTTGCTGAATAGCCCTTCTGGGAGGAGACAGAGGGAAAATGAAGGAAAATCATATCTACTGTTCAAAGATTTTGCTGAGTTACAGTTCATATAAGGAAATAAGTTAATTGAAATCAATTAATTAGGCCCTAATCTATGGATTTCACATGACTGGGCAGGGTCGCCGCAATTGGTGGGCCTGGGGAGGGGGCATAAACCCACCCACTTAGGAGCCAGGACCAGCCAATCAGAATTATCACAGACAGAAATACTCTTAAGCATCCCCCTTCCCTCCAACGATCCCGCAGGTGAATAATCCGGATGTGGAGGTCCTGGGCTGCCTTCGTTACTCTAAAATGACATTGGAGGTGGCTTATGGTAGAGAAATAAGCATTAAGTTCTCTGCCAACTGCTCAGGTGGACCATTCCTGCAGTCAGCATGGAAATTGCACGCTCCCTCAAAACTTGAGACATCTGTGGCATTGTGTTGTGACAACTGCACATTTTAGAGTGGCCTTTTATTCTCCCGAGGACAAGGGGAACCTGTGTAATGATCATGCTGTTTAGTCAGCTTCCTGATATGCCACACCTGTCAGGTGGATGGATTATTTTAACAAAGGATAAAATGCTCACTAACAGGGATGTAAACAAATTTGTGCACAACATTTGAGAGAAATAAGCTTTTTTGTGCTTATGGACAATTTCTGGGATCTTTTATTTCAGCTCAGGAAACATGGGACCAACACCTTGTTGCGTTTATATTTTTGTTCAGTGTAGATATATTAACACATGCACCAGTATTGCATAAAGTATTGCTAAACGCTGGCTGGGGGCTATAAAACATTTAGGTCCTTCCAGAAGCTCAAATATAGACCCACTTGTGTGCGTCACCAAGATCACTATGGTCACGCATGCATGCCATTGCTACAGAATAGCAGAACTCAGTCAGCCCTGAACAAACACACACACACACACACTTGAAATCAAATCAAATCACATTTTATTGGTCACATACACGTATTTAACAGATGTTATTGTGGGTGTAGCGAAATGCTTGTGTTTCTAGTTCCGACAGTGCACCAATAAGTAATATTGAACAATTTCACAACATATACCCAATACACACACATAAGTAAAGGGATGGAATTAAGAATATATACATATGTGGACAAAGGGCCTTTGTGTGAAAGCTCTCACTCTGGGGGCCTTGATTTTGGCCAAAGGTGTCGGTGAGTACAAAGCTCCACAGCTGTGGAAAACAGACAGTGTCAAGCAGCAGCATATCTTCCCATTTTTTAAAGTAATAAATGGAAATTAGCCAAAAGCAATCCCTCCAGGCCAGACTAAACTTGTCTTTCCCATTAACAATGATGTGCTACTTGGAAGATAGGCTTATTGATCATCCAGACCATCAGAGATGAATGATAGCTGAAAGTATGAAATCCATTACAATCACCATCCACCCATGTGTGGGCTGGATGGTGGATACTGTTAATTACATTAACATGGACATTAATACTGCATGACCTCATTGTAGCCTACTGAGGATAGTCCGTGCAAGGCCCAAATTAATGCTTAGAAATGTTGTTATTGGCACGGCATTTAAAGAAAATAATGGTAAACCCTACCTGAACGGAACTTAGATCATAAAATGGGTATTCTACAATGGTAATATTTAAATGTCCCTTTAGTCGATGCTACTCATGAGAAGTAAAGTGCCCCTAGCGACGGACATTTGTATTGGACTAACTGATTACTCCTTTCTGTTTCACATCTTCAAAACGCAGTGGTTAGCAACGCTGTTGAGGGTGTATGGACTCGGTCGCCCGTAGCTCAATGAGCAGCACTGTTAATTCCTCTAGTCTGGAACGGATTGTAGACGCAGTTATCATTTCAGTCTATTTAGGCTCGCGATTCTCCTTCAATACATTTTTCAACTGAAGGCCTTTCACTGAAAAGTGGGTGTCTCCTCACTACTGGTGTTCAGACAGCGGCGAGTGCAGAAGTGTGTCCTCGATGGCAGGGTGGAAGGACGGCTCGGTGCAGGAGAAGTATCGACTGGTTGTGGTTGGAGGTGGTGGTGTCGGGAAGTCAGCCCTAACTATACAATTTATCCAGGTTTGTAAATAGTCGGCCGTTTCTCCAGCCACTTTGTACGAAATGTTTGGGAATCTGGAGGGAGGCTGCCTGAGCTGTTGCGAATGGGGACCCCACAAGCGTATGATGGGGTTTAGTTCATTTTCTTCTCGCAATAGTGGGGCTATATTCGCCGAGGCCTGTTTAGCACAGAACATATTCTGTGAAAACACTTTAAATTGTGTTTAGATAAAAAACGTTATTTTAAGACTATTTGTCAATACAATGAATAACTGGCCAATTGGCAACGTAATCTCGCTGGGCTATGGAAAGTAATTGTGGAATAAATAGTGAAGAAATAGTCTCACAATTGTGATTTAGGCTGAACTCTGATTTAAGACTGTATAACCTAAGTATTATAACATTCGGCTACCTGTACAGCCTGTACAGACGCAATTAAAAATACTTATTTGCAAAGTTGAGTTGTCAACATATCTCTTGTTTTGAAGCTATATTTGGGTGGATCGTCCTGCCGGGTGCGGCGCTACATCAGTCTATACTTGTTGGCTACAATGTAACACGTCGTTCAGAACTTCTGGGCCTGCTGTACTTGAAAGCATAAATATGAAACAAAACTCCTATGTAAACTCAAATTGAACAGGCACATTGAACGTATTTTAGCATCATACCCATTAGGTGCAGTTTTGACAAATCTCTTGCCTACCATTTTTATTAATGTAGACCATGTTCATTATCAGACAATGACTATGCCTATTGAATAGCCTAATAACGGTTTAGCCAACAGACTAGCTAACCTTCATTTGGATCCAACAAATCTAGGTGAATCAGCCTATGATATAAAACAATTCCTACACATCCATAACTGTAAGCATATTAATTACAGAAAATATCCCTACATGTATGCCTTTCTCTAACATTGATATCATGTGTGAATCTTGATCAATCCCCTTTGTTGCTCAAACAGTTGCAGAGCAATGACAGCTGCTGCTAAAGACAGTTGTTGTTCAAGCCAGTGGCCCAAGCAGCCATTGCCCAGCCACAGTTGTCCTTTATAGCCTTATCAATGGCATTCCCACACACACAGTGTGTTGTCCATAGCTAGCCACACTTTTAACTCTTTGTCTTTCCCTTTTCACTATCAACACCTTTATATTCACAGTTAGTTTCTTTGTGAAGGTGCTCATAAAGATGTAACTGAGAATGAGTGGACATGCTTTGGAATCCTCTTTGTGTCGTCAGGAGTCTATAATGCCAGGTCCTAATTCCAGGAGACTAGACTGGGGGCGGGCAGCTGTATGTCTAAAGTGACTGAGACAGTAGTGGGGCAGTCAGCAGCACGTGCTGCTTGAGGCTTTTGTTGTGATCTGAAGGTCTAATAAGGTTTCAGAAAGCACATTAAATGTATACCATGGATATTGGTCAGATCAGATTACTGTACCACGGTTCAGCCATTCTGACCCTATTCTTCTTTGGAATGGAACAGTAGGCTAAGTATTGTATAAACACTTCAAAGTCCTTTAGTATTTTTAGCAAATACTTGAGTTATGGTCCAAACAAGGAAACATGCACTGTTGACTTGTTCCAGTAGGGATAGGGAACAGTAAACCGCAGTACAAGTGCCTTATTACAGTGTAATGAGACAGTAATGTGATTAATTACCATGTGATATGAAACTAATAATACTGATAGGACAGTAACACCAAGATAATAATAGACTGGTTATTGTTGTTTGTTAACAAGATTAATAGAATTTAGGGTAGGAAGTAGAAGACTGTATGCAGCTCAGCGATCAGCAGTTCACAGATATTTTCTGGATGATTGCTTTGTCATGGCAACGGTGCCTTTGGAGCCTTTAGTTGAAACTTGCAGGTCAGTCCGCACTCACTAAAGAACATTCATTTGGGAAATAATACATTTTTTTGTATGCACTTAGCATTTCAGAATGTGTCCAATCCAGTCTTGATCAACACTTTTTATTCCTCTTTATAATAACCATACCACAACTGTGTTCATTGTGAATAGCGGTATAACATAATAATGTGCAACCATATCTTTTAGATGAGCATCAATCTTTTATTTGTCCCTTGACATCCAAAATGCAAAGGAATTCCCAATATATACAGTATGTTAAATCTGTGAGAAATGAGTGCAGTATTAATGGCCTATATGCTCGGCATGCATAGTCTATAGCAGGGTTCCCCAACTGGTGGCCCGCTTGTTGGACATAAAAGACTGTAAAAACACCTGGAAATCAGCTCCAAGTGATTTTAATTCTGGAAATATTTTCCAAAGTATTCTCACACATAAAAGAGAATTATGTGATTGTATACAAATTTAAGCAAGGCTTGAAATTATTATGTTTTTGTTAAATATTATATCTGTTTGGCTTCTTGCGGTCAATTTGCATTCTGCAAATTGTTTGTAACTATGCTCCGGCCCCCTGACCATCCGCTCAAGAAAAAATCGGCCATGGCTGAATCTAGTTGATGATCCCTGGTCATAGGCTCTGGATCCTCACCCAGCCCAAGCAATCGGATCCAAGATCTAAACCACAGCACTTGGAGGGTGGGATGGGATGTCACTCATCCGTGGCCCAGCCAGAGCTCTGAGCTGAGAGAGAGAGGGCCAGGGTCTTTCAGACAGTGCTATGGGAGAACACACATACTTTAGCAGCATGTTACATACAGCAGGTTAATATCCTGGGCAGTGTGTGTGGGGAACTCAGTGACACACTGCCTGGCCCTGTAGCATTTAGGTTTCTTATGTTTTATTTGTGCACCATTGCAGCTGGCCAAACAAGTGCTTGAGCTTAGTAACCAATATCATTCATCTGTTACTGGGTGATTCATAGCCCCTAAAAAGGCAAAGGCAGTTCTATACTTGGCTGAGCACCATTACAGTGTTTTATGCCAAACATTTGGCTGTCACTTTGCTATTCACCTTGTAGGCAAGATCTAGTCAGAATTGTAGTTGGTGCGTTGACTGCATTCCTTTCCTTATTTATTTTGTATATGTCTGTGACTAAGGCCCTTCTCCCCCCGATTGCTCAGTTTGGCCGAGCGGCCAGCTCTAGGAAGAGTCTTGGTGGTTCCTAACTTCTTCCATTTAAAAATGATGGAGGCCACTGTGTTCTTGGGGACATTCAATGCTGCGGAAATGTTTAGGTACTCTTCCCCAGATCTGTACCTCAACAGAATCCTGTCTCGGAAGCTCTACGGACAATTCCTTTGACCTCATGGCTTGGTTTTTGCTCTGACATGCACTGTCAACTGTGGGACCTTATATAGACAGGTGTGTTCCTTTCCAAATCATGTCCAATCAATTGAATTTACCTCAGGTGGACTCCAATCAAGCAGTAGAAACATCTCAAGGATGGGTGCATTGACTGCATTCCTTTCCTTATTTCTTTTGTATATGTCTATGGATGTAAAGGGAAAAAAGTAATTTGGGAATGTGTAGAACGTTGACAACATGGAAAGCCCCTACATCCTATTAGAGCTTTCTAGAAGTCAGCTGTCAGGGGAAAAGCCTCACAGCTGGCTGTTGAGTCCAGGCTTTGCCATCCAGATCTGTGGCGGGGTGGAGGGTCGGTTGGGGTGGGGGACGGAGGGTTGTCTGAGTCATGTTGGGTTAATGATCATGGAACACCCGGAAACAGCGCCTTTGGAAAAGGAAGTCCCTCCACTCCTGTTCATTTTCTATGGACCTCCTGGATTTGAAAAGGAAAACATGAGCCGCAGCCTGCCTAACAGGCTGGGCTTGTGGGTGTGATTGTGTGTGGTAGTGTGCACTTGATGGAATCAGATAAGATTTACTGGTGAGAAAAAAAATTTGATGCCATTTTTACAGTAAAGGGATTACAGAGATACATTTGAATCTATAGAGAAATGTAAAGCTTCTATCCTATTAAGCGTACTGTCTTGGCCCTATTTGAGTGGGATGAAAAAAAAAAAAACTTTCTTGGCTCAGTAACCACGTTTCCATCCACAGTTTTTATGCAAGTAAAGTCATACCTTATAAAAAATCTTGACAGCTGTGATGGAAACAGGAAGTTTCGGTGCAATTTTATAAATGTCCACAGATAATTTGTTCATTCGACATGGTGGGATCTTTTTGTGTCGGCAAAATTAATAATGTGAGAAATGTTGGTGAAAACGCCTTTATGCTCAAATAGGCAGTTTATTAGGCTACAGACGAAATAAGTGATGAACTTCACAGGGTGGTGAAAGTGTACAGTGATGATCTTGATGCTCCTTTCCAATAGATACTGAGGGTCTTATTCTGGTGACATGATGATCGATGCTTGACTGCCTTTTGACAAATACAAATATTCCCGCACTTATCCATAATAATCTTATCATATAGACTAGCCTACCCGCACAGCCTACCTGCACTGTATTTTAAGCGGCAGGTAGCCTAGTGGTTAGAGCGTTGGACTTGTAACCGGAGGGCTGCAAGTTCAAATCCCCGAGCTGACAAGGTAAAAATCTGTCGTTCTGCCCCTGAACAAGGCAGTTAACCCACTGTTCCCAGGCGCCAAGACGTGGATGTCGATTAAAAAGGCAGCCCCGCACCTCTCTGATTCAGAGGGGTTGGGTTAAATCACGGAAGACACATTTCGGTTGAAGGCATTCGGTTGTACAACTGACTAATAATGGTGACTTTGACTTTGAGCTGTTGGCTAGAGCGCATGTGCCAAGACCAGAGTAGACACATTTTGTATTTAGCGCAATAGTTTTTTGTGACAACTATCGGTAGAGTTGAAAATGTGATGGAAACATTGAAGTTCATATTTTTATTCGGTACATGATAACTTAAGTGTGCACTACGTCATCACACACTGATTTTTATCTGAAACAAGTCAATTTGGTGGAAACACACCACTGGTGGGAAAATGTGCGTATTTTCTTTATGCGTATTTTAGAATATTCTCATGAAAATCTGTTGCCAATTGGATTGAAACCTAGCTCCTGAAACCGTTGTGGTGTATACTAGACTAGTCACACAATGCCTGAAGTGAGGGTCCTTTTACAGTGCAGGGAGGATGATGTCACTCTCTACAATAACAGAGTGACGGGGCAGGCAGGTCATCACCACTGGGAGTAGTTGAAGTAAAGACACAGCCAAGCCAAGCCAGTGAGTAGCATGGCAGAGAGGTGACATAACATTGAGTCATCTGACAAACGTTTTGGGACACAGAGTGTTATTCAACAGATGGAAAACATGACTCAATGTGGGGTGGTGGGGTTCAAGCCATTTGATCCCATATCTAATGTCACTCATTTGTTTGGCCGATGGTATGAACAACATTTCTGCCATGGTTCCTTTGTGGAAGTTATCATTAGCAACCATGGCACCTGTGGGAGTGAAATGCTATCTTCTCGCCAGGCTGGATGACAGAGTAGTAAGCATGGTGTTGCATGAACACACAGCTGCTAATATTAGCCCTTATCACTGACTCTCTTTCATTTCTGCTGGAGTTGACTCCCTGCTGTGTGATTCAGTGGGAGATCACAGTATCCAGCCTGATAGTCATGAAGGATTAGATACAGACCAGTATGATCAGAGGTTAAAGACACCTAAACAGTGAGTACTTAAGTGCTCTTTTTCTTTCTCGCTCTCTCTACCCTCTCTCTCTCTCTCTCTCTCTCATTCTGAGCATGGTTTTGATTAGTGAGATGAGGTCATTTAGGAGGAATGCTGCTGCTCTGGGTTCTAATTGAATAAATACAGATTAAGCAAATGGGCGTTCTTTCCTGGGCACTTGCAGGCAAGGTGTGTGTGTATGAGTGTGTGATTGTGTGTGTGAGTGGGTAACGTGTGTTGGGGGATTGTTTCATGCACATTTCTCTGAAAAAGACGCAGCGGGCTAAGTAAAGTGTTTGCAGCAGTGGTGATGGGGGGTGTGCATTCCCACACACCCAGGACAAGGTGGCTGAATACCAGACGGTGTGGAAACTGCCATGACCAGCACACTTTAAACCTATTTTTGGACATAGGCAGTGTTGTAGCATTCTATCTAGCTTGGTGATACGTCACATACCATATACCACTGATCCATTTTGGTTTGAGCTGGTTTTTCATTTTCTTTGAGGGAGTTGGTAACCCCACACATTTAGCTGTGCTTGTGTGTGTGTGTGCGCGTGCTTGCTTGTGCGTACGTGTGTGTTTTAGTGCTGCCAAGGTGGGTGATGAGGGAACATTGTTGGTTTTGTTCTTCAGGAGGGTCACCTGTTGATTTCTCACAGAGCTGGCTCGTTGAGTGAGTGTTCCTGTGAAGTGAACCATCTGTGATGGTCTCTTACCCTAAAGCAGGGGTTCCCAATTAGATTCAGCCGTGGGCCTATTTCTTTCTTGAGTGGAGGGTTGGGGGCCCGGAACATCATTATAAATAATTTAAAATCACTTTGAGCTGATTTCCTGGTGATTTGACAGTAATGTGTTGATTCTTTGCTCAGAACTTAGGGGGGCCAAATAAAATTGTCCGAATTTGGCCCGCGGTCCGCCTATTTGGGAACCCTGCCCTAAAGGATAAGGAATGATGTAATACCAGTCTGTAACTTAATATTAGATTGAGTCTGAATAAAAACCCTATTGGGATCTAATCACAATGAACCCATTCAGAAGGTCTTGCAGTTGGTGTCTGTGTACCCAGAAACTGATGTGATGTTGATCTGAGCAAAGATCAGGTTTATTATTGATGTATCATTAGACTGGGAGGTGGAGTCTACTATCTTTGTTTTCTGCCCAAACATCTAGCATTTGTACCTCAATAGGCAGAACATGGTTACTTAGTAATGCTGATCGTAACATAGTACATTTCAATAAAATCAGATTAATGATAAACTCACTGTCTGTGGTCCCTGTGGTAAAGAATAAGGCAGGAGACCAACTCTGACTATGCTCTTTTAAAAAGTTTATGGAAGACCACTTCCATGTTGCCTGGGTAACAGACCAGAACCCGGCATAGTGCCATGGGTCAGACCAACAACAATTCTCGCTCCCTGAGCAGGGGTGTCGACTAGCACGGACTTTGCTGATAGCGACTTTATTGAGGGAAAATTTACTTGCGATGACTGATATGTGGTTGTCTCGTCTAGCTCACCATAAAAGCACCAAAATAATGTATTTCGACCCCTAAAAGCACCAAAAGGGGTACTTTTTTTAATGAAGAGATGGAGATAAAACTGTCCAGTTTGAGTTTGTGTTGCAGCTCTTTCCAGTCTCTAGATGCAGCAAACTGAAAAGACGAGCGACCCAGGGATGTGTGTGCTTTGGGGACCTTTAACAGAATATGACTGGTAATCTGACATACCAGTATGACCTAAGATAGCCACCGAGATGGGTGTTATAGGCGATATGGTCACCGGTGTCATCAGACTTTTAGGTCTAACTTTGGAACGCTATGGGCTATAAACTCATTTCCAATTGCATCTGAAAGATGACTCTCAACTTGGTATAGAGACATTGACTGGAATCTAAATGTAATTAAATGTTTCAGATATTTATTCGTTTTACTGGCTGCCACACCCCCCAGGGACCACATCTGGGGTGGCCTTGTATCTACAGTGCATTCGGGAAAGTATTCAGACCCCTTGACTTTTTCCACATTTTGTTACGTTACAGCCTTATTCTAAAATTGATTAAATTATTTTTTCCCTCGTCAATCTACACACAATACACTTATTTACATAAGTATTCAGACCCTTTGCTATGAGACTCGAAATTGAACTCCATTGAGCATCCGTGAGAAACAAGTTTCTCTGGTCTGATAAAACCAAGATTGAACTCTTTGGCCTGAATGACAAGCGTCACGTCTGGAGGAAACCTGGCACCATCTCTACGGTGAAGCATTGTGGTGGCAGCATCATTTGGGGATGTTTTTCAGCAGCAGGGACTGGGAGACTAGACAGGATCGAGGAAAGATGAAAGGAGCAAAGTACAGAGAGATCCTTGATGAAAACCTGTTCCAGAGCGCTCAGTACCTCAGACTGAGGCAAATGTTCACCTTCCAACAGGACAACGACCCTAAGCACACAGCCAAGACAACGCAGGAGTGGCTTTGGGACAAGTTTCTGAATGTCCTTGAGTGACACAGCCAGAGCCCGGACTTGAACCCGATCTAACACCTCTGGAGAGACCTGAAAATAGCTGTGCAGCGATGCTCCCCATCCAACCTGACAGAGCTTGAGAGGATCTGCAGAGAAGAATGGGAGAAACTCCCCAAATACAGGTGTGCCAAGCTTGTAGAGTCATACCCAACAAGACTAGGCTGTAATCGCTGCCAAAGGTGCTTCAACAAAGTACTGAGTAAAGGGTCTGAATACTTATGTAAATGTGATATTTCAGTTTTTATTTTTATACATTTGCAAAAATAAACTGTTATTGCTTTGTCATTATGGGGCATTGTGTGTAGATTGATGAGAATGAAAAAATATTTAATCCAATTTAGAATAAGTCTGTAACGTAACAAAATGTGGAAAAAGTCAAGGGGTCTGAATCTTTTCAGGGTACATACACCTACACCTGTACCAAAATTGGTGCTTTTATCACAAATTGTACTATTGAGTCCACATTTTCATTTTAGCCACGCACCACTAGTATACGAAAGAGATGACGTTTTGACCCCTGTTGGTGATTTTAGGGTTAAGATGAATGCATTCATTTTAAGTCTGTAAGTCTGCTAAATGACAAAAATATAAAGATACATAAAAATAATAATGGGTCTGGGATTTGAATGGACAGGACGCACCCGCCCATCTGCATGCAGTGGGTAGAAGAGATCTTCTCAGGTCAAAACAGTTGGGACCGGACCGGACCAGAACAGAACCGAGGACAATTAGACCCAAACCCAAATGGACCCAACGACAACCAGACCTAGACCCAACTCGTATCCTAACTGGTCCAGGTCTAGACCAGACCCAATTGGAACGAGTGACAAAAACTGCCAGGTCGCAGTTGTAAATGAGAACTTGTTCTCAACTGGCCTACCTGGTTAAATACTGGTTAAATATATTCTGGTTAACAAATACATCTTTACATGTTGGCTAGGCCTTCTATAAGTAAATAAATTAACTTAATTAGCATAAAATACATATGCTATAGATATGCAAAGCCTGTAGTAACATAGACCTGAGACCCGATGACAATCAAATAGGTCTCGGTATTCAGTTTGGGATGTACCCGTGACCCTTGAAGACCTCTAGTGGGTGGTGTGGTCCACGTTCACTGAGGGCAGACCTTTCCATTGGCTCCTAGTGAATAAACTGCATTACAGAAGGCTTCCACTGAAGGCAAGTCTTCCCATCACGACTATTATCAGTGCCTAATTGACCCTGAGTCTTAGACAGACAGAGACTAGAGACGGGGGGAGTCGGTGACACTGATTGCCCCCCGCCCATGTAGAAGTGCTACCACCAGTCAGAGAGCTTACTACTGTGTTATTCCTGTGTATTTGATGGATATTAATGTTGATAATGTATGGTCAGGTGGAATGTTCCTCCCTGTTGAGTTTCACTATACTTGAGTGCCACAGCAAAGGGTTTTTGTTGTTGCTCTGACATGGTCGTGGTTATTCATAGAGGAGAGGAGATGATAGACTGGTGTTGAGGGAAACAAGTGATGGTTAGAGAAAAGCAGTGGGTATGTGTTTACCCCTCCTCCCTCGATTCACCACAGGGCCTCCTCTCTCTCTCTCTCTCTCTCTCTCTCTCTCTCTCTCTCTCTCTCTCTCTCTCTCTCTCTCTCTCTCTCTCTCTCTCTCTCTTTCTCGCTTTCACCCATTTGGTCTCACATTTGGGCATGTATTTACTCATGTGGCTTTTCAAAGCCCCTGCCTCTACTTTAGGTATCCTGTTTACCTGAATCAACTGCTTGTAGAAACCATGTCTGGCAGGGCGTGAGCTGACACACACACACACACACACACACACACACACACACACACACACACACACACACACACACACACACACACATGAGACTGGGCTGACAGTTAGTCAAAAAAAAACACAACAATGGATTCTACCTCTCACCTTGCACAGGATAAGAGTTGTTGTTTCCACTAAGCCTCTGAATTTCTTCGGGTAGAATTCAGTTTCTATTTCTATCCCCTTTTTCATGCAGTCACAGTAAAAAACTATTTCCAGTTCATCTGTGGGTTTAGCAAACAGTGACTGTGATTCTCTGTGTTACCAGGGACAGCAGAGGAGAGGATCCAGAGTGCATGTGTTTCTGTTCAGATAATCACTTCCTACCATGAACAGGAACAGATTAGAATACGGCTGCCTGGCCTGGGGCTGTGTAAATGTTCATGGTCTGCACGGACACAGGGAACATATGCCTCCCATCTCCAAGCTCACACAAATGACATCTGCTGGAGGATCTGTCGCTTATGCTTACCAGCCTCCCCATTTGGCTCGATCCATAGAGTCACATTGAAACAGGGAATATCAAAGTGGTGTGACAAGAGGAAAAGTAATGTGTGTCACATCATCTTTAACACAATCTGCTTTGTGTGAACTCTGGTGCTGTGAGAGCTCTGTAACTGTAACTTTCTCACATATTGAGCTTTGACTTGGTTGACTGTTCACATAAGATGTGGAGGCATGGGTTCCTCTCAGACCTCTATCATCTATGACAGGGGTAGACAGCCCTGTTCCTGGAGGCCCGCAGGTACGGCAGGATTTTGTTCCAACTAGGCACCACACCTGACCAACTGAGCTAATTAAACAGTTGCCTAAATGATTGCCTAAATTCAACACACCTAGTTTTCCAGGTCAATTTTATCAAACACATGAAGTTCCTGTGGTCCTCCAGGACCAGAGTTGTCTACCCCTAATCTATACTGAACATAAATATAAACGCAACATGTAAAGTGTTGGTCCCATGTTTCATGAGCTGAAATAAAAGATCCCAGAAATGTTCCATACACACAAAAAGCTTATTTCTCTCAAATTTGGTGCACAAATTTGTTTACATCCCCGTTAGAAAGCATTTCTCCTTTGCCAAGTTATTCCATCCACCTGACAAGTGTGGTAAATCAAGTAGCTGACTAAACAGCATGATCATTACACAGGTGCACTTTGTGCTGGGGCAATAAAAGTTCACTGTAAAATGTGCAGTTTTGTCACACAACACAATGCCACAGATGTCTCAAGTTTTGAGGGGAGCGTGCAATTGGCATGCTGACTGCAGGAATGTCCACCGGTAATAAAGCCCTTTAGTGGGGAAAATTCATTCTGATTGGCTGGGCCTGGCTCCCCAGTGGGTAGGCCTATGCCCTCCCAGGCCCACCCATGGCTGCACCCCTGCCCAGTCATATGAAATCCATATATTAGGTCCTAATTTATTTATTTCAATTGACTGATTTCCTTATATGAACTGTAACTCAGCAAAATCATTGAGTTTGTTGCACGTTGCGTTTTATATTTTTGTTCAGTATATGACATGGTGAGGCTGTGGGTGTGTGACCATGTGTGACACAGCACTTCCCCAGACAGGCATTGGTTCAAATGATTTCTCAGCAGCAACCCCTCCAGGGACATTAGCTATCTAGAGCAGGTATTCCCAAACTGAGGTACGCGCAATGGCGTCAGGAGTACGCCAAATAAGAATGCGATTCAATATGTGATTCAATATATATATATATTTGTTTTGTAACCTTTTTTTTTCCTTCACATTTTCATACAGTCCATTTTATATTTATAGCTAAACGTAGCTGCTGCTCATGTTGGTATCTGTACTGATGGCGCAAAAGCCATGACAGGAAGACATAGTGGAGTGGTAACGCGTGTGCAAGCAGTTGCTCCTGACGCCACTTGGGTACACTGCAGCATCCACCGAGAGGCTCTTGCTGCCAAGGGAATGCCTGACAGCTTGAAAGGCGTGTTGGACACTACAGTGAAAATGGTTAACTTTGTTAAAGCAAGGCCTCTAAACTCTCGTGTATTTTCTGCACTATGCAATGATATGGGCAGCGGCCATGTAACACTTTTACATCATACAGAAGTGCGCTGGTTATCAAGGGGGAAAGTATTGACACGTTTTTTTTTAATTGAGAGACGAGCTTAAAGTTTTCTTTACTGACCATAATTTTCACTTGTCTGACCACTTGCATGATGACGAGTTTCTCACATGACTGGCCTATCTGGGTGATGTTTCTTCTCTCCTGAATGATCTCAATCTAGGATTACAGGGACTCTCCGCAACTATATTCAATGTGCGGGACAAAATTGAGACTATGATTAAGAAGTTGGAGCTCTTCTCTGTCTGCATTAACTAGGACAACACACAGGTCTTTCCATCATTGTGTGATTTTTTTGTGTGCAAATGAACTCAAACTTACGGACAATGTCAAATGTGATATAGCGAAGCACCTGAGTTGAGTGCGCAATTACGAAGGTACTTTCCCGAAACGTAGACACAAACAACTGGATTTGTTATCCCTTCCATGCCCTGCCTCCAGTCCATTTACTGATATCTGAACAAGAGTGGAAAATTATTTAAGACTGAGACTCTCTCCAGTACAACCCAGCATTGCAGTTATGTGCATCCCTTCAAGCACAAGGGGCTGTTTCAGTGGCTGTCTATGGTCAGTCCTTGGGGGCTGGAGTTGTCACACTTTTCCCCCATCCCTAGCAAACACAGCTGATTAAACTAATTGCATTGTAATCTGAAGATAATGATTAGTTGATTATTGGAATTGGGTGTGTTAGCTGGGACTGGGGCAAAAGTGTGACACCAATCAGGCTTCCGAAGACTGGAGTTGCCCATCCCTGGTCTAGACTCTATGGTATGACGTGGATGGCTGTCAGTCGGCCTTGAAGCTCCAAGAGTCCATGATCCAGAGAGAGGCAATAGGTCTCCCCACCCCTCCCCTCTCTTTCTTGATCTGTTAGAACAAAAATATTTGTCTGTCTGTCTCCCTGTATGTCTCTCCCTTTTATTTACACTCAACAAATATTTAGTGTCAGATCTGCCAGGCTGTTTGGTAGGCTATACTGCAGCTACTGCAGCCCATTCTTTTTAGTTATAAGATATATTGACGTGTTTAATTTGCGCTCAGTGGTGATGCCCTGAGCTGGTTGGTTTTGAGAAACATTAAATTAGACATGGCTTTTGTTTTCTTCTGAAATCTGTCCGTAGAGGCCATAGTTGTCCACACTAGCCACATGCTATTGTTGCCATAACATTTGGCTATCATCTTGCAAAATCATCATCTGATCTGCCTAAAATGCCTTGTGTCAACAGTACCACAGCATTCCAGTCAGTCTGGTCCATGATCTCACCACAGCACGTTATACTGGTTCTGTTTGTTTGATTTGGGTAGATCTGATCTGGGTCCCAAATGGCACCCTATTCATAACTGACTGTGTTACTGAGTGTCTGAGACAGCAGTGGCCTGGAGACATGGTGTAACGGACGGCTCCAACAACAAACAGCAGTGGCAGTTAGAGTAAGGAGAAGAACCCACAGCTTCTATTATCCCTCTTGTTTGTTTTGATTTCATCTTCTCTCCCCAACCTCTGCTGTTCTCTGTCTCTCTGGGACAATGTCACCGTGGATTAGGCATAATGACTGTTTCAGGAATTCACTGGAGCAAGCTATCTTTGTTGTTTAAAAAATAAAAGATGCTAGAGCCTTGATGTAGGGTTGGTCAGTTTGGTCCCCCAATATATGAGTAATGGTTTGCTTTACTGAAAGATACAGTCCCAAATGGGCATTAAAATGACACAGCAATCGTCAAAACAATATTTGGATCGGTCCCTATCCGAACAAATGTGGACAGGGCTAATCATGATACTCTTTGATCACAATAGGAGGAATTCATAGCATTCCTTCTGATGTTTGCTTGCTTTATGTGTGCTGTTGAGAACTAATGTAATGTATGCTGCAGTGTCAGAGGCAATACTGCAGAGCATGCTGAAACATACTCCCTCCAACCCAACACTGCAATTTGACTCAAATCTAAACCTGTGTTTACTTAAGTCACTCCTCACTCCAGACAGTCCTTTTACCGACTCTCGTGCAGTCAGAGGATCTGTTAATTGAATTATTAATAGTTTGCTTATCACATCGAGTTAGGCTTGTCAAATGCACCTCCTGTCTGAATCACAGATCATCTCAGGTCCCTGCTGGCTGCCTGTCACCCAAGCGAGAGACTGACAGAGAGAAGAGAAGTGTGGGTACCTAGGAAGCTGTGTGTGTTGTCTTTGATAATCCCCTTCTCTATTCATTCCACTGCTGAGGCCTGTTTCACTGTGACAGTATCATTCCTCGCATCGGAGATTCATATAACAACAAGATGACTATGGGAAAATGCCATGCTGTGTAGCTCATGTCCCCATATCTCTCAACCCCATGCAGCCAATCTGACTAAAAGGCGTTTATACTAGGCACAGAGGATACTCTTTAGTCAATTTGTTTAGGTATTGTTTCTCGGAATCCATGTGCCATTTGTCCCTCATTATCATGTCTCTATAGAAGTTAGTTTTCACTGTGGGTATTGTAGAAAGAGTGCCATATCGCTCCTGCATCACTGTTATTTCCCATCTAAACATTGTAGAGAGAGTGATTTCACCGTGCATCTCTACAGTCCGTTTCCCATGTGGGTGTTAGAAAATCAATGTCTGTGTAGATGTAGAGGAGTGAGGAGCTGTGTCAGACAGAATGCAGCTAGCTGACCCAACCAAAGGCTTGTCTGTTAGAATGTCCACTCCTGGGACTAACCCCCTCTGAGTCTGTTCCCAGGGGGGAAGGGGACGGCCGGGCAGACTGATGGCGTGTCACTGAGAGCCTGGTTCTGGGACGTCCCGTCACTGGCTGCCCTACCCTGGGGCCTTGGCTAGGCTTAGGCAGGCTCTGGGCTGGCTGACAGTTGGCACTGTCTGGGCAGGCTGCTGGCTGTCTGCAGACAGCTGAGGCTGAGCTGAGACTGACTCATTACTGCTGGGCACCTGCTGTCCAACAGGGGAAGAGAGGGGAGGAGAGAGGAGAGGAGAGGAGTGGAGAGGGGAATGAAACAACCCCTCTCAACAGGTGAGGAGTGCAGCATGAATGACTCCCCATCTGTGCTGATGACAGTGGGTGAGCAGGCGTGTGGCCTCCTTATGCCCATAATAACTGGTCCTGGGCCTGTCTTGTGGTTTGGCTCTTAACGGTTAAGGTTCCAGATGGGATATGGAGAGATGATCTGTAATCAGTTTTCATGGGGTAGGTGGAAAGAAATGGCAGTGGGGACTAGTGGGAGGCTCAGCTGCTGTTCTGTGGCTGCTAAGAGAGACAGGGTCACTGGTTATGGCTCCTAATATGTACTCAGCACCAGTAGGTCTCAACAAACACAAATGAACGAGAATGTTTAGTTGGCACAAGCAAGCGCACACCAAGTCAACAGCCGTCTAACAAGTGTGTTTCATAAATGTTTGGTATGTGTAACCAAAACATGTTCCTTTATCCTCCCCTCAACCTGACTCCAGACGTCATTTAAAGTGGCCTAGTTGAAGACCTGAGAGTCTTCGCTGTCTTACTACAACAAACAGCCCTGATGGCAATCAAGCTAATTGTTTCTGGATTTCAACATGACTAAAAGGGACTTGAGGGCCTCACTTGTTTGTTTGATTTACCTCAAGCCATATCCACTTCCCTCAACGGGAACGGTTTGTGGAAGTGAAATATATCACCTATATTTATCATGTTGTTAAGTAAGGGCTTGTGAGGCGGCTGGGCGGCTGGGCTAGGTCTATGTGGGGAGGCCTGCCTGTCTGTCTGCAGCTGCCTTGGGGCTGGGAGCAGGAGAGTGACGTCCATCAGCTCTTATTTATGAGGAGCTGCCTGCTGAGGTAATAACATTTCCACTGTCTGTGTTGTGTGACTGGTGGCCTAAAACGGTAATGGTGCTGCGTTTCTGACACGCTGCCAAGGAGAGGCCTTATTCCTTCTGACATATCACCCTCTGCAAAGCTTACCATCTGGAGAAACACCACTAATGCAAATACATGGAGTGCTACTACAGCAGATGGAGGGAGATGAATCTGTAAAAGGAGGTGTACTGTAAAGTAGGATACATGTCATACCTGCTATTACTACTAGTAAATGAAAGTGGAATAAGAACAGCGTGGGTGGTTGGGTGCTAGGTGGAGGACACAGGAGGCGGTGTGTGTTTGATCTGGGGTGGTCAGGAGAGGCTCTGTCCTGGGTCCTAGTCATGGTTTTTACTCATGACATGGCAGACTGGCCATAACTGACCCCTGACTCTCTGTGCATCTCTTCTACAGCAACCCTTAAGCTCATAGACAATCCTACTTCCTGTAGTGGGAAAACAACCCTCTGTCCTATCAGATGCAGATTTATGAGGGCTTATCAGTATTATGTACCCATCTCAAATCTCTGTACCCATATCTCACTCGTAATAAACAAGCCTAGTCAGAGGGGTTGGGTTAAATGCGGAAGACACATTTCAGTTGAATGCATTCAGTTGTATCCCCCTTTCCTTTCCCTAGTGTCCTCATCTCATACCAGACCTGTGGCAGAACTGTGGCACACGTTCTTCATTAAGACAACAATAGCCCATCGTGGCCATCTCTCTCTGAGTCCCTCTACCTGTGGGAACTTCAGAGCTAGCTATCACCCACTCTTTTCTGTTAGTGCTTTGTTTCAGCCACCACATACAGTGAGCTCTAAAAGTATTGGGACAGTGACAATTTGTTGTTGTTTTGGCTCTGTACTCCAGAACTGTGGATTTGAAATGATACAGGTTAAAGTGCAGACTGTCTGCTTTAATTTGAGGGTATTTTCATCCATATCAGGTTAACCTGTACTTTTTACAGTACTTTTTGTAAAAGTATTGGGACGAATCCACTTATGTGTATTAAAGTAGTCAAAAGTTGAGTATTTGGTCCCATATTCCTAGCATGCAATGATTACATCAAGCTTATGACTACAAACTTGTTTGATGCATTTGCTGTTTGGTTTGGTTGTGTTTCAGATTATTTTGTGCCCAATAGAAATTAATGGTAAATAATGTATTGTGTCACTTTGATATCAGTTTCATTGTAAATAAGAATAGAATATGTTTCTAAACACTTCTACATTAATGTGGATGCTACCATGATTACGGATAATCCTAAATGAATCGTGGATAATGAATGATGAGTGAGAAAGTTACAGACGCACAAATATAAATAATTGCTTTCTGCCCCTCATAGCAAAACTACCGAAGGCCACAGAGACGGCTACATCAACACCACCACAATGGTTAGGCTTAAGGCTAGCTTAATGGGGGGGAAGGGGACATTGGTAACATCACATGACCTGCTGGAACAGCAACCAGGCTCGTTCACACACAGCTCTTTTACTGCACACTGTCTGCCCGAATAACTCTGTGGCTTTCTACTGTATCTGAAATGGTGCCGTGTGATGAGAAGACACTGGGGTTAAGAAAGAGATGAGGTAGTGGTGTGGTCAGGTCCCAGTGAGCATGTTAAGTTGGCTGCGGGTTCTGGATGCTTTGAGCTCTGGTGGCCAGCCGGGGAAGAAAGTCCTTTTACTGGCTCCTCTTTGATGGCACCCTTTGAGTTGGTTCAAAAGCAGTGAAAGTCCAGCACACAGTGATATTTAGCCTACCGATTGAAGATATAATGCCACGAAGGGCAGGGGAGCGCCTGGTTGGCTCAGCGGACTTCATCAACATTTCCCTCCCTGCTTTAGACTCAGCAGGAACACTCTCCTTGTTGCTAATCTCTTTATGGTGTACAGTACCAGGACCAAATAGGAGTTTCAGACCAAGGCCAGAACAATGATTTTGTTACCCATGTAGTTTCATGCCATAAAGCTACTCTGTCTCATGTTTGAGGTGAAACGTTGCTACTGCTGTGGCGTGTGTGTTTGTCAATCAAATTTATTTATAAAGCCCTTCGTACGTCAGCTGATGTCACAGAGTGCTGTACAGAAACCCAGCCTAAAACCCCAAACAGCAAGCAATGCAGGTGTAAAAGCACGGTGGTTAGGAAAAACTCCCTAGAAAGGCCAGAACCTAGGAAGAAACCTAGAGAGGAACCAGGCTGTGAGGGGTGGCCAGTCCTCTTCTGGCTGTGCCGGGTACAGATTATAACAGAACATGTCTGTGTTCTCTTCCGTTTGGTGAAAAGTCATGATTCCTGTTCCCAGAGAGCCCCCAGGCAACCTGACCTAGTCCTGACACAGAGGAGGCCATTCAGCCTTTCAGACTCTAAATAATGCTAATCTAAGATGATGCTCTAATTGATGGTAACCTCACTATTATCCAGTCCAGAGCTGTTTGCGGGGTGAGACCAGAGCAGAGGCTTCAGTAGACTGAAAGAGGTCTGCTGTGTAATTGTATATGTACACGGTATGAGACCTGAGCAGATGGGTGAAGAAGGCTCTAACTATGGAGAGCCAGCTAGCTAGTCGTTCCCCTGGTGATGTTTTGTACCATGGCCCGTGGCTGAGCCCTGGCTCCAGTGCAGTGAGAACATCTATTTGGGAGCTAAATAGATTTTGGTATCTGAGGTGAAGAGCTCCTCTGCTGGTGTGGGGCCTGGGTGTGGGCGGTTGGATGAGAGGCTCTGGCAGAGGCCAGGGGATCTGTTCTATCTGGCCATTGGGAGGATGACAGGCTGGGGGGTGTTGTGGACACTTCATTTCATCGCTTCATTTGTTCAGAATCATTCTGGACCTTTCCTCTCTATACTCATTCAAGTTAGATATTAGTTTTAAATGTGATAAAACAGCAGGTAAGGCTGGACATCGGCACTAGTTTATGCTCACTGATACCAAGGAAGAATTCAATCAGATAATAATTCAAGATGCCAAAGCCCTAGCCACCACCTCAAATGTAGTGACATCAGATGTGATGTGATGATTATTTATGAGGAATAGTAGAACCGTTTTCAGTACACTTTCCAACGTGGTGCTGTTTTCTATTGAAGCAGTGTAATAGCATTTACAGTAGAGTGATAGGGCTTCCTTCAGCCTGAGGGGTGAGGTCCCTGGCGCCCTTTTAAGGTGGTGGACCCATTGTGTGCTGCTGTGCTCTCCCTCTTCATGTGTATTAGTTATTGAATAATTGACCTTTCTGGTTTGCATGAGCTCATGGGACAAGTTTTCCCCAGGAAATGGAGGCCTTTCTCTCTCTCTCCCTCTCTCTCTCGTGCTCTCTCTCTCCCTCTCTTTCTCGTGCTCCCTCTCCCTCTCTCCCTCTCTCCCTCTCTCTCTCTCTCATGCTCCCTCTCTCCTTCTCCTTCTCTCGCTTACTCACACACACAACACATTGTAATTGTGTTCTTGGCTGGAACTCTCCAGTGGGATGAAGTCACACATGAAGGTGAGGAGAGGGATGGAGTAGAGCAGACGGTAGTATTGGACAAGCAGAACCCCTACGCTCCCACCTGTTTCATGTTAACCCTTAATGCTGGCTATTTGTGCTGGGTGATGGTTGATTACTGACGGCTGCTGGAGGCCATGCGGCCCCTGGACAGTCCCCCAGGTTCAACAGAGGTTAACCCTGTAGGACAAGGGAGGGCAGGGGAACAGGAAGGGGACGGCAAAGGGAGGGGTGTAAGTCTACAGCTGCCTGACTGACACAAATGAAACTCAATGTTCACAGGTTTTAGAGGACGGCTCAGTGTAAAAAGTCTTGGTTGGGACAGAGATAAGATGAACTCAGATGGACTATATTCTGAAAAGTACACCATGTGCTTTGCACACGCAACCTTATCAATGGACTTTGACCCTGAAGAGACAACGAAGCTGGATGTTTGGGGGCCCATTTTTTGAATGGCCAACTGTGGCTAGTGGCTCTCATCCTAGTGAACTCCCAACAGGACTGTACCTAATGGAAGCAGTGACCAGTATGATAGTGGGTGGAGTTCTGTTGCTGCACTTATAGAAACAAATGAGAGGGGGTCTGGAGTTAAAGCACTAAGCCTCACTGGGGTCTGGAGTTAAAGCACCAAGCCTCTCTGGGGTCTGGAGTTAAAGCACCAAGCCTCACTTGGGTCTGGAGTTAAAGCACCAAGCCTCACTGGGGTCTGGAGTTAAAGCACTAAGCCTCACTGGGGTCTGGAGTTAAAGCACCAAGCCTCACTGGGGTCTGGAGTTAAAGCACCAAGCCTCACTGGGGTCTGGAGTTAAAGCACCAAGCCTCACTGGGGTCTGGAGTTAAAGCACCAAGACCCACTGGGGTCTGGAGTTAAAGCACCAAGCCTCACTGGGGTCTGGAGTTAAAGCACCAAGCCTCACTGGGGTTTGGAGTTAAAGCACCAAGCCTCACTGGTGTCTGGAGTTAAAGCACCAAGACTCACTGGGGTCTGGAGTTAAAGCACCAAGCCTCACTGGGGTTTGAAGTTAAAGCACCAAGCATCACTGGGGTTTGGAGTTAAAGCACCAAGCCTCACTGGGGTCTGCTTTGAGCTGGCACTGGTTCAACCCTCCCATAAATCAATGCACATGAAAAGGCAGTTCAGTTCATCACCTGTATTTGTATGCAGTCATACAAAGTCCTGCATACTTCCAAAACATGTAAGATTAGCAGTTATTTGTGTTATGGCTGACTGCTGTTGTGCAGGTACTGTAAATTAAGGTAAAGTTGTGATGGTGGCTGGTTCATACATCTTTATCAAGGGTTGGCAGGCAGGACTGAGGTGTTGACCACTGACAGGGTGGTACTTGGTTATTTCTAGAGTCTACACTAGGTGGTCTGACCTGAATTTTTAACGGTATTGTTAATTGAAATGGCTGCACTTGGACCTGGGACCTTACTACCCCCCCTACCCTGTCCCGTACTTCCCTACCCCTACTACCCCCTACCCTGTCTCCCCTACCCCTTACTGGACCTCTCCACCACAGTGTCCCGGTCCTACTCTACCTTGGGCCCAGCCGTAGTGTGTCTCTCTAACGCTGTGTCAGCACGACCAGGTGCTGGAATTGGTCAGGCTTGGCTAAGAGGGGAGCTGTATTGGGATTGAGGGATATTATAAAGTTGCAGCTGTTTGCATAATTTTTCTAAGGAATAATACAAGTTTTCCTCCCATTTAATCTACATTTTCTCATTAGAGAAGCTCAAGCTCTTGATTTGGAAGTCAAGGTCTCTGAATCCTCATAGGGCATTAAAGGCATATATGGAAGGCAATTAACTCTGCCGTTTCCTCTTAGTCTGCTGTGTTCACGCTTATTATGATCCAGTAGGCAAGCATACCATTTTCCTCAAATATGTGTGTTTTTGTTAATTAATTGCCTAGAGTATTTTGGAGAGAAATCTCGGCCTCCCTCCCTCCCTCCCTCCCCAGAACTGATTGGTGAATCCATGGCTGTGCTCTGCTCTGGCTGTTTATCTTATGCTGGATCAGCTAGAATGGTAATTAGGGCTGGGCGGTATACCACATGTTAGTATATACTGGTATTGATGCACGGACAGGTTTGGGTTTTTACTTTACCTTCTATAACGGTATTTGAATGTTTGGTTTGTTAAATGTGATACGCCGTTTGTAACGTCCATTTTTATAGTTTACTCCGATACTTGAGTCATCCCGCTCCGCTCTCTCTCCATGCCGCTTTCCACATAGACCTAGTTCCACCCCCTGTCACTCAAGGAGCGCACTTTTTGTTGCTTGACCAGGAGACACTTTCGTTCGGTCTGCATGGTCAATGCAGCGCATGCAACAATGTTGATGACAATTAATTTGTTTCCTATTTGATCTTAATATAAATCCACAAGCGTTCTATAATTACAATATTAGTTTGTGTTTCTTACATCTGCAAACAGCTAGTTTGTATTTTCTTAGGAAGTTAAATCGTGTTAGCCACTAATGCTAATCGCTAGTTAGCTGGCTAGTAACAGTACTGAGTCAAGAGCAAACGTAGCTAGCTAATACAGCCTGATACCAGTGCTGGTGGAGGCCTAAATCAGCATGTTGTTTGTGCAAGTATCTTCTAAATCAAAGAGGAATAGGCGAAGCATGAATATGTTGGCTACATGAATAAAGATTTCATGTAGCAAAAGATTATAGGGTCCCCCACTGAACATCACTTTTTTAGTTTCTACCCTGTCACAATAACTCGTCCATGGCATTTCCATTCGTTGTCATGTCAAAACACTGTATTCAAATTGCCCACTATTATTTATATTCTAACTATAGAATTAGAATAAACATTATATTTCAATGATATTTCCATGATTCCAAAAGTTCACCCAAGTGTTTTTTCTAAATCGCAATTGCAACATTTGGTTAAAAATAAGGCCTAGTATTGTTGTCCATATCGTGGCAGTGTGGAAATGATCTCAAATGAGTGCAGGAAATGCAGAAATTGATGGAAATGCAGGAAATTATTTTAGGTTGAAGTTAACAGTATAAAACAACCAGAATGGAGAAAGACCCATTGAAATCACTTAGAATGTATGTGTTACCATCCTATCACACTACTCTTGAAGCACATTTGGAACTTTTATTATTCCAAAACATAAAATACCGTGATACCGTCTAATTTTAATAAAATACCGTGATATTATATTTTGGCCATATCGCCCAGCCCTAACAGTAATTTGCGCGAGACTCCTGCTACCCAAACGAGTGGAATGGCTGTCTCAGATAGAAACGAGTGTATCTATATATAGCACGGTAAGCTGTTTGTGTGGTGAGGAAGTGGGTGCATGGCGTTTATTGCACGCCTACACGTATCCTTGTTTTCCCGTTGGTGGAGATGAAGCTGGCAGCCAGCAGTCGGAACACAGGATCTGTTAGATTGTCTATCAGAGAGTCAGAGACAGACAAGGTTAGTATAGCAGCTGTCGACTAGGGAGACGACTCCTCAGAGCTGCAGCACAATGTAGGCTAACTAAATGCGTACAGAGGCTGCAGCTGAGACAGACACTGGATCCACTGACCCTCTTTTCATGGTGAACAGACCGCTAATGTTGTCATGGTGTGGAGTGGGTGGTGGGTGGGATGGTGGTGCTGGAAGGCAGCAGTGGAAAGGTGTGGATTGAGGAATATCTCCTCTGTGACATCAGAGGGCTTTGCTGGCCTGGGCCGGCTGCCCTGGTGTGTAGGTTTAGTTTCCTTCCCTCTGGCTGAGTGGCTGGGGCTGAGTGGAGCGTAGGGCTCTTCTCTACTCTATACTCCGCTCTGCACTGCTCTACTCTACACTCCACTGCTTTACTCTACTCTATACTCCTCTCTACTCTATACTCTACTCTATACTCCGCTCTACTCTACACTCTGCTCTACTCTATGCTCTACTCTATGCTCTGCTCTACACTAAACTGCCTTCTCTGCTCTATACTCTGCTCTACTCTACTCTGCTCCATGCTTTACTCCGCTCTATGCTTTACTCTACTCAATACTCCGATTTACTCTTTACTCTGCTCTACTCTATACTCTGCTTTACTCTGCTCTATGCTCTACTCTACACTCTGCTCTAGACTCTGCTCTATACTCTACTCTATGCTCCGCTCTACACTATACTATACTCTATACTCTGCTCTACTCTATACACCGCTCTACTCTATGCTCTCCTCAATACTCTGCTCTACACTATACTCTGCTTACTCTGCTCTACTCTATACTCTGCTCTATACTCTACTCTCTGCTCTACTCTATACTCTCCTCAATACTCTACTCTACTCTATACTCTGCTCTACCGTATTATCTGCTCTGTACTCAAAACTCTACTCTATACTCTACTCTATGCTCTGCTCTACTCTACTCTGTACTCTGCTCTACTCTATACACCGCTCTATTCTATACTCTATACTCTGCTCTACTCTATACTATACTCTGCTCTACTCTATACTATACTCTGCTCTAATCTACTCTGCTCTAATCTACTCTATACACCGCTCTACTCTATACGCAACTATATACTCTTCACTCTATTCTATACACCACTCTGCTTTGTACTCGATTCTATACTCTGCTCTACTCTATACTCTACTCTATACTCTGCTCTACTCTATACTGTACTATATACTCTGCTCTGCTCTACTCTAAACTCTGCTATATACTCTACTATATACTCTGCTCTACTCTATACTTTACTCTACACCATGCTCAATTCTCTGTTCTGTACTCTGCTCTGCTTTATACTTTACTCTACACCATGCTCTACTCTACACCATGCTCTTTACTCTACACCATGCTCTATACCATGCTCTATACTCTACACCATAATCTACACTATGCTCTACACCATGCTCTACTCTACACCATGCTCTATACTCTACACCACATTCTATACCATGCTCTATACTCTACAACATGTTCTACTCTAGACAATGCTCTATAATCTGCACCATGATTTACTCTACACCATGCTCTATACTCTACACCATGCTCTAAACCATGCTCTATACTCTACAACATGTTCTACTCTACATTACACTCTATAGTCGACATCATGCTCTTTGCTCTACTCCATGCTTTATACTCTACACCATGCTCTATACCATGCTCTATATTCTACACCATAATCTACACTATGCTCTACACCATGCTCTACTCTACACCATGCTCTACTCTAGACCATGCTCTATACTCTACACCACGCTCTATACCATGCTCTATACTCTACAACATGTTCTACTCTAAACAATGCTCTATAATCTGCACCATGATTTACTCTACACCATGCTCTATACTCTACACCATGCTCTATACTCTACACCATGCTACACTCTACTATATACTCTGCTCTATTCTATACACCGCTCTGCTCCACTCTACACTCTGCTCTACTCTATACTCTGCTCTACTATATACTCTACTATATACTCTGCTCTACTTTATACTATATACTCTACATGCTCTACACCATGCTCTACTTTACACTATACTCTCCTCAATACTCTACTCTACTCTATACTCTGCTCTAGCGTATAATCTGCTCTGTATTCTGCTCTACTCTATACACCGCTCTACTCTGTACTCAAAACTCTACTATATGCTCTATACTCTACACTCTGCTCTACTCTATACCATGCTCTATTCTATACTCTATGCTCTGCTCTACTCTATACTATACTCTAATCTACTCTATACAACGCTCTACTCTATACTCAACTATATACTCTATACTCTACTCTATACTCTGCTCTATTCTATACACCACTCTGCTCTATACTCGACTCTATACTCTGCTCTACTCTATACTCTACTCTATACTCTACTCTATACTCTACTATATGCTCTGCACCATGCTCTACTCTACACCATGCTCTACTCTACACCATGCTCTATACTCTACACCATACTCTACACCATGTTCTCTACACAATGCTCTATAATCTACACCATGCTCTACACCATGCTCTATACTATACACCATGCTCTACTTTACACTATACTCTGTATTCTGCTCTATACTCTACTCTATACACCTCTCTACTCTATACTCTCCTCAATACTCTACTCTACTCTATACTCTGCTCTACCATATAATCTGCTCTGTACTCTGCTCTACTCTATACACCGCTCTACTCTATACTCAAAACTCTACTATATACTCTATACTCTGCTCTATACTGTACTCTGCTCTACTCTATACCATGCTCTATTCTATACTCTATACTCTGCTCTACTCTATACTATACTCTGCTCTGATCTACTCTATACACCGCTCTGCTCTATACTCTGCTCTACTCTATACTCTGCTCTACTCTATACTCTACTCTATACTTTGCTCTACTCTATACTCTACTATGTACTCTAATCTACTCTATACTTTACTATACACCATGCTCTATACTCTGGGCTATACTCTGCTCTGCGTCATACTTTACTCTACACCATGCTCTACTCTACACCATGCGCTTTGCTCTACACCATGCTCTATACTCTACATCATGCTCTACACCATGCTCTACTCTACACCATGCTCTATACTCTACACCATGCTCTGTACTCTACACCATAATCTACACTATGCTCTATACTCTACGCCATGCTCTATACTCTACGCCATGCTCTATACCATGCTCTATACTCTACAACATGTTCTACTCTAAACAATGCTCTATAATCTGCACCATGATTTACTCTACACCATGCTCTATACTCTACACCATGCTCTATACTCTACACCATACTCTGCTCTACACCATGCTACACTCTACTATATACTCTGCTCTATTCTATACACCGCTCTGCTCCACTCTACACTCTGCTCTACTATATACTCTACTATATATTCTGCTCTACTTTATACTATATACTCTACATGCTCTACACCATGCTCTACTTTACACTATACTCTCCTCAATACTCTACTCTATACTCTGCTCTAGCGTATAATCTGCTCTGTATTCTGCTCTACTCTATACACCGCTCTACTCTGTACTCAAAACTATACTATATGCTCTATACTCTACACTCTGCTCTACTCTATACCATGCTCTATTCTATACTCTATGCTCTGCTCTACTCTATACAACGCTCTACTCTATACTCAACTATATACTCTACTCTATACTCTGCTCTATTCTATACACCACTCTGCTCTATACTCGACTCTATACTCTGCTCTACACTCTACTCTATACTCTGCTCTACTCTATACTCTGCTCTACTCTATACTCTATACTCTACTATATGCTCTGCACCATGCTCTACTCTACACCATGCTCTACTCTACACCATGCTCTATACTCTACACCATACTCTACACCATGTTCTACTCTACACAATGCTCTATAATCTACACCATGCTCTACACCATGCTCTATACTATACACCATGCTCTACTTTACACTATACTCTGTATTCTGCTCTATACTCTACTCTATACACCTCTCTACTCTATACTCTCCTCAATACTCTACTCTATACTCTGCTCTACCATATAATCTGCTCTGTACTCTGCTCTACTCTATACACCGCTCTACTCTATACTCAAAACTCTACTATATACTCTGCTCTATACTGTACTCTGCTCTACTCTATACCATGCTCTATTCTATACTCTATACTCTGCTCTACTCTATACTATACTCTGCTCTGATCTACTCTATACACCGCTCTGCTCTATACTCGACTCTATACTTTGCTCTACTCTATACTCTACTATATACTCTAATCTACTCTATACTTTACTATACACCATGCTCTATACTCTGGTCTATACTCTGCTCTGCGTCATACTTTACTCTACACCATGCTCTTTGCTCTACACCATGCTCTATACTCTACATCATGCTCTACACCATGCTCTCTACTCTACACCATGCTCTATACTCTACACCATGCTCTGTACTATACACCATAATCTACACTATGCTCTACACTATGCTCTACACTCTACACCATGCTCTACTCTACACCATGCTCTACTCTACACCATGCTCTATACTCTACGCCATGCTCTACTCTACGCCATGCTCTATACTCTACGCCATGCTCTATACTCTACGTTACACCACGCTTTACTCTACACCACGCTTTACTCTACACCATGCTCTACACAATTCTCTATACTCTACACCATCCTCTACTCTACACCATACTCTACCCCATGCTCTGTACCCTACAGCATGCTCTATACTCTACACCATGCTCTATACTCTACACTATGCTCTACACCACACTCTATACTCTACACTATGCTCTACACCATGCTCTATACTCTACACCATGCTCTACTTTACAGCATACTCTACGTCACGCTCTACACCACGCTTTACTCTACACCATGCTCTATACTCTACGCCACACGTTACACCACGCTTTACTCTACACCATGCTCTATGCTCTACACAATTCTCTATACTCTACACCATCCTCTACTCTACACCATGCTCTACCCCATGCTCTATACTCTACACCATGCTCTATACTCTACACCATGCTCTATACTCTACACCATGTTCTAAACCATGCTATACTCTACTATATACTCTGCTTTACTCTGTACTATATACTCTACATGCTCTACACCATTCTATACGCTACACCGTGCTCTAGTCTACACCGTGCTCTACTCTACACCATGCTCTACAACATGCTCTATACTCTGCTCTACTCTATACTTTACTCTACACCATGCTATACACTCTGCTCTACACTATACTCTATATACACACACTGGTGCTCATGTGGAAAATGTGCCTAAGGCTGTCTAGTTGGTGCACACAAAAACAGAGGTAATTTATGGAAGGGTTGGCTGAACTCTGTCAGACTACAGGAGCACTCTGTTTTGTTGGAGAGCAGCTGAAGTTAAATCCCTCTAAGTTACTGCTGCAGAGCTGCTTTTAATTCAAATTAAATGTAATTCTATGAAAAAGGCTCAGCTACCATTGCAGCAATTGGTTAATTCAATTGAGAGGAGAATATTAGCATTTCTTGAGTGTTTGAACAGGGAGTGTTTTTTTTCAGTTCCCACTGGTATCTGTGTTAAGGTGCGACTGAAGGTCAGGGGTTGGTGGCTAGGTGTGGGGGGGTCGGTGGCTAGGTGTGTGTGTGGGGGTCGGTGGCTAGGTGTGTGTGGGGGGGTCGGTGGCTAGGTGTGTGGGGGTCGGTGGCTAGGTGTGGGGGGGTCGGTGGCTAGGTGTATGGGGGTCTGTGGCTAGGTGTATGGGGGTGCAAGCAGACCAGACTTTAGACCCTGCAGATTGAGCGACTGACCAGTCAGTCTGGACTCTGGACAGGATCAGCTGTCTGTGCAGTGATGGCTGTCCAGTGTTGTCATGGAGACGGTGGTGTGAGGCTGCACAATAGAAGTTCAGTAGCCTGGTCCCAGATCTGTTTGTGCTCTTGACGACTCAATTGCTGTCCTAGTTAAGCCAAGCATGACAAGGAGTTGGCATGATGGCACAAACACAATTGTACATACAGTGAAGACTGAATGGTGCTGGGAAGAACAGTGAGCTAAGCTCCTTCCCACCCTGGGAGGCTGTTGTGGTTGTGTTGTCCCAGTTAGTCACCCACCTCACAGTGGGAGTCATTCTGTGTTGAATATGGACCTAATGGTGATGTACCCAATGAGCCATATGAGGATCCATTACATATATTACTGGACACAGCCAGCGCTGGTTCTGGATCTCTCTCAGCCTGCACTTCTCTGTACTGCAGCCTCATCAATCAGGGGAACCAGCATGGAGAGAGCTGCAGAGCAACAGTCAGTATCTGCTGTTTAACAGGCTCACTGAGAGTAGAGTTCTAGGAGACTGAGAGAGAGTGGGACTCTGATGTTATAGCTGAGGCTGTGGAGACTGGAGAGCATGAACCTCAAGTTCTGGACGTTAGAAATTAGTGTAAGCAGTAGTTAGACTCCTCTCTCTCTCTCTCTCTCTCTCTCTCTCTGCAGGCACATGGTCAGCAGTGTAGTGCAGTGGAGCAGCAGAGCAGGCTGCAGACATTTATCTTTTTATTTTATTTGACCTTTATTTAACTAGGCAAGTCAGTTAAGAACAAATTCTTATTTTCAATGACGGCCTAGGAACAGTGGATTGTTCAGGGGCAGAACGACAGACTTTTACCTTCAACCTTTCGGTTACTAGTCCAACGCTCTAACCACTAGGCTACCTGTCGCCCCAAATGCAGGACCGCTGATGAATTATTGAACAGTGCCAAGTCGACGTGATGTCGACATGCATGCGGCGCATACAGAGAGGACTAGGGAGAGAGGGAGGGGCATGGGGAGAGGCATGGGGAGAAGGGGAGAGGCATGGGGAGAAAGGAGAGGCATGGGGAGAGAGGGAGAGGCATGGGGAGAAAGGGAGAGGCATGGGGAGAGAGGGAGAGGCATGGGGAGAAAGGGAGAGGCATGGGGAGAGAGGGAGAGGCATGGGGAGAGAGGGAGAGGCATGGGGAGAGAGGCATGGGGAGAGAGGGAGAGGCATGGGGAGAGACGGAGAGGCATGGGGAGAGAGGGAGAGGCATGGGGAGAGAGGGAGGGGCATGGGGAGAGAGGGAGAGGCATGGGGGAGAGAGGGAGGGGCATAGGGAGAGGCATGGGGAGAAAGGGAGAGGCATGGGGGAGAGAGGGAGGGGCATGGGAGAGAGGGAGAGGCATGGGGAGAGAGAGGGAGAGGCATGGGGAGAGAGAGGGAGAGGCATGGGGAGAGAGGCATGGGGAGAGACGGAGAGTCATGGGGAGAAGCATGGGGAGAGGCATGGGGAGAGAGGGAGAGGCATTGGGAGAGAGGGAGGGGCATGGGGAGAGATGGGGAGAAAGGGAGAGGCATGGGGAGAGAGAGGGAGAGGCATGGGGGAGAGAGGGAGAGGCATGGGGGGGAGAGAGGGAGAGGCATGGGGAGAGAGGAGAGGCATGGGGAGAGAGGGAGAGGCATGGGGAGAGAGAGGGAGAGGCATGGGGAGAGAGGGAGAGGCATGGGGAGAAAGGGAGAGGCATGGGGAGAGAGGGAGAGGCATGGGGAGAGAGGCATGGGGAGAGACGGAGAGGCATGGGGAGAGGCATGGGGAGAGACAGGAGAGGCATGGGGAGAGGCATGGGAGAGAGGGAGAGGCATGGGGAGAGAGGGAGGGGCATGGGGAGAAAGGAGAGGCATGGGGGAGAGAGGGAGGGGCATAGGGAGAGGCATGGGGAGAAAGGGAGAGGCATGGGGGAGAGGGAGGGGCATGGGGAGAGAGGGAGAGGCATGGGGAGAGAGAGGGAGAGGCATGGGGGAGAGAGGGAGAGGCATGGGGGAGAGAGGGAGAGGCATGGGGAGAGAGGAGAGGCATGGGGAGAGAGGAGAGGCATGGGGGAGAGTCATGGGGAGAGGCCAGTCATGGGGAGAGGCCGGAGAGGCATGGAGAGAGGAGAGGCATTGGGGAGAGAGGGAGGGGGCATGGGGAGAGGCAGGGGAGAGGCATGGGGAGAAAGGGAGAGGCATGGGGGAGAGAGGGAGGGGGGAGAAAGGGAGAGGCATGGGGAGAAAGGGAGAGGCATGGGGAGAGAGGAGAGGCATGGGGAGAGAGGAGAGGCATGGGGAGAGAGGGAGAGGCATGGGGGAGAGAGGGAGAGGCATGGGGAGAGAGGGAGAGGCATGGGGGAGAGAGGAGAGGCATGGGGGAGAGAGGGAGAGGCATGGGAGAGAGAGGGAGGCATGGGGAGAGAGAGAGGAGAGGCATGGGGAGAGAGAGGGAGAGGCATGGGGAGAAGGAGAGAGGGAGAGGCATGGGGAGAGAGGGAGAGGCATGGGGAGAGAGGGAGGCATGGGGAGAGAGGGAGAGAGGCATGGGGGAGAGAGGGAGAGGCATGGGGGAGGCATGGGGAGAAAGGGAGAGAAGGGAGAGATGGGGAGAGGGGGAGAGGCATGGGGAGAGGCATGGGGAGAAAGGGAGAGGCATGGGGAGAAAGGGAGGCATGGGGAGAAAGGGAGAGGCATGGGGAGAGGCATGGGGAGAGGCATGGGGAGAGAGGGAGAGGCATGGGGAGAGAGGGAGAGGCATGGGGAGAAAGGGAGAGGCATGGGGGAGAGGCATGGGGAGAGAGGGAGAGGCATGGGGAGAGAGGGAGAGGCATGGGGGAGAGAGGGAGAGGCATGGGGGAGAGAGGGAGAGGCATGGGGAGAGAGAGGGAGAGGCATGGGGAGAGAGGGAGAGGCATGGGGAGAGAGGGAGAGGCATGGGGAGAGAGGGGAGGGAGGCATGGGGAGAGAGGGAGAGGCATGGGGGAGAGAGAGGAGAGGCATGGGGGAGAGAGGGAGAGGCATGGGGAGAGGGAGAGGCATGGAGAGAGGCATGGGGAGAGAGGAGGCATGGGGAGAGAGGGAGAGGCATGGGGAGAGAGGGAGAGGCATGGGGGGAGGCATGGGGAGAAGGGGAGAAAGGGAGAGATGGGGAGAAAGGGAGAGATGGGGAGAGGCATGGGGAGAGGGGGAGAGGCATAGGGAGAGGCATGGGGAGAGGCATGGGGAGAAAGGGAGAGGCATGGGGAGAAAGGGAGAGGCATGGGGAGAAAGGGAGAGGCATGGGAGAGAGGGAGAGGCATGGGAGAGAGGGAGAGGCATGGGGAGAGAGGAGAGGCATGGGGAGAGGCATGGGGAGAGAGGGAGAGGCATGGGGAGAGGGAGAGGCATGGGGAGAAAGGGAGAGGCATGGGGAGAAAGGGAGAGGCATGGGGGAGAGGCATGGGGAGAGGGGGAGAGGCATGGGGAGAGAGGGAGAGGCATGGGGAGAGAGGGAGAGGCATGGGGAGAGAGAAGGAATGAGCTCGGGTGAGGGAGAGACAGATAGTATGGGAAGGGGCTAGTTTATGTGTGCAACAGAGAAATATGGAGAGAAAATGGAATTTGTATGAAACAATGCAAGTGAGAGAGAGTTGGAGAGTGTGTGGAGTAGGTAGTAAGAGGGGTTTATTAAGGGAGAGAAAGAGGCAGGGAGAGAAGGCAGTATATTTCCATCTGCGTCGGTGGATTAACTGAAAAAGACAATGCATATTTTAACAGTCAAACAGGTGGCCATGTGCCATGAATCAATACACATACACTGATTTAATCCACTACCAGATTAGATCCACTCCTGTCACAATAATTTGTTTAAAAGGAAAATGGAAAGATGATTTGTGCATTTGAACAAACTTAGACTGTTTTATTCATGGTAGCCTAGCGGTTAAGAGTGTTGGGCCAGTAACTGAAAGGTCGGTGGTTTGAATCCCTGAGCCTACTAGGTGAAAAATCTGTTGATGTGCCCTTGAGCAAGGCACTTAACCCTAATTGCTCCTGTAAGTTTCTCGAGATAAGAGCGTCTGCTAAATGACTCAAATGTAAATGTGTTTTTACCTGTAGTGACATAATGTTGTGCTCAGCAGTGAGTCCACCCCTCCTGTCCACATGGAGCCAGTGCACTGTGTTCCACTCTGATATAGGACATGCTTTGTATGTCGTTCTCAGCTGTCACCTAACTAGTCCCACAGGAGAGACCTACAAAACATGCAGAGGAAAGGTAACAAAATGCACAGCTTCAAGCCCCGTCTCTACCTACTCCGAGCATCCCGCTCACATTGGAGACAGACCGTCAGTCCCGGTCACTGCTTCATTACCAGCCTCTGGAAGGTGGCTAATTAGTGGCATTGTTGAAATGGTGGCGACAGATGTGCCATTGACATTAGCAGTGTTTTGGTCATGAACACTCCAGATGACCTCTTTTTCCTGTGGCCCCCAGAAACAGTGGAGTGGTTATGTTATGTGAGTCCGTATTTACCCTGGCTTTCACAACACACGGGTCAGGATTATGTGTTTACCTCCTGCATGCTGCATAGTAGTGTAGAGGTCAACGAGTTACTCAACAACACAAGTAAATGGAGTGTTTACTCTCTAGAAGACCAAGCCAAAGCCGGTTGTTTATCTCACTGCCTTCTCTGCTGTATGTCTCCTCAGTTCTTACTGCACATCATGTTCTCTCTCCCTCTTTCTCTCTCCAGTCCTACTTTGTCACTGACTATGATCCCACGATTGAAGACTCGTATACGAAGCAGTGTGTCATTGACGAGAGGGCGGCCCGGCTTGACAGTAAGCACAGCCAGTAAACAAACAGGACAAATCTGACCACAACACTAATGTTCATTGAGAATACCAGCCTTCACAGGAGACCACTGTTCTCATCTTGCAGGGTTGAGTTTTGTACAGCACCTTTTTCAGGAGAGGTGCTACTGTGTGTGTGTCTAACGTGTCTGTCCATGTGTTTGTTAGTCCTGGACACGGCCGGACAGGAAGAGTTTGGAGCCATGAGAGAACAATACATGAGGACAGGGGAGGGCTTCCTGCTTGTCTTCTCAGTCACTGACAGAGGAAGGTGAGTGACAACCCAGTCACGTGTCGCCCCCAAGGTGCCTCTCTCTCTGTCTGCACCTATCTCTGTCTGCACCTATCTCTGTCTGCACCTATCTCTGTCTGCGCTTTTCTCTCTCTCACTCTCTCTCTCTGTCTCTCTGTCTGCGCGTCTCTCTATCTGCGTCTATCTTGGTCTGCGTTTCTCTATCTTTCTCTTTCTCCTTCCCTCTCTCCCGCTCTCCCTCTCATGCTAAACACACATCTCTCTCTCACTCACTCTCTTGTTCTCCCACACTTCTCTTCTCGCCAACCTGTGTTGTCATTCTCTTTTGTTCTCCTCTTCTTCTTCTCTCAAATACCTCTCTTTCAACATCCATCTCTTTACAGACTTTGGTTTTGTAAAAACCCTGCATTAAATCACCTGCATGAGAATGAATGCATCCCCTCTATATGTGCTGTGCTGTGGTGGGCAGTCTTTGGGCCCTTGTCACCCCCTGGTCCCTATACAGCAATGTGATGGTGGTGTGTCTCAACCCACCCCTCAGTCCCCTCTCTCCCTGTGTGTATGCTGTAAACAGTCTTTCCTTCCTCCGTTTACGTTAGTCAAGGCTCTCCAGATTTACTATGTGCTCACTAAGCTGCCTGCCGGCGGCCATTGACTAGAATGCACTCCTGGGTTTGTGGTTACATTGTTTCCCTTTCTCTCTGGGGGATATTTTTATGTATGCCGTTTGGTTCAAACAGTTAGCTTGATATTTGTATTACACCTAAAAGCCTTTCAAGTCAACGGGGAGCAAAGGGGCTACCCCTCTGGTCAATGGAAGGCAGGCAAGCCTGTACTGAGGCTGCTCACAAGTTCACCAAGGCTATACTACAATGCCCATGCAAACATTTCTGGAACATTGAGGCATGCAGTACAACAGGAGTTCATTGACTTCTCTGTCTGTGCTCTGGAGTACCCCCCTTCACCCACCCTGTCTGATTCACAGAGACGTCAATCCCGTCTGCCTGGGTGCTGTGGGGGAGGGCAGGGGGGTTAATTTCTGTGGCTGTGAGACAACATTCCTGGGAGGTCCACAGAGGCACCAGCTTTATTTCAGCCTTATCTTTATATCTTAGCTCTATGTCACAGTTTGGAGTTGTAATCAAGCTCCCTTCTGGCTGGGTGATGTGTAGAGTTTACTGAGGGCATCGAGTGAAGCTGTTTGCTTTATGTTTCACAGCTTTGAAGAAATCTACAAATTCCAAAGACAGATCCTCAGAGTCAAAGACCGTGATGAATTTCCCATGATCCTTGTAGGCAATAAAGCAGATCTGGAGCTCCAGAGACAGGTGAGTAGCAGTCCTCCTAACGGCCCAGAGGCCTACAGCGTAAATACACATACAGTACATGTTAGGGTGATGTGAGTAAAGCAACAAGCTTTAAAAATGTGCAATTTCTAATTTACATTTTGAAAATTGATAGTGGTGGGGGTGGTGGTGGCTGGAGCTATTTGGGTAGACAAAGAGGGAGTGAGAGAAAGAGAAGGTGACCAACAAAAACTTTGGGACAGAGGAAAAGAGGAGGGAGGGTATGGAAATGAGAGGGCTCATTCCGTGGCCTTTATTGGCTTTCAGCTGCAGTTCACTTTCCCACATGACTCCACACTGTCACCTGCTGGAATAAAAACATTCTCTCATCTGATCAAATGTAAATGCATTGAGCACATCAATTACTGTCATAATTATTTTTATTGACTGAATAAGAATTGAATTGATAACTCAATATGATTCATCCAAATGAATTAGTCTTTAACAAATTAATTAGTCTTTAACATATTGGTTGAGGAGTATGATTCAATTCTACCCTTTACTGGCAACTCAATGGGTTCAGCTGTTTTAGGACAGTAGAATAAATTATTTTGCAATGAGGTCTGGGCCCGTATCCACAAAGTGTCTCAGAGTACGAGTGCTAATCTAGGATCTGTCCATACAACCGTATTTATTATGAACTAAAAGGCTAAACTGATCCAAGATCAGCACTCCTACACTGAGACGCTTTGTGGATACGGCCTTGGTCTCTAATCTTGTCGTAATAGTTTAGGACGGACCAGAAGCAACTAAATTCTAGCTAAGCACATAGAAATCAGGTGCTATTTTAATGTAAAATGTAATGTGATACATTTGCTGTATTTTTACATATTTCTTAGTGACCCACTCTTGGATGTGAACCCTCTGACCCATGTGCTTCTCAACCTCACCAGCAGATGTCACTCGTTTCCTGATTCTTGTGTTTTGTCAATTGTCGTGTTTTATTTTAGATTTCATTTAACTAGGCAAGTGAGTTAAGAACAAATTGTCCTAAAGTGAAGTCTTCACCCAGCTGGGGCACAGGGTGATGCCAAGGAGTACATGCTATTCATCTAAGATATATCCCTGTACATGTTTCGTCCCTTCAGGTGACCCAGGAGGAGGGCCAGCAGCTGGCCAGACAGCTCAAGGTGACGTATATGGAGGCCTCAGCCAAAATCCGTATGAATGTAGACCAGGCTTTCCATGAGCTGGTTAGAGTAATCAGGTGGGTGGATTCATTACTGACTGTGGAGTTGGGTAGAGTAATCAGGTGGGTGGATTCATTACTGACTGTAGAGTTGGTTAGAGTAATCAGGTGGGTGGATTCATTACTGACTGTGGAGTTGGGTAGAGTAATCAGGTGGGTGGATTCATTACTGACTGTGGAGTTGGGTAGAGTAATCAGGTGGGTGGATTCATTACTGACTGTGGAGTTGGTTAGAGTAATCAGGTGGGTGGATTCATTACTGACTGTGGAGTTGGGTAGAGTAATCAGGTGGGTGGATTCATTACTGACTGTAGAGTTGGGTAGAGTAATCAGGTGGGTGGATTCATTACTGACTGTAGAGTTGGTTAGAGTAATCAGGTGGGTGGATTCATTACTGACTGTGGAGTTGGGTAGAGTAATCAGGTGGGTGGATTCATTACTGACTGTGGAGTTGGGTAGAGTAATCAGGTGGGTGGATTCATTACTGACTGTGGAGTTGGTTAGAGTAATCAGGTGGGTGGATTCATTACTGACTGTGGAGTTGGGTAGAGTAATCAGGTGGGTGGATTCATTACTGACTGTGGAGTTGGGTAGAGTAATCAGGTGGGTGGATTCATTACTGACTGTGGAGTTGGGTAGAGTAATCAGGTGGGTGGATTCATTACTGACTGTGGAGTTGGGTAGAGTAATCAGGTGGGTGGATTCATTACTGACTGTAGAGTTGGTTAGAGTAATCAGGTAGGTGGCACCACAACCCCACTATACCTCCCTGAATACAGTGTTAATGCGTTGAAGGAAAGAAGTAGTTTCACCTTTTGTTCCTTCACTGGCACTAGTCTGTCTTTCTCAAGTACATTTGAAAGGTGCTTTATGCAATACTACCACATGGAATGTCACTAAGGGCACTTTCACCCTGGAACGTTTGGTACCCTGATCTGAGCTATAAAGCATGTTTGAAACAGAAACAAACCCTAGCTGCAACAAATCCTGGTCATGCGTGAATAGCGGGTTCAAGATCTAGGACTAGAGTACCAGGTATTGACGTGGCAGTGCGAGACGCGTGGAACTTTTTTGCCTGTTTTAAACAAGCTAGCTTGCTAACATCATGTACAACAGTATTTCCTAACCCTGGTCCTCCAGTACCCCCCAACAGTACACAGTTTCATTGTAGCCCTGGACAAACACACCTCATTCAACTCATTGAGGGCTTGATGATTAGTTAACAAGTTGAATGAGGTGTGTTTGTCCAGGGTTACAAAAAAAATGTGTACTGTTGGGGGTACTGGAGGACTGATGTAGAATGTGCGTCTTGCTAATTGCACCCTGAAACTCTTATTTTCAGGTTTTGTGAAATCAAAACATATTCTGTAGAATTCTCACAAATGCTCCAGAAAACTGAACCAGGGTACCAAATTTCATATGTGAGAATGCCTTAATGTCAATGACAGGATGTGATCTCATCTACACTCAAAGCCAGAACAAAACAATTGTTGCTTGAATGAGTCAGATTATTTTGTTAGAATCCTTCTATCTCTGCTTACTCATAACGTAATAATGCACTTTCTTCTCACAGGAAATTCCAGGAACAGGAATGCCCACCCTCGCCAGAACCCACGCGGAAAGAAAAGGACAAGAGTGGCTGCCATTGTGTGATCGTCTGAGTGGGCCTTTTCACTGTCACTCACCCAGCTACTGTCACCAGTCCCCGCCTCCTGCCTGACATGACATCCTGTATGGATGACTGAGCGCTGCCTTCTCCATGTGCATGACTTCAACAGGTTCCTGTGGTAGCTACCAGGAACTGCTGCCCCTGCCCCCGGACTTCACTTCTAGAAGAAACTGACAACGCCAAATGTTAAAGACCACTTGACCTTCAACAATAATCCAATTCATATGAGAAAGTCCTAACACTAAACATTGCCTCTTAAATCAGCTAAACAGTATCATTTTTTGTATTCTGAAGGACTTTTTCTTGCCTTGCAGTGACATTTGTACGTTTTGCCGAGATTGAATGAGAAATATATATCCAGAATGTCAATGAGAGGTTTATTAGTTACCAGTTTCTCATCAGAATAGAGAGAGGATCTTATGAAGTTTTGTGTATGTCATGCCATATCCGTTTTTACTTCCATGTGCTAATCCGCTACTGTACATAAGTGAAATTTGTTGTGATTTTGAAAGCGCATTTCTAATGACTTATTAAATAGCCACAGTACAGCGTGTAAGGTTGATGAGTTTGGTTTGACTTATATGAACATAACATGTATACAAGTATGTACACTGTACAGTATAAACCTAGATATTCCTAGAGTTATTATGACAACTTAACTTTCCAGCGTCGTCAGCGGATCCATTTCTATGTCTATGGATTCTGCACTCATCTCAGTGGCCAAATATGGAATGTTTACTGTATTTACATTGTAAGGTTTAGGCTTCTGTTAACATGATATCAAACCTGTTATATTTATTTAGTTGTACAACTCTTCTCTGACTCTTACCTGTTGTTGTTGACTATCTCAGTCAGGTTGGCCTAATCAGAATTAAACATATTAAACTCTTTATATTTTTTATCTTTGACAAGCAGTGCAGAAGAGACCATGGGAAGTATTTATGTACCTCACTGATAATGATGATAATAGTAGACCAGTTTCAGAAAAGCTCCTCTCTGACATATCTTTTAAAATCAATCCCTTTCAGTTTGAACATAGATTTTTCTTTAATCTATTTGGCTCTCTTTTGGAACGTAGTTATTACGTAAAGTAGACAGAGGTATTGAGCTGATGAAGCTCACTCATAAACAAACTAACTTCATTTCAATGACATGGTTGTTTGTTACACACTGCCTTCAATTATTCTTGGAGATGTGTTCATGTTCTCTCCAAGGTTATTGGTGTGACTCTGGGCCAGTTTGGAGATGTGTTCATGTTCTCTCCAATGTTATCGGTGTGACTCTGGGCCAGATTGGAGATGTGTTCATGTTCTCTCCAAGGTTATTGGTGTGACTCTGGGCCAGTTTGGAGATGTGTTCATGTTCTCTCCAATGTTATCGGTGTGACTCTGGGCCAGATTGGAGATGTGTTCATGTTCTCTCCAAGGTTATTGGTGTGACTCTGGGCCAGTTTGGAGATGTGTTCATGTTCTCTCCAAGGTTATTGGTGTGACTCTGGGCCAGATTGGAGATGTGTTCATGTTCTCTCCAAGGTTATTTGTGTGACTCTGGGCCAGTTTGGAGATGTGTTCATGTTCTCTCAAAGGTTATTGGTTTGACTCTGGGCCAGATTGGAGATGTGTTCATGTTCTCTCCAAGGTTATTGGTGTGACTCTGGGCCAGTTTGGAGATGTGTTCATGTTCTCTCCAAGGTTATTGGTGTGACTCTGGGCCAGATTGGAGATGTTCATGTTCTCTCCAATGTTATCGGTGTGTCTCTGGGCCAGATTGGAGATGTGTTCATGTTCTCTCCAAGGTTATTGGTTTGACTCTGGGACAGTTTGGAGCTGTTTCCATGACTCTCATAGTCACATGGAGGTTACATCATTGCCATTACATGACCTGACCTCTCACCTTTAAAGTTAACATCAAGACAATTCACATATTCTGTTGTCATCCTTTTCAATATGATCTCTATTTCTGCTTAATAGAAACCAATGAACTATTGTAGTTTTGTTATATCATGTAATATAAGACAAAAAGAAACATACAAAGTGATTATTTGATGGACTTGATTAAATGTTTTTACTTTATACTTTTATACATTATTTTCTTATCAAACTAGTTGACAAGTATTTTTATATGTTTGTAAGTGAATATGCTCTCACAGCACAGCTGTGTGTATATGTAAAGAGGAATGTATAATTCCCTTAGCTGGTTTTGAACTGAAGAAGACTGTAGGCCTACATTGGTTCTTGACCAGCCTGTGGTCCAGAACCTTTCCTCCGCTTGTGGATTTGATTTGTCATAATTTGGCCTAATCCTCCAAGAGTTCTTGGAGTTGGTGACACATTTTCATTCCCCACTACCTTGCCCAATGCCCATACTGCAAATGTCAACCAATGTGTTGGTTGAGCGCCTCCACTCAGCCCACCTGACCTACTAGCAGGGTGGATTGTGGGTAGGCCGTTCACTCTTCTCTTCACTGTTCTCTAGGTCAAGGTTTGGGTCACAGATTCATGTGTTCTGCTCAATGGTGGAGTCTGAAAGTACCACCTCTCTTTTGGCAGGCTTTATGTACAGTACATTCAATTCATATATCTTTTTTTCTTTTCACGTCCATGCCCCTTGCCCCATGTATAGCTTCTGGTGCTATAATAAAATCTGTCATTCAGCCAACCATAATAGAGAATATTCCTTTTGTTTTAGTTTTTGTATTTGGTGAACTTCATATTTTGTTGACCTTGTATTGTGAAGTGAGGTGGAACAATAACAGTTGTGTTGGCAGATATTGCTTTGAGATTTTTGCTTTTAGAAAATGGATGTATCCAATCAGAGGAATAAGATGAGAAGATTCCATTATTTTATACCCACTGAACTCCTGTTGTCATAATGAGGATGGACCACTAATATCTTCACTAATAACATTCCAACATTATCACCACCTCTAAACTGTCTGCGTGAAAATGTCTATATCTTATTAGTGATGTAACTCATTCTACTATAGTTTATTGACTTCCAGCTGGATAAATCTGTCTTACAGGAACAAATGTGTTCTTGTATGGAGGGTAAGTGTGACCTGTGGCTCACCTCTGGCTGATGGTCATGTTATTCCGGTCATCTCCATCATCACAGCAGAAATATGGGGTCAGACGCCAGGCAGCACTTCAGTACTTCACATCTGATTGGCCGTCTCCAGAATGTAGAACACAACTCTGGAGGGGAGATAGCAGGACAGGGCCATGGTTGCCATAGCACCCTGCACAAATGTCTCATAAATCAACAGAGGATCACTATGAGATTTGGTTTGAAAAGAACCCTTGAAGATAATTCCTACTTTTGGCTGTGTGTTCTTGGTGGCTTTGACTCTGAGTCATCTGCGTGGTGTTGCTAGGCTGGAAACAATACCGTGTGAAGTGCACTCAAGTCAAGCACAGTCATTTAAATGCTATTACCATTCTACCTGGCTTTGTCACCAAATAACTATACAATGTATCATTCTGACTGCTACGGCTGCATACTGGAGAAATCCTTATGTGATGTGGTGCATGAGTCTGAATACATAGCCTCTGAATGTCTACTGTGTAGGCTACTGGAAATCAGGATGAGCTGTAGTAGTAAGTCCTTTAACTGGTTCTACATTATCTAAATAATTGTATTGATTGGGGAACAGATGGCTATGGCAATCCAATCACACTATGCTTGGACTCGTTCATAACAGCTGTAGCAATCTACTGTCACTACACAAGTCAGAGACAGTTTTGTCACTGCAGGCCAGGGCCTCTGTACCTAGAAAGAGACACAGGGGGCACACATTTGTCACTGCTGGGCCTCTGTACCCCACAGCTGTCAAATAATTTCTCAGATCTAAGCTCCGGTGATATTTGTGGAGTTAGGTTTGATATGTATTGGCTCCTAAAAAGTCATGCAGAGGACATTATTTTCATCAACTGGATCTCATTCATTTCTATCTGCTGGCAGAAATGAAAGCAACGCTTTGACCAGGCGCCATGGCAGCAGTTGGGCTCAGGAGACATTTCCCCTTTAATTCTCAGATAAATAATGCATGAAAGGCTGTGTCTGGAGATATGTCTCAGTTGGCTGTGGACCTCCGCTCAACTGCAGGCCTTTGATCAAAATACACAGAGGGAAGGGAGGGACACCATATGATGTCCTAAGCAGCTTGGACTTTCTAGCAATTGTCTGTGTCTTACTGGTAGCACAACAGTATCCTTGTTACTTTGATTCAGAGCAGCTATGGATGCACAGAGAGATGGATCCTCCTGATGATCCTCCTGATGCATACTAGATGAGTATACTACAGTATACTACATCCACTTGGCTTCTCTCTCAACCACATTTATACTCTAGTCAGAAGCACACAGGTACTGTACTCAGAGAAGAGGATGTGCAGGGCTCTGAAGGTGAAAGACTGAAGTAAGGAGAGGAGTAGAGATCTCTGACAACGCAGCAATTCTGGGTGAATAACTCCAGTTCTTCTCACCGAAGTATCACGGAACATTAGTCTGTTTTTCCCTCAGGGGTTCCATTATAGAGATGAACACACAGTGACCTATACTGCATCTGTCCCACATTGACACACAACTGCAAGCACTGTGCTTATGCACACACATTCAAGTGGCTCATTGGAAGGTGTGACACCGACAGTTGTGTGTGTGATCAGTGGTGTCCAGCTACTATCTGCTGCAGTGATTATCAGCTTCACCACAAATGAAAGGTTAGAGTGTTGGAGTATAACTATACTACAGTTACTCATTTCAGATTAAGGGAATGGGACACAGAGAAAATAGTAAGTGTTGGGACGGCACAATTCCCTTACGCGCTGTAATGAGTTTTCATTATTCCAGCTCTGTTAAAATACAAGGATATTACCATCCTTTCACTGAGAGTTTAAGCTTGGTGGTAGTCATCTCATACATATGAGCTTTGTGGTTTCTTCAGAGCTTTTTTAGAGAGAGGTGAATTTATCGCTATTACCTTATTGCGTGTCATCTCTCTCCCCTCTCTCTCCTGTTCCTTAATTTGTTCTCTCTCATTGTCTACACTAGAGGCAGCCGAGATAGGATATATGTTAGGAAGTGCGGTGCCTCTTAAAGTCATTAAACTGTTGATTGGACATATTAGTGATGATGGTGGATTATATTCCTTGTCTTTTAACATGGTTCAAACTAGAACCCTGTCTTTAAAACTCAGAATTGAATAGTAATGAAAGCCCAAAATACACACATATCATGTTGTTGTAGGCATTTTATGTTTGAGTGACTCTCTTAAATGGATTTCTGCATCCCCTTGGTTACCATTTGGTTTCATACCCTCCACCTGTGTTTTGCTGACTCACTCTACTGTATTCAAAAGCCTAAAATGTGGGCACTAATAAGGACAAGGATTTCAATGGCACCCTTTATTACTGCAAATCCCTAATTAAATCAAAGGGAATTCTGTTCCTCGTTCACCAGCACCATCATCAATCAGCAGTCATGCTGAGTTTCTCTGGAGGGAGTGGGAGATTTCTTTGGAAAGGTTACAAGACATTGTATAATCGTTACATGGCATTGTATAATCTAAACTGTTCACTGGGACACAATTTCCCAGCTGCCTTGGGTTTTTAAAGTCATGACTCAGTGGGCTACTGCACATCCCCAAACTCTCACGGTTTATCTGAGCTGCTTGTCCCAGTTGTCAGGGAGTCAACCCCTTTGTCTATTGAGCTTGGGTCTGATTCAACATGCCTCTGAGGGACCCCTACCGAGACTGCCAAGGTCCACCGCCACCCCCTCATAGTGTCTATCCATTGACACTGGGGTTTGGCAGGAGAAAGGGAGGGAGGGTGCCCACTCATCCACACTTCCTAGGCGAATCCCAATCTCTCTCAATGTCCCAATGAAAGATCTCGCTTTGCATTTGGCTCAAAGTCACAGTTTGGAAGGCAGGCATCCAAACCAGCTGCTTTAGAAAATCTGATCACCATTATATGTGTTCACCTCATTCATGTCACTGACACAGCTTTTTGTGTGAACTTTCAATGTACCTCATAATGAGGGACCCCTTTATTCATCCACACACTCTCTTTCAATCCTGCTGTGCTGTTAGAAATGTTGTGAAATCTTATGAGTTGGACTTGGCATCGATAGGAGTGGGCTATATACACTGAACCAAAATATAAACGCAACAGGTAAAGTGTTGGTCCCATGTTTGATGAGCTGAATTTTTTTTTACCAGAAATGGTCCGTACACATCAAAAGCTAATTTCTGTGTTGTGAACAAATTTGTTTACATTCCTGTTAGTGAGAATTTCTCCTTTGACAAAAATAATCTCTCTACCTGACAGGTGTGGAATATCAAGAAGCTGATTAAGCAGCATGATCATTACACTGTTGCACCTTGTGCTGGGGACAATAAAAGGCCACTTTAAACTGTGCAGTTTTGTCGCACAACACAATGCCACAGATGTCTCAAGTTTTGAGGGAGCGTGCAATTGGCATGCTGACTGCAGGAATGTCCATCAGAGCTGTTGCCAGAGAATTTAATGTTCATTTGTCTACCATAAGCTGCCTCCGTTTTTTTGGTTGAGAATTTGGCAGTACGTCCAACTGGCCTCATAACCGCAGACCACGTGTAACCATGCCAGCCCAGGACATCCACATCCGGGGGGGATTTTTGTCTGTAATAAAGCCCTTTTGTGGGGAAAAACGTATTGGCTGCTCAGTCATGTGAAATCCATAGATTAAGGCCCAATGAATTTATTTTATTTCAATTGACTGATTTCCTTATATGAACTGTAACTCAGTAAAATCTTTGAAATTGTTGCATGTTGCATTTATATTTTATTCAATATAATTATGTCTATATATATGTTCTACTATATGACTGCTCCAAATTGGCAACTGTCACTCTGCTTTTTCAATGCCTTTGCTTAGTGACCTTCAAGGCCAATCCTAAGGGACATTGGCTGTCAGGCATTCATCGCATCTCTATCTCTACCCTCTGAACCGTCAATGAGAGTTTAAGGGATTTAGGGTCAACAGGTTGTATTAAAGGCAATAATTAGCCTATGTGCTAAACAGCTTCAGATGCAACCCAAGAAGATTAAACCCATGCTTTCTGGACCTGGCTTATGTAACCAATCAGTGTTAATAAATACATTTGATTTTGCTAGAAAAATGTGTGTGTGTGTGTGTGTGTGTGTACAGATGCAGTGATTTCTCTGTGTTATTAAGGCATTGCTTTTGGTCAACATTGACTTTCTGAAGCAAAGACAGTTTTACAGAAGCTATGTCTCCCCAGAATACGTAGGTATACACGGCCAAGAAATATCAACAGATAGCTCTGACCACTTGTATATGCCTGAAAATGATTTTTCATTTACAGTGCAACCAGAAAAAAAAACATGAATATGTAAGCATGTGTAGGCTATCAATCACGCCCAAGGAGATAGAGTTCAATACAGTCCATGAATAATTCAATAATAATGGTATAAATGGCAGGTCAACAAATGGAGATAATAATTCAAATCACAATGCTGCACCTTTCCAACATCATCACCAGATGATACCAACGGGCGTTACAATCTGGGGGACACTGTTACAAAGGATGGATATTATACATATTTAATGAAATACAAGAGAATGTTGATGTTTTTGCTCGTTGTGATGTGAAAATTACGCGATGATGTATTTAATCGAAATAGATGGGGACATGCCTGCGTGCGCGCAACCAATGGAGCAACCCATGCATTCGTCAAATTATTGACAACTTGCGCGCACTGATTTTTCGCTTCACATTCCAAATGGTATAGCCTTTAGAAAGTGAATCCCTGAATCGATGTGGACCACATCTCAACTCCCATTCGTTAGAGGAGGAAACGCTAGAACTGGTGGGAAATATCGGCGTGGCATCTAAACCCAGGTTTTCTTTTCGTGTCACGTTGAACCCTATTTAGCAACACCCCGTAGAAGTCATGGAAGGAGTCAGCAGCAACAGGAGCATGTCATACAGTCGATGGAGTTATGACAGGTAAGCGTCTATCCTTTGTCAACATTTACCTTGTTATGCGAGCTGATATCACCAACTTGCCAGCAGAACCTCTCCTTTGCCTTTGTTTAGCCGTCTATCATTGTCATATCTAATCAGAAGTTGGTTGTGATTGATAAACCAACCTACAAAACCAACTAAATGCAGTAGCCTAGTCTAGACCTATATATATATATATATATATATATATATATATATATATATATAAATTGACAGGTGCTGTAATTGGATGCAATCCTGAATCAGGCTGTCATGCAGTCTACACTGTAAATCAGTTGTCATCATGAGGCATTTTGACATTGGCATGACAAATTGATATGACCTAGATAAGTTTGTTGTGTGTGTGTGTGTGTGTGTGTGTGTGTGTGTGTGTGTGTGTGTGTGTGTGTGTGTGTGTGTGTGTGTGTTTGTGTCGAAGCAGTGATTTGTCTGTGATACTACAACAATATTGCTTCCGGTCAATGTTGATTTCCTGAAACAATACAGTGTGACGGATCCTAGGAGGCTGTATGTTCTGTAAGTTGCATTTTCTGTTTTTTCTTTTCTTATTTTAACTTGCGGTCAGATGAAACAGCTTTCAGTATATTTGAGTTGTAGTAAGCTTGTTCAGCACTGGTACAGTAAGTGGGGAAATAACTTATTTTTCTATTTCTGCATCAAACAGCTACAGTACAGAGCAATGCTTGTTAGTCTTTATGTTCTGACTATAAGGTCTTTCCTTATTGGTCAGCAGGCGACAAGGGCACACACAGTCAGTCAGTAAGCAACATCCCACTGGGCACACACTGGTTGAATCAACATTGTTTACACCTCATTTCAATGAAATGACGTTGAACCAACATGGAATAGAAGTTGAATTGACGTCTGTGTCCAGTGGGATGCTTGTGGCCCGGTTCTCTTAAGCTCTTACAGTGTGATTGGTATTCTAGACACTGTAACTGTGCTGCTTGGGCATCCCAAGAGAATGCAGCGAGAGCTTCTGGGTCTCCTACAGCTTCATACGATTTCTCTCAGCGCTGTGCAACAATGGGGGGGAGAGAAGAGAGAGATAAATGAGAGGGAGATTAAGCTGAAGCCTGTCTCCTAGGCAGTAACACATTCTTGATGTTTTTGTGTTCATGATATACAGTACCAGACAAAAGTTTAGACACACCTACTCATTCCAGGACATCAAAACTATGAAATAACACATGTGGAATCAAATCAAATTTTATTAGTCACATGTGCCAAATACAACAGGTGTAGACCTTACAGTGAAAAGCTTACTTACAAGCCCCTGACCAACAGTGCAGTTTAAAAAAAAAACGAATAAGAGATAAGAGTAACAAGTAATTAAAGAGCAGCAGTAAAAATGAACAATATATACAGGGGAGTGTTGGTACAGAGTCAATGTGCGGGGGCACCGGTTAGTTGAGGTAGTATGTACATGTAGAAATCCTGTAGTAACCCAAAAAGTTTTAAACAAATCAAAATATATTTGAGGTTCTTCAAATAGCCACCCTTTGCCTTGATGACCACTTTGCACACTCTTGGCATTCTCTCAACCAGCTTCATGAGGTAGTCACCTGTAATGCATTTCAATTTACAGGTGTGCCTTATAATATTAAAATATCATTTATGGAATTTCTTTCCTTAATGAGTTTGAGCCAATCAGTTGTGTTGTGACAAGGTAGGGGGGGTATACAGAAGATAGCCCTATTTGTTAAAAGACCAAGTCCATATTATGACAAGAACAGCTCAAATAAGCAAAGAGAAACAACAGTCCATCATTACTTTAAGGTCAGTCAATGCGGAAAATTTCAAGAACTTTTAAAGTTTCTTCACGTGCAGTTGCAAAAACGATCAAGCGCTATGATGAAACTGGCTCTCATGAGGACCGCCACAGGAAAGGAAGACCCAGAGTTAGGATAAGTTCTCTAGAGTTACCAGGCTCAGATATTGCAGCACAAATAAATGCTTCACAGATTTTAAGTAACAGACACATCTCAACTTCAACTGTTCAGAGGAGACTCCGTGAATGGTCGAATTTCTGCTAAAAACCACTACTAAAGGATACCAATAAGAAGAGACTTGCTTTGGCCAAGAAACACAAGCAATGGACATTAGACCGGTGAAAATCTGTCCTTTGGTCTGATGAGTCCAAATGTGAGAATTTTGGTTCCAGATGCAGTGTCTTTGTGAGACGCAGAGTAGGTGAATGGATGATCTCCGCATGTGTGATTCCCACCGTGAAGCATGGAGGAGGAGATGTGATGGTGTGGGGATGCTTTGCTGGTGACACTGTCTGTGATTTTATTTAGAATTCAAAGCACACTTAACCAGCATGGCTACCACAGCATTCTGCAGCGATACCCCATCCCATCTGGTTTGCGCTTAGTAGGACTATCATGTTTTTCAACAGGTCAATGACCCAAAACACACCTCCAGGCTGTGTAAGGGCTATTTGGCAAAGAAGGAGAGTGATGGAGTGCAGCATCAGATGACCTGGCCTCCACAATCACCCGACCTCAACCCAGTTGAGATGGTTTGGGATGAGTTGGACCGCAGAGTGAAGGAAAAGCAGCCAACAAGTGCTCAGCATATGTGGGAACTCCTTCAAGACTGTTGGAAAAGCATTCCAGGTGAAGCTGGTTGAGGGAATGCCAAGAGTGTGCAAAGCTGTCATTAGGCAAAGGGTGGCTACTTTGAAGAATATAAAATATATTCTGATTTGTTTAACCCTTTTTTGGTTACTATATGATTCCATGTGTTATTTCATAGTTTCATAGCCTTCACTATTCCACAATGTGAAAATAGTACAAATAAATAAAAACCTTCGAATGAGTAGGTACTGTATATGACATGCAAATGAATAGAGGCAGGTTGCTTCGCTCCTAAAATGTGACTGAGCGAGATGTAATGGTTTGTTGTGTGGAGAGATTCCAGAAGCCATTCATTACTGTAGTGCTTGATCCATGTTTGACACACTAGTGATGTCTGTATGCAGTACACATGAAATGGCACTCCATCAGACATGTGTCACACAAGTTTGACACTTGCAATACAGTCATAAAAGGCATCTGACACAAACAACAAACTTCAACATCCACAGTTAATAACCCACACAAACTAAACAGCAGCTCTTGTATGTATTTATTCTGGCCTAGCTGATACTATGGGTATGATATATGTTAGTAATGATTGCTCCAGCTTCTATGCAGTGCATCTCTCACTGTTAGAGGAGAATTTGATCCTGATTTAAATTTCTTACATTTTTCATTCCAATTGATGAGTTCCCTCAGGCTGGTCTCGGGTTCATTCAAAATGTTTCTGGGCCGTATGCAGACTCAAAGGTGCTGCTATCATTTGAATATGCTCTGCTCATGGACCAGGTGTGTGTTTGTGCAGGCATCATAATTCATGGCTGTGCCTGCGAAGGTAGGAGCAGTGCACTCACAATGTGTTAGTTCAACAGGCCTGGCAGCCAGTAAACACAGCAACCACAGAGAGATGGAGAGCCAAGGTGGTGAGGGGAGATACAGTGAGGGGAAAAAAGTATTTGATCCCCTGCTGATTTTGTACGTTTGCCCACTGACAAAGAAATGATTAGTCTATAATTTTAATGGTAGGTTTATTTGAACAGTGAGAGACAGAATAACAACAAAAAAATCCAGAAAAACACGTGAAAAATGTTATAAATTGATTTGCATTTTAATGAGGGAAATAAGTATTTGACCCCCTCTCAATCAGAAAGATTTCTGGATTTCTTACCTGTCTTTTATACAGGTAACGAGCTGAGATTAGGACCACACTCTTAAAGGGAGTGCTCCTAATCTAAACTTGTTACCTGTATAAAAGACACCTGTCCACAGAAGCAATCAATCAGATTCCAAACTCTCCACCATGGCCAAGACCAAAGAGCTCTCCAAGGATGTCAGGGACAAGATTGTAGACCTACACAAGGCTGGAATGGGCTACAAGACTATCGCCAAGCAGCTTGGTGAGAAGGTGACAACAGTTGGTGTGATTATTCGCAAATGGAAGAAACACAAAATAACTGTCAATCTCCCTCGGCCTGGGGCTCCATGCAAGATCTTACCTCGTGGAGTTGCAATGATCATGAGAACGGTGAAGAATCAGCCCAGAACTACACGGGAGGATCTTGTCAATGATCTCAAGGCAGCTGGGACCATAGTCACCAAGAAAACAATTGGTAACACACTACGCCGTGAAGGACTGAAATCCTGCAGCGCCCGCAAGGTCCCCCTGCTCAAGAAAGCACATATACATGCCCGTCTGAAGTTTGCCAATGAAGATCTGAATGATTCAAAGGACAACTGGGTGAAAGTGTTGTGGTCAGATGAGACCAAAATGGAGCTCGTTGGCATCAAATCAACTCGCTGTGTTTGGAGGAGGAGGAATGCTGCCTATGACCCCAAGAACACCATCCCCACCGTCAAACATGGAGGTGTAAACATAATGCTTTGGGGGTGTTTTTCTGCTAAGGGGACAGGTCAACTTCACCGCATCAAAGGGACGATGGACGGGGCCATGTACCGTCAAATCTTGGGTGAGAACCTCCTTCCCTCAGCCAGGGCATTGAAAATGGGTCATGGATGGGTATTCCAGCATGACAATGACCCAAAACACACGGCCAAGGCAACAAAGGAGTGGCTCAAGAAGAAGCAGTCTCCAGACCTTAATCCCATAGAAAATGTGTGGAGGGAGCTGAAGGTTCGAGTTGCCAAACGTCAGCCTCAACCTTAATGACTTGGAGAAGATCTGCAAAATCCCTCCTGAGATGTGTGCAAACCTGGTGGCCAACTACAAGAAATGTCTGACCTCTGTGATTGCCAACAAGGGTTTTGCCACCAAGTACTAAGTCATGTTTTGCAGAGGGGTCAAATACTTATTTCCCTCATTAAAATGCAAATCAATTTATAACAAATTTCACATGCGTTTTTCTGGATGTTTTTGTTGTTATTCTGTCTCTCACTGTTCAAATAAACGTACCATTAAAATTATAGACTGATCATTTCTTTGTCAGTGGGCAAACGTACAAAATCAGCAGGGGACTTTTTTCCCTCACTGTACTATTCAACGAGAGGAGGGAATCACATTCTCACAGATTGTGTTTTCAGAATTATTGTGTGTCTGCTGAAATAATCTACATAAATGCCAGGAGTTCTCATTAGTCTCTGATTTTGTATTGACTCACATGGTACATTGCAGTTTTACAGCGCTTCTTTATGGACCTTCTTTACAGAAGGAACCTATTACATATCAATTGTTTAATGCAATAATGAAGCCAGGACTGCAATAAAGTGCATTACTGCAGGAGCAAACTTTTAAAGTAATAATTTGATGTTTTTGGGGTTAGTAAGTAGTGTTGGTGAGAGTGGGCCATTTTCTGTGTGTGTTGCCATTGTATTTCTGAGAACATCTCTGGGGGTTAATGCACTGTTGGAGTATGGATGGTCCACGCTGCATACCTGCTCCTGCGTCACAGATGAATGGGTGATGACACAGGGTACCGATGTGTGAGATCTCACATCCATAAGCTGTGTAGTGGAGGGGGAATGACACACATACACAGACACTGTAGACACCAGGCTAGGCAGACATACAACATATAGCTTATGGCTGTTAATATTGTAACGTCAATAATGACATACTGTGCATAGTACATTAAATGCACACATGCACATACATAGTCCTGTGTGTGTATTACTGTGTGTACTAACATAGCATATGAACTCGTACCAAAGTTGATATGTTGAGACTGATCTAAAGACAGGAAGCACTATTTACTTGAATCTTACAACTAAATAGAGTATATTATATGATGATATGATTCCCACATCCTAACCTGTCTGTCTTACTGTTATTGATAATAGTGTTCTGTCTCGGTAACACAGGGTTATTTCCATGTAAAAGGACCCATGAGCACCAACATAGGAGCATGTCAAATGAAAGCTAAGTCTTATTTTATTTTTTATTAAGGCATATGCATTTTTTTTAACCCATTTCCATCCAGAAAAATTGGAATAAGCAAAGGCTTTGATTTCTGGTCAAACAGATGGAAAAGGGGTCTTACAAAACATCTACCAGAAAAAGTCCTAAAAGGTATTGCAAATGCATCAAAGACCATTGCCAACTAATATCAACACATATTTAGTTTTGGATACATTTTTCTGCCTTCTTTAAGTTTAAGAAACATTGCCTTGTGGCTTGAAATTCCGTTACCAAAAACCCACATGCTGTATCTTTAAAACTTCTTAGGGAGCAGTGGGGCGCTAATATATTTTCTAAGGGATGATAATGAAAATTCACAGAAGTAACAAGTAAAGGTAAACCTTTAAATTAGTGTTTTTACTGATATCAATTTTGTTTCTGAATTATTAAGTGTTTAAATCTCAATTTCATTACCAAATCGGTAATGGAATTTCTGCGATTGAATTGACTACAATGGGAAATCATAGTAGTCATAAACTACAATTGGGTTCACAAGTTTGGATAGCACAGTACAGTAAACAAAAGTAGAGTACAGTAGATTAACTAGAGTTCAGTACACTATTGTACTGTACTATACTGAACTATACTCTACTTTACTGTACTGAACTATAATCTAATTTGTCTTCTACTGTACTGAACTCTGCTGTGCTGTACTGTACTCTACTGTACTCTTCTGAGCTTTACTGTGCTATACTTGATGTCCAAACTAGTGAAACATAGACATCTAGGATTGGTTTCAGATTTGGTCAGGACCAACAAATTTGGTCTTGTTTGGGGGCAGAGCTCATAAAAATAATAGCCAGTGTGTAGAATAATACCCAAATATGCAAAGGAGGATATTGTATATTTATACATTTTGTGCACCTATTTAGGATAGATCACCATGAAGAGAATGACATTCATATCCATAATTTTTCATTTCTGTGTAATACAGATCAGGGACCCATGATGAAATTCTGTTACCGCAGTTCCAATACCAGGTGTAAATCCACTTCACTTACTGTAGTTCAATAACCAAAATAGATTTTTCAATGTGTGATGTCATAGCTGCCACCATTCTATCTGCAGACATGTTGAATCTTTATTTGGAGCACATATTTAACTAACGTGGACATAAACCTTTAGAGATTTTACTGAGACTTTGTATCTGCACAGTTCTTCCACTAAATGTGTTTTTGTAAAATGTTCAGTGTAAATTGGTCAAAGTAGTAATTGTGTATAGAGGTGTATGCATCTAAGTAAATAACAGTGTATGTCTGCCTCTTATCAACTCAGAATGGAACAGAGGGGGAGAGAGGGGGCCTGGGTTAGGGAGAGAGGGGGCCTGGGTTAGGGAGAGAGGGGGCCTGGGTTAGGGAGAGAGGGGGCCTAGGTCGGAGAGAGGGGACTGGGTTTGGACACAAGTGGGCAGATTTATAGGGGTTACATATTAGAGACTCCCTCTGCTGCTGCTGCAAGGCCTAGACTGAATTCTGCTCTGTCAGTGCCATCCACAGGTGTGTGTGTCTGTGAGTGAGGTCAGGGCTCTGCTGGGGCCATTAGCCAGGGTTTTGATTGTAAACACATCACTGATGGATAATATCTGGTGGTTGTAATATCAATGTAGCAATATAGGTCCTATGTTGAGAACTGTTCCAGTAACTGGTCCTAGCAGGATATAGAGCACTCAATAGGTCTTAATCCAGTTCCCTGAGGCTTCACATCAAGGGTCATGGCATTGATGATCAATCATTTCCAGTTGCAATCTTCAAGGCTTCAAACCCCCAGAAATGTATAGTTTTAAGCTTCTGTAACCATATGCTTTCTGAGTTTAGTTGGGTGAACACAAAATCCATGAGGTTTGGATATGATTTCCTCAGAGCATAAAGCTGTATGTTTGGGTCATAGGCTTCAATTAAGTACTGATAGACAATCCTCCTACCCTCTATTACCTCTAATTGGATCCCTTCTGATGAATCTATTGAAAGGGGAGAGAGGGCGTTTATTTCAGGCAAAGTTATTGTTCCGGAAGTAATTAATTATGAGACCAAGAGACCACTATGAGGGGAGCAGCTGTCTGCTATCACCCGGCTTTCTACTAGATAGCTAGCATTACCACTGAGACTGTTCTGGGAACTGCTGCTCTCTGAGGAGTGCGCTACACTTCAGTAACTATAGTGCCCAATCAGATAGGGGTGGTGGAAGTGGAAATACTTTTTACCAATGTGTTGTTTAGGGAGGCACACTGCATATATTAGATTAGATGAACATTTGAATATTTTTTTTAATAAGCAGCTGGAGACAACCATGTTCACAGACGGCATTGTATATTTTTATACTATGGTTTATCTAAGGTCTGAAATATTTTACAGGCAAAAGTACAGTAATGTTTCTATCCTCACAACCTAATTTTACAGTCTAAGATAAAGATTCACCCAGCTGGCTGTAGAGCACAGCTCCAGACTGGTCTGGTTGGCAGTACATTTATATGGTGAATGTTTTTTTTAAATGCAGCATCTTGCCAGCAGCTATCAAAATATATTAGAATTCCTGGGTAGTTGTATGCGTTTTTCTGTGTAAGCCTCTAAGAGGAGTGGGATTTAAGTGATGCTTAACTCATTTTCTCTAGCAGCTCTAAGATGCTGTCGGCAGGAGAAGCAGGCAGAGACAGGGACAGTCTGACAGACCTTCATATCTTACCTGTGTGACAGGACTACGACCACGACTGTAGGACTGAGGTGCATTAGGAGATGAATGTATGTCTCTGTTTTCTAAGATTTTTCCAAAGGGTTTGAATGTTTCCTCACCACCCTCAATCTGACTGTTTTGTCATACTCTCATATACTACCTCACTTTCCCAACCTCAAAACATACATTGATATCAATCTGGTGGCATGGTAGAAAGGAAGTCATTGTTCTGTTTTGTCCTTTGCTTGAGATGTCCTGGTTGTGTTCCTAATGGCACCCTATTCCCTTTATAATGCCCCAGACCGTGTCCAATAGGTGCAATCACCTAGAACCTGGCTACTGTAGATTACATGATTATAGTTTATTATTACTTTTCAGCTGAATCCAAGTGTTTGAATGATGTGTATTGACTGCAATATATAGCACAGTGTTCACTGATAGCTTGAATGGTTGGAGGTTGAACATGATGATGAAAGGGTGTATATACACTACTGTTCAAAAGTTCGGGACTTAGACATTTCCTTTTTTTTTTTTTTTTAAGAAAAAAACCTTTTTTTTTACATTAAAATAACATCAAATTGATCAGAAATGCAGTGTAGACATTGTTAATGTTGTAAATGACAATTGTAGCTGGAAAGATTTTTTATGGAATATCTACATAGGTGTACAGAGGCCCATTATCAGCAACCATCACTCCTGTGTTCCAATGGCACGTTGTGTTAGCTAATCCAAGTTTATAATTTTAAAAGGCTAATTGATCATTAGTAAACCCTTTTGCAATCATGTAAGCACAGCTGAAAACTGTTGTGCTGATTTAAAGAAGCAATACATCTGGCTTTCTTTAGACTAGTTGAGTATCTGGAGCATCAGCATTTGTGGGTACCTGCACCTTTTGAGCACTTGAGTGTGTCTTGTTAGGATTATGGCGGATGTAGACGTACTGTATCCTACCCCTTGGTTGTGACTGGGCTGGTGTACAGTATATGGAGAAACAATCTTCTTTATTAAAAAAAAATACAACTGGCTACTTATGTCATTTGAAGTGGAATGTTTCTGTAACTGAAGGGGAGTTTCAATATCAACAAAAACGATGAGAGGCAATCTCTATTCTGGCCTGTATTTAGACAGAAATGTACACTCGGGTTTGCGTCCCAAATGCATCCTAAATGACACCCTATTGTTCCTGGTCAAAAGTAGTGCACTACATATTCTTGCCTGCGCTCAGATTTAAGAGACAGACTGGTCTCTCAGTCTGCTGTATGCTAAACCTCTCTTTTGAATAATTGATCTTAGTGCAGAGAAGGTTGACCTCTGGTATGCTGTGTGGAATGCTAACCGTGTTTTAAAGTAATAGTGAGCACTTCACTTGACCTGTTCCTCTTATAGAATATTAGCTCAGAAGTCTTGTGGAGCACTTGCACCTAAATGTAAACAGTACCGGCACCCAAAATGTGTCAAGCACTGGTAATAGTGGGTACTATGGAGACAGACTCTTTTTCAGTACTGTAGAAATGAATTGGACTATTATTATAAGCCTCTGCGCGTTGACTGTCTGTTGGAAACGACCATCTCCATAATTCATGGCCAGAATAATGCATGAGATCTATCTACTGGCTCTACAACAGGTTTCATTGTCAGCTTCATTTGGTTCATTATTGGGTGAGATTCTGGTCCAAGTTAAAAAAATATATGATTATACTGTGTCTTATTCATTGAGACATGTTACTGTATGGGAGTATTGTGGACCATTGACTGAGAATGGCAGTGACTGAGTCTAACTCTCTCCTACACAGCTATACTCAGTGTTTTATATGTTGCGATGTCATGATAGTGTCACAGTACACTGTCAACCTCTTCGTCCCTTACTTTCCCAAGGACACAGTGTTCTGAGAAGAGAACAAACCTCGAAGTGAGTTAATAGTGGAGGACTGCAGCACGTGCACTGCCTGTGCTGGAGTGATCATTAAGGGGAAGTGTGGAGCACCTCTTGTCAAAGCCAAAGTGTGCTGGGCCAACTGCAAAGACAGCAATTAGAGCTGGTAGCTGCCTGCCTGCGACTGATGGTCACAGTGAATGCTACGTGTATAATTATATAGCTAGACTCTAAAGGATACCAGAGCTGGAAAAGTAAATAGCCAATTAAACTGCTTGTGTTTTGTAGGTATGGAAGAGGCTTGTGTTTGTGTAAAGAAGCCTTATGTTGTGATGAATAGATGGTTCCGCTGTGAAGGGAAAATTACCAGTAGTTATGGTTAGGCCTTTATACACTGAGTATACAAAATATAAGGAACACCTGCTCTTTCCATGACATAGACTGACCAAGTGAATCCAGGTGATAGATATGATCCCTTATTGATGTTTCCCGTGTGTATCAAGAATGGCCCACCACCCAAAGGACATCCAGCCAACTTGACACTGTGGGAAGCATTGGAGTCAACATGGGCCAGCATCCCTGTGGAACACTTTGGAGACCTTGTAGAATTGAGACTGTTCTGAGGGCAAAAGGGGGGTGCAAACTCAATATTAGGAAGCTGTTCCTAATGTCTTGTACACTTAGTGTATGATTCTAAATAGTATCGGTATTATACAGTGAGGGGAAAAAAGTATTTGATCCCCTGCTGATTTTGTACATTTGCCCACTGACAAATAAATGATCAGTCTATAATTTTAATGGTAGGTTTATTTTAACAGTGAGAGACAGAATAACAACAACAAAAAATCCAGAAAAACGCATGTGAAAAACGTTATAAATTGATTTGCATTTTAATGAGGGAAATAAGTATTTGACCCCCTCTAAAAACATGACTTAGTACTTGGTGGCAAAACCCTTGTTGGCAATCACAGAGGTCAGATGTTTCTTGTAGTTGGCCACCAGGTTTGCACACATCTCAGGAGGGATTTTGTCCCACTCCTCTTTGCAGATCTTCTCCAAGTCATTAAGGTTTCGAGCCTGACGTTTGGCAACTCAAACTTTCAGCTCCCTCCACAGATTTTCTATGGGATTAAGGTCTGGAGACTGGCTAGGCCACTCCAGAACCTTAATGTGCTTCTTCTTGAGCCACTCCTTTGTTGCCTTGGCTGTGTGTTTTGGGTCATTGTCATGCTGGAATACCCATCCACGACCCATTTTCAATGCCCTGGCTGAGGGAAGGAGGTTCTCACCCAAGATTTGACGGTACATGGCCCCGTCCATCGTCCCTTTGATGCGGTGAAGTTGTTCTGTCCCCTTAGCAGAAAAACACCCCCAAAGCATAATGTTCCCACCTCTATGTTTGACGGTGGGGATGGTGTTCTTGGGGTCATAGACAGCATTCCTCCTCCTCCAAACATGGCGAGTTGAGTTGATGCCAAAGAGCTCCATTTTGGTCTCATCTGACCACAACACTTTCACCCAGTTGTCCTTTGAATCATTCAGCTCTTCATTGGCAAACTTCAGACGGGCATGTATATGTGCTTTCTTGAGCAGGGGGACCTTGCGGGCGCTGCAGGATTTCAGTCCTTCACGGCGTAGTGTGTTACCAATTGTTTTCTTGGTGACTATGGTCCCAGCTGCCTTGAGATCATTGACAAGATCCTCCCGTGTAATTCTGGGCTGATTCCTCACCGTTCTCATGATCATTGCAACTCCACGAGGTGAGATCTTGCATGGAGCCCGAGGCCGAGGGATTTTGTGTTTCTTCCATTTGCGAATAATCGCACCAACTGTTGTGACCTTCTCACCAAGCTGCTTGGCGATGGTCTTGTAGCCCATTCCAGCCTTGTGTAGGTCTACAATCTTGTCCCTGACGTCATTGGAGAGCTCTTTGGTCTTGGCCATGGTGGAGAGTTTGGAATCTGATTGATTGATTGATTGCTTCTGTGGACAGGTGTCTTTTATACAGGGAACAAACTGAGATTAGGAGCACTCCCTTTAAGAGTGTGCTCCTAATCTCAGCTCGTTACCTGTATAAAAGACACCTGGGAGCCAGAAATCTTTCTGATTGAGAGGGGGGTCAAATACATATTTCACCTCATTAAAATGCAAAACAATTTATAACATTTTTCACATGCGTTTTTCTGGATTTTTTTGTTGTTATTCTGTCTCTCACTGTTCAAATAAACCTACCATTACAATTATAGACTGATAATTTCTTTGTCAGTGGGCAAACGTACAAAATCAGCAGGGGATCAAATACTTTTTTCCCTCACTGTAAATCATGTTGGAGTTGGAGGTACCCCTCTATAGATGTTTTTTGCTGACCCTCTAACCATGAACTGGAGTGCTTAGTGTATGTAGGGGTAGACAGGTACTATAGACTGGCCATGCAGTGAACACCCTGAAAGAACTTCACTGGACTCTATGTAAACTGGAAACCATATATCCTGAGGCTGCATTTATTGTAGCTGGGGATTTTAACAAAGCTAATCTGAAAACAAGGCTCCCAAAATTTGATCAGAATATCGAATGCAAGACTCGAGCTGGCAGCATTCTGGATCATTGCTACTCTAACTTCCGCGACGCATACAAAGCCCTCCCCCCGCCATACTTTCGGCAAATCTGACCATGACTCCATTTTGTTGCTCCCTGTCTAGACAGGAATTAAAATAGGAAACGCCCGTGCTCAGGTCTGTTCAACGCTGGTCCGACCAATCGGATTCCACGCTTCAAGATTGCTTCGATCACGAGGACTGGGATATGTTCCGGATAGCCTCAGACAACAACATTGACTTGGTGAGCGAGTTTATTAGCAAGTGCATCGGTGAAGTTGTACCCACGGTGACTATTCAAACCTTCCCTAGTCAGAAACCGTGGATTGAAGGCAGCATTCGCGCAAAACTGAAAACGCGAACCACTGCTTTTAATCATGGCAAGGCGACCGGAAACATGACCGAATACAAACAGTGTAGCTATTCCCTCCACAAGGCAATCAAACAAGCTAAGCGTCAGTATAGAGACAAAGTAGAGTCTCAATTCAACGGCACAAACACGAGACGTATGTGGCAGTGTCTACAGTCAATCATGGATTACAAAAAGAAAACCAGCCCCGTCGTGGACACCAACGTTTTGCTCCCAGACAAATTAAACAACTACCTTGCTCGCTTTGAGGACAATACAGTGCCACTGACATGGCCCGCTACCAAAACCTGTGGACTCTCCTTCACCGTGGCCAACGTGAGTAAAACATTTAAACGTGTTAACCCTCACAAGGCTGCCGGCCCAGATGGCATCCCTAGCCGCGTCCTCAGAGCATGCACAGACCAGCTGGCTGGTGTGTTTACGGACGTATTTAATCAATCCCTATCCCAGTCTGTTGTGCCCACATGCTTCAAGAGGGCCACCATTGTTCCTGTTCCCAAGAAAGCTAAGGTAACTGAGCTAAACGACTATCGCTCCGTAGCACTCACTTCTGTCATCATGAAGTGCTTTGAGAAACTAGTCAAGGATCATATCACATCCACCCTACCTGATACCCTAGACCTACTCCAATTTTCTTACCGCAAATAGGTCCACAGACGATGCAATCGCAATCGCACTGCACACTGCCCTAACCCATCTGGACAAGAGGAATACCTATGTAAGAATGCTGTTCATCGACTACAGCTCAGCATTTAACATCATGGTTACCAACAACGACGAGACAGCCTAGAGGGAGGAGGTGAGGGCCCTCGGAGTGTGGTGTCAGGAAAATAACCTCCCACTCAACGCCAACAAAACAAAGGAGATGATCGTGGACTTCAGGAAACAGCAGAGGGTGCACCCCCCCTATCCACATCGACGGGACAGTAGTGGAGAAGGTGGAAAGTTTTAAGTTCCTCGGTGTACACATCACGGACAAACTGAAATGGTCCACCCACACAGACAGCGTGGTGAAGAAGGCGCAACAGCGCCTCTTCAACCTCAGGAAGCTGAAGAAATTTGTCTTATCACCGAAAACACTCCCTCACTAACTTTTACAGATGCACAATCGAGAGCATCCTGTCGGGCTGTATCACAGCCTGGTACAGCAACTGCTCCGCCCACAACCGTAAGGCTCTCCAGAGTGTAGTGCGGTCTGCACAACACATCACCGGGGACAAACTAAGATCATCAAGGACAACAATCACCCGAGCCACTGCCTGTTCACCCCGCTATCATCCAGAAGGCGAGGTCAGTATAGGTGCATCAAAGCTGGGACCGAGAGACTGAAAAACAGCTATCTCAAGGCCATCAGACTGATAAACAGTCACTAACTTTGAGTGGCTGCTGCCAACATACAGACTCAAATCTCTAGCCACTTTAATAATTGGATGTAATAAATGTATCACCAGTCACTTTAAACAATGCCACTTTATATAATGTTTACATATCCGACATTACTCATCTCATATATATATATATACTGTACTCTATACCATCTATTTCATCTTGCCTATGCCGCACTACCATCGCTCTTCCATATATTTATATGTAAATGTTCTTATTCATCCCTTTACACTTGTGTGTGTATAAGGTAGTTGTTGTGAAATTGTTAGATTACTTGTTAGATATTACTGCACTGTTGGAACTAGAAGCACAAGCATTTCGCTACACTCGCATTAACATCTGCTAAACGTGTATGTGACCAATAAAATTTGATTTGACTCCTAGAGTATTATATTGTCTTATAATTTTCTATCAATCCTCATGCTCCGCTCTGCTTGTGATTGAGCAGAACAACAGAACACAACCAGTAAATTCTCTGATAATTACTGTGTGGTCTCTGGGGCGTTTTGAACATATCTGATATGTAAGGAAAGACCCCAACCGTCCCACTCTTTTCACCGAGTGAGGCCTCTTTGTTCCAGTACGCTTGCCAATCGCCAGAGTAAGCGGTCAGTGGCAAACTCACACCACATAGACAGGAACTGTCCAAGGTCCTTACCAATGATGTATATAAACCCTGCATAGCTGATGCTATGTTTTGGCCATGGAGAGGCTTTGAAGCCACCGGTCGGCCATATTGGCTCTCCTCAGAAAAGCAGGAATGAATGGAATTCTACAATATTTAATTCAAATGTTTTAAGGACAATTTAACATGTATTTAAGTATTATTTTGTTTTAGTGGGGACAGTATCATTATTACTTTCAAAAAGTATACTTTAAGGAAAAGTTTCGGTTTTTCTGGTTAGCTCACATAATATAATTTAAAAGTATGAATTATGCTGACTATAATAGAATAAACATAGCAAAAACAATTGTTCAGATTAGTAAACTCATTTCTATAGCTTCCAAAATATTGTTGTGTGCCAAGTGCCAAGATGGCGGCTTGTGGCTCAAAACAGCACCCCCTGTCAGTCATCTAGTGTATATATAAATCATTGGTCCTTAGATAAATCATACACGGATCAATGTGTCTTAATACTTCAGCCTTTGACATGTTTGCTTCATGTGGACATTCTTGGAAATGCTCAAGGCAATTAAAAACGTGCTGCTGCTCCTCGCTCTGCACAGCTGAATGCAGTGTTGAGTCAATGAGGCACTCTGACTCCTCTACTCTGGAGGTGGGAGAGGTTGGAGAGAACAAAGCCCTATGTACTGGATTAGTCATATAGCTGTAGACGAGCTCTACGTCCACAGAATCAGGCTGATTGCTGGCTCCTAGTTGACACTGAGTAGGCCACTGTGTGGGATGGATACCATATTATCTCATCACACTATAGACCACAGATCATCTACCTGGATGCTCTTTTTCTCTCTCGCTCGCTTACTCGCTCTCTCTGAGCCATTGTTCCTGGATGTAATGATTCACTCACTGACACATTTCAGCAGAAAAAGTAATAAGAAAGTAAATAGATCATCAGTCCAGCAGCAGGCAGCCTGGGGTTTTCAGGAATGTATCAGCAGCCTTGGCTGATGCCTCAAGGTGAGCATGGCCATTGTAACACTGGCTCAGGGATAATGATAAATTACTCTTCAATGAAGCAAACAGATGGTTAAGGCTGTCCTCCTACACACTTGTAGTTGAATGTTATCTTAACTTGAAATGTTTTTTTCCTTTCAAGATATCATCAAATTATTCCCATGCACCTGCAACAAGCAACCTCAGATGTGCAAATGCTTTTCCTAGATGTTACGAAATTAAACGTATGTTTTATGTTTGTTCTGTCCCTACACCTGTAATGGTTGCATCACTTCCCTCCCCCTGTTTGGTAACATTATATCTAGGTACAATATGTGCTTAGTCCTACTAAACTGTGATTTATATTTTTATTATCATCTTGGGCAATTACAGTTAAATGAAGACTTTAGAGAAAAATCATCATCTCAGTGACACACCAGTAATGAGTAACAATGCTTGAATCAGCAGTGAATCACTCAGGATAACGGCAGATTGCAATCAATGTGCCATCGCATCGTGGTGTAAGTATTGAATGCGTGGCTATTATCACAACAGTTGAAAGAAGTGGACAGAAATGGGACTGAAGGAGGAGTACTGGAGTTTTGGGGAGGGAAAGGGGGGATACCCAGTCAGTTGTACAACTGAATGCCTTCAACTGAAATGTGTCTTCCGCATTTAACCCAACCCTCCTGAATCAGAAAGGTGCGTGGGGCTGCTTTAATCGACATCCACGTCTTCAGCGCCCGAGGAACAGTGGGTTAACTGCCTTGCTCAGTGGTAAAATTACAGATTTTTTTAAAACTTTACTTACCTTTCGGTTACTGGCCCAACGCTCTAACCACTACGCTACCTGCTGCCCCTATGAGGATGTCCCAGAGGCCATACTTGAAAGCCTGAGCTGCACATGCCTGTCTTTAACCAGATGAGGTAGTAGGTTAGTCACCACATAACAACACATTACTGTCAGATAGCCCACTCAGCAGTGTACTGCCAGGTGAAGGAAGACATTGATGCAGAGTGCACACATGACAAACCAGCTGTGCCCTGATGATCCTGTGTGCTATCCCCTGGTCCAACAGAACATTCAGGTCAGTAGTAATGGTTGGTAGTGGAAGAATATAAAAAATGACAACATTCTATTTCATACCCATTTTATTTTCATAAAATGAAATACATGATGCTTTGTACAGTATCGTAGATGCATCAATTGCAGCTGGTTGCATCCATTCCCTTATGTTATAGCATGTTAGCTTTAAATATATTGCTTACATTCATAAAAGTAATAAAAACCTATTTTCTGAGTTATTCACCTCATGCGGTGGGTTATTATTTACCGTGATAACAGTAAATCTGTCGTGCCTACATTATTGCATCCCTGGGTCTGCTGAGATTTAGTCCTACAGCAGCCTGACATTATGGCTGACTGACATACGATGAGATGAGGCCTTTTCAAGAGGACATATTTACATCACACTCTGTTTCAGAGGGACTCTGACTGACACCAGAGAGAGAGAGAGAGCGCCTGTTGGTCCCCTCCCTGGGGGCGTGTGGTTTCCTGTGTTCCCCTTTTGTCTTGTTTTCTTTTCTTCCTAAAATAGGAACTGTAATGTCCCCGAGGGAGGAAATGGTCTGAGACACACAGTAGACATGGAGGTATTTAAATGAAGATGAAGCTAACTGTGTTGGTGCAACCTTATCAAATAGTATCTCCTTTTTAATAGAAGGTTTCCCCATATCCTCTATGACAACGTTAGTGGTAGACTTCACTGTCTGGCATGAGGAATTTTAGGAAATGGAGTGAAGCAGAGAAGCAGATTTCTCAGTGGACCTAGGATATTTTTTTCAGCATTGTCTGTCATTTATGTGAGTGTGCGTGTGTGAGTGAGAGAGCGTGATTGTGTAAAAGGTTATCTTTCCCCGCTGTGACAACACTACATGCTATATTTTGACACAGTCCCCGATTCCACAGTGCAACAGTAGAGAACTCCAGAGGTGTGCAGCCAGTGTAGATGAACAGAGAACAACAGAACTCTCACCTCTGTAGAGCTGAGACCAAATCTTCTCTTTTTCTGCGTCTGAAGCATCACAAAACAGCCATCTGTTGCTCTCCCTTATTCTCCCAACAACACAACATGTGATGTGCTCTATTTACCCTATCTGACTGGAGATGAGTTAGAGAGAGTGTGAGTTAGTGGTACTGACTGCTGTAGCTGACAGACGCTGCCTGACTCACAGACCACATGCGCGCGCGCACACACACACACACGCACACACACACAGCTACGTGCTACCAGCCTACCACACATAATCAGTTATCAGGTATTCCTCATGAGAGGCTTCAGGGGGGCGGGAGCAGACATACACCAATTCAGACCCTGTTGCCGAACTGTAGGCCTCTCTAACCCTAACCCTGGATGGTAGGCCTCTCTAACCCTGGATGGTAGGCCTCTCTAACCCTAACCCTGGATGGTAGGCCTCTCTAACCTTAACGTTGGATGGTAGGCCTCTCTAACCCTAACCCTGGATGGTAGGCCTCTCTAACCTTAACGTTGGATGGTAGGCCTCTCTAACCCTAACCCTGGATGGTAGACCTCTCTAACCCTAACCCTGGATGGTAGACCTCTCTAGCCATGGATGGTAGGCCTCTCTAACCCTAACGTTGGATGGTAGGCCTCTCTAACCCTAACGTTGGATGGTAGGCCTCTCTAACCCTAACCCTGGATGGTAGGCCTCTCTAACCCTAACCCTGGATGATAGACCTAACCCTGGATGGTAGACCTCTCTAACCCTAACCCTGGATGGTAGACCTCTCTAACCCTAACCCTGGATGATAGACCTAACCCTGGATGGTAGACCTCTCTAACCCTAACCCTGGATGGTAGACCTCTCTAACCCTAACCCTGGATGGTAGGCCTCTCTAACCCTAACCCTGGATGGTAGACCTCTCTAGCCATGGATGGTAGGCCTCTCTAACCCTAACGTTGGATGGTAGGCCTCTCTAACCCTAACGTTGGATGGTAGGCCTCTCTAACCCTAACCCTGGATGGTAGGCCTCTCTAACCCTGGATGGTAGACCTCTCTAACCCTAACCCTGGATGGTAGACCTCCCTAACCCTGGATGGTAGACCTCCCTAACCCTGGATGGTAGACCTCCCTAACCCTGGATGGTAGGCCTCCCTAACCCTGGATGGTAGACCTCTCTAACTCTAACCCTGGATGGTAGACCTCTCTAACCCTGGATGGTAGACCTCCCTAACCCTGGATGGTAGACCTCCCTAACCCTGGATGGTAGACCTCCCTAACCCTGGATGGTAGACCTCTTTAACCCTAACCCTGGATTGTAGGCCTCCCTAACCCTGGATGGTAGGCCTCTCTAACCCTGGATGGTAGGCCTCTCTAACCCTGGATGGTAGGCCTCCCTAACCCTGGATGGTAGGCCTCCCTAACCCTGGATGGTAGGCCTCCCTATTCCTAACCCTGGATGGTAGACCTCTCTAACCCTAACCCTGGATGGTAGACCTCTCTAACCCTAACCCTGGATGATAGACCTAACCCTGGATGGTAGACCTCTCTAACCCTAACCCTGGATGGTAGATCTCTCTAACCCTAACCCTGGATGGTAGGCCTCTCTAACCCTAACCCAGGGTGGTAGACCTCTCTAACCCTGGGTGGTAGGCCTCTAACCCTAACCCTGGGTGGTAGTCCTCTAACCCTGGGTGGTCAATATCATCCCTCCTACTCCATATTACTCCTCCTCCATCTCCTCCACCACCTCCTCCTTCTACCCATGGAGCCTGTTGCTATGGTGAACAGTGATAGTCGAATATGGGAAATGACAGGAGGATCCACTGACATCAGATTGTCTGTGCTGCATAATTACTTTCCCCGTCTTCTTTTTCAAGAGGAGACCAGACTGAATGTGAAAACTTGCTAAGCCCTCTCCTTCTTGTTCTCTTCCGCTCTCTCTTGGTCTCTCTCTTACGGTTTCTGATACACTATACCTCTGTCTGCATGCTGTGTCTGGAATCTACAGCAGCAGGATTTCATGCTGCATTTACTATTAATAATTAATATGGCAGTGTGAGAGAGCCAAAGATCTGAAGAGACGATCAGTAATACTCAAAATCCCTATTTTGATAATGACCATGATTAATTATCACAGAGGACTTTCCTGTTCCAAACGTGTTTGGTTTATAGATGCATTACTTCACAACATTGAAAGTAAAATACATCACTTATTCTTCATCTGAAATGGCTATGTGGAAGATGTTGTGATAGCTGATGTTTTTGAGGATGGTTTTACTTGAAATGGTTGTGATACAGTGGGGAAAAAAAGTATTTAGTCAGCCACCAATTGTGCAAGTTCTCTCACTTAAAAAGATGAGAGAGGCCTGTAATTTTCATCATAGGTACACTTCAACTATGACAGACGAAATGAGGAAAAAAAATCCAGAAAATCACATTGTAGGATTTTTTATGAATTTATTTGCAAATGATGGTGGAAAATAAGTATTTGGTCAATAACAAAAGTTTATCTCAATACTTTGTTATATACCCTTTGTTGGCAATGACAGAGGTCAAACGTTTTCTGTAAGTCTTCACAAGGTTTTCACACACTGTTGCTGGTATTTTGGCCCATTCCTCCATGCAGATCTCCTCTAGAGCAGTGATGTTTTGGGGCTGTCGCTGGGCAACACGGACTTTCAAAGATTTTCTATGGGGTTGAGATCTGGAGACTGGCTAGGCCACTCCAGGACCTTGAAATGCTTCTTCTGAAGCCACTCCTTCGTTGCCGGGCGGTATGTTTGGGATCATTGTCATGCTGAAAGACCCAGCCACGTTTCATCTTCAATGCCCTTGCTGATGGAAGGAGGTTTTCACTCAAAATCTCACGATACATGGCCCCATTCATTCTTTCCTTTACACGGATCAGTCGTCCTGGTCCCTTTGCAGAAAAACAGCCCCAAAGCATGATGTTTCCACCCCCATGCTTCACAGTAGGTATGGTGTTCTTTGGATGCAACTCAGCATTCTTTGTCCTCCAAACACGACGAGTTGAGTTTTTACCAAAAGTTATATTTTGGTTTCATCTGACATTCTCCTAATCCTCATCTGGATCATCCAAATGCTCTCTAGCAAACTTCAGACGGGCCTGAACATGTACTGGCTTAAGCAGGGGACACGCCTGGCACTGCAGGATTTGAGTCCCTGGCGGCGTAGTGTGTTACTGATGGTAGGCTTTGTTACTTTGGTCCCAGCTCTCTGCAGGTCATTCACTAGGTCCCCCGTGTGGTTCTGGGATTTTGCTCACCGTTCTTGTGATCATTTTGACCCCACGGGTGAGATCTTGCGTGGAGCCCCAGATCGAGGAAGATTATCAGTGGTCTTGTATGTCTTCCATTTCCTAATAATTGCTCCCACAGATGATTTCTTCAAACCAAGCTGCTTACCTATTGCAGATTCAGTCTTCCCAACCTGGTGCAGGTCTACAATTTTGTTTCTGGTGTCCTTTGACAGCTCTTTGGTCTTGACAATAGTGGAGTTTGGAGTGTGACTGTTTGAGGTTGTGGACAGGTGTATTTTATACTGATAACAAGTTCAAACAGGTGCCATTAATACAGGTAATGAGTGGAGGACAGAGGAGCCTCTTAAAGAAGAAGTTACAGGTCTGTGAGAGCCAGAAATCTTGCTTGTGTGTATGTGACCAAATACTTATTTTCCACCATAATTTGCAAATAAATTCATTAAAAATCCTACAATGTGATTTTCTGGATTTTCTTTCCTCATTTTGTCTGTCATAGTTGAAGTGTACCTATGATGAAAATTACAGGCCTCTCTCATCTTTTTAAGTGAGAGAACTTGCACAATTGGTGGCTGACTAAATACTTTTTTTCCCCACTGTATGTGTTTGTCATACCTACTACCTCCGTTGAATGCAATGACTGTAAGTTGCTCTGGATATGAACATCTGCTAAATGACTAAAATGTAATCAGTCCAAGCATGTCCATGAAAAATGTCTTGTGGCCTTGTATAATCACATGTAAACAGGCATTTGTGTAATCATTGAGACAGCTGATGTGTTATGTACCAGAAGACAGTGATTACATTGAAAGGAACTGATGAACTTAGAGGGTAGAGGGAGGGAATTCTAAAGAGTACAATGATAGACTCATGATGTTGCATAGTCATCGTCCTTCACCATACAGTATATGTTATGTCATCCTGGACAGAGCATGCTAATAAACGTTTGTACAGAACACTTCTAAGAGACCGAGACCGTATGTAATGAAGGGACTTTTTAGATCCCAATAAAAAAAGGTTATGGGCCTCCCAGATCAGCACTCCTATTCTGAGATGCTTGATACATGCATCCCCTGAAATGGTGGTGAAAGTCTCCCAGATTCTAGTGAAGGATACCACATGTGGTTGTTCAAAAGCTCAATGACTTCAAAAGCATCATATTTTCAAGATGTTGTAGTGACTAAATCAGCATAGTCCATACCAAGTGATTGAGGGAGTACTACTGTACATCTCTGGTCATATCTGATGCTGAACAGCACCACCATGTGATGATGGAACAATGTCTGGAGTGGATCACATGATTCTCTAACTTCCTGGTGTTTGTGTTCCCTCCTGTGGTGGAAGGGAATAAGCACATGTGCCAGTTGAATTTGGTAGTATAGTGGTCATAAACGTTGTGTTTCTGGACTACCACTAGGTGTCATTGTAGAATGCTGAGTAAAGCTGTTCTCTACAGTATCATGGGTAGGAGGATATTCTTACCATAGATATGTCAATTATGATAGACCTCATATAGACTCTACTGTGTGAACCTGAGTGAGTTTAGTTTATGAACACCTGCTAGTAGCCAAGAAAATAAATAATCTTACTCTAATCTTTTCCTCAGTTCATCATCATAAGTTGTAGCAAAGTAGCCTACGAGATATTGCTTGTATGTCAGAATCTATCACAGGCGGCTGGTGGCACCTTAATAGGAGAAGACGGAACAGAATTAATGGAATGGTGTCAACATAAAACACATGGTTTCCTTCTGTTTGATACCATTACATTCACTTAATTCCAGTCACATCATAACATGAATAAGATGTAATGAATCACTTACGTCATGGTATTATGTGATGTGTGCAATATTGAGGTTGACATATTGTTGGTGCAGTATCTGTTTTGGACGGACAACCACTAGGTGTCAGGGTAGTCTGGTTGCCATGGTCACGAGCAACCGAGCGCAGCTACGCTGTCTAAAGACATGGAGAAAAGACGTTAGTTAATTTACTGCCTTTTAATTAAATTATGTATGGGATGATTGCATGCACGCATAAACACACGCACATAGTTGGTTTCCTTTATTTTGCGTCCTGTCGTGTCCTGCAAGATCAGTGATGATCATGGAGCGAAGGACAGAGACACAGCCAAGGGGAGATTCACATTTGGACTAAATACGTCCACTCCTCGCCTTCTCCGTCTTCCCCTCCGCAGTGGAGGTTCTAGACCCTTTCAACTGGGGGGGGGCCAAGCTGGGGCCAGTTGTACTGTTAGAGGGGCCAGTTACATTAGACGTTATTGTTGTCATATCGTTTTCTTCACTTCATTGCAGGCATTAGTAGGCAAAAGACCATGTCCCTCTAGTAAATGTGTGGGTTTAATTAGTGTTCCATGTTGCCACTGCCCCCCCCCCAGAACCGCCAGTGCCCCTCCGTGACTCGGAAACCAATAAGTGGTCGAGAAGAGTGTTAATTCGTTAGCAGGTGACGAAAGGAGGCTGCTCCCCTCCTCCATTATCTACTTCGTCAGAGGATGCACAAGAGAATCCTCATGGCAGGTAGTGCGGAAGTGTTTTATAATCAGCCACACCCCCCTTTGAATCAGCTGTTGTTTTCTCAAAGGAGAAAAGTATAGAAATATTTAAAATCATTATGCTACTTATTTTATCTATAAAATGTCTTGCAGAACTAGCTAAACATTATAATGTTTTTCTTTACACATTGATTGTTGGATTTCACCCCTTCATTTGCATGATTACGCGTGAGTGGAGGAGTCTCATTTCCTGCAAGCGCATTTGTTTCCACGTTTCCTCCTCTCCTCGATTACCTTTGACCTTTTTCAAAAATTCCAGAGGAGAGGATAGATGAGTTAGGAAAAGCAAATTGAGAATCTCCTAGGGTCTGTCCTTTTCTGTTGGAGTTGCCGCTGTAGTTTTTCTTTTAGATGGTGCTAGAGGTGTGGACAGGTTTTGCTGCAGGCAGGTTTGGAAATATGCCTCACATTTTTATCACTTCTACATTTCTGGAACAGCACTGTAATGTATAATGATGAAAAGAAGAACATTATGACTAACAACATACATTTCACTCGTACTTGCGCTATTCCTTCAGTCTTACTAAATAGAGAGCGTCATTTGGCCTAATGCAATACTGTCACGATTTGAAAGCATCATGTGCGTAATGCTCTCCAACAGGAAGTTAGGACTTTATAAACAATTAATGTTTTGTTTACCTAAATATCTGAATAAATGTTCAGCAAGGGTGTGTTGACATGAGATAAAACAAATGAACATTTACAACGGAAATAATTGAATAAAAAATATTTTATTCACCAAGTTGAAGATGTACCGTTCACTCTTTTGTAGACTTAAACAAAAAAATATAATTTCAAAATAAGGAAAGTAAAATACTCTGCCATATACACACAGTTTTGCCTGTTTCTCTCCCATCTGAGAAACAAGATGGTGGTCAGTCGACATTCATGTCATTTGTGGCGTTTCTTCCCTGTTGCTCCCCAGACTTTAGTAGATTTCCCATTTAGAATGTGATGTAGACAGTAGACTGGTTCAGTTCTGGAGAAAGATTAGAGGGAAATTGGAAACCACGACAACGAAACAATGGGAATGGAATTGTCTGCATCAGCTGAGAAAGTGGGTGACGTTTGTGTAATGCCCTCTAAAGATAGACATAGGGCAGAGATACTGTATACCACTTGTCAAGATGGCACCCTCGTTTTTACACCCCTCCCCTCATCTGTCTGCAGGGCGAGAGGTGTGAGTGTGATCTGGAGCAGCAATCTGTCTGTCTGAGCTTGAGATGCACCCCCTGAGTGGCTGAGGTGGCGGCTGGTGATAAGAGAACTAGCTGTACCTTGTCTCTGAAAACAACAGACTGCTTGATCTACTCATAAACTAGTGTCAAAAACAACCCAGAAATGAACCCTGAGAATCCAGGCTTCAGCTAAGCTGCAGAACACAACACATTGAGGAATCAAACGTTTACACCTGCCATCCTTAGCAAGCCATAGCAACAATACCTGTAGCTTGTTGTTTGCTCCACATCCTTGGTTTTCTTTGTATATCCCTGTTATTATTTATCCTGTTGCAGTAAATATCCCTGGAATGATCCAGGGGACCGTTGGAGTAGAGAGGCAGTCCATCTCCAGCCTCACTGGGACGTGGGGACACTTTCATCCAGCCTGACATTTCCTAATCCAAATAATGTTTTATGCATGTTTCTGTTTGGCACTGAGAGATGAGGTAGGGGGGCTGTGTTGATATAGGGTGTCCGGTGTGGGTGTGCGCATTGTGTGTGTGTGTGTAGTCTGCAGGCTCTAATAAGAGTTAGCGTTTCTCTCCGCTCCATGTCTCCACTCTGCCCATGCAGGCCTGCGAAACACTGTCGTTCAGGCCTAGCCTGCTGGTTGGGCTTCCTGCTCCCATGCTGCTTAGTGGCTGACAGAGGACAGAGGCTTTCCTGGGCGACACACTCATACCACACGTTGCAACATGCTGATCATTGTTGTTAGTACAGGGAGATGTGGTTGGCTACAGTAATTTATAGATTTTCTACATGTATTCTGCAGGTGATGGGGTCGTATTGGCATTACTCTGATGATGGAGAAATATTCTTAGCTGAAGGGCTCTGTTCATCTACAGTATCACCCACACATTGTGACAGTACATCTGTTATGGGGGGGTTTATCAACAAAGAAGAGTGAAGTGTGGGTGCTCGCTCTTTCTCTCTCTCTCTCCGGCTGTGTGCTTTTGGGGAGGGCCTGGCAGGCAAAGGTCCAGCTGGCTTGGTACCACCCGGCTGCCCTACACCTCAGCCGGCTGGCAGACAGTGCATTGCCATTACCGGGGATCTCCGTGACCTTCATAGGTGTCCGGTTACACTCCACTGATGCAGCAGCAGCCCTGCCATACCACACACACACACACACACACACACACACACACACACACACACACACACACACACACACACACACACACACACACACACACACCTGCTCTGGGCAGGCTGATCCTCCTTCACCCTGGCCTGCAGTATTCCCCATAGGGGACTGGGAGAAGGGACCGAGACCCAAACTGGGACAGAACCTATCCTAACCTACCACTGGGCTGGATCCCCAAACACACAAGTCTGTTTATCTCAGGAAGCACACAGTGTCAACACCCAGGAAGGGAGATAGGGGGAAGTTGTCCTGCTGTAACAACCATGGAACACATTGCTATTTTCAGATGCATTATCCTGAAGCATTTTTTGCATATGAATAGAAGGGAGGTTGTGCTTGTGAGCTGCGACACACACTGCCCCAGCCTAGTTGTCTTGGGAAGAGGGAGATAGGAAGGATGTTATTAGTGTTACCATTGCATTGATCTGTGTTGCAGAGTAAAAAGAAGTCTATAAAAAGCAATAGCCATCCATCACCATTGGGTGGGATTGACTGACCAAGCTGATCCTGTATTGTTGAAGCGGTTGCTTAGCTCCTACATGACCCCTCCATTAAAAAATAGACAAACCAATTTAGCTTTTCCTAGTGTGCTCATTTAGCCCATGTGGTTGAAAACACCATTGATTCTGATGGATTAATGGCTCCATGAAACATACTACAGACCACAGTATAGTTTGTGGCCATTGTGTAGTGGTGGGAAGCAATAATGCTAGCCTTGACATTTAGTGCAGCAACCTCAAATCACATTTTATTTGTTTCATGCTCCGAATACAACATGTGTAGACTTTACTGCAAAATGCTTACTTACGAGCCCTTTCCCAACAATGCAGAGTTAAAAAGACAAGTAAATAAAATAACAAGACTATATACAAGTACTGATACAGAGTCAATGTGCAGGGGTACGAGGTAGTTGAGGTAATATCTAGGTAGAGGTAAAGGTGACTAGGCAATAAACAGAGTATCAGCAGTGTTTGTGAAGAGTGTGTCAAATCAAACTTTATTTGTCACATGCGCCGTATACAACAAGTGTAGACATAACCGTGAAATGCTTACTTACTACAAGCCCTTAACCAACAGTGCAGTTCAAGAAAAGTTAAGAAAATATTTACCAAGTAGACTAAAATAAAAAGTAACACAATAAGAATAACAATAACGAGGCTATATACAGGGTGGCACCGGTACAGAGTCAGTGTACGGGGGTACAGGTTAGTTGAGGTAATTTGTACATGTAGGTAGGGGTGAAGTAACTATGCATAGAGAATAAACAGTGAGTAGCTGCAGTGTACAAAAGGGAGGGGGGGTCAATGTAAATTGTGTGTCTCTGTGTGTGTTTTTCTTTGTGTGAGCGTATGTTGTGTGTGTGTGTGTGTGGGGGTGTAAGAGTCCATTAAGTGTGCATAGAGCCGGTGCAAGAGAGTCAGTGCAATTAAAAAAGGGGTCAATGTAAATAGTCTGGGTGGCCATTTGATTAGCTGTTCAGGAGTCTTATGGTTTGGGGGTAGAAGCTGTTAAAAAGCCTTTTGGACCTAGACTTGGCACTCCGGTACCGCTTGACGTGTGGTAGCAGAGAGAACAGTCTATGAATAGGGTGGCTGGAGTCTTTGGCAATTTTCAGGGCCTTCCTCTGACACCGCCTGGTATAGAGGTCCAGGATGGCAGGAAGCTTGGCCGAGGTGATGTATAGGGCCGTACGCACTACCCTCTGTAGTGCCTTGCGGTCGGAGGCCGTGCAGTTGCCATACCAGGCGGTGATGCAACCAGTCAGGATGCTCTTGATGGTGCAGCTGTGGAATTTTTTGAGGATCTGAGGACCCATGCCAAATCTTTTCAGTCTCCTGAGTGGGAATGGGCGTTGTCTTCACGACTGTCTTTGTGTTTGGACCATTATAGTTTGTTGGTGATGTGGACACCAAGGAAATTGAAGCTCTCAACCTGCTCCACTACAGCCCCTTCAATGAGAATGGTGGTGTGCTTCTTTTTCCTGTAGTCCACGATCGTCTCCTTTGTCTTGAACACGTTGAGGGATAGTTTGTTGTCCTGGTACCACACTGACAGGTCTCTGACCTCCTCCCTATAGGCTGTCTCATCGTTGTCGGTGATCAGGCCTACAACCGTTGTCGTCGGCAAACTTAATGATGGTGTTGGGGTCGTGCTTGGCCACGCAGTCATGGGTCAACAGGGAGTACAGGAGGGGACTAAGCACACACCCCTGAGGGGCCCCCTTGTTGAGGATCACAGTGGAAGATGTGTTGCCTACCCTTACAACCTATGGGTGGCCCGTCAGGAAGTCCAGGATCCAGTTGCAGAGTGAGACGTTTAATCCCAGGGTCCTTAGCTTAGTAATGAGCTTTGGGTGCACTATGGTGTTGAACGCTGAGCTGTAAATGAATTGCATTCTCACGTAGGTGTTCCTTTTGTCCAGGTGGGAAAGGGCAGTGTGGAGTGCAATAGAGATTGCATCATCTGTGGATCTGTTGGGGCGGTATGCAAATTGGAGTGGGTCTAGGGTTTCTGGGATGATGGTGTTGTGAGCCATGACCAGCCTTTCAAAGCACTTCATGGCTACAGTTTTTAGTTTTTGCTTGGAAGCAGGAATTAGGAGGATAGAAATATAGTCAGATTTGCCAATTGGAGCGCGCGAGGGAGAGCTTTGTACGTCTCGATGTATGGAGTAAAGGTGGTCTAGAGTTTTTTTTATAAAAAAAAAAATATATATATATTCTCTCTGGTTGCACATGTAACATTCTGGTAGAAATGAGGTAAAACGGATTTAATTTTCCCTCCATTAAAGTTCCCCCGGCCATTAGGATCGCCGCCTCTGGATAAGCGGTTTCTTGTTTGTTTATGGCCTTATACAGCTCGTTGAGTGCGATCTTAGTGCCAGCATTGGTATGTGGTGGTAAATAGACAACTATGAAAAATATCCGTTAAACATAAGATATTACAGTTTTTAATGTCCCATTGGTAGGATAGTCTTGAACGAAGCTCATCCAGTTTATTCTCCACTGATGCACGTTGGCCAGTAGGACGGAGGGTTACCCACTCGCCGACAAATTCTCACAAGGCACCTGGACCTGCGTCCCCTGTATCGGCATCTCTTCTTGAAGAGAGAACAGCGTGTGCAGCCTGAGGCAAGGAACATAGCGCAAGCTTTTTTTCTTAAATCATCAATACCCTGTAGACGCATCATGCAGCCCATATATCTTTTGATTTCTAAGGCATTCTAAGGTTTGTATCATTCACAACTGAAGCTGACAAATAGCTCTAAATCTAGCGTATAGGACATGTTTCATATGATTTTACGCTCAACATTGCCACTTCATATGCACACTGGCTCCGGAATAGAGCAAAATATCCTTTCTATTTTTTTTCAGATAAGTTCAATTATACTTCTTCTTACTATATAATGGCAAGGGACTTTAAGCGTATCTAGTCTCATTCTGTTCTGAAATACAATTTCTTCATATCATAAAGATTCTTTAGACCTGCCTAAAATAAATCATGGATTTATTGTGATGGGGTATATTCAAATGATTTTTTTTCAACTTTTTCAAATGTAGATGTTCCAAAGGCGCTAAACATGTTCATGTTAACAGTCAGTTATCATGACACCTGCAGTCTTTTGCATGACAGTAACCGGCCCTACCATGTCATGACCGTCACAGCCCTAGTTGGGGTGGTATACAAATTGGAGTGGGTCCAGAATTCTGGGATGATGGTGTTGATGTGAGCCATGACCAGCCTTTCAAAGCATTTTATGGCTACAGATATGATTGCTACAGGGCGATAGGCATTTAGACAGGTTTCCTTGGCGTTCTTGGGAAAAGGGCCTATGCTGGTCTGCTTGAAACATGTAGGTATTACAGACCGGGTCAGGGAGAGGTTGAAAATGTCAGTGAAGACACTTGCCAGCTGGTCAGTGCATGCTCTGAGTATGCGTCCTGGTAATCCGTCTGGCACTGCGGCCTTGTGAATGTTTAATTGTTTAAAGGTCCTACTCACAGCCTGATGCTACCTGAACCTGATGAGCCATACATTGTATGAGCCCTACATTAAAGACCTTTAATGAGCCCAAGCCCCAAAAAAGCCCAAGTGATTGTGCCGTTATCCAATACATACAGTGCATTTGGAAAGTATTCAGACTCCTTGACTTTTTCTACATTTTGTTACATTACAGCCTTGTTCTAAAATGGAGTAAATAGTTTTCCCTCATCAATCTTCACACAATATACCATAATGACTAAGCAAAAACAGATTTTTATAAATGTTTGCAAATGTATTAATACATTTGCAAACATTTCCCCAAAACTGTTTTCACTTTGTCATTATGGGGTATTGTGTGTAGATTGATGAGGGAAAAAGTTAATTTAATCCCCTTTAAAATAAGGCTGTAATGTAACAACATGTGGAAAAAGGTGTCTGAATGCACTGTATATGATATAGGCTACTTGTTATAGAACTTTTGTGCTCAATGTTCACAAACTGAACTTCAATTAAACAAACTCTGTCTGTTACCCAGTATTTGTAAGATAAGGGTTGAAATGAGACAAACAGAGGCCCAATCTACAATGGTCAAATGTAAATTGTTTAATTCAGGAGAGCTCTGATCTTAAAAGGTGTACACAGTCTTTTATATGGTACAATGTTGAAATACAAAAAATACAAAGGCCCCACCATATTCCCCACCCTTTCCAGGAAATAGTGTTTCCCACAGTACCCATTCATTCCTTATCACAATCTTTGCAACATAAGTCAACCTTGGACAGCTCCTAACCGCCCCTCCCGTCCCGAGGACCAGAAGCCTTCCCACATATGTCTGATTAGAACTAAGAATGCTTTGTTCTCACAGACTTCTTCTCACAAGTCGTACCATCCTGTTCCACTCTCCTACATATTCATTTCTAGACACACACACACTAATTGGACTACCAATTGTCTTATAACCCTATCTCTATTGCATACATTTTCAGAATGGAATATTCTTAGATGTACAAACATTTAGTCATTAAACATAAAATCTATAACAATCCACCCTTTTGACAAATTCTTTACACACAATCACCTATCTATATTGATTAGAATGAATAATGACACCACACCAAATAGAAACAACCTATAAAGAAATAACACCACATCTATTTTGATTAGAATTATCATTGCCACACAAAACGATTACACAAAACCAATACATGTATTTACATCTGATCCTCATCAATTACTGTTCTAGGCCTATATCCAATCATAACTCTTCTAGGTAGGATTATTATTATAAACTTTATCAAATAGACAACATTACTAAACTTTAAAAATAGTTTCATCTAATTCAGGCTCCTCTGGATTAAAACCAGCAGCATTCTCTGTCAATCTAGAAGGCATGTATCTGTCGTCACATGGTCTGAGTCTGGCAGGGCCATGGAGAATCATCACCGCCTTTTCCAGAGACCTAGACACAAAATCTCACACACACGGAATCAAACAACACCCACACAACACCAACACAGTCATACAGGTGAAAGTTGCCCACAACACAGTAATCATTACATTTTTCCATTGCCCAAACATATTGTCAAACCAACTCGTCAGAGCTGGAGCTATGTTATTGGGGAAGAAGGTACAGCACATTATTCCCCCACCCTTCTGCAGACGCCACCCTTTCAGCCAATAACACATCTAGAGCCAACTTATTTTGACAGGTCACGAGGGAGGTGGCGGATAATTGTTCAGAGATTCCCATCACTGCATCTCTAGTCTTATTCACAAATCCTTGTTGATTATAATACATATAATTGATCCAATCAACATTTTTAGTTATCGTTTCCCACCAGAAGAACGTAGTGATAAAACCCTCCTCATAACTTCTCTGGCAATGCCTATGGCATCCCTCCAAATAGAACGGCCTTCATTAAAACCTAGATTTCTCCTTTTCCTAGTTATCCCATCCAGAACTGGTCTCTGATGTCTAATCCTAACTGGTTGGACCAATAATACCGGAACACAAGTGCCCCTCCACTCTTTAGGTAATGCCTGTTGTAGGCCTCCTTTATTGGTACAAGCCCACCACACATCAGTTATAGGAGCTGTGATGTTGAGAATTTTCTCCTATACTTCTGAACCCAAATCAGTCACATTAACAGACATCTATTGAGATCCACTACAAGACCTGGGTCTTTCGTGAAGTTGGTCTCTACCTACTGGATTAATGAACAGGAAAAATCGTGTCCATAATCATCAGCATAAGCCCAATACTTTCATTCCGTGTCTATTTCTGTGACTCTTTGGAGGGTTACTACTACATTTACTCTACAGTCATTAATATTCAAACTTTGTTTAAAAGGGATCACTTTCCATTCACATACCCCAGTCCCCAAGTATGTTTAATTACCTAGGCCAGGAACAAGATGAAGTGGGTCCCAAACAGAAATATAAAGGTATCACAAAGTCCCAAATAATCTTATATGATTTATTATGCAGCCATATTCCTGCTCTATTAGGGAAATGTTTAATATTTACCTTAAATCTTACATCATCACCTATTTGGACTCCTTCTTTATATCCTTATTCATGAGGGGTTGGGTATTATATAACTTGTCTTTTACTTCTTAAACCTGTCAGCGACATATCATTTATACTGGAGGTGTTGAATCAGGATGTATAAAAAAGATCATCAAAACTATGATGCAGCTCAAGGTACCCCATATCCCAAAAACCGCCAACCCTCTCCTGCCCTTAGCCAGTCTGCTAGGTACCACCCCATACTCACACCTCTAGGGAACACACTACAGTGATGATAGGTCGGGGTAGGAAATCTTTGTTAACAGAAGCGACCCCCAGACCCTATCGGTCCAGTTCTGCTCTCTAACTCTGCGTGTGTTCCACAGTGTTTGAATGTGTTCCTACCTTTCTGCAGTGGGTAACGTGGACCCAGGTTACTCTTTCTGATATTCTAATGGCAAAGGCTGTGACCAACAACCTGGTAGGGACCTTCCCAATGGGGCTGCTTCCAGTCCTTTTTCTCCAGAGACTGGACCCACACCCAGTCATCAGGCTGGATCGTATGGCTCCCCTCCTTCTGTAGTTCTTCTGTTGGGCATAAAATCTCTGACATACAGGTGTGGTTAGCAAACAACTTCTCATGTGATCTGCTACTGTATCTTTCTAACTCTCATTCTAAAAGGTCTACCAAATACTTTCTCAAATGGAGATAATCCCTCCTTGTCTGGGGTTATCCGAATAATCATTAATACTGTTAGTAGACATTTTACCCAATTTCATTCTGTACTCAGGTGTGTCTATCTTAACCTTCTTTTAATCATAGAATTCATGCATTCTATAATATAATAATAATTAAACACTGTTTCTTTCATTCGCTCCTGGTGAGCTCTATAAAATCCATTTCCAACAAAAATGTATTAACAAAAATTTGTATTAAGTAATTTGTGTTGTCTAACAATCTCTATCATATCTAACAATCATCTCCAATATCTAACAATCTTCTCTACCATATCCCTCCTGTTGATACAAGGCTCTGCCCCTGTATCAAAATACTACCATGTCTAAAAATGGCTCTACCATATATAAAAATGGAGAAATCATAACAAGTAAATAAATTTCTGCCTGCTACACAGAATAGTGACTAGGTCGTGATTCAGCCTCTAAGTTTTTAGTAAGAGTAACAACATCATACCCAGTTGTATTCGAAACATCTGAGTTCTACTTGAAGACTCATCTATAAACATAGTAATTTCTCCATCTGTTAATGGCAAATCTGTCCAATCAGGCCTATGCAACACAACTTTCTCAGTTACACAATAAATGTGGGCTCCCATCAGTACTGTTAGTATAAGTGTGGAGGTGTCCAGAGTAGCACATCTCAATCATACAAGACACAAACGACTCCACCTTATCCAAAGGAGAGGAGTAACAAGCCACTGGCTTATCGACTCAAATACCAGTGGGTCGCTAGCGGGATCATCCCGACACTACCAGCGAAAACCTGTAGCGCCAGATTTAAAATCCGAAAATTGAATTATTAAACATCCAGCTATATACAAGTGTTCCATACTCATCAAAAGCTCTGTTTCTAGGCAATATCACAGCGTTGTCAGATTTCAAAAAGGCTTTACGGCGAAAGCAGCACATTCATTTGTTTGAGGGTAGCACCTCACATATTTTCCAATAGCCATGTATCGATTAGCAATCATGGCACACACATAACACATTTCACAGCGAAAACAAAGTAATTACCTGTTGAAGAACTTCTGCTGAGGTCTTCCTAAGTGTCCAACGAAGACAATCCATGGTTCTTTTGTTAGAAAAAGTAACGTCTTTTATCCATAAATCCTCCATTTGGTTCATGCGTTATAATCAGAAACGACAGCCTCCATTACTCCTTTGAAACTCGGCGCCGACTCGTTAAAATTATACCTATAAACTTGTCCAAAAACAATCAAACATAGTTTTAAATGTATCCTTAGGAACCCTTTTACGTATATGTACTATTATAAATCAGCCGGAATATAAACTGAACGCTAAAAACGATAAATAAGGCACAGCGCGCCTTCTCATGCACGCGCACTCTGAAGAGTTTTCATAACGTGGTCTCTCATTGCCATGCTGTTTATCAATGGCCGAAATTCCTCCAAGATGGAGTAAAACACCGTCTCGTGGTTGATGACATCATAAGGAAGCGACGTGCACTGCGTTCACATGCCTATATATGGTCATTTTGGATAGGGAGGGGCTCAAAAATGAGCAATGTGTCAAAATGACTTTTTTCAGGACAGAGATTCCTCAGGGTTTTGCCTGCCAAATGCGTTCTGATTGACCCACAGACAAATGGTTAACAGTTTTGGAAAATTCAGAGTGTGTCCTATCCAATGGTACTAAATATACTATGCATATCCCATTTTCTGGGCCTAAATGGGAGGCATTTTACTTTGGGCACGCCAGGCTCTCCAAAACAGTCACCTCTGCTGCTGGAGCCGGTGAGGTTATCCTTCTTCCCCCCTGTTTCTAGGTCAAAGCTGACGTTATGACCCCCTCCCTACAGTCCACAGTCTGAGTAAACGAACAGTCATATCTAGGGAATGCCAAACAAAACTTCCTACGGTATCTGTCTGCGGATGGGCTGTGCGCAACCCCTCCCTCCACGGATACCCAGTCATTAATCTTCTTTCCCTTTGATACCCAATAACCCATACTCTCCCACCGTTCTGACTAAGTCCTGACTATACCAGCAACAAGGTCCGCTGTCCCCACAGATGACCATGTTGTTCTTAACTATGTGGGCTTTCATGCCCCTTTCAGTGGGTGGTACAGCTATATTCAAAAGTGTCATCACATCCCTTCCCAATAGGTTAACGGGACACTTGGAAATTAGCACCGGTACCATTGCTTCCCCACCTGAAGCCTCATGAGTCAGAACAATGTTAAAAATGGTTTCTGTTCCTGTGCTAGAGCCAAATCTACTGTAGCTAACTCAAATACCTAGTAATTCAGTATCTATCTTATCCTCCTCATCTACACTGTCTGGCGATGGGCGCCTACCCTTTTCACCCCATATACTCCCTACTGCCTTAGAACATGCAGTTAGACAACCATCAGGATTGTTCTAACACACGTGTGTTCAGCCCAAAACTCTCTCTCTACTCCTATATGCAGACTGAACAAGGCTCTATTTCCCAAACACTATCCATATAATTTCCTAAGGAGATAATAATAATCTCCTAAAGTAATAGTAATTTGGATAGAAAATAGTGTTTCTCACAATTTTCTTTTAAATGAAATTCTCCTGTTTTTTTTTTCCAATTTCTAGTGAAAGTGATCAGTTTTCACCAGGAATTGTTCAACTATTCAGGGATTTTCAAAACAGTTCTATACAAATTAAATCCCACACTTCAGTGAGACCTCCGCAATCGCATTGATTGTCTGTGTGTACTTGGGTGTGTGTGTTAAACCATATGTTGAAATCAAACAGAAATGTCCAGACACTTCCCTGCCCCACTTAGACATTCCTACTCATTCGCATCACACACACACACAGTATTATATGGTTGGTCTCTCACTGCCATAATCATGTACAAACACTATGTTATCGTTAATAGACCAATTTCCAATCAGTACATTTGATAGCTATTATACAGTAGATTATTTCTGTTAACCATTATCTATTGTCTCCCTTAATTAACATACTTACACACGTATTTGACTTCCTTCCAAGCACTATATTCAAACCTCATCATATAATATAGTTTTCCATTAAGTGGAATTGACCTTACTTTAAACTAACCAATCCCAGAGGCCCTTTCCAGTAATCCGATCAGTTTAGTCTTAGTTTAGTCAAATGCAAAACTATTAGTTAACAAATGTTGTACCTTCAAAAGGTTGGTGCTGCCTTATCAGCTTGATTGTCAAACAATAGTAATGTTTTATTCATACCTTTACTTTTAAACATCCCACTAATTACTTGCTTCCAACCACCTCTCTTTTTGCTAACATTTGTTACCAGTTGAATTTTTTTATTTGTTAAATATAGTTAAAATAAACCTATTTCTGCTTTTTACAGGGAGGCCACTTTAATTACTTATTATATCCTCCTCCCCATGTCTCAATTATATACATTTATTTAGAATTAGAAAAACAGAGACTGAAGTTTTTCTTGAGTCGCATGGTTCTTAGTACTTTACCAAAGCCATAACTCCTCGTGTTTCTGCTCTACTACATAGCATACATATTTTATCAACATTGAACGTCAAATCTAAACTTTTAGCGAAGGTTCAAATGTGGCGAAATACAACGTTATACTCCATTTTAAACTTAATATCCACTAATGAACAGAGTTAATTCAAACTTTCTAAATTATAATTCCTACTATTTTTCCCACACGGCGGTCAAACACCTAAGCTAATTGTGGCTAACTCATTTAGCTAATGTTATTTCTTGATGCAAGAAAATACATCTTCAACCTACTCACCTCGCAAAGCTAGTTAGGCTCCTCACTTATCATTTATTCACGACGAATTGGTAGAATTTACGTGCACTTCTTTTAGCAACTCCATGGTTTTACAATAACTATTTCCAAACCACATCATTATACTGTGATATTCATAATAATTCCCTGCTTCTCTTTCTGGGCTGTGTTGGTCATTCTTTCCCTTTTCCTTTCTTTCTACAGTACCGTGATGTATGCCCTGTCCTCCCACATACCTCGCAGGGTTTCTCACAGTCCTTAGCAAAATGTCCTTTCTTCCGGCAATTGTGACATTTAAATTATTTTCTTCCTTTCTCACCTACACCGGTGGAACCTTTGTTCCCGGAATTCTCTCCCTTTCCTGCCTGTCTCGGGAGCGCCGAGAGAACTGGCAATCTGATCTGTACTATCCATATCTGACTTGGTTCTACCTTTTCTCCTACATCTGACATCTCCTACATCTACATCCTGGCTAGCCCTGATCGGTTCTGTCGGTTCTGTCTTGGAGAATGTGTCTGATATTTTTCCCTCCCCGACCTGTCTCTATCCTGCACTGCCTGGGTCTCGGCCCTTCTCCTCTCCAACTCCAACTTCCTCTGTGCTGCCGCGATTAGCTCCAGCTCCCTCTCCATTTCTCTCTCTCCCTCTCTCTGTAGCTCTGCACTATCCGCACCCCGATCATAAGCTGGGGGAGGCTCAGCCTGGAGCAGCAATTGCACACTTCTCCGAGCCACCACCACCTCATCATCGGGGTTTCACATATGTCTGATTAGAACTAAGAATGCTTTGTTCTCACAGACTTCTTCTCACAAGTCGTACCATCCTGTTTCACTCTCTACACAATATTCATTTCTAGACACACACACACTAATTGGACTACCATTTGTCTTATAACCCTATCTCTATTGCATACATTTTCAGAATGGAATATTCTTAGATGTACAAACATTTAGTAATTAAACTAATCTATAACACTACAGCACATTACACACAACAGAAAAACATAAAAGCCCATAGATGTAGCTAGCTATATGCTCTCTTGGGTAAATAAATAAAACTAGCTCCAGTAGGCTAATCTTGTGTGCACTGTTACTGTATTGTATTATACTTTATTATATGGACTGGAATTACGCACATCGTTCAAACCATGATAAAGCAGGGAGAAAACATGTGATTCTGGTGCAGCACATGCAGCCTACAAATGTACAAGTATAGGCTAGCGAATGTGATTTTAATTTTGAAATATAATACAGCCTATTTGTATAATTAGTAGTTGGACGCATATATACATCTCATAATATTTCCCCTAATGTTATTAGCCTACCTCCTCTTTCTCTATTGTTGCTTAATTTCTTCCTATTTCAACAGTTAAATTAATTAAGTTTCATTGTCCTTATCAATCATTCTAATGACAGGGGTGGGAGGTAGCCTAGTGGTTAGAGCGTTGGACTAGTAACCGGAAGGTTGCTAGATCAAATCCCAGAGCGGACAAGGTAAACATCTATTTGTTCTGCCACTGAACAAGGCAGTTAACCCACTGTTCCTAGGCCATCATTGAAAATAAGAATTTGTTCTTAACTGACTTGCCAAGTTAAATAAAGGTAAAATAAAAAATATCTATTTTGAATGCAATTTGAACGGAGTTGATGGAAAGAGAGAGAGACTGCGAGAGAGTGCTCATCTGTACACTGTTTTAATGCAACAATATTCAAGTGATAGGCTGTTTTAAAAGTATGCAGCTGCAATAAAATAAAATACATCTTTACAAAAAAATATATAAGGTGACCCCTGAAATCCAGAAGGAGATGGGTAAATTATACGTGTATTCAGTCTTTATATTACTGTAGCATAGGCTATGCTGCAGCAAATTTACGCTTACCAGTCACAAGAAAAAAAGTTACCATGATGAGATAATAGGTCTACATGCATTGTGAGCTGCGCTCCATACTGAGATGGGCTGTCTGTCCCCACCCTGAGATGGACTGTCTGTCCCCACCATGAGCATTGATGATTCATCATGTAGAGGCCGTAGAGAAGCCAGATTTAGACATTGAATATAATTTAACAGTTCTATTTCACGCCATGTTGTTCATATTAATCATTTATTATAATTTACCGGTTTCTCGCTGTTATTTATCCCGGGAAAGGGAGTGGTTTTGGGCTGTAAATCTTGGTAACCGGGTTCCTGCCATTCAACCCTAGTCCGGAACAGTTGGTGCTCTCATGCATGGTTCAGTGTTTCTAGCCTCGAATCGAGGATAGAAGTAAGGCATTTAGCTAATCTGGTAGGCTCGCGTAACTGGGCAGCTTGCCCAGTTGGCTGTGATGACCAGCAACTTGTGTTGTTGGAAAGACAATACCACAGTCTCCTTTACCTCGTGTTCCTTTTGGTAGACACATAATCTCTGATTAGAAGTGGAGGACAGGGCTTGTTACAAATATACTGTATAAGTCAAGACATAACAGTCATTTTCAGTAAAAAGCACACAGACATTTGTGTCGCACAGTAGAAGCTTTGTGGACTTTTCATGCGTGTGCCAGTCACATCAGACAATTAACACTGGGTAGCAGCCAACACTCCCATTGTTTTCCTGTTGAAAGTGACAAACACACACACACACACACACACACACACACACACACACACACACACACACTGTTGTAAAGCTGAGAGATGTAGTACTAAGCCTGAAATAAGGAAGCCTCTGTTTGTACAAATCCCTCACAGGCACCCTCTGAAACGGCCTCTTGGGTCTCCGCCACCACCCCATCACTGCTGATTAGGTTTCTGCACGATAATATTTGCATGTACAATTCATGCGCTAATGAAAGCGCATGCAGAATCCAGCTGAATCCACCTCCGGCTGCTGTACTTGGTGGTAATTAGAGGCATATGACATCTAGCTACAGTGCCTAGTGAAAGTCTACACACCCCTTGCACAGTTTTTACATTTTGCTGCCTTAAAATTAAATCTAAAAATGGATTACATTTGATTCTGTATTGTAGAGTAAAAATAAATCTATAAAAAGCAATAGCCTTCCATCACCATGGGGGGGATTGACTGACCAAGCTGATCCTATATTGTTGAAGTGGTTGCTTAGCTCCTACATGACTCCTCCCAAAAAAATAGACAAACATATGTAGCTTTTCCTAGTGTGCTCATTTAGCCCATGTGGTTGAAAACACCATTGATTCTGATGGATTAATGCCATTAATGCCACCATGTAAACATACAGTAGCGTAGACCACAGTACATCACATATGGAATGGCGTCGACAGAGAGGGCTGACTCGCTTTTCGCTCATTGTTAGTCCAGAAAGTGTTTTTGTGTTATTACATACAGAAGGCGAGGTCAGTACAGGTGCATTAAAGCTGGGACAGAGAGACTGAAAAACAGCTTCTATCTCAAGGCCATCAGACTGTTAAATAGCCATCACTAGCACATAGAGGCTGCTACCTATATACATAGACTTGAAATCATGGCCACTTTAATAAACGGAACACTAGTCACTTTTTAATAATGTTTACATGTCTTTCATTACTCATTTCATATGTATATAATGTGTCTTAGTCTATGCTGCTCTGATATTCCTCGTCCATACATTTATATGTTCTTAATGCCATTCCTTTACTTAGATTTGTGTGTATTGGGTGTATGTTGTGAAATTGTTAGATATTACTTGTTAGCTTTTTCTGCACTGTCGGAGCTAGAAACACAAGCATTTTGCTACACCCGCAATAACATCTGATAAACACGTGAATGTGACCAATAAAATTTGATTTGATTTGGTGCAACGCCTTATGTTGCTGAATGACACTAGTCTGTCACATGTCTTGATCTATGAAGCCCCACACAAACCCAAACTAAATTCTACTCTTGGCTGTGATGACAAACACCTTGTGTTGTTGGATAGACATCACCACAGTTTCCTTGACCTCGTGTTCCTTTTGGCAGATAGCATCTATCTGATGAGAAGTGGAGGACAGGGCTGGGTGCAAATAGACTGCAGATGTACAAGTCAAGACATAACAGTCATTTTCAGTAAAAAGCACACAGACGTTTGTGTCACACAGTAGAAGCTTTGTGGACTTTTTATACGTGTGCCCCCCATTCTCCCCCCTTTGAGGAGTGCACCATAAAAGTGTGAATGAGATTTGAATGTCAGTCAGGGTGAGGCTCCTCAAACTGAACACAGTCACATCAGACCCAATCAATACTGGGAGGCAGCCAATGCCCCATTCACTTCCTGTTGAACACACGCACACACACACACACACTGTTGTAAAGCTGAGAGATGTAGTACTCAGCCTGAAATAAGGAAGCCTCTGTTTGTACAAATCCCTCACAGGCATTCTCTGAAACTGCCTCTTGGGTCCACCACCCCATCACTGACGATTTAGGTTTCTGCTGGATAATATTTGCATGTACAATTTATGCACTAATGAAAGTGCATGCAGAATCCAGCTGAATCCTCCTCCGGCTGCTGTACTTGGTGGTAAATCAGAGGCATATAACATCTAGCTACAGTGCCTAGTGAAAGTCTACACACCCTTGCACAGTTTTCACATTTTGCTGCCTTAAAATTAAATCTAAAAAGGGATTACATTTTCTTTCTACTGATCTACATAATCTACTCCACATTTTAAAATAAATATAATAGAACATTTTCTAATTTAATAAAAAATAGAAACGATGATGTCTTGATTGCATTAGTACTTGGTTGAAGCACCTTTGGCAGTAATTACAACTGTAAGTACTTTTGACTAATACTGACAACTTTGCACAACTCTTAGGGCAACATAAATGCTTTGTTTTTATCAAAATTCCTCAAGCTCAGTAAATTTTGTTGGAAATTATTGATGGACAGCAATATTCAAACCATTCGGTTAGGTATTCAGAAGACTACAACAGGTTTTCCTCTAACTTTTTACCTCTGCTTTGCTACTTTCATATTTATTTTTGATCCTGACAAACTGCCAGTGACCAAGGTTTGAGACTGGTTCAGGGAATAGAATCGAAAACCGGAAAATAACAACATTATTTGAGGTACAGAACCCAAACTGGAAACAAAAGTGATCTACACTGTTCCCGGAACAGAACCGATGTTTTAAAAGCATGGGAACCGGTTAATAACATTATTTTATGCTCCGGGCATTTCTTTCCAGTCCCACAAAAATTGCACAAAGCGCCTATGCAAAGCCCTCACTCTTTAGGCCTAACTGTAGAACAAAAAAAAAACCTCTGCATCCCTGACAAGAGTAGCCAAACGGTGTTTAGTATGCCTAGTGGCTCAGCAAGCGTGGAGAGGATATTCTGCGCTGCTGGCCTGCTCTCCAGGCACATGAGCCTGAAGCCACAGACTGTCCAAACTAATTTCTAGAAATGTACAAAGGCACTGTCGACTGAGCTTAATAAGGCATTTTCCGTTAAATTTGTATTTATTTCTAACTACTGTAAGTCTCACAGCCTATATGCGCAATTTATAGACTATAATGATTTGATGCAACGAAATGTTGTTTAAATGCTGAGCGCTTAACATCCCTGAGTCCCTACCAGCCTTGTGTGTCGCACTCGCAAATGCTTCACAGTGTATTACTTTGTATGCTATAATTGAAATAATATAGCCTAAATAATTCATTTTCTTAGGCTCTCTGTCTGGCTCCTGACCTATTTAGTGTTTATATGCTGTTTAATATGACTTTAGCCTATTTGAAATGATGAGCGCTTCTTTACCTTCTTCACCTTTTCATGTTTATTAAAATACTTGTAATTCAAATCATATGGTTTGGTTTCAATACTACAAAACAAAATGGTAGGTTCAGGTAGGTACAACAATGGATGGGTGTTGGTTAAATTGTGATTTTAATGAAAGTTCCTTCATAGAAGCCGCTCCTCTGTTGGTATAATTCTGTGGGCCAAATTCAGATAATATCAAGATGCCCAGCGCTCTGCTCTCTCCTCCCCCTCAAAACGTAAGTTGCATCTTTGCACTCTACACTTTGACACTGTGTGTGTTTGTCTTTCATTATTTTTAAACCACGCTGTTACTGAAAAATAGAATTCGCTCTTAACGACTTTCCTATACAGATTAAATTGTTAACCCGCTCCATAGCAAGCTGTTTTATCCGCACTGATTGGTGAAGTAATTTAATGTTGTATTTTTTATTATGATTTCAGAGGTTTTTGGTTCGAACCAGTTGAGAACCTTATTTTGCTGGTCGTGGAGCGGAACGAAAAAAAATAATGGTTCTGTTTAAAACGAAATGATTGGAAAATTATTTTGTTTCTAACCCCTGCCAGTAAAAAACATACCCATAACATGATGCTCCACCAAAATACTTGAAAATACAGAGGGTTGCAATCTGTGATGTGTTGCGCCTATTGTATTTGACCCAAACAGGAAGTTTTTAATTTAAGACAAAAAGTACATTTCTTTGCCTTGTTGTCTTGCAGTATTAATTTTGTTGCAAACATAATGGATGATTTGGAATGGATTTTGTAACACATGCTTTCTTCCTTTCATTTTGTCATTCAGGCCGGTAATGTGGCCTGAATATAATGTTATGAAACCCTCTGTATTTTCAAGTATTGTGGTTGCAGCATCATGCTATGTGCATGCTTGTCACCGGCAGGGACTGGAGTGTTTGTCAAGATCAAAATAAATATTAAAAGAGCAAAGTCCAAGTAAAAAGTTAAAGACCTGCCATACTGTAGTCTTCTGAGTACTTAATCCTGGGATAGTACATTTTTTCAAGGGTGCAATTACAGACATTTTAATGCCAAAGACACCAGAATGGCTTGCCAAAATGTGTTGAGTGTTCCTGAATGGTTCAGTTACAGTCCTGACTTGAATCTGCTTGAAAATTGACAAGGTTTGAATATTGCTGTACATCAATGATTCCCAATCAAATTTACTGAGCTTGAGCAATTTTGACTAAAATATTCAAAATTATTCACAGCTGTAATGACTGCCAAAGGTGCTTCCACCAAGTATTAACTGGGGTGTGAATACATACGCAATCAATACTACATTTTCTTTATTTTATTAATTTGGAAAATGTTATAGAATTTTTGGTTCATTACAATTTTCTATCACTTTGAATCCAATTTAATCCCTTCTTAGATGGCAGAAAAATATGAAAACTGTGCAAGAGGTGTGTAGACTGATATCAGGATGATCACAATACTTATATCTTACTTAACCAATGATTCAAGACCAAGTTCTCAAGCCTGAGGGCATTTCTGTGGCCATTAGTTGTGTTTGTGTTTAAATCTGTTTATATTAGTGGGGGCAAATTCTATGACCGGTGTATATAGGGCTGTTTTAGTTCTAAAGTAATCGCTGGACCCATTAAAGGGCCTTGTCCTGGCTGGTTGGTGCTGGGCAGAACTGAGAAATCTATTGATACAGTTGAAGTCGGAAGTTTACATACACCTTAGCCAAATACATTTAAACTCAGTTTTTCACAATTTCTGACATTTAATCCTAGTACAAATTCCCTGTCTTAGGTCAGTTAGGATCACCACTTTATTTTAAGAATGTGAAATGTCAGAATAATAGTAGAGAGAATGATTTATTTCAGCTTTTATTTCTTTCATCACATTCCCAGTGGGTCTGAAGTAGTTTACACACACTCAATTAGTATTTGGTAGCATTGCCTTTAAATTGTTTAACTTGGGTCAAACGTTTCGGGGAGCCTTCCACAAGCTTCCCACAATAAGTTGGGTGAATTGTGGCCCATTCCTCCTGACAGAGCTGGTGTAACTGAGTCAGGTTTGAAGGCTTCCTTGCTTGCACACACTTTTTCAGTTCTGCCCACACATTTTCTGTAGGATTGAGGTCAGAGCTTTGTGATGGCCACTCCAATACCTTGACATTGTTGTCCTTAAGCCATTTTGCTACAACTTTGGAAGTATGCTTGGGGTCATTGTCCATTTTGGAAGACCCATTTGCGACCAAGCTTTAACTTCCTGACTGATGTCTTGAGATGTTGCTTCAATATATCCACATAATTTTCCATCCTCATGATGCCATCTATTTTGTGAAGTGCACCAGTCCCTCCTGTAGCAAAGCACCTCCACAACATGATGCTGCCACCTCCGTGCTTCACGGTTGCTATGGTGTTCTTCGGCTTGCAAGCCACCCCCGTTTTCCTCCAAACATAACGATGGTCATTATGGCCAAACAGTTCTATTTTTGTTTCATCAGACCAGAGGACATTTCTCCAAAAAGTACAATCTGGCTTTTTTATGGCGGTTTTGAAGCAGTGGCTTCTTCCTTGCTGAGCGGCCTTTCAGGTTATGTTCATATAGGACTCGTTTTACTGTGGATATAGATACTTTTGTACCTGTTTTCCAGCATCTTCACAAGGTCCTTTTGCTGTTGTTCTGCGATTGATTTGCACTTTTCGCACCAAAGTACGTTCGTCTCTAGGAACGCGTCTCCTTTCTGAGCGGTATGACGGCTGTGTGGTCCCATGGTGTTTATACTTGCGTTCCTAGAGTACAAACTATTGTTTGTACAGATGAACGTGGTACCTTCAGGCGTTTGGAAATTGCTCCCAAGGATGAACCAGACTTGTGGAGGTCTACAATTTTTTTCTGAGGTCTTGGCTGATTTCTTTTGATTTTCCCATGGTGTCAAGCAAAGAGGCGTTTGAAGGTAGTCCTTTTTACATCCACAGGTACACCTCCAATTGACTCAAATTATGACAATTAGCCTATCAGACGCTTCTAAAGCCATGACATCATTCTCTGGAATTTTCCAAGTTGTTTAAAGGCACAGTCAACTTAGTGTATGTAAACTTCTGTCCCACTGGAATTGTGATACAGTGAATTATAAGTCAAATAAACTGTCTGTAAACAATTGTTGGAAAAATTACTTGTGTCATGCACAAAGTAGATGTCCTAACCGACTTGCCAAAACTATAGTTTGTTGACAAGACATTTGTGGAGTGGTTGAAAAACGAGTTTTAATGACTCCACCCTAAGTGTATGTAAACCTCCGACTTCAACTGTACTTGATTGAGACAGAAATCCAGGGATTTGTTTTAAAGCAAACAGTGGATGGTCAACAGCTCTGGTTGGAATATGTAATCAGTGGGATTTTAAGAGGCTGTGTCTTCAGAAACATAATGCTATTGTGTTTTCCAGGTGTGAAGAGGTAATATCAACAAGCTTTGTCTAATTCCTTCAAAGTAGTGTAATACTTGTCTCTCTTAGCAATATTAATTAGTTAGATATTGAAATGTCTTATGTCTTCAATCAGTTGGTCTTCCAATTACACAACAAAACAAACACTCACACACGCCTGCGTGTACACACACAGACACATTGACAATGGTAAAAGTGGTTCATCAGAGAGTGTGCATGGCATGTCCTGCATGCCTGATCAGACTGATGTATTATTAACGGTGTGGCTTCTCTCCTCCAGAACTAAGCTCTGCAGCTGTGCATCACACTGACTGTCTGACTGTACCAGACATTTTGAAGAGTCCATGCACATTTTACCCAGAGCAGCATTTTCAATGGGAATCACATCAGCAAGGGTCCAGGGCACAGGACCATTATCACTGATCCTGCCATCCTCCAGTTTCCACAATGCCTCTGGACAAGCCTCTCACAAAGGTCTGTTTTGGAACAATCTAATTTCTCTGGGTAGTTTATAGTGTTAGTCCTTTAATGATATAACCATGATATGAGACAGCGCCTGAAACTTTTCTCATTGAATTGATTATGTCCAGGGCTTGTTGGACATTTACTGCAGTATATTACATTTCTGTCCTTGGACATGTGAGGGTAAACAAGGAGGGAGGGAGTCTGGTAGCAGGCACAGTGAGAATGATGATGATGTGATGGCTAGCAGGAAGGGAGGGAGATCAGGGAGGGAGAGACCAGGGAGAGAGTCTGGTAGAGGAGGCACAGTGAGGATGATGATGGAACTAAATGGGCCCCCTGCTGTCTGTCATCTACCTGACCAGATCAGCCCCAACTTCAAAGGGCTCCCCCTCTGGCATCAAATATTTACCAGCCTGCTGTGCTTACACCTGCTCTGAGAAAACGAGAGGAGAGTAACTCGTCTGTCTGTGCTCTCAGACATCACACACTAATAAAGTACAGCACTCACTCTGGTGGACTGATGTTAGTAATGTCAAGGCTTACTATGACAGTCCCACTTTACTGTCATGCATTTAGAAATGTGTTCACAGTGTTTTATCACTGTGCTGCAGATTACTGTTGAAGTACAGTCCAGTGATGCAGACAGACTATTATGGCTGAGCTTGAGGATGGTAATGATGATAACTTTGAGGATGTTGATGGTAGTGGGGATGAAGATTTAGCTTATTTTCAACGTGCCAATATGTCAGAGGCACCTTTTTATTAGCGCTGTTGCCTAGCGAGAGTTGTCATATGGAGCAGCCAAGCCCTCAGAAGATCAGAGTATGTGGGTCTCTCACTAGACAGTATAGGAGGGACAGAACATGTTGTATTTACTTAGTATCCCTGCACATTGTAAATATGGTTCTGGAACTGACCCTGTATACAGTATAGTATGCTTACTTACTTTATCGTGTTCTTCTTATTTTTATAACTCGTGTGTTTTTGTTCTACCTTGGTATTTTGAGTATTACATGGTTGTTGATTACTGCATTGTTGGGGTTAGAGCTTGCAAGAAAGGCATTTCACTATACTTGTGCATGTGACATTAACTTGAAACTCCCCCAGGGCCCAGGCTTTCTCTGGATCGGCTTATTTCACTGAATTTGTTTTACCATGACTGTAATTTACCTCCATTTTATATTTCTACTGAAGCCTGGGTGTGTTGCCAGTCAGTTCTGTGTTTCCCAATACACCAGTGTACCAATGAACAGTAGCCTACGGATCAGTGATGCCTGTCATTGAGGCATACCGTAAATAATTGAGAGAAAATGCTGATGCCCTCAATACTGCCTGCACTGCCTCTGACGTGTTAATCTGTCACATGACTCCAGTGACATTTGACTAGCATTGTGTGCTATCTTGTATAATATGCAGTGAAAAAGAAAGCAGATGACAGTATATCATGCCATAATTTGTGTGCACAGTATCTGTATCAAAAGAACAGTGTCATCTGCACCGCTCTGACCTTGTTAGGGAAAATACATGCATGTTCCCCAAGCATCACACCTGCCTCAGCATACTGCAGCACATCCCTAAGATCTAAGATTGTATGTGTATGTGTGTGTGTGTGTGTGTGTGTGTGTGTGTGTGTGTGTGTGTGTGTGTGTGTGTGTGTGAGCAGAGTGGTTCAGCAAAAGGTCTGTCAGCAGTGCTGAATATTAGAATCAATGGCCAGGTTCACTGAATGTCCACTAAATTAAAGTGACTGAATGTGACCGTGATAGAGATGTGCAGGAAAGAGCACAACATCCCTATGATGAAATACAGTTAAAACACTGTCTGGGGATGTTGTGGTGAAAATGCAGTATATGGAAGGGCATTTTTTACCATATAAAACTGGATTTTCACCTGGATTCACCAGGTCAGTCTATGTCATGGAAATGGCAGGTTCTTAATGTTTTGTACATTCAGTATAGGTTTGACAGAGAGAGCAGGCTGGTGTACCAGATTAATAGTTTATATATTCTATTTTGAAATTGAATGTTTATTATACACATCTGATTAGCATTTTTTTTTAAATAGATTTTTCAGATTGCTGATTTAAGCCAACATAAAACTGCTTATTGATGCAATTCCAAGGGAAATATATTTGATTGATTTAATGATAAAGTAGTAACCATCAGAACACACCAGGGGTGGGTGGGGGGCAGCAGGTGTGTGTGTGTGTGTGTGTGTGTGTGTGTGTGTGTGTGTGTGTGTGTGTGTGTGTGTGTGAGAGAGCGGGAGAGAGAGCGACTGAGGCAGTCATTATCACAGACAGACAGTGTGTCTTTGTCCGGAGCATGTTAAATGACTATTACAACTACTCTGCACAGTCATATGTTAATGACATTCACTCTCAGAGAATGAATAATGTCTCAGAAAACACATCTGAGTTCATGCTTTAGCAGCTAGGTGTGCGTGTGTGTGTGTGTGTGCGCGTGTGTGAGGAAAGACCGGACGGGAGCACTACGGCTGAAACATTAAAGCAGCAAGACAAAAGAGAATCTCTGGTACCTGTTTCCTCCGCCTTGCAGCTTGGTGCTCGATTCCGCTCTAACTGATGCTCACAGAGTGATAGTGTGAGAGAGCCAGAGTGCGAGGGATAGAGAGAGCGATAGAGAGGTGGAGGAGAGAAGTGAGAGAGCGCTGAGAGTGGGAGCAGAGCAGGGTGTGAGCGAGATAGACAGAGCACGAGAACCAGAGAGAACGTGCATATGAAGGAGAGGAGACTGAGAGAAGGGGGTTGTTTTATGTGTGCTGCTCGTGTGCATGACTGAGGAGCCTTTCTGTCTGGATCGTTAGTCATCTCCAGCCCCAGAGCTGGGGTCTGTGTTCCATAGGCTGTACTGACTGAGGAACACAGGAACAGACAGACAGAGACTGGGGACTTTGAGAGGGCTGTGCAGAGGATGTGCTGGCTGCGTGGGCTCTGTCGCCGTGATCGCTGTCGCCAGACCCCTCAGCTGCCTCTGCCTCGCTCGGCTTCTGTCGCAGGCCCCCCCTTAGCCCAGCACTCGGAGGACATCAGCAGTCAGTGGTAGAGAGATGAGCTCCAAGCACTCTTCCGACTGGATCCCCTACAGGTACAGTACAGTCCTCTGGGTGCTAGTCAAGACCCCACAGACCACAAGAGAAGGGAGTGTGTGCATGTTTGTGTGTACAAGTGTGAATACAGTTGAAGTCGGAGGTTTACATTCACCTTAGCCAAATACATTTAAACTCAGTTTTTCACAAAAGCTTCTAAAACCATGATATAATTTTCTGGCATTTTACAAGCTGTTTAAAGGCACAGTCAATTTAGTGTATGTAAACTTCTGACCCACTGGAATTGTGATACAGTGACTTATAAGTGAAATAATATGTCTGTAAACAATTGTTGGAAAAATGTACTTGTGTCATGCACAAAGTAGATGTCCTAACCGACTTGCCAAAACTATAGTTTGTCAACTAGAAATTTGTGGAGTGGTTGAAAAACTAGTTTTAATGACTCCAACCTAAGTGTTTGTAAACTTCTGACTTCAACTGTAGCTATGCATGTTCCAGCATTATTAAGGATAGAGACAGTAAGGGATAACACCTGGGTGCGTGCTTGGAAGTTTAGATTGTTGACATCAATTGACCCTTCGCTAAGCCCTACCTCAGAATTTTGGGCAACTAATCGCAGTGCTCCAATGGATAGAAACTCTCCATGAGTCTGACACCTCAGACAACCTCACAGGAAAAATTATTTTCTTTCAAATATAAATTGTTTAAATGGTTAAATAATTTAACAGTACGCCAGGGTAGTACTTGCTACTGTGATTCCTGAAATGCAGAGCCTCTTGATGGAGTATTTTTTCAAATCTGAAATTATTTGTTTGCTTGCTCAGCTGGTTAGCTATCTCAGTCTCATTGACCACAAAATGTTGCTAACGCTAACTAGCTAGCCACTTAATGTAACTTTGTTTTCTCTAAATGTATGTTAGCTAGAGAAGTTAGCCATGTTGTTAATACAACTCCCAACTGCTGTCAACATCAGCATACGATTAGAGAGCACTAGCTAGTTTAGCTCCAAAAGTGAGCTGCATCCCAATATGGCGACCATAGTATGGGCGAGTGGGTTTCAAAAGAAAAGTAGTGGGCATGTGGAAAGGAGTGGGTGTGTCGAAAGCCCTCTGCAATAGGTTAGATGGTTTTGATTGGTGGTGGGTATTTAAAAAAATTCATACAATTACTGCACATTGAGCTACCGTACCGCGAGAGTTTGGACTTTTGTTTTTAAACCAGAGGATTAACATGAGTCGTATTTCACTGTAAGTTTTATACAAATAATTGTAAATGTTCAGTTATAAAACTGATGATTTGTTTATTTTTGATTTAAAAGTATTGATGATTGTTGTACTGTTGCTTCTTGCGTTGTATGTGTGCCTCTTATGACTGTCACCCTGATATTGGCTACTTACTAGTTAGCTTCTTCGGAAGTTTACATACACTTCGGTTGGAGTCATTAAAACTCATTTTTCAACCACTCCACAAGTTTCTTGTTAACAAACTATAGTTTTAGCAAGTCGGTTAGGACATCTACTATGTGCATGACACAAGTAATTTTTCCAACAATTGTTTACAGACAGATTACTTCACTTATAATTCAATGTATCACAATTCCAGTGGGTCAGAAGTTTACATACACTAAGTTGACTGTGCCTTTAAACAACTTGGAAAATTCCAGAAAATGTCATGGCTTTAGAAGCTTCTGATAGGCTAATTGACATAATTTGAGTCAATTGGAGGTGTACCTGTGGATATATTTCAAGGCCTACCTTCAAACTCAGTTCCTCTTTGCTTGACATCATGGGAAAATCAAAAGAAATAAGCCAACACCTCCACAATTGTAGACCTCCACAAGTCTGGTTCATCCTTGGGAGCAATTCCCAAACGCCTGAAGGTACCACGCATGGAAGTATAAACACCATGGGACCACGCAGTCGTCATACTGCTCAGGAAGGAGACGGGTTCTGTCTCCTAGAGATAAACATACTTTGGTGCGAAAAGTGCAAATCAATCCCAGAACAACTGCAAATGACCTTGTGAAGATGCTGGAGGAAACCGGTACAAAAGTATCTATATCCACAGTAAAACAAGTCCTATATCGACATAACCTGAAAGGCCGCTCAGCAAGGAAGAAGCCACTGCTCCAAAACCGCCATTAAAAAAAGCCAGACTACGGTTTGCAACTGCACATGGGAACAAAGATTGTACTTTTTGGAGAAATGGTCCTCTGGTCTGATGAAACAAAAATAGAACTGTTTGGCCATAATGACCATCTTTCTGTTTGAAGGAAATAGGGGGAGGCTTGCAAGCCGAAGAACACCATCCCAACCGTGAAGCACAGGGGTGGCAGCATCATGTTGTGGGGGTGGTTTGCTGCAGGAGGGACTGGTGCACTTCACAAAATAGATGGCATCATGAGGGAGGAAAATTATGTGGATATATATATATATAGCAACATCTCAAGACATCAGTCAGGAAGTTGTTAAAGCTTGGTCGCAAATGGGTCTACCAAATGGACAATGACCCCAAGCATACTTCCAAAGTTGTGGCAAAATGGCTTAAGGACAACAAAGGCAAGGTATTGGAGTGGCCATCACAAAGCCCTGACCTTAATCCTATAGGACATTTGTGGGCAGAACTGAAAAAGCGTGTGCGGGCAAGGAAGCCTACAAATCTGACTCAGTTACACCATCCCTGTCAGGAGGAATGGGCCAAAATTCACCCAACTTATTGTGGAAAGCTTGTGGGAGGCTACCCAAAATGTTTGACCCAAGTTAAACAATTTAAAGGCAATGCTACCAAATACTAATTGAGTGTATGTAAACTTCTGACCCACTGGGAATGTGATGAAAGAAATGAAAGCTGAAATAAATCATTCTCTCTACTATTATTCTAACATTTCACATTCTTAAAATCAAGTGGTGATCCTAACTGACCTAAAACAGGGAATTTTTACTAGGATTAAATGTCAGGAATTGTGAAAAACGGAGTTTAAATGTATTTGGCTAAGGTGTATGTAAACTTCCGACTTCAACTGTATGTATCTAGATAGTTATCAAAATAGGCTGCTATCCTAATTGATATAAAATCATGTGAAAAAAAAATTGCCACGTTAGCTTCTACCGGCGGTTATCGACACGTCGTGCAGTCCAATCAGCCATGCAAAATGGTCTTGAGTAGCAACAAATCTGCTCAATTAGCTGATTTACTTTCCGTACACCGACTCCTTTCGACACACCAACTCGCCCATACTCCGGTCGCCATATTGGGCTGCAGTTACCCATACTTGCCAAAAGTTGTTAGCTAATAGCTTTGACTGCATGCTGACAGTTAAACACTTGCTCTGGAACTTTGGCAACTTCTAAGTATTTTTTGTCAAGTAATTAACATCCAATTACATTAACCGTTACTCTCTTGCGGGAAACCTTCACTCTTGCGCAGACATTTATAAATGAAACATGACAATTTGAAAAATAAGCCACAGGAGGTTGTTTTACGAGAATAAAGACTACTTTCGAGTAGTAAGAGATGTATAAAAGCAACATATGAGCTACCGAGTGGCTAGGACAGGCAAGCCCCATACTATTGTGGAGGACTTAATTCTTCCTGCTGCCGTGGATATGGCTGGGACAATGCTGGGGGAAAACGCAAAAAAAACTATACAGACAATGCCTTCATCAAACAACACTGTTTCACGACTCATCAGTGACATGGCAAGAGATGTTTTGAAACAATTACTGCTTCGCATACAAGCCAGTGAATTATATGTGTTACAGCTGGATGAGTCAACAGATGTGGCGGGCCTGGCACAGCTGCTGGATATGTCCGTTTCGTTTATGGGGGGCCAATTAAGGAAGACATACTTTTCTGCAAACCACTGGAAACCAGGACAACATGAGAGGATATTTTTTAAGTACTGGACAGCTTTGTGACTTCAAATGGACTTTGGTGGTCAAGATAGCGAAGCACCTGAGTGAGCTGGGTGCACAATTATGCAGGTACTTTCCCGAAACGGACGACACAAACAACTGGATTCGTTATCCCTTTCATGATCTGCCTCCAGTCCACTTACCGATATCTGAACAAGAGAGCCTCATCGAAATTGCAACAAGCGGATTCTGTAAAAATTTAATTTTATCAGAAGCCACTGCCAGATTTCTGGATAGAGCTGCGCTCAGAGTTTCTTGGCTTGGCAAATCTCACTGTTGAGACACTGATATCCTTTGCAACCACGTACCTATGTGAGAGTGGATTCTCAGCCCTCACCAGCATGAAAACTAAATACAGGCACAGACTGTGTGTGGAAAATGATTTAAGACTGAGGCTCTCTCCAATACAACCCAACATTGCAGAGTTATGTGCATCCTTTCAAGCACACCCTTCTCATTAACCTGTGGTGAGTTATTCACAATTGTTGATGAACAAATAAGGTTTTATGTGTAAGATGACTAAATAAAGAGCAACATTATTGATTATTATATTATTATTTGTGCCATGGTCCTAAACTCGCACTCATTCTCTTATTTTAATAAATGTATCATATAGTGTGTGTGTGGATATAGAAGTCCTCGATGGCAGGGAGCTCGGCCCAAGTGACGTACTGGGCTGTCAGCACCACCTTCTGTGGCGCCTTGCGGTTGAGGGCAGTGCATTTGCCATACCAAGCGGTGACGCAGCCAGTCAATATGCTCTCGATGGTGCAGCTGTAGAACCTTTTGAGGATCCGAGGGCCCATGACAAATCTTTTCGGCCGCCGTGCCCTCTTCATGACTGTGCGGGTGTGTGTGGACCATGTTAAGTCCTTATGTGGATGCCAAGGAACTGGAAGCTCTCGACCCGCTCCACAACAGCCCTGTCAATGCGGATAGGGGCGTACTCTCCCTTCTTTCTCCTATAGTCCACGATCAGGTCCTTGGCCTTACTGACATTGTGGGAGAGGTTGTTGTCACTGGCACCACAATGCTAAGTCTCTGACATCCTCCCTGTAGGATGACTCGTTGTTTCATCAGCAAACTTGATGGTGTTGGAGTCGTGCGAGGCCGCACAGTCGTGGATGAACAGGGAGAACTAAGCACACACCCCTGAGAGGGCCTTTTAAGCATTCTAGTACATTTAAATAGTTAACACACACACACACACATGGATGCAGCGGTCTAAGGCACTGCATCTTAGTGGCGTCACTACAGTCCCTGGTTCGAATCCAGGTTGTATCGCATCCGGACGTGATTGGGAGTCCCATAGGGCGGCGCACAATTGGCCCAGCGTCGTCCGGATTTGGCCGGGGTAGGCCATCATTGTAAATAATAATTTGTTATTAACTGACTTGCCTAATTAAATAAAGGTTACACACACACACCACACTGACCAAAAAGTTATTTTGTTGGCATTTACGTATGCCCCCATTACCAGTAAAACATAATCTAAACCAATTTCTTTCTCTTACTTGCTGTGCTGTTTCGTTGTTCGTTTGTTCAGTCATTTCACCAGGATTTCTATGGAACGCCGTTTGGGTCTTTAAGTGTCAAAAACGATACACGTCAAATAACACTATTCGACGTGTCAAATAAGCTTGTTGACCAATCAGGACCTGACTATGACTGCACGCACAATAATTTAACGTGTTCATACATTTTTTACGTAGTTATTACATTATCACTCGTGTTTTATATGTCACAACGATTCATCGATACGTATGCTATGATGCTGGTAAAGTTGTCTCGCGCCCCTACGGTGCTGGTCATAAAAAAAGCTAGCTAGCTCATGGATGCAAACAATGTCATTTTGCTATGTTTTTGGGGAAGAACAATCTGTTTCAGTAGCTATAGTTAGCTAGCTATCTATATGGCTAGGTGTCATCATCTAAAATAACCCTAATTTACAAGACAGTTCTTGTTTGATTAATGGTGGTCAGACCCATCTATGTGAAGCTAGCCACAATAAGGATTAGCCACAATACTGGACTTTGCAATTAGCCTTCAAAATAAAAGTATGGAGAAAAATAGGCACAGCACACCAACATCAAAACCTCAGCCTCACTGTAAAGTATGGTGGCGGGAGCATCATGGTTTGGGGCTGCTTTGCTGCGTCAGGGCCTGGACAGCTTGCTATCATCGACGGAAAAAGGAATTCACAAGTTTAGCCTTACATTCTCCTGCAAAATGTCTTGATATCTGTCCGCCAATTGAAGCTAAACAGAAGTTGGGTAGTGCAACAGGACAACGACCCAAAACACATAAGTAAATCAACAACAGAATGGATTCAACAGAAGAAAATACCCCTTCTGGAGTCCTGACCTCAACCTGATATAAAATGCTGTGGCATGACCTCGAGCGGTTCACACCAGACATCCTAAGAATATTGCTGAACTGAAACAGTTTTGTAAAGATGAATGGTCCAAAATTCCTCCTGACCGTTGTGCAGGTCTGATCCGCAACTACAGAAAATGTTTGGTTGAGGTTATTGCTGCCAAAGGAGTGTCAAACAGTTATTAAATCCAAGGGTTCACATAATTTTTCCACCCTACACTGTGAATGTGTTCAATAAAGACATGAAAACGTATAATTGCTTGTGTGTTATTAGTTTAAGCGGACTGTGTTTGTCTATTGTTGTGACAGATGAAGATCAGATCAAATTGTATGACAAATGTATGCAGAAATCCAGGTAATTCCGAAGGGTTCACATACTTTTTATTGCCACTGTATGTGCATTGAACACTTCCAGAGGAAAAACAATAGTGCGTGGATGTTTTGGAGTCTAATAACTCGACGTTGAGAAATAATATATTGGGTATTGAGTAGACTGATACCCCATTTCATTGATCCCCAATCCTTAGGTAAAGCTGTACAGTACAGTGCAATCTGAATGTCAATACACACAAAAGGCTGACTGGGGAGGGGATTTCACACAGTCACAGTCCCGCAATAAGAGCTACAACGCTAATATTTGCGTAAACTCTTCACAGTTGTGTTCTGTGTGTGTCACCGAGTAGACTGATACCCCATTTCATTGCTTCACATTCCAACCTTGTTTAACATTAAAAAGTCTAAATATGGCATGATTCCACCATTTGTAACCTTCTGCATCACTTTCAAAAAGGTAAACATTTTTTGAAGGCAAACTGCAAATTTCACTATTGTGCCTAATCCTTATTGTGGCTAGCTTCACAACACATAACCCGGTCCGGTCGAAGCCTCACTAGCCAGATGAAGCTAGCTGTTTGCTTATAACGTTAGCTTTGGGCAACAGGATGAACGGAAGTTCAATTTCAATAGGCAAACAACAAGTGGCTACCTAGCTAATATTTACTCACAAGGATTCCTAAATCATTGCTAAGAATAATGAAAATGACTGCAGTTTCTACTGGTCATTTGTTTTCAGGCTGGTTGTATCGGTGCTAGCTAGGTACCAAGCTAAAGCTAGCTAGCTACCCCAGAAGTTGCGGTTGAATAAATAATGCTTTATTACCAACGCGGTATTGTAAACACATTGTTCGTGGCCGGTGTTTGCTTGTTTGCAGACTTTTTTGTACAGCTTTGACAGTGCTACTGATAGTAGTGGTGGCACTTGGCTTGCACGTGCAAATTCAGAACACACAACATTCTATAATAGAACTGTGTTATTTGACTTGTCAAATTAAAAGCTTATTTAACACTATTTGACATGTATATTTTTTTTGTACCTATGTACCTTGTACCTATGCATGTCAGCTTTGACATCGGTTTTGCAAATCGGCGTTAAGTTAGACATTGGGCCCGATACCGATGTTGGCATTTTTAGCTAATATTGGCCAATTCCGATATGTTCACAGATTTTATATCGTGCATCCCTAGTTGAAAGCTGAGCTGTAGTCTGAACAGCATTCTCACATAGTTAGTTTCCCTCTTGTCCAGGTGGGAGAGGGCAGTGTGAAGTGCAATTGAGATTGCGTCATCTGTTGGGGCAGTGTCATGACTCTCCTGTGAAGATCTGAAGGATCAGGTTACAGTGGGTCGGCTCTACAGCGCCCTCTCTCTCCCGTAGAGGGGGGAGAGGGGTGAAGTTGGCCGTTTTATGACGTCGTAAATACCTTGTAGAAACTCTGCCTTGGGCTTTGCAGGATGATAGGAAAGAAACCTCTTTGTTACAAGGGGATTCCTCCCGCCAAAACGGTAACATCAAAAGGTTAATTAATTAAACTATTCCAAACTATTGGAATGGTCCGTGGGTACTGAAAGAACAATTATGTCAGATCAGTTGTTTTGGGATCTCATTAAGGGCAATATATTTCCCAGTTATCAGATTTATATCTAAATGTTGTGGAACTTGTATGATTAAATATGAAACTATTTGTGAGAAGATGAAATGTGATGTTGGCCTTCTAAATGAGAATTGTTATTCATATAAAAGTTTTAACCAGTCAGTGACCACACCCACATGAGCACAGACATTATATTGGTGTCATGGAACGGCCCTTTTGCCAGAGTTTATAAAAGGACTCGCTAACAAAATATACATCATTAGACGTCCACACGCTGAAATGGTTAGGAAATTTATATCAAGAGACCAGTACATTGCCGGGTTTCTACGGGTGTGTAAAATGGTTCTAGCTCTACATTAGATCAGCGTGACCAAAAGCGTGAGCTGAAAGGTACGAAATGGTTAGAAACTCTGAAACTCAAAGAAGACTACACAGGAACATTCAGTCTGCAGCTGTTTAAGTACTTTAGTCTAGTAAACTTGACCGAGAACCACCAGGTGGTACGTTGAAAGATCCATGATAATGAACACTTCCTCTGGAAGATCCGTTCTCACAGACACCTGAAACCAAGAAGCTATGGCTACAAAAGACATGGTGATCTCTGGTGGACAACCAGAGACTTACACAACCCGAGACTTTCTGTTGAATTACTCGACGTAGATGGATCGAGTGATTTCAACAGAGAGACAGCGAAGACATACACATGTAAATATGTACATTGCAATTCTTTCGAATGAGCGACCGTTCATGTGCAAAGTTCCATGAGCATAGTTATCAGCTGTGTGTACGTTAGTGGAATTCCTTTGTCTCTCCCTTTCCCTCTCTTTTGAATCCGCCATTTTGTGTAACAAGCTGCCATATCGGTTTAGTCCACTAGGGACTTTTCATTGCATTGTGTAGTAATCAATGTGTAAGCTATCCTGTTTGTGTTTATGTAATTCTGTGTGATTATTTAGTTAGTAAATAAATAATTAAGCCGATTTGTATATCGCTGATTCATTTATGCTAGGGTTCGTGCAGATATCCAAGAGTTTTGCGACATTCAGAATGTGACTGAAGGTAAATAAGAATGTATGAATTGACTGTGACTAATGTAAGAGATATATCTTTAGAGTTTAGTTGGGAGATAGTACTTTGTTAAATAACTTTTTCCGTGGTGCCCCTGATTTACTATTTAACCTGTTAGGGATCCAATCCCGTGAACGGGTTCGATTTTGCCAACATCCGGTGAAATGCAGAGCGCCAAATTCAAATTACAGAAATACTAATTTCAAACATTCATGAAAATACAAGTGTTGCACACCATTCAAAAGCTTAGACTCTTGTTAATCTAACAGCGTTGTCAAATTTCAAATAGGCTTTACGGCGAAAGCTGAACATTTGATTGTCTGAGGACAGCTCCCTGCACACATATTCAATTAGCATAATAACATAACCAGCAGAGGTGTCACAAAACTCAAAAATAGCATAAAATAAATCGCTTACCTTTGATGATCTTCATATGATGGCATACCCAAGCATCCAGGTTACACAATAAAAGGTCCTTTTGTTCGGTAAAGTCCCTCTTTATATCCATAAAGCTCCGTTTGGTTGGCACGTTTTGTTCAGTAATCCACCTGCCCAAAGGCGTTCATCCATGCAGACAAACGATATCCCAAAAGTACCGGTAAAGTTAGTCTAAAAGTCAAACAGCGTTTTTAATCAATACTCAGATACCCTAAAATGAATATAAACTATAATATTTCAGACGGAATATAACCTGCTGAATAGAAGGGAAAAAGAGCTAAGCGCGCACTCCCTGTTACTCCCTGGGTACATTTTTTTAATAATAATAATAATGTCTGTGAAGACACTTGCCCAGCTGGTCTGTGCATGCTTTGAGAACGCCCCCTGGGATTCCGTGATTGTTAACCTGTTTAAACATTTTGCTCAGATTTGGCCACGGAGAGCGAGATCACAGTCATCTGGATAAACAGGGGGTTTCATGCAAGGTACAGTGTTATATTCCTCAAAGCAAGCATAAAGCATTTAGCTCATATGGGAGTTCTGCATCTCTTATGGCTGGGTTTCCCTTTGTAATTCGTTATCGTCTGCAAGCATGTTTGATGTCTCGTCGGAGGTCGTAGTGGGCTTTCTTGAATGTGTCCATGTCCATGCCCTGTTCTAGCCTTTAGCCCAGCACGGATATTGCCTGTAATCCATGTTTTTTTATTTAGATACATTCTTATAGTCACTGTGGGGACGACATGCTCTATGCACTTATTGATGAAACCTGTGACTGTTGTGGTAAACTTCTCAATGCTATCAGATTGATGGCATTCATGCTTGCACCATGCAATCATTTATCAGTTATTTTCCTTCTCTGTACTACCTGCAGCATGATACATTTTTCTGTGGGCACATGATAGACTGTTGGCCATGCGGGCCAGAAGATCAAACAAACAACTAAAATGAACGAGTCACTCTGAGAAATGAATCATGACTTTCAAGTAAAAAGAGTAGTTCAAAAAGAACAAATCACTGCACATCACTAGCCTCAAGATGAATGGTTTTGACCACTTAAAAGTTATCCTTCGCTCCCGTTCGACACTATTTTAGTTCAGTGCAGTTTGAAAGCACTACTTGATAGTAACCGCAAAACACCAGTCTCAACGTCAACAATGAAGAGGCGACTTCGGGATGCTGTCCTTGTAGGCCGAGTTGCAAAGAAAAAGCCATATTTCAGACTGAAAGATTATAAATAAAGAATAAAAGATTAAGATGGGCAAAAGAACAGACACTGGACAGAGGAACTCTGCCTAGATGGCCAGGATCCCGGAGTCGCCTCTTCACTGTTGACATTGAGACTGGTGTTTTGCGGATACTATTTAATGAAGCTGCCAGTTGAGGACTTGTGAGGCGTCTGTTTCTCAAACTAGACACTCTAATGTACTTGTCCTCTTGCTCAGTTGTGCACCAGGCCTTCCACTCCTCTTCCTATTCTGGTTAGAGACCGTTTGCACTGTTCTGTGAAGGGAGTAGTACACAGTGTTGTACGAGATCTTCAGTTTCTTGGCAATTTCTCGCATGGAATAGCCTTCATTTCTCAGAATAAGAAAAGACTGATGAGTTTCAGAAGAAAGTTATTTGTTTCTGGCCATTTTGAGCCTGTAATCGAACCCACAAATGCTGATGCTCCAGATACTCAACTAGTCTAACGAAGGACAGATTTATTGTTTCTTTTATTAGAACAGCAGTTTTCAGCTGTGCTAACATAATTGCAAAAGGGTTTTCTAATGATCAATTAGCCTTTTAAAATGATAAACTTGGATTAGCTAACACAACGTGCCATGGAACACAGGAGTGATGGTTGCTGATAAAGGGCCTCTGTACCCCTATGTAGATATTCCATAAACAATTTGCCATTTCTAGCTACAATAGTCATTTACAACATGAACAATGTCTTCACTGTATTTCTGATTAATTTGATGTTATTTTAATGGACCAAAAATGTGCTTTTCTTTCATAAACAAGGACATTTCTAAGTGACCCCAAACTTTTGAACGGTAGTGTATATATATATTATGTATATGTATGTGTGTGTGGATGTAATGCATTTTATTTAGATTTTTTGGGGGTGAAGGGCCACTGCTCGTGAGCGCTACTTTCAGAACTGCTGGCTAAAAATATACAAGTGTACTGGAGAATCTCTTTAGTTCAGAGCCGTTCAGTGGCTAGCCACGTTATAAACATAATTTTTGCCAGGTTCCCATGAAGCAATTGTAATGACAATCCACCACAACATACCAGAGAGTTTCCTGATTAGCAAAGGGTAGTAGTCTGTGTTTAATTTCATTGTGTATTAAAAACACAGTTTGAGATCATTGTGAGGGGATTTAACCAGTGGTTAGAAGGGGGAATTGGGCTTACTGGGAAAATGTCTGAGGTTGCAACAGTAACCAAGGGGGCAGGGCTTAGCGAAGGGTCTGTTGTGGTCTAATTGATGTTTCTTTTAGTTTTGTCTTTCAAGAATGATGAAAGTAGTAGTTATGACTGGTTATTCATGTGAAAATATTTTGGACCTGTCTTTATAGTGTATTTATTGACTCACTTTTTTAATAACATAAAACTGAAGTACACATCCAATTCCAATGTTGTGTAGGTCACTGTATTATTGGTGAGTCGTAAAGTTTAGCTGTCTTCTGCTCATATGAAAGTCTATTTGGCACCGTTTTACTGTAATCCAATTACATGGGAATTTTCTCACGCAGAATCTGGTGTAATGGAATCTATAAAAAGCTCTGCTCATTTCCCCCAAAGTGTATTTTCTCCATTACTACCACCTTGGGAAGCAGCAGCCATTGTTTTGCTCTGTGTGCCCCCTGCATGTCTCTCCCCATACATTGATAATGCATTCTGCTGATTTATAGGCATTCTCGAGTCACAATCTGCCCGAATGGTTAATAATGTCAGTGTTATTTATCAGTTAGCTTCTTTTTGGGGAAATAAAGACTTATGCCTGCTCTCGACGACATTACTACTGCTGCTGTTGCTACTGCTGCTGCTGTTGCCTCCAAGAGAAGCCCCATTGCCATGGTTGCACTGCTTCCTCTGCTCCTATTGGCTCCTCGTTGCTATAAGTTACGGAGCTGTCTTGCCATGAATCTCATTGAGAGATTGCGTCAGGAGAGCTGGCCTCCTATGATGGCGCAATAAAGGTAGTGATAGATCTGTGTGTACGTACACGTACTCATGTTGCTGCTTCTAAGAGCGCACACACAGACACACAGACACACACACCAACATTAAACACACACGCTTGAGTGTCCTGGATTTGTATTTGGCAGGGTCTAGGGTTCCTAAACCCACTTATTAGAGGATTTATTCATCTGAGAGGAAGAGCAACCATAGGGATTGGTTCAATGTGAGCCTACCAGGAACAGTAGTTCAAAATATCTGTTATCATTTCAGTCAATCTAGGGAACTAATAAGTTATTTTCATTAAATCAAATTTCCTCATAGAAAATAGCATTTAACTTCATTTAATTAGCTTTTGTATCCTTAAGCGTGCTCTTTTTGCTGTATAGTTTCTTGTTAAGCATGCTCATTGTTAAGTGCGTAATGAAAAATTACTTTGTGAAGAGAACTCTTAAAAAAAAAAATCTTATGTTTGCTATATGAAGATGTGATTACAATGATAAGAGTGATATAGCAGTAGTCAGTGACATTAGTAATGTAGATAATGAAGGTGATATTGATGTTGTAGGCCTAGGTGTTAAAGGTAATAGACAGGATGACGTATTAGGTGACGCAGTGTCCTCTTTAATAACTGTCCTCATGGACAAGAGCCCTTAAACAACACACTACACTGACATGCTCAGGCACTGCCACAGAGTCACAATGCTTACCTGTGGGAGGTTGATATGGGAGGGAGAGCGGGTGTTCGTCTCGACTTGGAGGGCTGGCCAGCCTGTCATGGATGGTTTCTCAGAGCGATAAGCAGTTCCTTCCATCAGATGGAGCCTGCCTGGTGCCTTCCATGAAAACATTATGTATGCGGCCTGGTGGCGAGGCCGGGCGAGACAAGGGGTGGCGACCCGGGGACTCAGCTGAACCTCTGGGGCCTCTTATTAATCCCATGTGAGCCAGCTCTGAGCCAGCCAAGTCTATCAGACTCACTCTGGCTCCAGCAGGTCACAGCCAAACACACACAGCACTGCCAGGGAGGGATGTAAGGCTACCTATACTGTTCCTACTGTACACAGAAGCTAACAATTACATATATATATATATATATATATATATATATATATATATATATATATATATATATATACCTACTGTAAAAAGTGCTTAACACTTTATAGTACACAAACTTTAAATGTGGGCCACGTACTGTATTGTGCATACTAAGAGACACATGTATAAGCATACGTATACTGTACATACACAGGCTTCTTGAATATAGTGCAAGTGCTTGCACAACAATCATACATCACCAATTTCTATGAAAATTTTTGATATTTAAATCAAGGGAAAAACAGCATCAAGGACTTGGCAACAGAAATTGTGGAATTGGCATGATTTCAGAGAAATGCCATTGAAACGTGTACTATACTGAGTGTATTAGACAAGTTATATTATGTAAAATATAATGTAAGGCATTTGATCTAATTGTTTTCTTTACGACGACAACCCTCATTGATTATTAATGTGATGCTGGTAGACAACTATTCTGTGGAGGGAACATCAAAATAGAATATCTGCTAAGACATCCCTCTGCACTGCAGGTAAAACACATAAAACACTCACTAGGAACTTCACCAGCACTGTGTTCCCAATAGGGACAGCATTAATGCATCATTGTTGGGGGGGTCAATGGGTTCTATTCAGACTACGTTGTTATTGACATCAACGGGGGTGGGTGGGGGCGAGAAGGGTGGAGGTGTCTAATGCACATTCTATCTTACCACTGATGCAGATCAATTAACATATCTTCTCTTCCGTAATGCGGTAGTTGACCCTCATTGTAACAGCTCTGTTAATGTCATTATCTACCTGCCTGAAACACATTCACACACTTGATTGCTGACTGTCGCTAGTGAGTGTTTTTCTGTGTGTTTCAGAAAGGGAGATGTACTGTGTATGTAGCACACACACTAACCACAAACACACAAATTATTGAACCCCTCTCGTTCTGCTCCATCTACCCCCCTACATTACATATAACTCCCAATAACTACTGTGTCTCCTCCAGTGACAGACACTGCATTTTCAAGAGATCACCTGCTGTTTCTGCTTCACAGGAAAGCTGCATGACAGATATTAATGTATCACTATTTCCCATCATTTCCAAGTGGTTCTCGCAGTGTATCAAACAGGAGAGGAAACTAATGTTTTTCCTATCTGGAGTGTGTGTGTCTGTTCTGTATAATGTCAAAGAAATGGAGAGAGCTTTTGTTTCAACCATCTCTCTCTCTCTCTTTGTTTCTCTCTCTTGCTCTCTGCAGTACCTTGGACGATGAGGGCAGCAATCTCCGCCAACAGAAGCTAGACAGACAGGTAGGTCTCCCATGTCCCTGTACTGTACCAGAGCAGCTCAGCCACTTACTGATATTAACCTCCTCTGTTGTTCTCTGGCTGGTAGAGGAGACTGTAGTGTGAGGAAAAGAGAGGAAGAATATACTCAGCAGGGTTGCACAATATTTGATCAATTACTGTGAACTAGAAAGTTCACACCTGGTTTTCATGGTAGAAAATAATTCCATCTCTGATTATTAGGCAGTGATGAAAGCCAGCTAAAGCTAATCTGGCTAATTGTTTTTAGGAGATGTCATCAGTGTTATACTTAAGCAATAAGGCCTGAGGAGGTGTGGTATACAGCCATTAGCCATGGTATATTGGCCATATACCACAAACCCCCGAGGTGCCTTATTGCTATTATATGATCACTCGGCTACACAGCTGATGCCTGCTGGACTGTTCATTAACACGGTACTTCATTTTGTTTATCTGTCGGCCCCAGCCTCGAACTCAGGCTTAGTGTGTAGCTAACTGACCCTCTCTGCCCATTCATCGCCATTTACCCGTTGTTGTCTTACCCGTTGTTGTCTTAGCTCTCCCAATCAACACCTGTGATTGCTTTATACCTCGTATACTGTTGTTTAGGGTAGCTCTTATTGTTTTATTTTACTGTGGAGCCCTAGTCCCGATCAACATGCCTCAGATAGCTCCGTTGTCCCACCCCCCACACATGCAGAGACAGCACCTAGCTTAACTGGCGCCTCCAGAGATGCAACCTCTCTCATCGTCACTCAATGCCTAGGTTTACCTCCACTGTACTCGCACCCTACCATACCCTTGTATGTACATTATGCCCTGAATCTATCCTACCACGCCCAGAAATCTGCTCCTTTTATTCTCTGTTCCCAACGCACTAGACAACTAGTTCTTATAGCCTTTAGCTGTACCCTCATCCTAATCCTCCTCTGTTCCTCCGGTGATGTAGAGGTTAACCCAGGCCCTGTCTGTCCCCCTGGCGCTCTCATTTGTTGACTTATGTAACCGTAAAAGCTCTTGGTTCATGCATGTTAACATCAGAAGCCTCCTCCCTACGTTTGCTTTATTCACTGCTTTAGCACACTCCGCCAACCCTGATGTCCTAGCCGTGTCTGAATCCTGGCTTAGGAAGGCCACCAAAAATTCTGAAATTTCCATCCCCAATTACAACATTTTCCGTCAAGATAGAACTGCTAAAGGGGGCGGTGTTGCAATCTACTGTAGAGAGAGCCTGCAGAGTTCTGTCATAATATCCAGGTCTATGCCTAAACAGTTAGAGCTTCTACTTTTAAAAATCAATCTCGCCAGAAATAAGTCGCCCCTTGTTATAGACCCCCCCTCATCTCCCAGCTGTGCCCTGGACACCATTTGTGAAATGATTGCCCCACATCTATCGTCAGAGTTCGTACTGTTAGGTGACCTAAACTGGGATATGCTTAACACTCTGGCCGTCCTAAAATCTAAGCTAGATGCCCTCAATCTCACACAAATGATCAAGGAACCTACCAGTTACAACCCCAAATCTGTAAACATGAGCACTGTCATAGATATCATCCTGACCAACTTGCCCTCTAAATACACCTCTGCTGTTTTCAACCAGGATCTCAGCGATCACTGTCTCATTGCCTGCATCCGTTATGGGTCCACGGTCAATCGACCACCTCTCATCACTGTCAAACGCTCCCTAAAACACTTCTGCGAGCAGGCCTTTCTAATCGACCTGGCCCGGGTATCCCGGAAGGATATTGACCTCATCCCGTTAGTCGAGGATGCCTGGTTGTTCTGGATGCCTGGTGCTTTCCTAATCTTAAATAAGCATGCCCCTTTCAAAAAATGTAGAACTAAGAACATATGTAGCCCTTGGTTTACTCCAGACTTGACTGCCCTTGACCAGCACAAAACATCCTGTGGCGTACTGCACTAGCATCGCGATATGCAACTTTTCAGGGAAGTCAGGAACCAATATACACAGTCAGTTAGGAAAGCAAAGGCTACCTTTTTCAAACAGAAATGTGCATCCTGTAGCACAAACTCCAAAAAGTTCTGGGACACTGTAAAGTCCATGGAGAATAAGAGCACCTCCTCCCAGCTGCCCACTGCACTGAGGCTAGGAAACACTGTTACCACTGATAAATCCACGATAATCGAGAATTTCAATAAGCATTTCTCTACGGCTGGCCATGCTTTCCATCTGGCTACCCAAACCCCAGCCAACAGCTCTGCACCCCCCGCATGTTATGTCGTTTGGATTTCATGCAGCCCCTGCGACTTTCCAGAGGCTGATGGACAAGGTCCTCCAGGACTGTGACGATTGCTGTGCTGCTTACTTGGAGGATGTGGTGATCTACAGCCACTCCTGGGAGGAGCACATACAGCATCTTAGCAGAGTCCTGGAGAGGATCCGTGATGCAGGCCTCACGCTTAACCTTCTGAAGTGTGAGTGGGCGAAACAGGAGACAAAGTACCTGGGTTACCAGCTGGGTAAGGGTTAAGTTCGGCCTCAGGTGGACAAAGTGGAGTCCATCAGGAACAGCCCTCAACCCAGAACCAAGACACAGGTGAAGTCCTTCCTAGGTCTGGCAGGGTGGTACCGGAGATTCATTCCGCAGTTTTCGACCATCGCTGTCCCTCTGACCAACCTCACTTCAAAGGTGGCCAGCAACCCTGTGAAGTGGACTGAGGAGTGTGAGGAAGCTTTCATGATGCTGAAAAAATGCCTGTGCTCATTCCCTGTTCTCCAGACCCCTGATTTTCAGAAGAGGTTTCTCGTGCAGGTGGACATTTTGGCTGTGGGAATTGGAGCTGTACTGGCCCAAGGGGAGCCAGGAAAAGAGCTTCCCGTGCTGTACCTGAGTCGGAAGCGGTTTCCCAGGTAAACCAGGTATTCTACAATCGAGGAGGAGTGCCTGGCTATAAAGTGGGCACTAGATAGCCTCCGGTACTACGTTCTTGGGAGGGAATTTGATCTGTACACGGACCACAGAGCCCTGACCTGGATCCAGACCATGAAGGACCGGAATTCTCGTGTGACCAGGTAGTTTCTGGAGCTCCAACCCTTCAGATTCTGTGTCTGTCACAAGGCAGGAAAAGAAAACGTCACGGCGGACTACCTATCCTGGCTCCCGAACCTGGTCGCTTCAGGAAAGGAGGAAGGTAATGTGACGGAGAAGTCCGTCACTGGCCGCAGGCAGCATTTGGTACACTAACACACACACATTCATCGCGCCTCCCTGCTCCATTTTCAACTACGTTAACAATCTGGGTCAGCACACAAGTTAACATCTATATTAGTACATACATATCACACTTACCTCCCGTCACTAACAGGTTACGGTATAAATAATATACAGACAAGTGTTCGTTTAATTTAAGCAACGTTTATTATACTTATCAATGGTACGCGTTGTTTGTTTGGTTCGGTTTCTCTCTCTTCATCTCTGTAGCTTCCGGGTATGCTGGATAAGGACCCGAGTTAAGCAATCGGGCTGACTTTGTAGTGACTGTCCCGAATGGCTCGGCAAGTTAAATGGGCATATTGAAAGACAGCATGTCGGTAGTGATTTTGTAAATGTTTATTAGTATATTGTATCATGAAAAACGTGTCTCAATGTATATAATTCAGTATGTTTAGCTGAATGTAGGCTTTGATGAAAGTAATTGTTTAATTGCTTAATGAAGGTAGTTGCTTAATTAATTAGGGTTGGGTATGTTCTGAGGGAAGGGGCTACAAAAGGAGCCTCTCTTTCAGTTCAAGAGGGAGAGGCTATTTTGTATTGAGCTGTGGATGGGGCAGCATTGTTTTTAAGTTGTCCCCATAAGGTATACTTTTGATGGCAGTACTGTTGTTTTTTTCTGGAATCACTATGTAAATAAACACCCTTGCACAGAAGAACTTTTGCATCTCCGCCATCTTTTTATTTTGATATAGGTTAGGTTTTCCAGTTTAGCCTTCTGGCCTACTCTACATGACAAAGGGTAACCACTTATCCCAGTCTTTACCAATGTCGGCCACAAACTTCCTCAGCATGTTCTTGAGCGTTTGATTGAATCCCTCTACGAGCCCATCCGTTTGGGGATGGTAGGGAGTGGTCCTCAAGCCTTTAATGCCCAGCTGTTGGTGCAGTTGAACCATCAGTCGCGCGAAGTGAAGTTTGTCCCTTGGTCCGTCAGGATTTAATCTGGGATTCCTACACGAGAGAAGAGCTGAACAAGAGCACTGATTATTTTTGGAGTGGTTATGGAATGGATTGGGAAGGCTTCTGGGAACCGGGTGGCATAGTCACAGATCACCAATATATACTTGTAACCTGCGCTACTCTTCTCCAAGGGTCCAACAATGTCCATTGCAATTCTCTTGAATGGGGTAGAGATAACTGGCAGTGAACATAGTGGAACCTGGTCAGACCTACAGACAGCACTGGTTTTCTGGCATGTGGGGCATGTTTTGCAGTATGTTTTTTTACATCAGTATACATGAAGGGCCAAAAGAAACGGGAGCCTAAGATAGGTCTTATGTGGCCCTAGATGGCCTGCCCATGGAACTGAATGTGCAAGGTTGAGAACAAGTGGTCTACATGTAGATGGCACCACTAACTTCCTGCTATCTGCTTCTGACCCAAGATAGAGTATGTGGTTGTCTGCTGTGTAAATCCCCCCACATGAAGATTGGCTGTCCCCAGCTAAGGCCTTGTCAAACAAACATTTCAAGGTTGCGTCAAATGTAGCAACATTTTGTGGAACATACCATTGCATCTCTAACCCAGACACATCAGCAACAGGTACAGGGGTCCCCACATACGACGCTGGCGGCGTGACTTTCTGGGCCCTTTGGTTCCCCCCTCACACAGACTATCACACAAGTCAGGCAGAGGTTGTAAACCAGCTTTGGCCTGGGCACGAGTGACAACTGAGCATGACACATGAACATCAGACTGGCAAACTGACTGCTCATATAGCTTACCCTCCACACTTCCCAATAGATCAGAGAGTACAGGCACATCCATATCCAAAATTATCTCAAAAGGTAGCTTCTCCATTACCACCAGGTATTTCTGACCCTGAATCTTAACTGCGAGCTCAGCTGTGGGCTGCTGCGACTGGTCACCATGGACACATTGGATCAGTGTCTGGTGACCGTAATCAATGTCATTAACAGGTACATTACATTTTCTGATCAACGACAGGGAACTGCCGGTGTCAATCATTGCAAGACTTTTACCATTCACTTTTACCGGTACCAAGCCTGACCCATCCCTTCTCTGTCTATTCTGAACACCATCCCCTTCTCTGGGCACATAACAGTAACCTGAGAGCTTGGATTTACGTAGTGGACACATTGAAGCTTTGTTCCCCTGCTGTCGGCAGTAAAAACAGGTCAGACCCCTCCCATCAGAGCAAACTGCATGATCCCTTACCTCCCTCCTCCCAGACACACACCCCCCAGAGTTACCTCCCATCTCTGGCGTCTCTGATGTCTCTTGTGTCTCTGAAATTCCTTGGAGCGGGTGCTGCAGGTCGTGGTGGGCCCCTTTTATGGGCATTAAGGTACTGCAGTGCAAGCTTGGCTGCCGTAAACCCATCAGCTCTCGAACCCAGGTTTGAATGTCGTGTGGTAGAACTTGTAAAAGTTGCTCGAGGATGATGACCTCACCGATCTCATCCCGTGTCTTCTCCTCCGGTCGAACCCATCGTCGGTAGAGACCCTTGAGGCGGTGGTACGTCTCCGTCGGTGACTCACCTGATGGCGTCGATGCAGCTCTGAAGCGTTGATGGTAGGTCTCCGGGGAGATGTCGAACTTCACCAGCAGCGCTTCCTTCAAGCCCTTGTAGACGTTGGACAACCCCTCATCCATTGCTGTGTAAGCCTTTAAGGCCTGGCCCGTGAGTAATGGGACAAGCCTGCAGGCCCACTCTACCTCCGGCCACCACCACATCTTGGCCAAGCACTCGTCCCCCTGCTGGTATAAGGGCATCTTTGTCTCCTTCCTCAGGAATGCTGGAAGATGGACGTTAACACTGCTAGACTGGTCTCCTGATGCTGGGGCTGGCCTCCTCACTGCTTGGGAATCCTGCTGTGGAGTTGAAGTCCCTGCTGCGTCGAGCCTTTGTCGTCCTGGTGTTGGCAGACCCAATCTTGGGCTCTCACTGACGAGTTCTGCTTGGTGAGGAGCTGTGAGGATAGATTGGCGTAAGCCCCGGAACTTCTGCTTGAGGTCTTCGTCCCTCCTCTCAAGGCAGGTGAAAAGTTGCTGGAAAAGGGCTACCATGGTTGGGTGTGGTTCTGGTCCCCCAACTGCTTCTTCAGTCAGCTGGTCTTTTATGGCTGTATCTGCTGGTTCAACCGGTAGCTCAAGCGGTTCTGGTTGTGTTTGGCCCCTTGGTCAGGCTCTTAGTTTCTCATAATTGACCTCTTCTTCACCAGACGATTCCATGGTATTCCACCCCGTTTCAACTTTAGGTACCTTTTCTGACAGTTGATGCTGCTGCTGCTGAGAACGCAATCCTGTACACGTTCTTTTACATCTCTTTTTGGAATTCACTGATTTGCGTTGCGCCATCCCACCGCTGCCACCATATGTCACGTAGAGTAGGCCAGAAGGCTAAACTGGAAAACCTAACCTCTATCAAAATAAAAAGATAAGTTGGAGACTTATCTCCCTCACTAACTTTAAGCATCAGCTGTCAGAGAATATTACCGATTGCTCAAGCTGTACACAGCCCATCTGTAAATAGCCCATCCAACCAACTACCTACCTCATCCCATATTTGATTTTGTTTTTCTGCTCTTTTGCACACTAGTATTTCTACTTGCACATCCTCATCTGCACATCTATCACTCCAGTGTTAATTGCTAAATTGTAATTACTTCACCACTATGGCCTATTTATTGCCTTACCTCCTTACTTCATTTGCACACACTGTATACAGATTTTTCTATTGTGTTATTGACTGTACGTTTGTTTATCCCATGTGTAACTCTGTGTTGTTGTTTTTGTGCACTGTTTTGCTTTATCTTGGCCAGGTCGCTGTTGTAAATGTGAACTTGTTCTCAACTGGCCTACCTGGTTAAATAAAGATGAAATTAAAACATTTTCAAAAAAATTAAGAAATTAACTGGTTACCAACGTAATTAGAACAGTAAAAAGTATTTTTTGTCATACCCGTGGTATAGGGTCTGATATAGTACCGCTATCAGCCAATCAGCATTCAGGGCTCAAACCACCCAATTTATACTGTGTAATAATGCACAGAAGTGTAGTATGGTGATCAGCCTTTGCCACTTCTGTGCTGTCCATGATACATGATAAAGATGTTTAGCAAAGTGTTGTCTCAGACCTGACCGGCGTAGAAAATGGCGTTAACAGCAGTGACACTCTCTCAAGAGACTCATCAATTAGCATATCATCTGCCCTGTGTAATTCCATCAAGATACTGGGTTACATCAGCAACCTCTCCCTACACGTTACATTTATTGCATTTCCTGAAATGTAGGAACAAATTGCAGGAGACTATTTTCCAAATGATGATCTGAGGCTAATCGTAGTGGATTAAAGAGATAGACAGAGGATTAGGGTTTACGGTACCACATTAACATAAACCAAATCAGCAGAGAGACTTTCAAGCATTTACAGTGCCTTGCAAAAGTATTCATCCTCCCTTGGTGTTTTTCCCATTTTGTAACATTACAACCTGTAATTTAAATAGATTTGTATTTGGATTTCATGTAATGGACATACACAAAATACTCAAAATTGGTGAAGTGAAATGAAATTCAAAAAAATGTTAAATGGAAAAGTGGTGCATGCATACAGTGGGGCAAAACAGTATTTAGTCAGCCACCAATTGTGCAAGTTCTCCAATTTAAAAAGATGAGAGAGGCCTGTAATTTTCATCATAGGTACACTTCAACTATGACAGACAAAATGAGGGAAAAAAATCCAGAAAATCACATTGTAGGATTTTTAATGAATTTATTTGCAAATTATGGTGGAAAATAAGTATTTGGTCAATAACAAAAGTTTATCTCAGTACTTTGTTATATACCCTTTGTTGGCAATGACAGAGGTCAAACGTTTTCTGTAAGTCTTCACAAGGTTTTCACACACTGTTGCTGGTATTTTGGCCCATTCCTCCATGCAGATCTCCTCTAGAGCAGTGATGTTTTGGGGCTGTCGCTGGGCAACACGGACTTTCAACTCCCTCCAAAGATTTTCTATGGGGTTGAGATCTGGAGACTGGCTAGGCCACTCCAGGACCTTGAAATGCTTCTTCTGAAGCCACTCCTTCGTTGCCCGGGCGGTGTGTTTGGGATCATTGTCATGCTGAAAGACCCAGCCACGTTTCATCTTCAATGCCCTTGCTGATGGAAGGAGGTTTTCACTCAAAATCTCACGATACATGGCCCCATTCATTCTTTCCTTTACACGGATCAGTCGTCCTGGTCCCTTTGCAGAAAAACAGCCCCAAAGCATGATGTTTCCACCCCCATGCTTCCCAGTAGGTATGGTGTTCTTTGGATGCAACTCAGCATTCTTTGTCCTCCAAACACGACGAGTTGAGTTTTTACCAAAAAGTTCTATTTTGGTTTCATCTGACCATATGACATTCTCCCAATCCTCATCTGGATCATCCAAATGCTCTCTAGCAAACTTCAGACGGGCCTGAACATGTACTGGCTTAAGCAGGGGGACACGTCTGGCACTGCAGGATTTGAGTCCCTGGCGGCGTAGTGTGTTACTGATGGTAGGCTTTGTTACTTTGGTCCCAGCTCTCTGCAAGTCATTCACTAGGTCCCACCGTGTGGTTCTGGGATTTTTGCTCACCGTTCTTGTGATCATTTTGACCCCACGGGTGAGATCTTGCGTGGAGCCCCAGATCGAGGAAGATTATCAGTGGTCTTGTATGTCTTCCATTTCCTAATAATTGCTCCCACAGTTGATTTCTTCAAACCAAGCTGCTTACCTATTGCAGATTCAGTCTTCCCAACCTGGTGCAGGTCTACAATTTTGTTTCTGGTGTCCTTTGACAGCTCTTTGGTCTTGGCCATAGTGGAGTTTGGAGTGTGACTGTTTGAGGTTGTGGACAGGTGTCTTTTATACTGATAACAAGTTCAAACAGGTGCCATTAATACAGGTAACGAGTGGAGGACAGAGGAGCCTCTTAAAGAAGAAGTTACAGGTCTGTGAGAGCCAGAAATCTTGCTTGTTTGTATGTGACCAAATACTTATTTTCCACCATAATTTGCAAATAAATTCATAAAAAATCCTACAATGTGATTTTCTGGATTTTTTTTCCTAATTTTGTCTGTCATAGTTGAAGTGTACCTATGATGAAAATTACAGGCCTCTCTCATCTTTTTAAGTGAGAGAACTTGCACAATTGGTGGCTGACTAAATACTTTTTTGCCCCACTGTATGTATTCACCCCCTTTGCTATAAAGCCCTTAAATAAGATCTGGTGCAACCAATTACCTTCAGAAGTCACATAATTGGTTAGATTGCACACTTTATTTAAGTGTCATATGATCTCAGTGTATATGTATATGTATATATATATATATATATATATATATATATATATACACACCTGTTCTGAAAGGCCCCAGAGTCTGCAACACCATTAAGCAAGTGGCACCGCCAAGCAAGCGGCACCATAAATAGACCAAGGAGCTCTCCAAACAGGTCAGGGACAAAGTTGTGGAGAAGTATAGATCAGGGTTGGGTTATAAAAAAATATCAGAAACTTTGAACATCCCACGGAGCATCATTAAATCCATTATTAAAAAATGGAAAGAATATGGCACCACAACAAACCTGCCAAGAGAGGGCCACCCACCAAAATTCAAGGAGGGCATTAATCAGAGAGGCAACAAAGACACCAAAGATAACCCTGAAGGAGCTGCAAAGCTCCACAGCGGAGATTGGAGTATCTTTACATAGGACCACTTTAAGCCGTACACCACAGAGCTGGGCTTTACGGAAGAGTGGCCAGAAAAAAAGCCATTGCTTAATGAAAAAATAAGCAAACACGTTTGGTGTTCGCCAAAAGGCATCTTTGAGACTCCCCAAACATATGGAAGAAGGTACTCTGGTCAGATGAGACTAAAATGTAGCTTTTTGGCCATCAAGGAAAATGCTATGTCTGGGGCAAACCCAATACCTCTCATCACCCGAGAACACCATCCCCACAGTGAAGCATGCTGGTGGCAGCATCATGCTGTGGGGATATTTTTCATCGGCAGGAACTGGGAAACTGGTCAGAATTGAAGAAATGATGGATGGGGCTAAATACAGGGAAATCCTTGAGAGAAACCTGTTTCAGTCTTCCAGAGATTTGAGACAGGGACGGAGGTTCCGCTTCCAGCAGGGCAATGACCCTAAGCATACTGCTAAAGCAACATTCGAGTAGTTTAAGGGGAGACATTTAAATGTCTTGGAATGGCCTAGTCAAAGCACAGACCTCAACTGAGAATCTGTAGTATGACTTAAAGATTGCTGTATGCCAGCGGAACCCATCCAATTTGAAGGAGCTGGAGCAGTTTTGACTTGAAGAATGGGCAAAAATCCCAGTGGCTAGATGTGCCAAGCTTATAGAGACATACCCCAAGAGACTTGCAGCTTTAATTGCTGCAAAAGGTGTCTCTACAAAGTTTTGACTTTGGGGGGGGGGGTGAATAGTTATGCACGCTCAAATTTTCAGTTTTTTTGTCTAATGTCTTGTTTCACAATAAAAAATATTTTGCATCTTCAAAGTGGTAGGCATTTTTTGTAAATCAAATGACACAAACCCCCCCAAAATTTATTTTTATTCCAGGTTGCAACAAAATAGGTAAAATGCCAAGGGGGTGAATACTTTCGCAAGCCACTGTAAGATAACACTACTCAACACTGCTTGCACAAATCAATCTGCAATACTTTCAGAGGATTACAAGTCAGGAAATGGTTGGAGATCAAGTCAGAAAAAAGTTGTAAAGTGATCTGATAAAGTGATCTGGGAGTGGTTTTAATGAACATCGCAAAACTCTCTCACTTATATGATGTGCAAGTGATGTCATCCTCCGTCATTCTTCGGGGTCCTATCCCCTAATCTTTGAATGGGTTTGATGATTATGTCATCACATTTGTGAAAAGACAGATATAGAGTGACAATGACCATTTTTTTGTTGTTTTGTACTCCAGCACTTTGGATTTGAAATGATACAATGACTATTAGGTTAAACTTCAGACTGTCAGCGTTAATTTGAGGGTATTTTCATCCTTATCGTGTGAACCGTTTAGAAATTACAGCACTTTTTGTACATTATTGGGACAAATTCACTTATGTGCATTAAAGTAGTAAAACGTTAAGTATTTGGTCCCATTTTCATAGCCCACAATGACTACATCAAACATGTGATGCCACAATTTTATGGGATGCATTTGCTGTTTGTTTTGGTTTTGTTTCAGATTATTTTGTGCCCAATAGAAATGAATGGTAAATAATGTATTGTGTCATTTTGGAGTCACTTTTATTGTAAATAAGAATAGAATATGTTTCTAAACACTTCTACATTAATGTGGAAGCTACCATGATTGCGGATAATCCTGAATGAATCGTGAAAAATGATGAGTGAGAAAGTTACAGATGCACAAATTGTGTCACCTAAAATGGGGGGGACTATGATGTAATTTCTAAACGGTTCGTCCAATATGGATGCAAATACCCTCAAATTAAAGTTGACAGTCTGCACTATAACCTCACAGTCATTGTGCTGGAGTACTGGAGTACAGAGCCAAAACAACAACAAAATTGTCACTGTACCAATACTTTTGGAGCTCACTGTATATCATATTATATGTCTGTTTGTGGATTAATTTACTTCAGTGAGATGCCTTTAATGACGTTGTTGTGCTGAAGACCATTGTGCTACGTTTTTACCCATTGAACACCATTCAAAATGTTCAAAAACAACTTCCCGGAAAACTATGCATCACTTTCATACCGTATAGAGTGAAGATGGCGCCAAAGAACATGGCTGATGTTTTACATTCTCCCAACCAATTGTGCTGTTTTGTTGTTAGTTTTTTTGCGTTTTGTGTAAATTATTTTTTAACAAATTGTGTACATAATGTTGCTGCTACCATCACTTATGACTGAAAATAACCTCTGGACATCAGAACAGCGATTATTCACCGTGGACTGGAAGAAACTTTTTCCTTTAACGAGTCCGACGAGAATGATATCCTGGTTTCACTGGAACAGGCCCAGATCCCTGCCTTTTGCGTGAAGAAAAGACGCAGGAAAAGGGGCTGCAGATCGGGCATCCTTCTGAAGATCTGTAGGCGAGCGAGTAAACTCCCACTGCCATCCGTTCTTCTTGCTAATGTGCAATCATTGGGTAATAAAATTGATAACCTACGATTTAAGATTATCCTACCAACGGGACATTAAAAACTGTAACATCTTATGTTTCACCGAGACATGGCTGAACGAAGATGTGGACAATATAGAGCAAGTATAGAGCTAGCGGGATTTTCCATGCACCTGCAGAACAGAGACACTACCTCTCGCTCAATACGGAAGTGGTCAGAAGACGCGGATACTACACTACAGGACTGTTTTGCTAGCACAGACTGGTATATGTTCCCGGGTTTCATCCAATGGCATTGAGGAGTACACCACCTCAGTCATCGGCTTCATCAATAAGTGCATCGACGACGTCATCCCCACAGTGACTGTACGTACATCCCAACCAGAAGCCATAGATTACAGGCAACATCCGCATCGAGCTAAAGGCTAGAGCTGCCACTTTCAAGGAGCGGGAGACTAATCCAGACGGTTATGAGAAATCCCACTATTCCCTCAGACGAACCATCAAACAAGCAAAGCGTCAATACAGGATTAAGATTGAATCCTACTACACCGCCTCTGACGCTCGTCGGATGTGGCAGGGCTTGAAAACTATTACGGACTACAAAGGGAAACCCAGACGCGAGCTGCCTTGTGATGTGAGCCTACCAGATGAGCTAAATGCCTTGTTATGCTCGCTTCGAGGCAAGCAACACTGAAGCATGCACGAGAGCACCAGCTGTTCTGGATGACTGTGTGATAACGCTATCGGTAGCCGATGTGAACAAAACCTTTAAACAGGTCTACATTCACAAAGCCACGGGGCCAGATGGATTACCAGGACGTGTACTCAAAGCATGCTCAGACCAACTGGCAAGTGTCTTCACTGACATTTTCAACCTCTCCCTGACCGAGTCTGTAATACCTGCATGTTTCAAGCAGACCACCGTAGTCCCTGTGCCCAAGGAAGCGAAGGTAACCTGCCTAAATGATTACTGCCCTGTGGCCCTCACATTGGTAGCCATGAAGTGCTTTGAAAGGCTGGTCATGGCTCACATCAACAGCATCCTCCCAGACACCCTAGACCCACTCCATTTCGCATACCGCCCCAACAGATGATGCAATCTCTGCACTCCTGTACATCACTGGGGCCAAGCTTCAGAGGAAAACCCATAAAACTGTCAGAGACTCCAGTCACTTGGCCCCAGTGATGTACAGGGCCGTTCGCACTACCCTCTGTAGCGCCTTACGGTCAGATGCCGAGCAGTTGCCATACCAGGCGGTGATGCAACCGGTCAGGATACTCTCAATGGTGCAGCTGTAGAACCTTTTGAGGATCTGGGGACCCATGGCAAATTTTTTCAGTCTCCTGAGGGGGAAAAGGTTTTGTCGTGCACACTTCACGACTGTCTTGGTATGCTTGGACCATGATAGTTTGTTGGTGATGTGGACACCAAGGAACTTGAAACTCTCGACCCGCTCCACTACAGCCCCGTCGATGTTTATGGGGGCCTGTTCGGCCTGCCTTTTCCTGTATAGACTGTTTTCTCTGGTACCGCACGGCAAGCGGTACCGGAGCGCCAAGTCTAGGACCAAGAAGCTCCTCAACAACTTCTACCCCCAAGCCGTAAGTCTGCTGAACATTTAATAAAATTGCCACCAGACAATTTACATTGACCCCCTCCCTTTTCTACACTGCTGATACTCGCTGTTTTATTATCTGTGCATAGTCACTTCACCCCGACCTACATGTACAAATTACCTCAACTAACCTGTACCCCCGCACACTGACTCGGTACCAGTGCCTCCTGCATATAACCTCATTATTGTTATTCTTATTGTGTTACTTTTTTATTATAACTTTTTATTTTAGTCTACTTGGTAAATATTTTCTTAACTCTTCTTGAATTGCACTGTTGGTGTAAGTAAGCATTTCACGGTAAAGTCTACACTTGTTGTATTTGGCGCATGTGACAAAGTTTGATTTGATTTGTATTGTGCTTAGGGCTGGCATAATTACTGTAAAACCGTGCAACCGACGGTTATGGATGAAGATCGTCATGAAAATAAAATAACCTTCAAAACTGTCCCTAAAACTTTTTTGGGGGGTGGAATGAACAGCTGACTGAAGACGGGACGGCTGGGCATTTGTAGCTTCATAAGAACCATCCTGATCACTGCAGCACTGCAGTGGCCTGCTGGTATTCGCTCAGGGAGTTCCTGTTGGGTTCACACAGTGTGATTTTAGTGACAGAGGAGAGGAGACAGTATTATAGTCTGGACCAGGGGTCTGGTGTGCTGCAGACTGTTCTGTTTGTCTGTGTATCTCTGTAGATTTTCTGCAGAACTGACCAGGTCCCTCTTGCAAAACCATTTGTCATGTTACAGTAATGGGACATACTGGTCAAATAGATTTTGGTTGCATTGGTTTGAGCCTTGAGTTTGAGGTTTTGGTTATGTGATTTTCGATACTGTGAGTCTATTATCCATGAAACTCCCATGGCTTGTTCACTCAATAGCTGAGGACAGAATTACCATTATTGCTCAGCTGCTTTGCATATGAAGACAGAAGGATCTGAGGCTAACAGGGGGATTTCCACATAACATAATAATATAATAATTTGGATGTCCACTCTAGCTTCTCCCTCAAATGGGTGCTAGCAAGCAGGCTAGGTAGTGCTAGGTATCAACACCCAATCTAGTAGGGGCTGGAAGCTATTGTGATCTTTGCTCGTATGCTCGTATCGCCCAACGTTACCCTCGTCCACTTCACTTCCCACCATTGAAAATGAATGGGGCTCTGTTATTTCATCGCCCCCAAGGTGTTATGTGGAAATGTATTGTAAGGTTGTTCAGCATGACATGTACAGTATGACCTCCATCGTGTGTTCTTGCTATAGTACTTAAGGAGCCTGTGATTGCATCAATTTGGCAAACACTACAGACTGAAGGAAAGCTCAAACCAACCGTGCATCTGCTGTAACCATACCACTTTTGCATTTTATTCTCAGAGTAGATATGTTTTAAATGAATTGTTTGTTAAAGAACATAATATTAAATGTACTGTTTTTCCACATAGGACCGAGAACATACAAAAAAATTGTCAAGATATTCTGTGCAAGAGGAAGATCACCTAGTGTGGTGTCCCTGCTGAACGAGCCATTATTTGAATGTCAAAGTGGGTATGGATATTCATACTGCATTAGTGAGACAGGTACCCAAGCAACAGTATTCCTTAACCAGCAATCACATCCAGCTTCAATCCTGGAAAGTCTGTTCATCGAAATGTCAGGAGTTACTGTAGCAAGTTGCATAACCAGTTCTGATGCTGTAACGATTTTGTTTTAGGTCCAAAATGCGGCACATGCGATGTTTGTTATTCACCTCACATGCTTTTGAAATTGTGAATTTCTTGGTAACCTCCTGGCTGTACATGCACTGTCAGGCATTGTGCATGAGAGAAGGACAACATCTTGTTAGCGAAGAGAGAGGAGGCAGAGAAGGAGGAGGAGATAACTTATTAGTTGGTTATTTCACTGTACACTGTTTTGGACAGCCATAGAGCTCCTCCATGGTTCCTCCTGGTTAACTTAGTTCAGACTTCCTCCACACTCACTGCTAGAGTGTGCTGAGACGTTGTGTTCTGGTCATGGCTGAAGTGATGGGCTATATGACACAATCCCAATTCTCCACCCATTTCCCAAAGTGTGCACTTGCACACTTCCTATCTTGGAAACTCCTTCTAGCCAACGATACACCAATCAAATACTTTTCGATTCATTACAGAAAGTGTGCAAGTTCCCACTTAGGGAAAGGTGTGGACAACTGGGACACAGACATGGGTTTAGATTATGGGCACTCTGTACTGGTACAGCAGACAATAGTACAGCAGAGTACAGTCAAGTGGTGTTCCTGCTTCATCAAGGATTCTCTCAATATTTGATGAGCTTCCAGCCTTGGGATCTCCCTCTGTTTGTAAGCTTGCATAATCTCAGATGACTGCTGACTGCAGCAGGATGGAAGGGATACCCAAGCTGTAGTAATACTTAATGTAGATTTCCACATTGCCAGAGAGGGGGGATAGAGCTGTGGAGAAACGGATTGGGGCAGTGGTCCTGAAACAATAATTACAGAAGCAGAATACATTCTATTTTTCTGGCTCTGAGGAGGTGTTTCTAGGACTGTGCTATGCAGAGGTTTGAAGAAACTCTTCTTGCTCTAGCCTTCTCTGTTTTTGAACTCTGAGGCTGTGGAGCTCTAACACTCTGTGAACTCAGGAGAGATGGCTTTTACAGGAAGTTAAAAAGTTTGTGACTGCTCAAAACTAGGATTATGACGTAAATTGAATTGGCTCATGTGGGAAAAGGAAAGTAATTATTTAGTGTGAAAGTAGGATAATGAATCTGTGCAATGACACAGATTCCACTGAGCTACCGGATAAGAATAAAGGATTTCTGTGAGAAAATAATAGGTGTTATATGAATTTTTGGTTTGTGTGTGCCAGTGTGTGAATCATGTTAGAGAGTTTATATACTGATCACTTCTGCAGCTGAAGGTTCAGGCTTATCTTTGGTCAGTCGTGTGATTAAAGGCCTTCCCACACTGGACATAGGAGTCAGTATTGTACGATTATTACATCTCACACTCTGCGATGTTACCAAATTAAAATCTTGATATCCACCAGTGGTGTAAAGTACTTACGTTTTTGTTTTTAGGTATTTGTACTTTACTGTTTATATTTTTGACAACTTTTACTCCACTACATTCCTGAAGAAAATAATGTACTTTTTACTCTATACATTTTCCCTGACATCCAAAAGTACTCGTTACATTTTGAATGCTTAGCAGGACAGGAAAATAGTCCCACTCACACACTTCAAGAGAACATCCCTGGTCATCCCTACTGCCTCTGATATGGCGGACTCACTAAACACAAATGCTTCGTTTGTAAATTATGTCTGAGTGTTGGAGTGTAAATTCAAAATACAAGAAAATCATGCCATCTGGTTTGCTTAATATAAGGAATTTTAAATGATTTATACTTTTACTTTTGATACGTACGTGTATTTTACTGGGTGACTTTCACTTTTACTTGAGTAATTGTCTGTTAAGTTATCTTTGCTTTTACTCAAGTATGACAATTGGTCACTTTTTCCACCACTGACATCCACCTGTGCGATTTACTTCAGTTTTGTTGTCACATTCTGTGATTGGCTTGCAATGCTATGTCAACTGACGTAGGCTACGTCAACTGCAGTGGTGTATTGGATCTGCGCATGTTTCAGCACCAGCAGCGCAAGCTTCCCTCTATGCGAATGCGCGAGTAAAATGAGTTCAAAACTGAAATTATGCATCTTATAGTTTTCACATACAAACTGTATATGTCCGAACTCAAAATCAAATAGGCTTCCCAAAAATAACATGGTCACTGTGGTAGAACGTTTATTTTGATTGGTGTTTTTGTGCGTTTATCAAAATCCCATTAGGTAAACAAGATTATTAGGGAAATAATTTATTCTTGCAAAGCATGTAAACGTTTAAATAGAACTGTTGTAAGACAGGTCTGTCAACTAGTCTGGTTCCTCTTCAGGAAATGGTAAACAAGTTAAAATAATAAAGGCAATCACCCACCTATAGGTGAACAAATTGAGGCAGACAGTCAGGCAGAGGACTCATGTCCCAATGATCTTGTCCTTGATAGGGTGTTCTGTAGCTCACCGTATGAAGACAAGCAGAAATGTAATTTATGTTGGACTGTGGCATGATTGCAGGCTGGGCAGATGCACATGTTTGTCCAGTAATCAATCTTTAATCTTCTGTAGCTCAGGTGATTGGAGGGCCAGAGCGCACAGACACATTTGTTCTCTCAAGGACACAGCATTGTGTGTGTGTGTGTGTGTGTGTGTGTGTGTGTGTGTGTGTGTGTGTGTGTGTGTGTGTGTGTGTGTGTGTGTGTGTGTGTGTGTGTGTGTGTGTGGTTTAACTATACTTGTAGGGACCAGACGTCCCCACAAGAATAGTAAACAAACAACAATTTGGCCATCTGGAGACATTTTTGATATTCCCCACAAGGTCAAATTCAATTTCTAGGGGATTTAGGGTTAAGGTTAGAATTAGTGTTAGGGTTAGGAGCTAGGAGTAGGTTTAGGGTTAAGGTTAGGTTTTGGAGTTAAGGTTAGGGTTAGGGGTTAGGGAAAAATGTATTTTGAATGGAACGGAATTTTGTGTCCACACAAGATTAGTTGTAAAAGAGTGTGTGTGAAGGTAAAACATTGGTGTTATAAAATATCTATCCATGTTAATTTATTATATATGATACAATATTAGAAGATACAGTGGGGCAAAAAAGTACACTGCTCAAAAAAATAAAGGGAACACTTAAACAACACAATGTAACTCCAAGTCAATCACACTTCTGTGAAATCAAACTGTCCACTTAGGAAGCAACACTGATTGACAATAAATTTCACATGCTGTTGTGCAAATGGAATAGACAACAGGTGGAAATTATAGGCAATTAGCAAGACACCCCCAATAAAGGAGTGGTTCTGAAGGTGGTGACCACAGACCACTTCTCAGTTCCTATGCTTCCTGGCTGATGTTTTGGTCACTTTTGAATGCTGGCGGTGCTTTCACTCTAGTGGTAGCATGAGACGGAGTCTACAACCCACACAAGTGGCTCAGGTAGTGCAGCTCATCCAGGATGGCACATCAATGCGAGCTGTGGCAAGAAGGTTTGCTGTGTCTGTCAGCGTAGTGTCCAGAGCATGGAGTCGCTACCAGGAGACAGGCCAGTACATCAGGAGACGTGGAGGAGGCCGTAGGAGGGCAACAACCCAGCAGCAGGACCACTACCTCTGCCTTTGTGCAAGGAGGAGCACTGCCAGAGCCCTGCAAAATGACCTCCAGCAGGCCACAAATGTGCATGTGTCTGCTCAAACGGTCAGAAACAGACTCCATGAGGGTGGTATGAGGGCCCAACGTCCACAGGTGGGGGTTGTGCTTACAGCCCAACACCGTGCAGGACGTTTGGCATTTGCCAGAGAACACCAAGATTGGCAAATTCGCCACTGGCGCCCTGTGCTCTTCACAGATGAAAGCAGGTTCACACTGAGCACGTGACAGACGTGACAGAGTCTGGAGACGCCGTGGAGAACGTTCTGCTGCCTGCAACATCCTCCAGCATGACCGGTTTGGCGGTGGGTCAGTCATGGTGTGGGGTGGCATTTCTTTGGGGGGCCGCACAGCCCTCCATGTGCTCGCCAGAAGTAGCCTGACTGCCATTAGGTACCGAGATGAGATCTTCAGACCCCTTGTGAGACCATATGCTGGTGCGGTTGGCCCTGGGTTCCTCCTAATGCAAGACAATGCTAGACCTCATGTGGCTGGAGTGTGTCAGCAGTTCCTGCAAGAGGAAGGCATTGATGCTAAGGACTGGCCCGCCCGTTCCCCAGACCTGAATCCAATTGAGCACATCTGGGACATCATGTCTCGCTCCATCCACCAACGCCACGTTGCACCACAGACTGTCCAGGAGTTGGCGGATGCTTTAGTCCAGGTCTGGGAGGAGATCCTCAGGAGACCATCCGCCACCTCATCAGGAGCATGCCCAGGCATTGTAGGGAGGTCATTCAGGCACGTGGAGGCCACACACACTACTGAGCCTCATTTTGACTTGTTTTAAGGACATTACATCAAAGTTGGATCAGGCTGTAGTGTGGTTTTCCACTTTAATTTTGAGTGTGACTCCAAATCCAGACCTCCATGGGTTGATAAATTTGATTTCCATTGATAATGTTTGTGTGATTTTGTTGTCAGCACATTCAACTATGTAAAGAAAAAAGTATTTAATAAGATTATTTCATTCATTCAGATGTATGATGTGTTATTTTAGTGTTCCCTTTATTTTTTTGAGCAGTGTATTTAGTCAGCCACCAATTGTGCAAGTTCTCCAACTTAAAAAGATGAGAGAGGCCTGTAATTTTCATCATAGGTACACTTCAACTATGACAGACGAAATGAGAAAAAGAAATCCAGAAAATCACATTGTAGGATTTTTTATTTATTTATTTGCAAATTATGGTGGAAAATAAGTATTTGGTCAATAACAAAAGTTTATCTCAATACTTTGTTATATACCCTTTGTTGGCAATGACAGAGGTCAAACGTTTTCTGTAAGTCTTCACAAGGTTTTCACACACTGTTGCTGGTATTTTGGCCCATTCCTCCATGCAGATCTCCTCTAGAGCAGTGATGTTTTGGGGCTGTCGCTGGGCAACACGGACTTTCAACTCCCTCCAAAGATTTTCTATGGGGTTGAGATCTGGAGACTGGCTAGGCCACTCCAGGACCTTGAAATGCTTCTTCACGAAGCCACTCCTTCGTTGCCGGGCGGTGTGTTTGGGATCATTGTCATGCTGAAAGACCCAGCCACGTTTCATCTTCAATGCCCTTGCTGATGGAAGGAGGTTTTCACTCAAAATCTCACGATACATGGCCCCATTCATTCTTTCCTTTACACGGATCAGTCGTCCTGGTCCCTTTGCAGAAAAACAGCCCCAAAGCATGATGTTTCCACCCCATGCTTCACAGTAGGTATGGTGTTCTTTGGATGCAACTCAGCATTCTTTGTCCTCCAAACACGACGAGTTGAGTTTTTACCAAAAGGTTCTATTTTGGTTTCATCTGACCATATGACATTCTCCCAATCCTCATCTGGATCATCCAAATGCTCTCTAGCAAACTTCAGACGGCCTGAACATGTACTGGCTTAAGCAGGGGACACGTCTGGCACTGCAGGATTTGAGTCCCTGGCGGCGTAGTGTGTTACTGATGGTAGGCTTTGTTACTTTGGTCCCAGCTCTCTGCAGGTCATTCACTAGGTCCCCCCTTGTGGTTCTGGGATTTTTGCTCACCGTTCTTGTGATCATTTTGACCCCCACGGGGTGAGATCTTGCGTGGAGCCTCAGATCGAGGAAGATTATCAGTGGTCTTGTATGTCTTCCATTTCCTAATAATTGCTCCCACAGTTGATTTCTTCAAACCAAGCTGCTTACCTATTGCAGATTCAGTCTTCCCAACCTGGTGCAGGTCTACAATTTTGTTTCTGGTGTCCTTTGACAGCTCTTTGGTCTTGGCCATAGTGGAGTTTGGAGTGTGACTGTTTGAGGTTGTGGACAGGTGTCTTTTATACTGATAACAAGTTCAAACAGGTGCCATTAATACAGGTAACGAGTGGAGGACAGAGGAGCCTCTTAAAGAAGAAGTTACAGGTCTGTGAGAGCCAGAAATGTTGCTTGTTTGTATGTGACCAAATACTTATTTTCCACCATAATTTGCAAATAAATTCATTAAAAATCCTACAATGTGATTTTCTGGATTTTTTTTCCTCATTTTGTCTGTCATAGTTGAAGTGTACCTATGATGAAAATTACAGGCCTCTCTCATCTTTGTAAGTGAGAGAACTTGCACAATTGGTGGCTGACTAAATACTTTTTTGCCCCACTGTATTTTAGTGTGTGTGTGCATTTGTCAATAATACCAGAAGAATTGAACACCATTGAAGATTCTGTCTTGTGTGTGTGTGTTTCAGCGAGCTCTCCTAGAGCAGAAGCAGAAGAAGAGGAGACAGGAGCCTCTGATGGTGCAGTCCAACGTGGATGGGCGGTCTCGCGCCCGCAGGACCAAGCAGTGTGAGGAGCAGGCTCCCCTGGTAGAGTCTTACCTCAGCAGCAACAGGAGCACCATCTACCATGGTAAGAGAGCCAGCCAGGATCCTTTCACCACCAGGACCCTATTACCAGGGCTGAGTCTTGAATGGCACCCTATTCCGTATATATAGTGCCCTACTTTTGGCTAGGCTCTGTATACTACTACTACTATATATGCTTTTTCCAAAAATAGTGCACTATACAGTGAGGGAAAAAAGTATTTGATCCCCTGCTGATTTTGTACGTTTTCCCACTGACAAAGAAATGATCAGTCTATAATTTAATTTAATGGTAGGTTTATTTGAACAGTGAGAGACAGAATAACAACAAAAGAAAACTGAAAAACGCATGTGAACAATTTTATAAATTGATTTGCATTTTAATGAGGGAAATAAGTATTTGACCCCCCTCTCAATCAGAAAGATTTCTGGCTCCCAGGTGTCTTTTATACAGGTAATGAGCTGAGATTAGGAGCACACTCTTAAAGGGAGTGCTCCTAATCTCAGCTTGTTACCTGTATAAAAGACACCTGTCCACAGAAGCAATCAATCAATCAGATTCCAAACTCTCCACCATGGCCAAGACCAAAGAGCTCTCCAAGGATGTCAGGGACAAGATTGTAGACCTACACGAGGCTGGAATGGGCTACAAGACCATCGGCAAGCAGCTTGGTGAGAAGGTGACAACAGTTGGTGCGATTATTCGCAAATGGAAGAAACACAAAATAACTGTCAATCTCCCTCAGCCTGGGGCTTCATGCAAGATCTCACCTCGTGGAGTTGCAAAGATCATGAGAACAGTGAGGAATCAGCCCAGAACTACACGGGAGGATCTTGTCAATGATCTCAAGGCAGCTGGGACCATAGTCACCAAGAAAACAATTGGTAACACACTATGCCGTGAAGGACTGAAATCCTGCAGCACCCGCAAGGTCCCCCTGCTCAAGAAAGCACATATACATGCCCGTCTGAAGTTTGCCAATGAACATCTGAATGATTCAGAAGACAACTGGGTGAAAGTGTTGTGGTCAGATGAGACCAAAATGGAGCTCTTTGGCCTCAACTCGCCGTGTTTGGAGGAGGAGGAATGCTGCCTATGACCCCAAGAGGTGGAAACATTATGCTTTGGGGGTGTTTTTCTGCTAAGGGGACAGGACAACTTCACCGCATCAAAGGGACGATTGACGGGGCCATGTACCGTCAAATCTTGGGTGAGAACCTCCTTCCCTCAGCCAGGGCATTGAAAATGGGTCGTGGATGGGTATTCCAGCATGACAATGACCCAAAACACACGGCCAAGGCAACAAAGGAGTGGCTCAAGAAGAAGCACATTAAGGTCCTGGAGTGGCCTAGCCAGTCTCCAGACCTTAATCCCATAGAAAATCTGTGGAGGGAGCTGAAGGTTCGAGTTGCCAAACGTCAGGCTCGAAACCTTAATGACTTGGAGAAGATCTGCAAAGAGGAGTGGGACAAAATACCTCCTGAGATGTGTGCAAACCTGGTGGCCAACTACAAGAAACGTCTGACCTCTCTGATTGCCAACAAGGGTTTTGCCACCAAGTACTAAGGCATGTTTTGCAGAGGGGTAAAATACTTATTTCCCTCATTAAAATGCAAATCAATTTATAACATTTTTCAGATGCGTTTTTCTGGATTTTTTTGTTGTTATTCTGTCTCTCACTGTTCAAATAAACCTACCATTAAAATTATAGACTGATCATTTCTTTGTCAGTGGGCAAACGTACAAAATCAGCAGGGGATCAAATACTTTTTTCCCTCACTGTATAGGGAATAGGTTGCCATTTTGGAAACAGCCCAGTACCCTATCAACAGCTGTTTGCCATAGGAACCCGCTTCCTCTCATCTTTGAGGAAGCTGCTTCAGTGGTGCCTGGCAATTACAGAGATGTCCAGTAACACTCTGGCGTGGGGCCCTTTCAAGGGCTTTTCACAGCCATGACAGGGTGGTATTGATCCAGGTTACTCACATAGAGTGCTTGTGAGAGATGTCTGATTTTAATTACTGTATCCATGTTCTTGTCCTGATGCGCCACTCACTGTTTGATCAAGTTTGTCTATTGATTCTTAGCTCCTGGGCCAATGGAAAACTTTTCTACTGTAGTGACTTTTTTAGTATTACTTTGTGCTCTGCGTATGTAAATACCGAGATATCTATCAATACCATGTCAAGGTCGGCAAAAGAAACATGTAATACTTTATTCATGAAATAACTTTGTGTCTTTGTGTGAGAGAGACTCCAGGATTTACCAGTACATGCCTTTCAACTATAAAACTCTAGTGGTCAGAGCTCTGCAGTAGTCCTTCCAGATAGAGCAGAGATGGTGTTAGGGCTGTCCCTCCACAGAGGGACTTTAGCTGCAATCTTAATCCCCAGCTCAGAGTGACTACATCTGGGCTCCAGACCATGCATCCACACAGCACAGCCTGGATGGCTGGCTGGCTGTTGGAGATGAACACAATTCCCAACACAACATAAATCAGGCAATGGGTACAAAAAAATTACTTAAAAAGCAAATATACCACTAATCACTATTAGGGCAACAATGAAGGGATTTAAAACCATTGGAACCGTGGTAAACTTGCCTGGTAGAGGAAATGTGTAGCTTGTCCCCACGCACAGTGAGGAAGATGGTTCAGGAGGCAGAAAAGTCCAAGGGTCACAGTTGGACAAATACAGAACTTTGTCGCATATTGGTGTCTCCAAATGTACAATTAGATGCCACCTCCATGCCAATAGGCTATTTGGAAAGGTTGCCATAAAAATGCCTTTATTGAGAGCAACCAACCAATGCAAATGCCTGGAGTTTGCTAAAGGCATTGACACTTGGATTGGAATGGTCAGATGAGACGAAGATGCAGCTCTTTGGCCCCACACACTAGAGGTATGCACTTATTGTTAAATATGGTAGTGGATCTCTGATGTACAATATTCAAAGTCACCATTATTAGTCAGTTGTACAACCGAATGCCTTCAACCGAAATGTGTCTTCCGCATTTAACCCAACCCCTCTGAATCAGAGAGGTGCGGGGGGCTGCCTTAATTGACAGTGGGTTAAATGCCTTGTTCAGGGGCAGAACGACAGATTTTTTTCCCTTGTCAGCTGGGGGATTTGAACTTGCAACCCTCCGGTTACAAGTCCAACGCTCTAACCACTAGGCTACCTGCCGCCCGCAATATGGTAGTGGATCTCTGATGTACAATATGGTAGTGGAAAACCCATTGAAAACCTGTGGTTTGAATTGAAGAGGGCAGTCCATAAGCACAGACCAAAGGATATCAAGGATCTGAAAACCTTCTGTATGGAGGAAGGGTGTAAGATCCCTGCCAATGTGTTCTCCAATCTCATAAAACATTAAAGAAGAAAGCTCAGTGCCATTATCCTCGCAAAGTATTGAAAACAGGTGGTGCCAATGATTTCGGCAACTGTCTTTTTTAGATTTTTTTAATCATTTGTTAAAAAAAATATTTTTCTCTGAGCAATTGTATTATTTAAAATAATATAATTTATTTTGCATACAATAAAGCTCAGTATTTGTATTTATTTTATAGTCTTTTTTCATCACTTTTATAAAGGGTGCCAATAATTTTGATGATGACTGAATATGAAAGCTTCAGAAACAGCTCAGTGCATATGAGTGGAGTGACGTCAATACAAAGTATATGTTTCATCTTCCTTCAGTGAGTGTACATCCTAATGAAAATATTCCCCTCCGACACTAGTCAAACAGCCCCTGCTATACACAGAAGAAACGGAAGCTTTGAACTTCTCCGAAAATTTCCCGTTGCAATCTCAGCCCCATCTTTCCAAAGATGTAAAAAAAAAGATGCCTTTGAGCTCATTCAGTACAGCAGCAAACATATGGAGAGTCCCTTGATTCATACCTTATGCTTAACAACACATAGATGGCTCTACACTGTTAGTGAAGGAAACATACGCACTGTTTGGTCTTGATAGAAATTGTCCTTATTTTTCACCATCTTTAGATTAACCCCTGTTTTTCTCTCTTTAGAACTTACATTTTCTTGGCTTTATTTTAAGAATCAATTCAGCACTCACTAAGAGGGATTATGTGTTCTCTGTACCTTTCGTATTTCCGTCTGATTAACCTTAAACTGTATGCATTTCCACATCTACAGTATATCCTTCAGATAACATCCATGAAAGGTTAAGTTCAGTGTTAAGTGGAAATGCTGTTTCATACAGTCCTATTACAGCTTTTATTTACTTACCCTATCTGGATTAATTGAAAAATGTAATGGCACTTATCCTATAAGTGGTACTTTCTGCAATTTTCAAAGAAATACTGTAGTATGTAATTTCAAAGTATACCATGTACAGTGGCAAAAGAAAAATAATTACCTGGATTTCTGCATAAATTGGTCATAAAATCGGATCTGATCTTCGTCTAAGTCACAAACATAGACAAACACAGTGTGCTAAACTAATAACACAAATTATTGAAATGTTCTTGTCTATATTGAATACATAATTTAAACTTTCACATTGTAGGTTGGAAAAAGTATGTGAACCACTAGGCTAATGACTTCTCCAAAAGTTAATTGGAGTCAGGAGTCAGCAAACCTGGAGTCCAATCAATGAGACGAGATTGGAGATGTTGGTTAGAGCTGCCCTGCCCTATAAAAAACACTCACAAAATGTGAGTTTGCTATTCACACGAAGCATTGCCTGATGTGAACCATGCCTTGAACAAAAGAGATCTCAAAAGACCTAAGATTAAGAATTGTTGACTTGTATAAAGCTGGAAATGGTTACAAAAGTATCTCTAAAAGCCTTGACGTTCATCAGTCCACTGGAGAAAGTTCAGCACTGTTGCTACTCTCCCTAGGAGTGGCCGACCTACAAAGATGACTGCAAGTGCACAGCGCAGAATGCTCAATGAGGTTAAGAAGAATCCTAGAGTGTCAGCTAAAGACTTACAGAAATCTCTGGAACATGCTAACATCTCTGCTGACAAATCTACGATACGTAAAACACTAAACAAGAATGGTGTTCATGGGAGGACACCACGGAAGAAGCCACTGCTGTCCAAAAAAACATTACTGCATGTCTGAGGTTCGCAAAAGAGCACCTGGATGTACCACAGCGCTACTGGCAAAATATTCTGTGGACAGATGAAACTACAGTTGAGTTGTTCGGAAGGAACACAACACAAAAAAGGCACAGCACATGAACATCAAAACCTCATCCCCACTGTAAAGTTTGGTGGCGGGAGCATCATGGTTTGTGGCTGCTTTGCTGCGTCAGGGCCTGGACAGCTTGCTATAATTGACGGAAAAATGAAGTTTATCCAAGTTTATCAAGACATTTTGCAGGAGAATGTAAGGCTCTGTCTGTCAATTGAAGCTCAACAGAAGTTGGATGATGCAACAGGACAACGATAAAAAACACAGAAGTAAATCAAAAACAGAATGGCTTCAATAGAAGAAAATACGCCTTCTGGAGTGGCCCAGTCAGAGTCCTGACCTCAACCCGATTTGCGATGCTGTGGCATGACCTCGAGAGCGGTTCACACCAGACATCCCAAGAATGTTGCTGAACTGATATAGTTTTGTAAAGAGGAATGGTCCAAAATTCCTCCTGACCGTTGTGCAGGTCTGATCCGCAACTACAGAAAATGTTTGGTTGAGATTATTGCTGCAAAAAGGAGGGTCAACCAGTTATTAAATCCATGGGTTCACGTACTTTTCCCACCCTGCACTGTGAATGTTTACACGGTGTGTTCAATAAAGACATTCAAACGTATAATTGTTTGTGTGTTATTCGTTTAAGTAGACTGTGTTTGTCTATTGTTGTGTCTTAGATGTAGATCAAATAAAACATTTTGACAAATATATGCAGAAATCCAGGTAATTCCGAAGGGTTCACATACCTTTTCTTGCCACTGTAAATAGCATGTTTCTTCTGCTATAAGTAAGATTAGCATCCAGTAGATAAAGCAGAAAAACCTGGAAAATATTTGTATATTAGTGACCGCCCCAAATATGTTTTAGGTGGACTAAACATATTTAATTTAACTTAGTTCAGAAACTGACTTCATGTTTATCTGAAACAGAGTATGTAGGCCTACCAGTTGTTAGTTTCCAGATCTGCTAACAGTACCTTTAGGTTGTGAATACAGGTCTCTCCATCCCTCTCTGCTCTGAGCTTTTGAAGCATTTGCTCTATTATTCCCCTTGAAGCTGTTTGGAATAATTAGAAGAGAAATGGGTTCCCACAATGAGACTGTGAATGTCTCCGCGGTGACGGGTCTGGTCTCCAAATTTTTACGAGAATAGACACATACCACTGGATATTCAGAGGAGGCTGTAGGGGAAATACTAAGGCAACCAAGCAGTTGATAGGATTAAGATAAACATGTTAGAATCAAAGTGCCAATTTCAAGGGACTGTAGCTACAGTATGCATTTGTTATCATCTAATCCTCGAACATGTTGTTGCTGGGAGGACCGTGCGCTGTGCATTTGCAATTTTCACAGAGCTAGCACATTCATTACCTGTTTGACATGAGGCGATAAACAGTGTTCTCTCTCAGGCAAGAAAACGCCTCTGCGTCTGCTTCCTATAACCGTGCATAGTGTCATCTGCTAACTCTGTCTTTACCTGTTCTTTCTCTTTCCTTATAGGCTAACCTTAACTGACAGTAACCTTCTGTTTAGTCTCTTACTTCATTTTTATCTTTATCATTTCCCCCACCTGCCTGCTAACTCCTTCTGTCCGCTGGCTCCTGCCGTGCCGTGCGTAGTGCAAGAAGCTGAACATGAGGAGGTGAAGGTGGTAGCGGACAACCAGGCTCCTCGCTCAGCCAAAAAGGGCAAGGCATCGACCAGCTCCACCCCGCAGACAGGCAGCGGCAAGAAGGAGAGGAAGGGGAAGCACAAAGGTCAGGCTTGCTGCTGCTGCCTCCAGACAGAGAGACAGACTGAGAGACAGACTGAGAGACAGACTGAGAGACAGACTGAGAGACAGACTGAGAGACAGACTGAGAGACAGACTGACAGACAGACTGACTGACAGACAGACAGACAGACAGACAGACTGACTGACTGACTGACTGACTGAGAGAGACTGAGAGACAGACAGGCTACAGCAGCATGCATGGTCCTCTCTCTCAGACTGTTGGCCAACTGTACAGCACGTCTCCATCTGGCTCAGCTCTGTCTCCTACCGTGATGGAAATGAAACGATCCAATTGAAATCCTCAGGTTTTCAATGAGGAGGAAGTTTCATCTCCTGTGCCAGAATGAAATGCACCATGTGAGAGTGTTGTGCAGAGCAAGAGACACCACTTTGGTATCATGTAGAGTAAAACAGATTGCATGTTAAATTAGTTGCATGGCCACCAGACTACGTATTTGTCTCCCAATTGATCTCCTTTGATAGCTGTAATGTATTGCTGTATTGTCTTAATGAGTTGAGCTCTATAAAGTCAATGTTAAGATGCCTCTTCCCCATGCTCCATCAGTTACCTGGCTGTATGCGTCTCTCTCATTCACACACTCATCCTTTCAAACCTCCTCAAGCTGGATTGGACTCGGTTTTGTTCATGTTTTCGTCTCTGGTGGCACATAGTGGCATTCTAAAGCTAATCAAGCTGCCCTTACAGAGAAGTGAAGCGTGCACTCAGGTGCTAAGTCTGTCCAAAATCTAATCTGAGTAATGATGTTAGAGAAGTCGGTCCTCTCTGCCTGCCAAATAAACACCTTAGTGGCTGCTGAAACGCTCCTTGGCCTTGATACAGACTTGGCCTTGATACAGCAGCATGAATTGAAATGGAAGTGTGAAGTTGTGCTCCCTCTCTCACTTTGATGTCTCTCTCAACTTCTGTATAGTATACTGTATGTATTTCTGAGCTCCCGAGTGGCGCAGCGGTCTAAGGCACTGCTTCTCAGTGCTTGTGGCGTCACTACAGACACCCTGGTTCGATTCCAGGCTGTATCTGAACCGGCCGTGATTATGAGTCCCATAGGGCGGCGCTCAATTGGCCCAGCGTTCTCCGGGTTTGACCGGTGTAGGCCGTTATTGTAAATAAGAATTTGTTCTTAACTGACTTTAAATAAAGGTTAAAAAATTAAGAATTTAAAAAATTAAATAAACAGCCAGTGGCTGTCTGAATGCTTGTTTACGAGCCCTTACCAACGATGCAGATTTTAAAAAAGTATAATAAAAATAAAAAAAGGAATAAGTATACACAAGAATGGAGCTATATACAGGGAGTACCAGTACCAGATCAATGTGCAGATAGGTCCGAGGTATTTGAGGTAGATATGTACATGAAGGCAGGGTAAAGTGACTAGTCATCAGGATAGATGGTAAAATAGAGAACAGAGTAGCAACAGCATATGGTGTGTGTGTATGTGTCAGTGAATGTGTGTGTGTTTTGTGTGAGTGTGTCAGTGTAGTGCGAGTATATAGTATGTATACAGTACATAGACTTGTGAGTGTGCATAGAGTCAGTGCAGGATGGGGTCAGTGCAGATATTCCGGGTAACTATTTAATAAACTATTTAGCAGTCTTATGGCTATTTAGCAGTTTTATGGCTTGGGGGTAGAAGTTGTCTCGGAGCCTGTTGATCTGAGAGCTGATGCTTCGGTACCGTTTGCCAGATGGTAGCAGGATGAACAGTCTATGGCTAAGGTGGCTGGAGTCTTTGGCAATTTTTGGGGCTTTCCTCTGACACTGCCTGATATAGAGGTCCTGGATGGCAGCCCCAGTGATGTCCTGGGGTGTTCGCACCACCCTCTGTAGCACTTTGCGGTCGAGGGGAGTGCATTTGCCATACCAAGCGGTGATGCAGCCAGTCCATATGCTCTCGATGGTGCAGCTATAGAACTTTTGGAGGATCCGAGGGCCCATACCAAATCTTTTCAGCTTCCTGCGGGGGAAGAGGCAGTTTCATGCCCTCTTCACGAATGTGCAGGTGTGTGGGACCATGGTAAGTAGTTTGTGATGTGGACGCCAAGGAACATGAAGCTCTCAACCTGCTACATTACAGCCTCATCGATGTGGATGGGGGCGTGCTTTCCCCTCTTTCCTGTAGTCTATGATCAGCTCCTTGGTCTTACTGATGTTGAAGGAGAGGTTGTTGTCCTGGAACCATATTGCTCTGTCTGACCTCCCTGTAGGCTGTCTCATCGCCGTTGCTGATCAGGCCTACCACCGTCGTGTCCTCAGCGAACTTGATGATGGTGTTGGAGTCGCGTGCGTGGCCACGCAGTCGAGGGTAAACAGGGAGTATAGGAGGGGACTAAGAGCACACCCCTAAGGGGCCCCCGTGTTGAGGGTCAGCGTGGCGGAAGTGTTGTTGCCTACCCACACAACCTGGGGCCCGGCCCGTTAAGAATTCCAGGATCCAGTTGCAGATCGAGGTGATCAGTCTCAGGGCACCCAGCTTGGTGATGAGCTTAGAGGGTGTTGATGTTGTGATGTTGAACACTGAGCTGTAGTCTATGAACAGCATTCTCACATAGTTATTTTCCCTCTTGTCCAGGTAGGAGAGGGCAGTGTGAAGTGCAATTGAGATTGGAACCCTTTTTGCACTCTCCTATGACCCATCACAATGCTGCTGCTGCTGCTGTTTATTATCTATCCTGTTGCCTAGTCCCTTTATCCCTACCTATATGTACATCTACCTCAATTAACCCGGAATCTTGAACATTGACTCGGTACTGGGATTTTCAAGCAAGACTTAATGTTGTATTCCTTGAAGTGTGCATAAAGGCATATAGCTCGTTTGGGCATTTTGCATCACTGGGCATCTCACTGGGTTTCCCTTTGTAATACATTGTCGTCTGTAAGCCCTGCCACATACGACAAGCGTCGAAGTCGGTGTAATAGGATTCCACCTTTCTCCTATATTGTCCTTTTGCATGTTCGATGTCTCATCCGAGGTTGTACCGGGCTTTCTTGTTTGCGTCCATGTGTCCCGTTCCTTGTAAGCGGTAGCTCTAACATTTAGCCCTGCGTAGATATTGCCTGTAGTCCATGGTTTTTGGTTTTGATACGTTCGTATAGTCACTGTGGGGACGACGTCATCTATGCACTTATTGAAGAAACCTGTGACCGATGTGGTAAACTCCTCAATGCTATCGGATGAAACCCGGAACATATTCCAGCCTGTACTAGCAAAACGTTCTTGTAGCCGCGCGTCTGCTTCATCAAACCACTTTCGTATTGAGCATGTCGCTGGTACTTCCTGTTTTGAGCTTTTGTTTGTAAAAAGGAAGCAGAGAATAGAGTTGTGGTTAGATTTGCCGAAGTGAGGACAAGGGAGGGGCTTGTATGCGTTTCTGTGGGTAGAATAAAAGCGGTTTAGAGTGTTAGCGCACCTAGTGTCGCAGAAGACGTTTTGATAAAAGTGAGGTAGGACTAGGGTTGCAAAATTCCGGGAACTTTCAATAAATTCCCTGGTTTTCTTAAAATCCTAGTTGGAGGTTATCTGGAATCAGGAGGGAATAAGCAGGAAATCCACAATCCTCCAACCAGGATTTTGTGAAAAGTTTTCAGAATTTTGCATCCCTAAGTACAACTGTTTTGTCTCCCAGCAGAAAGTTGCCTCTGGGTGAGCGGTTTCTTGTTTGTTTATGGCACCATACAGTTAGTTGAGTGCCAAGGTGGTGTTGGTTTGTGGAGGGATGTAGACAACTGTGATAATTACAGATGAGAATTATCTTGGTGGATAAAAGGGTCTGCAGCTTACCATGAGGTATTTTATATCTGGTGATCAAATGCTAGAGATTGTCTTCACACTGGAAGCAGCACACCAGTTGATGTTCATGAAGAGACACACACCTCCCCCCTTGGACTTGCCTGAGGCCACATTTGTCCGATCGCACCGCTGCATGGAGAAACCACTGAGTTCTACATACATGGTCATCCAGCCATCTCTCAGATAGAAGACTCTTGAATGAAGCTCATATATATTATTCTCGAGTGCCTGGACATTTGCCAATAGAACGGAGGGGAGTGTCGGTTGATATTCTATTAGTCTCAGTCTCACAAGGATGCCGGCTCGTCTGCCGCGTCTACGCCTGCAGTGTTTTGGTTGCCCATGCAGCAATGGAATGGGGTCCAGTATGAACAAGGGAACAGCTGAGTCGGAGTTGAAGTCGGATATGAAAGTCGAAATCGAGATTAGTAACTGTTGATCTGTCCAGAATTGCATGGCGGTCATATGTGATAATAGTATGAACCATCTCTACGAAACAAAGTAAAGATAAATACTAAAAAGTCTTTAAATAGCAAAGTCAGGTTATCTGTCGGCGCCATCTTTGTTGTCTGCACAATAATGCAGGAAACTGCTCCTGAAATAATGTAAAGACAAATGATTTATATAATAAATAATAATACATGTTTTTATTGTCACATACACTAGATAGGTGCAGTGAAATGTGTTATTGTTTTATTTCACTCTGATCGAGTGTTACCTATCCCTGACATACAGAGTGAGCCCTCCAGGCTGGTTTACGGGGACGCTCACTACCTTGTAAAGATGATACAGTGAGGGAAAAAAGTATTTGATCCCCTGCTGATTTTGTACGTTTGCCCACTGACAAAGAAATGATCAGTCTATAATTTTAATGGTAGGTTTATTTGAACAGTGAGAGACAGAATAACAACAAAAAAATCCAGAAAAACGGATGTGAAAAATGTTATATATTGATTTGCATTTTAATGAGGGAAATAAGTATTTGACCCCCTCTGCAAAACATGACTTAGTACTTGGTGGCAAAACCCTTGTTGGCAATCACAGAGGTCAGACGTTTCTTGTAGTTGGCCACCAGGTTTGCACACATCTCAGGAGGGATTTTGTCCCACTCCTCTTTGCAGATCTTCTCCAAGTCATTAAGGTTTCGAGGCTGATGTTTGGCAACTCGAACCTTCAGCTCCCTCCACAGATTTTCTATGGGATTAAGGTCTGGAGACTGGCTAGGCCACTCCAGGACCTTAATGTGCTTCTTCTTGAGCCACTCCTTTGTTGCCTTGGCCGTGTGTTTTGGGTCATTGTCATGCTGGAATACCCATCCACGACCCATTTTCAATGCCCTGGCTGAGGGAAGGAGGTTCTCACCCAAGATTTGACGGTACATGGCCCCGTCCATCGTCCCTTTGATGCGGTGAAGTTGTCCTGTCCCCTTAGCAGAAAAACATCCCCAAAGCATAATGTTTCCACCTACATGTTTGACGGTGGGGATGGTGTTCTTGGGGTCATAGGCAGCATTCCTCCTCCTCCAAACACGGCTAGTTGAGTTGATGCCAAAGAGCTCCATTTTGGTCTCATCTGACCACAACACTTTCACCCAGTTGTCCTCTGAATCATTCAGATGTTCATTGGCAAACTTCAGACGGGCATGTATATGTGCTTTCTTGAGCAGGGGGACCTTGTGGGCGCTGCAGAATTTCAGTCCTTCACGACGTAGTGTGTTACCAATTGTTTTCTTGGTGACTATGGTCCCAGCTGCCTTGAGATCATTGACAAGATCCTCCCGTGTAGTTCTGGGCTGATTCCTCACCGTTCTCATGATCATTGCAACTCCACGAGGTGAGATCTTGCATGGAGCCCCAGGCCGAGGGAGATTGACAGTTATTTTGTGTTTCTTCCATTTGCGAATAATCGCACCAACTGTTGTCACCTTCTCACCAAGCTGCTTGCCGATGGTCTTGTAGCCCATTCCAGCCTCGTGTAGGTCTACAATCTTGTCCCTGACATCCTTGGAGAGCTCTTTGGTCTTGGCCATGGTGGAGAGTTTGGAATCTGATTGATTGATTGCTTCTGTGGACAGGTGTCTTTTATACAGGTAACACACAGAGATTAGGAGCACTCCCTTTAAGAGTGTGCTCCTAATCTCAGCTCGTTACCTGTATAAAAGACACCTGGGAGCCAGAAATCTTTCTGATTGAGAGAGGGTCAAATACTTATTTCCCTCATTAAAATGCAAATCAATTTATAACATTTTTCACATGCGTTTTTCTTGATTTTTTTGTTGTTATTCTGTCTCTCACTGTTAAAACAAACCTACCATTAAAATTATAGACTGATACTTTCTTTGTCATTGGGCAAACGTACAAAATCAGCAGGGGATCAAATACTTTTTTCCCTCACTGTATAGGTAACAGGGCTGTTTGTCATCTCAGGATGCTTTTGTAATCCTTACTCATCTGTTCAATGCTATGGTTTTTCCTCCAATGTGATTCACTCAGGGCTAGTGATTAATCAAACCAGAGTCACGACGTCGTTTAACACCGATGTGGCCCCTTTCTTCTTACGGAATGATGGCTTACCTCGTCGAGCGCACACACATACACACTCAGCTGCTCTCTGAAACGAGGGTTGCCTGCTTCGCTAACGCCACACTAACAAAGGGCTGCAATCTCCCTCTGAAAGCAGCAGTAATTCTTGTGTAATCACAGTGTTAAAAAGACAGTCACTTATTCAGTTGGGAGCAATAAAACACTCTTTCAGAATGTGCATTTTACCGGCCGTGATTTCATCTGACTCATCTCATTTAATCGCTTGTTGCTCTGCTATTGTGGTCAGACAGAAGAGGATGAGGAAAAACAGTATGTCCGTGGCTTTGAAGCAGTAATGACCAGGGGGCCTCATTTATAACCGTAAGTTTGACACTAAATATCTGTGCATCATTAATGAAAAGGCTACCCTAGTCAAAAAATCCCACAAATCCAATTTAGAAACCCTAATAGAATCCAATAGAAAATCATTTTGGAACCTACCCTAGAGGATTTTATCCTGTAGGTCCTACTGGTGTGGGTAGGCAAAGAGATGGACGTTGTGCTCCGGAGAGACACGGGAGAGAAAATGTTCCTCAGTTTACTAGTCTTTAATCTTGATTGCAGTTTTTACATAAATGCTCAGGTTTCTATGCCATATTTAGCTGCTACATATTAGATTTTAGATTATTTGCGCTCATTTCCTGTACTAAGACCGTATGTGTTACTACATTACACAACCTCACGTTTCAACCACATTGATGTCACGATCTCCGTGAGGGACAGACCAAGGCGCAGCGAGGTATCCAGTATACATGTTTTATTTATCCACGTAACTGGGCAAAACAATAAAATGAACGTAACGAAGATCGTGAAGCTGAACACAACTAAACATACAACAAGCTATGCACAAACAATAACCCACAACCCCCCTAGTGAAACCTACAAACATATATATAGTTCCCAATTAGAGGTAACGACACTCAGCTGCCTCTAATTGGGAACCATTACCCCAACATAGAAACAGATAACCTAGAACAGAAAAAACCCTACACCAAAACAAAACTAAACACGCCAGCGTGTCTTCTCAGGCCTGGACGTGACAATTGAATTGAGGGTAATTGCACATCCTTTTTACCTCAGATTAGACCGGGAGTCTTGGGACTTCGAATTCTACTATCATTTTCAAACTCAAATGGCAGGCAAAATTTGAAATGCTCTCTGTAGAAAAGTCACTGGCCTCACACCAATATATGGATGTATCACTCAAATAACAGCTAACCCTTGTCACTCTTGATATCCTATGGCGAGTCGTGATTTGTTGACGTTAAATAACAAAGCAACTGAAAGTTTCCTTCCCAGTTTCGGCATCCTCACAACTTCCATTCGACATTCTAGAATTTAGATGACTGTCTACAGCAAATTTTCTAACCAGTGATATACAAAATGATTCTCAGATTCAGTGTGGCCTTTGAATAGTGTTAGTTTAAACAGTGCATTCACTCCATCGTTTGCCCCTGCTCTGTTGATTTCAAATTAATATTGATATGACTGATTAACAAAATAGTGTTGTTACTTTCCTCGCTGGCGACCCACTTGCAACAAAGTGCAACAATCCTAAATGTAGCTGGATGTCTTCTAACCAAAGATATACATATTATTCCCAGATTCCGTGTTTTTTTGTAAGGTTAGTTTGAACAGGACGTGTAACCCGACTCCCCCCTCTCATTCTACTGATTTCAACGTGATATCAATATGAGTGATTGAAAAATAAGTGTTGCGTTTCTCTTTCTGTTTTGGCCACACCCCCAAAGCAAAATGCACCACTACAAAATGTAGCTGGTTGTCTTTAGCAGGCTGACCTCTAACGAGTTACGTAAAAATGATTTCCAGTTTTCATGTGGTTTTTGAGTTGTGTTAGTTTCAACAGTGCACACAAACCTGATTTCTCCCCTAATCGATATGAGTGATTGATTGCCACTTCTCAAAACAACAGGGTTTTTGGTGCATATGCAGTTTATAAGGTGCTCCCTAAAAAAGAAATATGACAAACATGTCCATCTTATCCCCAGTTGCACAAAATACTAGGCCACTTGCCTGCCTTCAATAGCAATACTTCAACCACTCTAAACTGTGCGTAACGCATGGTCTAAGGTTTGCAGGAAGGTGACCACATTCTCATGTCAAGTTAACTTTTGCATGAAGACTGGCGCATGCATGTTTTGGGGTATATTTTGTACATATGCACGGTTTATAAATGAGGCCACCGACCACTCCATTCGTGTGAAAGGGACTTGTAATCTGGTGCTTGATTGGCTGAGTCAGTAGCTGACTGTAGCAGCAGGGACATCATGTTCTGCCCTGTTACGCAGGCTAATTGAATGGCAAAGAAGCAGCAGAAGTCTTAAGAGTCATGCCGAAAATATACCACATCAACACACAAAGGATTTCAAAGCTGAATATTACTGCATGACCCCTATTACCTAGGCAAATGTAATCTACTAGACTCCATTTACTTATTACATATTACTTACTTATAGTTAGAGTTTTTTCAAACATATTTCCATTCATTCTCCATGTCATGTTTGCATGCATGTAGGCATGTTATGTGAGAGTGTTGACACATAACAGTATGTTTGTGCATGATCTAATGCATGTGTGTTACTACTGTTACTGTACGACTATGGAGGTCTGACCCTGATGGGGCTGGTTGGGTGTGGTGGTGTGGCAGGACTCGATGGGCCGGCGTCCTTCCAGGAAGAGGGCCAGATCCAGATCATGACGGTGGGTCACTGGGCCGTGGAGGAGGGGAGTGAGGGAGATGCTGTGATCAGTGCTCAGCCACAGGTCAAGCAGGACCTGAGGGTCACCATGCTTAAGAAAGGTATCAATACATATAGGCCCATCCCTGGCCTCCAGCCTGATCTGTGTACATGTACAGTCCCTCTATGGCTTCAATTGGTCTGAAACACAGGTCAGAGAGTGAATGGCACTTGTTCTCTCCAATTATGCAGTGATTGGTCTGAGATTATGAGATTGTGAGGACCTTGGATTTATTATACAGTAAGACCTGTCAAATACAGCTCTCCTTTCCCCTGAGATCTTTGCCAACTAAACAGTAACATCATGCTTATTACATCATGAATAACACCTCACTAAAAACATCAACAGTACTCCTCAGATGTATTTATTTATGTGAGAGAGGATCTCTCTCTCTCACACTTGTTTTGTCCCTCTTGGTAAATAGGTTTCCAGTTTCCACCACCTTTTGATAGATGAAACCGTACTGTACAGTGACAGTTAGATACATTTTTATGAAAAAATGGTCATGGGAAACCAACCAATTCAGGAAGCAGCGGGTATACTATGACCTGAGGCTTATGTTGTAATGCTTTTGGTGAGCACGCTACAGGTGTGTATTGGCAGCTTTTCATGGTTCTTTCCCTGTTGGAGAGAGAGCCTCATACAGTTCAGACTCTACCCAGAACACTACCCTGCCTTTAGACAGTAGTGTATCCAAACCTCTCCATGAACTGATGTTTCAGAACAGAGGCTTATGTGTCTATGTTCCTGTGTGTTGTGTCTTTGTGTACAGTGCTTGGTGTGTGGTGCAGCATGCATTTACAGACAATGCCATTATGTTGTGTATTTTCTGTTTGAAGGTATTTCTAGTAGTATGAACTTTGACGAAGAGGAGGATGACGAGGACGAAGTCAGTTCCAGTTCCTCTCAGCTCAACAGTAACACACGGCCAGGCTCTGCCACCAGCAAGAAGTCCTGCAAGGTACACCATCTGATGCTCTGTGGTCATCTATTGATTCCTGACTCTTGGATGGAGCTTTTACTTTACACACAGTGTGCACTAATGCGCCCTCTATTTGCTTTGTTCCTCTGCTCAGCGGGGCTCAGCCATTAGTCCATTTGGGGAATGATGACGGAGCAGTTTTGTGTTTTGGGCTACATTATGCTCAACCTATTCCTCTTTTGTATCTTTATTATTGTCATTTGAACTGTAGTTTGTTGATGCATGGAAGCAGCCCAGACATCTTCTGATGTGAATAGTTTTACCTAACGGAAATGGGAGTTTTTTCCTGGATCTCAGAACCTAAGCAGTCTCAGGAATCCATCTGAGAGGGGAAAGGGGAACTTTTGTATATCAAACTGCCTCTCTAAATCATGTCCTTGCTGAACTCTTTGGTAGCTGAATATAATATTCCTGTTGGAATGGCTTTCTATCATGCAGATGACATACCCTGGCCCTTTTGCCCCCTGGCAGTTTTGAAATGCTATTTAAAATACCGCCCTGAAAAGACAAATGACAGTCCCCAAAATGGCAGGCTACTAAGTCTTAGGTTAGCTCTGGTATTTCTGACTTGTCATCTGTCATATGCTGAAATAACTGCTGATTATTATTTGTATGAATATTTTAAACCTGCAGGAAATGTGGTGTGAGAATAGGCTATTTTCCTCTGCTGTTTCTTTCCTCTCCTGCTGTCTGACTCAGAGGTAGAGCTAGTCAGAGGAGGCGGTGGGCAGTGTAGTCTCCTGTGGTTCGAGGAGGTTGAGGGGAAGTGACTCTTTAGTGTACTGTGGGCTTTAGAGAGGCACCTGACATCAGGAGTGACATTATAAGCAACCCTGAGCACCTGCCCATGTCACCAAGCTGCTGAGACAGTCTGTCTGTCACTATAAGTTTGGTTGTTAATCATGCCTCCTCGCTGCCCGGTCCTTCCATGTGGATCTAACCCCCTGTTGAAACCCAGATGGCGTCTACACAGCCTCATGGTTTTAAACACAACGTGCTAATGTAGTTTCAGTCCCCAATGGATGTTTTATAATAACCATTACCGCTTTATAATGGAAGGGAAGCAGAACAGCCGAAGGTCCGGTAATCTGATGTTTTTAACGTGGCCTGGACTGATGGGCTGTGTCTCTCTGTCCACTCAGGAGGCAGCCTCAGCGTCCACCCCTCCCGTCGGTGAGCCGGCCATCGACGTGGACGACCTGGAGGAGTTCACCCTGAGACCAGCCCCTCAGGGAATCACGGTGAAGTGCAGGATCACCAGAGACAAGAAGGGCATGGACCGAGGCATGTACCCTACCTACTACCTCCACCTGGAGAGGGAGGATGGGAAGAAGGTGAGTGTGGAGCAGAGGGATAAATACTTATCACACTGACAGAACGCAAAGTGTGACCCTTTAGGGCAGGGCTGTTCAATGTCGGTCCTGGATGGCCAGAAAACTACTGCTTTTCATCCTCTCCTTCTAATAAGGACTGATTTAGACCTGGGACACAAGGTGAGTGCAATTAACTACCAGGTTGAAACAAAAACCAGAAGTGTTTCTGTCCTCCAGACCAGAATTGAACAGCACTGCTTTAGGGCCACCATCCATCCTGACACCACTTGGCCCTCTGCCTATGAACAAAAACTGGTGTCAAATACCATCATGACACCATGAATTAGCACGACCAATCATCCGTGACAGGCTGTGAAAGGAGTACATGCTTTTGATTGTTTAGTGGAGCTGGTTAGATGAGGCTAATTTAGGTGTTGCAGCCTCATGTCCCAGGGCTTATTGATGATGGTGTTGTTTCTGATGATGTTGCTTTGCTAATTGGATTTGTTCTTGCCATAGGTGTTCCTGTTAGCTGGAAGGAAGAGAAAGAAGAGCAAAACATCTAATTACCTCATCTCCATCGATCCCACTGATCTGTCTCGAGGGGGGGAGAGTTTCATCGGGAAGCTGAGGTGAGTGAGTCTGCTGCTGTTTTTTCTGAGCACGGGGCTGCAGTTGCCATTTTCACAATAATGAGCTCATCGTTATGGGAAATCCAGGTTACCTTCCAAGAAACTGTGGAAGATGAGTGCATGCTCATACTTATTTGTCAACTCCATGGCATTCTCTACCCTTAAAAATATGTTATGCAAGAAGGATGTTTGCCTTTTTGGAGTAGCTGAATGAATGTGCTGTTTGATATATGCTGTAATGAATTGGTGGCTATGCAGGCCCACACCTGGCTTCTCTCTTGGAGAAGACAAAGTAATTGGATTCATTACTTCCGTTTGAGCGCTCATTGTTGGGATGAGGAAGCAACACCTGCGTGTTGGCAGCCAGGGGGGCCAGGGTTGATTAAAACAAGGACAGAGAGACCCTGTGGGCACAGTGGAGAGGGGGGAGAGGGGCACTGTTGCAGCCTGCACACCCTAGCAGACGCTTCCTAGAAGGATGTGTGGGTGGGTCTGCACTGACTACAGTATGTCTACATTGTTTTGATTCATCAGCTTTGTGTGTGTGTGTCTGTGTGTATGTGCATGCATGCTGTGTGCACATACATACAGTGCCTTCAGAAAGTATTAACATAAAGTATTTCAATATTTTGTTGTGTTAAAATTGATTAAATTGAGATTTTGTGTGACTGGCCTACATACAATAACCCAAAACCTACACACAATACCCAGTGGAACTATGTTTTTAGAATTTTTAACAAATTAATAAAAAATGAAAAGCTGAAATGTATTCAACCCCTTTGTTATGGCAAGCCTAAATAAGTCAGGAGTAAAAATGTGCTTAACAAGTCATATAATAAGTTGCATGGAGTCACTTTGTGTGCAACTTTTGTGTTTAACATGATTTTCGAATAACTACCTCATATATGTACGTCACTCATACAATTATCTGTAAGGTCCCTCAGTCGAGCAGTGAATTTCAAACACAGATTCAACCACAAAGACCAGGGAGGTTTTCCAATGCCTTGCAAAGAAGGGCACCTATTGGTAGATGGGGAAAAAGAGGGGTTAAAAACACACATCCTTTTGAGCCTGGTGAAGTTATTAATTACACTTTGGATGGTGTATCAGTACACTGAGTCACTACAAAGGTACAGGCATCCGTCCTAACTCATTTGCCGGAGAAGAAGGAAACCGCACAGGGATTTCACAATGAGACCAATGGTGACTTTAAAACAGTTATTTAACCTTTATTTAACTAGGTAGAGCCTGTGATAGGAGTAAACTGAAGATGGATCGACAATATTGTAGTTACTCGACAATACTAACACGTTTGGGGCAATTCCAACACAGCACATCACTGAGTACCACTTCATATTTTCAAGAATGGTGGTGGCTGAGTCATGTTATGGGTATGCTTGTCATCGGCAAGGACTAGGGAGTTTTTGGGATAAAAAGAAGCAGAATTGTCACGACTTCCACCGAAGGTGGCTCCTCTGCCTGTTCGGGCGGCGTTCGGTGGTCGTCGTCACCGGCCTACTAGCTGCCACCGATCCCCTTTTCCTTTCCATTGTTTATTCTGTATTGGTTGCACCTGTGCCTTGTTTGTGTTTTTTTGGTTAGGGCTATTTAAGCCGGTTAGGCCCGCCTCCTTTTGTGCGGGCTTGTTCTCTGTTTGTTGGTGGACGTTCGGATGTGTTGTGTTGTGTTACTTGCTGTGTTCGGTGTCCTGTTTTGGGCCGGCTTTGTTTTAGTGCGCCTGTTGTGTTTTGGCGTTATTATTACGCACCGAATTAAAGACGGTTATTCCTTGATCCTCTGCTCTCTGCGCCTGACTTCGCACCTACCACTCCTACCTTGTGACAGGAATAGAGCTAAGCTCAGGCAAAATTAACTCTGCTTTCCAACAGACACCGGGAGACAAATTCCCCTTTCAGCAGGACAATAACCTAAAACACAAGGCCAAATATACACTGGAGTTGCTTACCAAGACAACATTGAATGTTTCTGAGTTGCTTAGTTGCAGTTTTTACTTAAATCATGTTGAAAATGGCTGTCTAGCAATGATCAACAACCAACTTTAGCTTGAATAATTTTTTAAATGTGCAAATATCATACAATCCAGGTGTGCAAAGCTCGTAGAGATTTACCCAGAAAGACTCACAGCTGTAATCACTGCCAAAGGTGATTCTAACATGTAATGACTCAGGGGTGTGAATACTTATGTAAATTAGATATTTCTGTATTTCGTTTTCCAAAAAATCTAACAATTTTTACTTTGTCATAATGGGGTATTGTGTATAGATGGGTGAGAAAGGAGGGGGGAAAAAACACAACAAAATATGGAATAAGTAAAGGGGTATGAATACTTTCTGAATACTTTCTGCGACCAGATTTCGCTGTGTGGGCTTATGTCAAATTTAACCGTTTTTTTTTTTTTTCTAATGAGCTCTTTTTTTGTTTTTCGCCCATTCAGGATCTTTAAGCCTTAGCCCCACCCATCTCTTTAAGAATTCACATGTAAACGCATGGCCAGCAACCGTCAGCATGGTCGACCCTCCATTATCTCAACCAATCGTGGCTAGCAAGGAAGGATCCTGTCTTTCTCCCTATATAGCTCAGGGCTTTCTCCTTGGCTAAACTAGGCTCATAATTGTAAAAACGTATTCATATTTACGGATCCCGTACAAGTTTGTGATTAAGGCACATGAAAGTTCACATGTTCAAGAAAGCAGTTGTGCAAAACAATCTACAAATATATTAAAACGGCCCTGCTGTGAAGTAGGAACTAGCCTCGAACGCTGCTGATCCTATAACCAGTCACATATTGTCTGGGCCTGCTCACTGTCTGTGTTAGTACAGAATAGTGCCGGAGCTCCAGGCTTTGATATCCAGGCAGGCAGTGACATCAGCGCTCCTTAGAGATAGCATCAGCTCTGCCACAGCACAGTGGCTCCACAGAGAGAGCCCCCCAGGTAGTCTAATCAAACATGGCCTGGCCAAACTCTTCATTCATCTGGTGTAATGGCTGCTTCTGCTGGTCGATAGGCTACGCTCCCCTCCGCGCCTCTCGTCCCTCTCGCTCCTCACGCCTCTATCATCACAGTACCACTTGACTGATGGAGAGCTGGATTGAGATGAGCAGCTGACCTTTCACCTGCCACTTGTGAGAGTCATGGACAGGCTGCACATAGAGCTCCTGACTTTTCAATTGACCTTTAAGAGCCGTCCAATCCGCCATTAGGGGCACCAGTTGTGATTGAGGTAAAGGGATTAGCAGAGATATGAGCCATTATTCAACCTAGCTGTGCAGACGTCTCATCTATCCCTCTCCAACTGTTTATAGCCATACAATTATTTATTTTGACAGCTAATAATGAAATAATGCCGTTTTAATTCATAGATTCAATTTACTATGGCAATAGTATAAATACCATGATTGCATGTACTGTAAGATATGATGAATACTAATTGTAATTTGAAGTAATGACATGATGATTTTTGAACGACTAATGAATCAACCGGTTGAGTCATTAAAGACAATGATGTTGATGATGATGATGATGATGATGATGTAAACCATTTACATTGATTGCGCATCAGGGCCTGGATACAAATGTATTGTTTTCTTAAGGTTGATTAGCAGAGCCTTTTTCCTGCTCATTGAGTCTGATTGAAGGATGGGCTCCAGGAGGTGGCTGATCAGGGATAATGGCCACCGCCTTCATCTGTCTCAATGGCTCCTTTTCCCTTTAGTATGGCATGGCATACTCTCCGAGTCCCTCTGTAATCCTCAGTGTGTTTTCTCTTCTCTACAGGTCCAACCTCATGGGGACCAAGTTTACAGTGTATGACAGTGGACAGAACCCTGGGAAGACAACCTCCAGCCTAGAGGCTACTAACCTGCGGCAGGAGCTGGCAGCCGTCTGCTATGTGAGTCCTCCTGTTGTCTATTACCCAGATACAAACAGGCAAACATTGAGCTACTCTCAGGCCTATAGCTTATTAGTGTTACCTTAGTCTGTGGGAGACATGGACATGTCAAACACAAATAAAGGAAGAGAGGCATGCAAGGTCAAATCCATACACTGAATCCAGAGACTGCACACAGAGCACTACTCTCAGGCATTAGAACCAGCCTCCGTAGCCCCTTAATAACAGTGCCTTCATCTGGGGAGACATCGGTGTGTCAGACACAAATAATAGCAAATAAAAGAGAAGAGGCAAACCTGGATGAATCCATACAATGTCATGGGGTTAGTAGGCAAAGCCACAGAGCATTAGCGTTGGAACATAGGGACACCTAGTGCTCACAATTTAAATGGCAACTGTTTTGGCCTGATACATTATCAACGAGGACTCATACTGTGGTTGACAGACTGGAACATAATATAAGTCCACTATACTTATTTTTCAGGAAACCAATGTTTTAGGGTTCAAAGGACCTCGTAAAATGAGTGTCATCATTCCTGGAATGAACATGGACCATGAGAGAGTCGCCATCTGCCCACGGAATGTAAGTCAACAAAAATATTCCTCAATGTAGGTAGAGTATGTTAGGGACTGGTGGTGTGGTTTCAGTTGGTTGCCTTGAGTAATGGTTCACCTGTCTGTGACTTATCCTTGCCACTCAGGACCATGAGTCTTTGCTGGCGCGGTGGCAGAACAAGAGCACAGAGAGCGTGATCGAGCTTCACAACAAGACCCCAGTGTGGAACGACGACACACAGTCCTACGTTCTCAACTTCCACGGCAGAGTCACTCAGGCCTCAGTGAAGAATTTCCAGATCATCCACGACAATGACCGTGAGCTCTCCAGATTCTTACTGTGTGCATGTCAAATACTTTATGCATCCTATTCCCTAATCTGGTGAAAAATTGGTGCACTATATAGGGCAGGGATGTGCAACCGGCGGCACGGCCTCTCTTTTGAAGGCCCTCTGATCAGTCGGGGTCTCAACTTACTGTTACAAGTTAGAATAGTAGAATACACAAGGTGTCATTTTTTTATTTGGTTGTGCGTCAGCAGCTATTCTCTTCTTATACTCACTGATAGTCAGTCAATTAGCCCATGTCAACATTTTTGGGGGGATTGTTAAGTTAGTTTTGCAGCCAGCTACTTAATTACAGGCTGGAGGGCCCCCATTGATTTTGTTAGTCAGTCTCACATATCATATTAAAAACGGCAAACATTTCTCTCCAGCCTATGGCAAACTGTAGAATTGCATGAAATTAGCTGTAAAAAAAGCTAATTTTCCTCTCCACCCCATGGCAAAATATGTAGAATTTCAGCAAACTTGCTTTAAAACTGCAACACTTTCTCTACAGCCAATGGCAATGTGTAGAATTGCACGAAATGTAAAAATGATCTATGTTGTAGCCCCCACCCCCATCGAAGTTGCCCATCCATGATATAGGGAATAGGGTGCCATTTGGTATGCAGACAAAGTACTAAGAACAGTGCAATGATAACAGCAGGCCTGTGTGCATTAACACACATACTAATCTCTCATGTTATCCTATATTTATGTCATTCTCTGAATCTGGCATACCGGAGGGTTTTTATTCTCCATATTTTTACTTATTCAAGAACGATCTTTTCACTTACTTTTTTTAAAGTGATATTTTTAAGGTCTGCATCTGCTTATCTGTGTACGTCAAATAAATCAATAAACTTTGATTTGAGTAATGATAGTTTATACCGGTTTATGTAACTAAAACACCACATTTATCAAGTTATCACTTCTTCGTTTTCTGTTTCTTCCTCACCCCTTTAGCGGACTACATTGTGATGCAGTTTGGGCGGGTTGCGGAGGATGTATTCACCATGGACTATAACTACCCTATGTGTGCCCTCCAAGCCTTCGCCATTGCTCTCTCCAGCTTTGACAGCAAGCTGGCCTGTGAGTAGTAGCCATCCTCTCTCCTTTCCCTCCTGAGAAGCTACCTGCCCCTAACTGAAGGCCTACTCATGAGCCTCCATTAGTCCATGAGTCCCCTCACCAACGGCTGCAGTTAATCCCGGGTCACCATGGGGACCCAACACTATCCGAGATTCCCCCCTGGAATTTGCTTAAGCCGAGGATGGTGTGGAGGCACAAACTGTCTGCAAGTGTGTGTGTATGTGTTCTGGTGCTCCTTAGGAACCCTTCCAGTCTCTATTCTGGATAAGGATATGCCAATCAGTGAACAGGACAAGCACAAAGACTAATCCACTCTTGCATCTTAAGGCTGATTTTAATAGATCATGTTTTAAATGAAACATGTAACAATTAATTCTGTTACTTTATGTGTCCGTTGTGGAATTCTAACATTTCTTTAATCATTAATTACTTTTCAATGAATTTAACATTTATTGCAACAACAAAAAAACGAAAAACTGTTCATCTTGATGTCGTAGTGGTTGAAGGAGTTTCATCGTAGTAATTAACCCCACATGCCAACTTTAACTTATTCAATATTGGACTGGAAACCATTAGGTTACAAATTAAGGACCCATTCAAGATTGAAAACATAATTCAAGATAAAGCTCCTAACAAATAACACTAACTTCATAACTGTCACTAATATTACTTATTTGAACATCACATAACATTCACATCCATTTATGTATTTATATTGTTATTTATGTATTTATACATATCCACGACACAGGTAACTGCCAAAATAAAGGAAACACCAACATAAAGTGTCTTAATAAGGGGTTGGGTCACCACGAGCTGCCAGAACAGCTTCAAATCACATTGGTATAGATTCTACAAGTATCTGTAACTCTATTGGAAGTATGCAACACCATTCTTCCATGAGAAATTCCATCATTGGGTGTTTTGTTGATAGTGGTAGGAAACGCCGTCTCAGGCGCTGGCTCCAGAATCTCCCATAAGTGTTCAATTGGGTTGAGATCTGGTGACTGAGACACACACCCCTTTAAACCCCCTATACTTCTTTCAGACCCCTCTTTCAAAGTCACTGAGATCTCTTCTTCTAGCCATGGTAGCCAAAATAATGAGTAACTGGGCATTTTTATACATGACCCAAAACATAATGGGGCTGTTAACTGATTAATTAACTCAGGAACCACACCTGTGTGGAAGCACCTGCTTTCAATATACTTTGTATCCCTAATTTACTCAAGTGTTTTCTTTATTCTGGCAGTTACCTGTATGTTGTTCTTAAGTGTGTCCATATCCTTAGTTTACACTCATTGAATCTTTGTTTTTGAGCCTGAAGCACACAACTTGATTTAAGGGAATATCTGTCATACCGACACATAGGATAAATACAGTCAATTGGACAAGAACAGACCAGGTCAAGTCAAGGGCATGACACACTGTCCGTGCATCTTGTAAAACATCATATCACATTATCAAGTATGAGAATGTATAGGATGGTGCAGTTTAACAATGTTTACAGTGTATGTGAAATAGCTGTACATATTGTGCCTTTGGAGACAAAATCCAATTTTATGCTTTAACTTTATCAGATGTTCTTCTCTCTCTGGGATGGGACTTTGTAATGCACCTGACCTGTCTGAGCCTGGATTTCTTTGTTCTGCCTACTTCCTCTCCCACCCTCTACTAGAAAAACACTTATTGAGGTGACGGGATTTGGTCCCTTTTCTATTTGATTATATCTGATTATATAATTTTCAGATGATGAAGTCACTAAAGTCAGGTTTTTTTATATGTCCTTACTGTAAATTGTCAACTCCCTGAATAAAATCTGATTTACTAATTTGTCCCCAGGAATCTTAACAAATTATATTCAGTAATATAATGTACATAATCGGTTATTGGCACCAGGCACAAGAACATGGGTATTGTGGTTTGCAGATGCACTCATATCTTCATCTGACATTATCAGATGAATTGATAACATCCATCTGATAATGTGAATAATTTCACACGTTATCAGTGACCAAACCCCTCATATATGGCAAGGATAGTAGCAGGCCTGTGTGTATTAACACACATACTAATCTCTCATGTTATCCTATATTGATATCATTCTCTATGAATCTGGCATTCTCTATATTTTAGTGAATCAATAAATATCTTTACAATCCTTTTAAATATATATTTTTTTCTGACTTCATTGAACAGATAGAAAGACAGGATGACAGTGGGAAAGATAGAGAGGTTGTGTCAAAGGGCAGTAGGCTGGATTCAAACCTATGCTGATAATGTAGAAATGTGTTGGAGGCTGCGACATTACCACTAGACCATCTGGCCACTATCCACACTTCTTGAGAGGCAAAAACTTTTCACAAAATATATGGAACTATTATATATTTTATGGAAATTAAGTGGGAAATGAAGACCAAATGAAGGCAAACAGCAAAGAACAATCTCTGATGAGGCAGCTCATTGCTATTGTAAGTTATGAAAAAGGGTCTACTTTAATCAACCATGATATTCCTGTTTCTTAGTAATGTGTTCCAACTCTTCTGAACATTTAGGCAAACTTTTGAGATCCTTGCAGAAAAAAAAATATTGTGCTTTTCATATCAAGTTTCTTTGTGTCCAAGAAACAAGGCCCTTTCATTCTATGAGTGTGTTTAGTACTGTTTCACTGTAATGTAAAATGTGTACATTGTTCAATATACAGTGTTTGTATACACACAGTTCTGATTATGAAAAAAATAAAACTCCAATGAGTCAAACAACAGTCACATGCACCCACAGCACGATGTATACTCTCTGACTGAACCCCCTGAGATGTGTATGAAGTGATGATATGGTTGTAAAGGACAATAGGCAGCTAGGACAGTGGACAGTGTCCTCGAGGACAGAGGTACGGTAGTACGGCGTATTCAACAGGAAAACAGGAGACTCAGATCCGACTTTTATTACGAATACATTCTGGGCTTAATAGTTGCTGGTTTGAAAAAATATGTATTTATATTACCTTTTAATAGAATGTGTCCACTTCAATAGATCTGAGATACAAAAGCTGGACTTGAATGATCTACCTCTGTTTACTCATTTATGTGAGTCACTGCTCTCTCTCTGTTTATAATCTATCCCAGAGGACACCAGGGTCTCTACAATGCTTGACTGCCATATTGAATAAGGTTAGAGACAGATAGATTGATGTCTGCCATCAAAGGACATGGTGAATTGTGGGTAAATGGTTCTTTAAAGCAGCATGAATATTATGGTATTAGGTAGTCTAGTTAGGATCACAAAATTCACCCACTGAGCAGCATTTTCTGTCTTGGGACGCAAGGAGACAGGATAGAAAATGGGGATTTGCATAAGGAGAGGAATATTCAAAACATTCAGTAAGGTCAAAGGGCTAGAGAGTCTAGTTTTCTCATTGACTCTGCCCTCTGTCTCTCTCCTGTTCCTCATCCTGACAAAATTCCCAATCTCCAGCTCCCCAGACATATCTGGTGGGGTGAAGCGGTCGGTCTCTTCAGACTGAGACAGTAGAATGTACTCTTCTTATTCTATCTCTTCTTCTGCTTCTTGATTACTACAGAGGTCACGACTAAAACTGAGAGCCTCTGCCTCCATCAAGTGGGTCTTCTTCACCTACTACTTCCTCTGTCTCATCCACTTGCTCCTCTTCCTCCTCTTCTTATCCTCTTCCTCCTCTTCATACCTATATTCATAGAGCGTATCCTGCTTAGGGTAGTGAAACACATCTTTGTGGTTAATGAATCTGATTTGCTTTTTTACTCTGCTGGGACTACTGCCCTTTTCTTCCATTCCTCCTTCAGGAGGTGGAGGCAGGCAGAGCTGCTGCTCCTCCTCCTCCTCTGCGTCCTCTTCTTATACCTCCTCCTCCTCCTCCTCCTCCACCCCTCCTCAGTCAGGGCCTCAGCAGTGGGTATCTCTGAGTCAGCAGCAGGCTCCTCCAGGATGGTGATGGGGTCATAACTGCCGCTGCGCCTGCTTCCAGGCTCCTCATACTGGGGGTAGGTCTCCTCAGGGTAGCCTGGAGAGAGAGACACAGACATGGAATGACAGGGACACACACTACCAGAGGGGACAATCAGAATATCAACTGTCTCAGACAGTCCAACATTTTGCTAACTTACCTTTTCCACTTAACCTCTCATAATTCTATAGAAGTAAAGTAAATAATACTCAAAGCCTCAAGTGAATATTATTTTACGTGTGGTGAGTGACAGAGGAGCCTGCTGTTTTGTGTTAAGCTACCCTCCCAGTCAGCAGCGTAGGGCACCATCTCAGCCTCCATCTCCGGTGTGGCCCCCTCCATCAGTCGTACCTCCTGCATCACCCGGCTGATCTTACTCAGCTTCCGCAGTAACTTCTCTTGCTTGGATGCTCTTCTAACCTTGCTGCTAGTCCTGCTGCATGCCACCAGAGAGCAGCAGAGGAGGGGGAAAAAGGACCAATGCGGTCCTTCTCCCATTCATACCACAGTGCTTCCATTCTGATCAATCATTATCTATAGCCTGGAGATGATTCATGCTCATGATAACCTTTTATGCCTTCCTGCAACACTTTCACAGATTCCAAATGTTACGTCACAAACATATTTTAATGGAATAGCTAAACACTGCCTCTAGGATGAACAATATTAAGAAGTTATTGTGAGGTGAAAATGGCATGGAGAAATTAGTAAATAGAGAAGTTAATAGCTGAGATTTGTCCTGAAAGGAGATATTTGTCTCTAAAAAGGGTTGGAAATCTACTCCAGTATGGGGTCAAAATGAAGAGGGCCACTAATTGCATGTTATTACCCCTTATTAAGAAATATCAGAGTGAATATTGTTATCTGTTATTGGAGATCTGAATATTCACCTTCTATGGATGGTGGCCCCAATCTCTGTGTAAAACAGGAGGCTTTTAAATGTACTTGCTTTCCTTCAAGTTGCATCAAATCTACAATGAAGTACAATCTTCATGAAGCACAAAATATGCACTTGCATGGTGGGTAAGGGTGCGAACCAATAAAGATTGTCATGTTTTAACAGTTGGATCCGGACAAAAAAACTGAAATGGCACATGAGCAAAGGAATACCTGAATATGGGAGAGTTAATCAAAGAATTTGCCCTTTCATTTTTATGTGGCGTACACCCTGATATATCCCTGAAATGGAGTCATTTCTTTGGCTCTTCTTAGATCTGGGATGTGAGAAGTGGTGTGCAAATGGAAATATGGTCCGTTTACCTGTCAGGAGTGCTGCTCCTTCTGGAGACGATCCTCTCCATCACCCTCTCTGTCTCCAGCAGCTTCTCCTGAAGCTGGGCCAGCTCATCATCTGCTGGGAGGGAAACATGGCAGTCAGGGATTTAAAGAGCAAACTCATGCATGCACACACACACACCGTATCTAGAGTTGCTTTCCAATGTTGCAGAAAGCCTTGAGATTCAACATTCACTCTGCACGTTCAGAACTACACATTCAATACTCAGGAATGGAAACTTGAATCAACCATTGTGACTCAATGTTTCTTAATTATAGAAGGTGAGAGTGGCATTGATACATTGAAGGACATGAATAGATTTCTATGCTTGTCCGTCTCACATTGTCCCCCACCCCTACCCCCTTGTCATTCATTTGATGAATGGAGCTAAACCTCTTAGTGCTGATCCAAAATACATGCAGTTAATTGGTATTAGACACTGCTGGGCTGAAACAACATTACTTCTCATTGCTAATCCAGGTCTAACAAAGGCAGGGAACAAAGCTCCCTGCGAATTGGACAGGATCCTAATCTACCTTATCATGGAGTTGCTTAAATTGGAGCTACTGATACATTCTGCAGGGGCCCTGACAAATGGAACGATCAAAACAATGAAACAAGGAGGAAGTTGATTGAAAATAAGCCCTCAAAGTCATGAAAGAGGTGACTGTTAGAGAGGAGCTCATTTGTCAGATGACATTTCCCCTCGCAGGGTGTGCTATATCCGGCATTAGTCTTTCATCAGGGTGAATCATCACAGACTGTAGGACCTAAATGGTGTGTGTTAGGGAGGTCAGGTGCGTGGGACTCTTATCAACTGCACTATGAGATAAAAGGCACATCATATACATCATCGTGTCATTCACAATGGCCTAGCTATTAATGATGTGATGCTGTCTACTTACTCCTCTTCTTCTGCCAAGCTTCATGATGTCATTGTAGGAAATCGGCATACCAGTTTAGTACTTTTTCCTTTAGGCCTAGTTGTCATCTGTGAATACAACCATGCATTTATGGTATGCACACCTAGTAATGTACTGGATGCACTGGACTCCCAGCCAGTATAGGTATTGCATGGATGCTGTTAAAAACTGTTATAAAGTCTACATCTTCTACATTCCTGCCTGCATGTATGATAACACCCCTTCTAAATAGTTTGTCTATCCATTTGACTGAGCCAGTCTAGGTTGGACGTTGTGCAGCTTACCTTGAATATGATGAAGTGGATGTAGAGTAGGATTCCAAATCCGTAGATGGGAATGGCCTGGCTGATCAGATTGGATTTAGTGGCTCCTCGGATCTGAAGTGTGCCCATGCCTTTGATTTTAGCCAGGACCTCAGGGCTGTGGGGCCCAGAGTCATGAGTCCCCTCCATCCACTGTCCCTGGCCCTCCTCTGGCATCTGTAGGCGATGCATCATGGGAGGATAATACCCAGGACCAACTAGGAATGAGAGCAGAGAGCACAGATCAACACACTAGGAAGAAGCCTGCAGCGTTCAATGGTATTCAAGTGGAATATTGCTCAGTATAGATGTTTGATATGAATGATGGATTAATCAACTTACAGTTTACTGAACACAGCACAGCACACCTCTGACAGATATAACAGGGGTGAAAGATACAGTATAATATATTATGGAGAGAGATGGTCACAATAAAGAACAGGAAAAACAACAAGACATGACAAATTACAATACTTTATTTGAGTGGTGTGGGAGTTCATAAAACTGGCAAGGGCAATGAGGAGCAGAACACAGCACAGAGGATAACCTCCTGGACTAAATAGATGCATACAACCTGATGATAATGACAAAATTGTAGGCTTTAATAACTTACAGTTGTAGGCTATTGGTAAAATGCATAGACTTATATGAAATGCTGTATTCAATAGTTACATGCAGTTACTGTACGTATCATACATTATCTAGCTTTACTGGCATGGTTTGTAGATGGCTAGAACGATATTCAAAATATGGAATTATTTTCCAAGCATCAAAGCCGAGCTTGCACAACAACAGAACGGATCAGTGATAAGCTGCCTTACCCTCGGGCTGCCCTACACCCTTCTTCCCTCTCGGTAAAAGTATTTAGGGAAGGAAAAACGAAACACAGAGGACAGAGCAGGAAATCAGAGTAACCTTCTGCATAGTTGTCATCGGCATTTTGTCACAGACAAACTGTACCAGAGATAGTAGAGAAACGAGTATCTCTGGCTGAACATTTAGCCTCTGGTCGTCACTAGTTACAACAACCACAAAGTCTATAATTATGGGTACACCCCGCCCATTTCTACAATTGTTCTTCTTAAAATCTGATTTTAAACCTAACCTTAACCACACTGCTAACTTTATGCCTAACCTTAAATTTAGCCCATAAACCGATTTTTTTAACGATATAGTCCATTTTGACTCTGTGGCTGTGGTAACTAGTGGAACCCAAACCTCCAGCATCCTTTCTGATTTTACAGCTCGACGGAAGTGACCTGTTTTGTTTTGGCTTTGTGATTGGTGTATTTTGATGGAGTTTGTAGTAGTCATGGCTAGAAGGCATCCAGCTTTTATAAAATTAACGTCAGATTTTACTTTTCGTAGCAGGTTAGGATAATTAGGTTAAGGGTACGGGTCAGCTAAAATGTTAATATGTACTTTTGACGTTAATTTGACAAATACTGCATTATATCTAGGAAGGCCTGCTTGCAGTCTCATCCACGAGAGAGGCATCATCCGCGGTCCAACAAAGTAGGCCCTACCGTGTAATTCTCAAGATATCCATCAGATGGCAGTGCAGCTTTAGCTATTGGAAAGGAACACTGCCGCTACCTCGCTCTCCAACCAAGGTGCGTCACGAATTAAGGAGCAAATACAATTGGTCAGATTTCTGCAACTCATTTACCAGTCACATCACGTTTTGATTTGTATTCGCATCGTGATTGGTCCATGAACCAACAGGAGGCCATTTGAAATGTATAAAAACATCCTTCATTTTCTGTAATCTAATTATAACGTAGGCTGATCAATGTAGGAGGAGCTATCGGAGGACAGGCTCATTATAATGGCTGTTTTTATACTCAATTGGGCAACACAATTTTATTCCCTTGCCATTTAGTGTAATACTTTTTGAATCACTTCAGTATGATAAAACAACCTGTAGGTTGAAACTTTTGCAGTTTTGAACGCAGCCCTTGCCTGTCTCAGGTGGATCCATGCTATCCAGAATCCTTGGGATGGCCCTACCCCATTGAAGTTTACATTTTAAATGGTTAGGTTAGGCGGCGAGGCCTGGGCAACTCCAGTCCTCGGGGGCCTGTTTGGTGTCACACTTTTTCCCAGCCCCAGCTAACACACCTGACTCCAATAATCAACTAATCATGATCTTCAGTTAAAAATGCAATTAGTTTAAATCAGGTGTGTTTGCTAGGGTTGGGGAAAAGTGTGACACCTAACAGGCCCCCGAGGACTGGAGTTGCCCAGGCCTGGCGGGTTTAGGGTAGGGATGTCACACGGATCCCAGATAGCACTGACCGTCTCAGCTATTGGCAATTGTAATCAAGGGTGGGATCAGTTACCTTGAGTATAAAGATGGCGGTTTCTGTTAGTTCTGTAAGTTCCATTAACCATAGCATAGGCTAGGCGGTACAGGGAGGATGGTCAAGCAGCCTATTATATTCAGAATTCAGAGAAAAAAATACTTACCCTACTCTAAACTTTACAGATATAGTTCCATATGGTTGATATTTCACATAGGCCTACAGTATCAGTCCTTCAGGAATATTGACAAAGGTCTCCTTGAGACAATGTTAGTCTAATCTCATTACCAAAGTTGGCCTACAGTAATTGTGTTCATTGTGCAATTATAATTTCCCAGGATTATTTATTTTATGTGATAGTTTTGTAGCCTGCGTAGGCAAAGCTAGTCTCCAATAGACCTTGGTTTGGGCCCACTCACTTTGTTTTTGAGTGTGAATGTATAGTTTAGCCACATGAGGTCTGCACATAGATTTATTAAAGCAATATCATTTTCTGAAAGGTGACATTTTGAGAAGGCATGCAAAGAAAGAAAACAATGTGGCTGTTGCAGCAATATCACTCTGAAGGTTGCCACCCTGTCTCTCACAGCAGTCTGTCATTGATCTCAGGCAGGCCGCATCAAAATACCTCCTTCAATGTGGTTTGGGAACACAAAGTAATCCTTGAACTTCACGCTTAGATTATAAACATAAAACACTCAGATCAAGTCCCAGTTAGTGTGAACTGCATGGCCAGCATGGAATCAATGTACAGGAGCTCTCACAGGCATCTTTTGCTTACCTTTATTCAAGATATTATAATTTTACAATGTGGTGTTAAAGTCAAAACTTTATAGGTCTTATAGGTCTTACCAATATTCGTGTTGATATTAAATTCAGTGAAAACTGCCACCAGTGTACATTATTTGCCATGCACCCATCATAATCCTTTAATCCTGGGAAACAAATATGCATTTGTGTACCCTCTCTTGGAGGAATGGATTATGTGTAGATTATCAGTGCCAACCAGCATATGATTTGAACAGAGATTACAGATGTTTAATACGGCAGATAGCGAGCGATATGCTGAGAGCTTTTGGCACCACACACTTACTTCAAAGTACTGTGGATGTGCCATAGCATTTAACAATATCTGGGTATTAGGGATTTCGTTCATTGTGATTCTTGGCCTTAAATTGTGGGTACTTTGAAGAAAAGAGAGTTTAATTTTACCACTGTCACCCTCCCCCATTTCACTTTTATTTTCCTATTATTCGAGTCAACTCAACTGTGAATTGGCTCAAAATGTATTTCCATATTCCCCATAATTGCAGTGTTGTTAAAATAAGACTTTGATGGTTCTCATGGAAACCCATAAGTACACATCATGCTGTGCAATTACTCACAAAATAAAACCTGCTAATGTCAGAGTGGTGAAAATATCACAGTGTACTCCCATTTTCAAAATCAAACTGGGAAGTATTACATTTTGAATTCGACCACATGCATGCTCACAGACACATGGAAAAGCCGTTAAGAGAAATGAAATACTAAGGTCTGTGTGTACATTTTGGACAGTGCCTTTGGTAATTTGCCTCTAGTTTGGACAATGCCATGCAGGAGGTATGTGTGAGAGTATGGCCAATTCACACTGCAGTGCGGCACATTGGTAATACTAGGCACTCTGCCTTTATCTGTTTACTGCGCCTCTCTCTTATCAAGTCTTTAATTACTTAATTATTCTTCATTAGGCTCAATTAAAATACAATAGACTCGCTGCAGCAAAAGTCAGGCAATTTCTGCTCCCTCTCAGTAGTGTACAGTACAAAGCACAACAGAGGGAGGCTACTGTGCTTGCCCTTCTATATGTACTTGGAAAAACAAGTTTTTCTTATTCCTTAGATTAAAGTCCTGGGTTCTCTTATTATTGTATTAACAGCAAAATGTACCACCGACTCTTATGAAATGTTCATGCTCCTCTATGTCTTGTGAGTAATAGATTCACATACATGGCAATCAACACACCTTCACCAAACAAAATTGCTTTCAGAAATGGAAATTGTTTTCTTTCTCTATATTCATGCAAGTGATTTGGTGTGCAATGTCACCTTACTCAGTGGTAGCGTGTAGCGGGCCCAGGTTTACATCAAGTTGTTTTCCCTCCCCCTCTCTCTGCCTCTGTCTAAATCAGTCAATTTATTTCCAAATTGCAAGTTGAGTGTAGGAGCAAGGGTTTTTCAGTGGTGGCGAAATATTAAATCAATGCACTCCTATATAAGGAGAAGGTTTAATTTTTATTTGATATTGATGGGGATGAACCTGGCTTTGAGTGTCATGAAGGACACACTGTTACAAATCCCATGCCTTTATATTCATAGAACAAAGACAGTTGAGAGAAGTGAATGAGGTGGATTAATGGAGTCGAAGGAGGATGCTGTGCTGTACAGCTAGGACAGTCCTTGAGTGGCTCTAGTGCTGCTGTTGTCAGACTTTTATTTATTAGCATCACAAGAAGGACAGTTGCCACAACTCTTTGAATAATCCACTGGTGACAAATGACCATGGGATCAAATTTAAATGTGTGCTACCTTTATGATTATCCTCCCCCAAAACATATACAGAAGTCATTTTTTTATTTAACCTTTATTTTAACAGGAAGTTCTCTTTCACAGATGAGCCCTGTATACACATCAATACACATCACATATTGGTGAGCACATAGAGATAGAACAACTGTTCTATTATCTATGGATGGGCATTAGTGACCATTGCCAGGTATGACAGCAAGTGTGGTGATGATGAAGATGAAGTAGGCCTTTTGTGCTGTTTCAGAGTTTGCATATTTCAGAGTCTGCTGGTTAGCTTTCAAGAGTTGTTTACACCGTAATCAGACCTGCAGCAGAGTTGTACAAGTGGTGAGACCCAACTCACTGGATGAGAGTCTACTATACAGCGTCTCCACCCAGACTTTAACGACAAAGACAAAGGGAAGGCTAGCTTCTTATTCATCAACACATTCAGATACACGTTTATTATTGGGAAAGAAACCAGGTCAGCAACAAAAAACGAATCAACATATCACATTCTAAAAACAATTTTTGTTAGGCTACATCTGGATGCTGCAATTGTAACAACTGTTGTGACAAAAATAGTAATTTAGGATTTTTGCATTTCCATGAATGAAATCCTGGGAACTAAAACAAGCTGTGTTTTATTCTGTTCTGTTTGTTTCACAGAGAGAGAGAGAGAGAGAGAGAGAGAGAGAGAGAGAGAGAGAGAGAGAGAGAGAGAGAGAGAGAGAGAGAGAGAGGATAATTACACCTGCTTGGCCTATCATTTTGAAGGTAAGCCATGGCTGATCGTCTTTTCACAGAGGGAATGAACAATTGATTAGCTTTGTTTGACATATAGAGTTACTCAGCTGTGAACTGTATCTGTGTCTTCCCCTTTGATTGTGTTAGCCCTGTGCTGGACTCCAGAGGGGCGCGCCACCAGGGTGGAGCCGCCGCTGAAGTTCACCTGATACAACTTTGATCTGCACCAGCGGGGGTGGAGATGATTTTATTTAAGGTGTCTCAGCATCTCCGTGGCATTGCGCTGTGTGAGGTACACAGTGAAATTGCAGGTTTATTTGCGCTATGCTGGATGTGTGCCCTTTCTCGCAAGTGCACACACACACACTAAACACACACTCATTAAACACAAACACACAGATCATTGAACTCCTCTTGGTTCTGCTCCGTCAAGGTTTTGCCCACAGCTCAGTGTGCCCACAGTTTGGCTGGAGAAACATGCCTGCAGGTACCAGTACTGGTACTGATACCAGTACGGTATCAGTACTGGAGGGCCTCAGGGCTAATGCAGCACAGGTAAGATACAGTCGTTGTCTATATGTTCACTCATCCTCTCTGTCTGTCTGATTCCAGGACTCCTTCTGCCATGTTGGTGAAATTGTGAATCACAGAGTGCTGAAGCTGTGCAGCTGCTGGGCTAGGAGCCTGCTGGACATAGTGAGGAGAGGAGAGTCTTTGTTATGGATGACCACAGACTGTTCTCATTTATCACCTATATACTGTTATACTATAAGTGGCCCTTAAAGCATCTCAGCCAGCTGAAATAGGCCGACTCAAAGGAATACAGTGTCTCAAAGTTTAGACTTTCTGTTATACAGTAGGCTTGTGTAATATACTGTAGCTCTGCTGGTCATTTTCTGTTGTGAGCATTTCTGATGCCACTTGGTAAATGATATGCATTCTTTGCTGTCGCATTCATGAAGAAGACGATGTTGATCCCATTTACATTAAAGTACTTTCTGTCTGGCATCAACATAGAAACTTAAACAAAGCCTAAGAGACAACATACATTCTCTCTGGTAATTGCATAAATCACATACTGTATGTATTCTGATTCACTGTATATTCAGCTATGTTTATGATTGGGATTACTAAAGCATCTTTCTGTTGGAGCTTAAAGAACTCATAACGTTTAATTTCCAGTCAACAATATGCTAGTTTTGTCTTATCAGTATTGGAATAGCGCAAATTGGCTGAATAGTAGGTTGGGTACATTGATATACAGTATTGTATGTGTAATCAAATACTTTGAGTGTTTGTGTTAGTCTCAGATAAGATACCACTGTTGAAATATGACAAACAGGTCCAAACATTACAGAGCATGTTTTGTCGTTTCCTAATAGATGTTATCTCTTATCAGATAATATCAATCAAATTTATTTATAAAGCCCTTCTTACATCAGCTGATGTCACAATGTGCTGTACAGAAACCCAGCCTAAAACCCCAAACAGCAAGCAATGCAAGTATAGAAGCACGTTGGCTAGGAAAATCTCCCTAGAAAGGCCAGAACCCAGGAAGAAACCTAGAGAGGGACCAGGCTATGAGAGATGGCCAGTCCTCTTCTTGCTGTGCCTGGTGGAGACATAATAGAGAGCATTTACACCATGCACTAGAAGGACCAGCAGAATGGAAGCTGGCATTTTGGTGAGTGTTCTGGTTCCTCCTATTTTTTAACCACTCTCTCTCTCCCTGACCGTGAGGTTCAAAAGTTTACAAGGTCTGTAGTGTCTGCATGGTAAGCATTTTACCACAGAAAATTGGAAACAGTTAGTCGCGCTTCTGCTCCATCTGAACACTCCCTTTAAAGTAGTCGCTAGGCGGATAAACAGCAGAATGTCTCTCCCTTGTGTGTGCATGGCACCTTGAATGCCCTTAACCACTACTAATAGGAGATAATGATTAGTGCTCTGTGAAAAAGAGAGATTATTTTTGAATTATTAACAAGTTAACTTTGTAGTGGAGGCACTTTATCCCTGAGGACAAACACCCCAAATGTTTGCAAAATATAATTAAGCCGAGGCATCTTTAAATGTCATTGCAGCCTGTGCCATGTTTCAAATTGTTCTGCATCAACAGAATTTAACGAGATGGCTAAGGAATCCATTTCCTGCAAGCATGTGATAAGCTACACATACAGTGGAACACTTTCATTGATTGCCAAAATAAAGCATTTTGTATGCAAATGGGGAATGGAGTGGCTAAGCTGATTCAGCCTCATGGACACCAAATAATGGCCTTTACAATTAATACTTTCGCATGCTATCCATTGAAAATTTCATCTTCTATTTAATGGCTCTAAAACATCATTTACACATGCCCAAAAAAGAGGAAAAAATGTGTTGTGTTCCAATGGATTAATATGAAAGCCAACAAACAAATAAAAAGCCGAAGCTCCCTCCATCCCCCCTCGTATATTGGTCCCTTTCCCGTCGTCTCATGCTCCTGCACATTTTGGATTAACTGATAATCTTTGAACATGAAGGAAGGTCTTCTCACCCCCAGAGGGTGGGGTGTTGAGGGGGAGAGCGCTGCAGGATTGGAGCCTAGCTCTGCATTGTGTCTATGTAATGTGCTTGTCTTGGACTTGTAAACACGGTTCTTTTGTTGTGGTGATACAGCCTACATCCACCTTCCCTGCTTCAGGTTTTGTTTAATGAGACTCACAGGTCTGTACAGATAAAGGCCATGCAGGAGTTCTCACAGGGCAGTGCAAAGTAACGGTTCTACTTGTCAAGATGACTCAATAAAGCAGTCCAATGGAAGCCCTTTAGCAGCTGGTTGATGGCCGTGTAGTAGTACCCAACACACCACTTGTCTTCCATTAGTAAATATCTGTGGGGCTCGCTGTTGAACTGCCTGGCCCCATCACTATGCCTGTTGCGTCATGAACGGAGGATTTTCTAAATGACCACTAAGACCCGTCTCTTGAACAACCTGAACTCTGTGTGAGAGTACATTTGAATGGATGTACCAGGCTTTTATCTCTGGGCTTGGCCTGTGTCTGATGCACTCCCCCAGTCCAAAGCCTCTCCTCTGTTCTGCTCTGTTGTTCAGCCCTCTCTCTGTACAAACATGGTCCTGACGTTTAGAGGTTTTGTATCCACCGAGCAGGGCTTTGACCAGTCTAATGTCAGGTATGCAGATGAGAAGGCAGCATTTGATTCATATCTGTGATTAAAACTGGGACATATATTGAACCTATGATGTGAAAGGAAAGCACTTAACCTCTCATGAACAACAGAGGAGGTGCTGGGTTGTAGTTAGGTCGATGGAGCAGTAGTGTAGCTTTATATTAGGCTGTGCAGAGTAAGTGCACTTAATCTTAGCATTGAATATGGTGTGAGGCAAAAGCTAAACTGAAGGTAAAGCAATGTTTCTGACAGGCCACATAATGGTTGCATTTAGCTTGTTTTGTCCCCCTTTAAGCCCTGAGACCTGTGTGTAGTTCAGTCAGCTTCCTGGTCATGTGTCTGTGGATCCATACTCCATTCTTCTGGAGAGTACATAGGACATCTATGGTATGTTGAGTGTGGTATTTGATGGGAAGTGAAAGGGGTTTGACAGGCTGTCCTAACTGTTTGGATTTGGTTATAATCATGTTTGGTAGGTTTACTAGTGAGGATGGCAATAACCTGTCCACGGAGGAGGATGTGCCGGAGTGACAACCGTAACAGTTAGCAGTAGATGATCCATGAAACCACTATCATTTGACGGTCATTTCATGCAGGTTGTTACGTACGCCTCTTGGAAGAGAGAACGCAACACCCTGCTACACGCAACTCCCCGTGGAGTGAAAGAGGTATGTGACTGTAGGTGCGGGTAAGGATGACAAAGGCAGAGAATTTACCGTTTACAGGGAATTTATTCCTTCACACAGTAATTTTGGGAAAAAGGGGCTGAACGGAATCAAAGCAAGTAAAAAAGTCAAAGCCCCCTCTCCTACCTACCCACAACTTACCTAACTTAGTGCCACCTGGCGCGCTAACCAAAATACAGGGGGTGGTCCGTCCAGGTCATACCTAGTGTGCATAGACAGTAAATACTACGGGTTATGTATGCCCGCAGGCCTCTTGCCTAAGCACTCCCTAGGTGCCTTCCCCTTCCCCCCTGGGAACAAACACAGAAAAATACAAACTATTTAAATAATCAAAACGGTCCTTTGGACATAAACATACCTCCGCAGGACCGGTTACAAAATACTGCAAAGAACCTGTCTGAGCAACAACTATCAGCTCTATCTCAGAAACAACCAACACTGGGGTTTAACCAAACACAGGCTCTAACCATGATCTCTATATCATCAACACTAATCAAAATACAGGGCTTAACCATCAGCTTCCTCTAAGAAGAACCAACACGAGCTATCACCCTCAGCTCTCTTCTGAGCAAAGGAACACTGGCTTATATACAGCTTCAGAAGGAGTTGGTAATTGAAGACAGCTGTGTCCTCTGACAAGAGGGCGGGGTCAGTGCCAATTAGCCATGGAGCCGACCAATCAGCTGCTTGGGGGATTCCAGGAAGCCATTTCCTGAAGTACATACAAATACTCAAACCAAAACACAGAAACTGGGGAACGTAACACAGGTCTTTTCACCATTCCCCATCACACTCCTTCTCTTTAGAACCTTGGCTGGGACTGACTGTGAAAGTATGGACAGTTAAGCTAATCATGTCAACGTATGAATAAAGGGCTTTCCCATCTTTTCACACTCAGTTCCAAATGACCTTCAACAGAGCATCCTTTAACCGCCATATTCAATATGTGTATTGATAGGTTTTCACAGAGCAAAGGTCCATTTATTCTTTCAAAAGCCATGCTTTCAGCTTTGTATGCTCCATTTCTATGGATTCTGTTATGTCTGGATGGACCAGACCAGGAGATGAAGCTATGACTATCATGACTAACTTTGTTCTGTCAAGGTAATGTTTCATGGTCATTGGTATCAAGGGAATGTTTTCTACTTTGTATTTATCAGTTTCATTGAGGTCACCGCAGGCAGGGTATAATACAAGATCTCAAGGTAGGCACCCTCCCCCTCTAGTGCAGCCAATAGCGTGTTCTCTGCAACACCTTGTCCAATATCCCCCTTCTTCCATTTTGCACTTTCGTCCTTCTCCACCTCAACCTGGCGTTCTCGGGATAGGAACCCCAAGTCGCATCGAGCCAAGGGCAGCAGCAAAAGTGTTGACAGCAGCGTTTGAGGTAAATGAGAGAGCTGAGCCCCTCCACAGTAGTGAGGATGCTGGGGAGGGGAGGCTGGTGAGAGGGACTGTGATGATAGAACTGACCTCCTGATCGGGAGCATCCACAGGGCCTGGAGAGAGAATCCCCTCTCTGCTGCCCAGGCTGGAATTTTGTGCTTGAGAAGTGTTTAACTTTCTCAAATCCCAATTGCATTCAGCAGGGGGGGTCCTCTTTCTCTTTGCCCACAGGTTTAGTGGCTGCCCTTGTGCCCGCCGTCTGGGCCTGAGGTGGGGGTGTGGGAGGATCGATAGCATGGCAGCTCCACTGTCAGACAGAGGTGAAGTTAAGCCAGGACAGAGAGAAGGGGAGAGATAGAAGAGGCTCCTAAAGATATCTGAGTAGGTATTATCCATGACACCTAGGCTCTCAAGCTTTCAACCTTTAAACACATGATCTGGGATAACCTCTGCTTGTCGAGATCCATAGGCTTGCTGTTGCACATTCAGCAAATTCAGTACTGTGGTCTGTTGACTTCCACAGCTTCAAAGGCAATTTGCTTTGTATTCCACTGTTAGATATTTGTTGAGAGGCTCTATCATGACCTCCTACGCCAATGTTGATTCCTCGTGTTGTTTTTGTACTGTTCATATCATTCTGTTTTAAATTGCCTGGGCAAGACTGTGAAGGGAAATCTCCTGTAAGTCCGCCATGGCCAGCCCAACTGACAGACATCTTTCATGTCCTGATGAACCTAAAGCAACATTTTTACCACCAACTAAAAGATAATGCGTTTTGAAATAATCTCCCTGTGCTCTCAGAATGGTGTCAGTAAACAGACATGTTTAGAACAAACGTGGCAGCTTTTATCTCAGCAAAAATCCATAAAGTCTTTACCTCAACCAGAGAAAGAAACACATTCTATGCGTTTTTATGTTGCGCCTTATTTTTCAGTGAGGCAAGACCCTGCATGGGATTGGAGAGGATGACTTTCAAAGGTTGACATTTAACAGTTGTAGACGTAATGATGGATACAGGAGATGGAATAAGCTAATGGAAAATGACACCGTGATGGTTCATATTTTGAAGTAAGCTATGTTTATCCACAGTGTTGTGGAAAATATTGATAAAAAAGAAATACTGAGCAAGCAACACCATTTCCCCTTTGACTGTCAGTAAAATAAGATTTCTTGAGCTGATTTTATTCCTCTAAAACGTAGAGATCCTGAAAATCCTCAGTGGCCTGTTTTCCTCTCTGTGAGAGAGATATCCTACCAAAAGCTATGTACTGTATATATCATGGCTTTAATAACGTCCCCACAGTGACAACCTGGCTTTTAATCTATATGTCTGCATTAATTATACTTGGCTTTACCATAGTCTTTGACCTTACCATTTCCTAACCAAGTGTGTATGCATGAGTGATTTGGTCTCAATCTGCTCTCTGATGAGATGCTGGCTGAAGCCGTATGCCAGTGAAAATGGCTTGAAGTAATCTGAATCTTTGAGGAGCTTAATAAGTGAGAGCAAAGCCAGGGTCCTGGCAAGTTCACAGAACCTCTGTGACACTAAGAGAAGCTTAATCAAAGATTGGTTACCCGCCTCCAGTTTTTGGTGGCGTGACTGAAGATTCCATGATTGAGCCCCTTTTTTATGTTGGAGATAGGATCATAAAGATTACTTTTTCTTGCTCCGGCATGGAGGATCTCTGCTCTTTTTACTCAATATGCAAGGAGTACTAAAAAATAAATGGTTATATAAGATACACTGATGAAATATACACAGGCTGTACTGCAGGGACTTTTGGGGGAGCTGGCTTTCATGTACTCATCAATTGGCTTATAAGAGCCATCATGTGTAGTTGGCCACTGTATGGATATATATAGGAACAGGATGCCATACCTGGGAAAGAGCCAATGTAGTAAAACACATGTGTTTGTTAGGCTACAGAACGTTATACCCTGTGAAAGTACCCCCCTCTTCCACTTCCGTATCATGTCCCCTAATCATTTGAATGAGCTTGGCGATTATAAAATGAGTGAAAACACAGATATATTTAAAATGGTTTGGTGGATTAATTTACTTCTGCCTGATGACTTTTATTACGTTTTTGCACTGAAGACCATTCAAAAGCCTACAAAACTACAAGGTTACTTCATGGATAATGACATCAATTGCATACCTATTGACTTCACAAGAAAAACAATGGTAGATCATTAAGAGTATTTTGTGCAGTATGTGTAACGCAGCACAGTATGTGTACGAACTGCTGCCCAAACTGAGTCCGAGTCTATCAATTGAATTTAATTGGCTTGTGTACTGTATCTATGAGTTCTAAGCAGCTGTAGCCTATGCCTGGTTTGACTCAGTTTGAATATTTGATTTCAAGTTTTATCCCTACATAAAGCATAGAAAATAATAACCTTCTCTTGGAATGGAATGTGACAGGCTGAAAAGTGTCCAGTTCATTTGGCTGTGACTGGTTTGAAAAGGAGCATAACAAAGCCAAGAAGCTAAAGACTGTTCTGCTCTCTATGCCTGGACAGCTCCTTTCTCCGCCCCTTAACTTGTTGATAAAAAACATTGGTCTCATAGCAGAAGGAAATGGCAGACACTGTGCTGCTGTTTGTCGAGATGAAACTCGCTCTCTTCCGGAATGGCCGAGAGTTTAGCCTTGATGCATTTTACACCGGACCTAGCCCTTCGTTGACATCTTATCTGTGACCTGTGGAGAGAACAGGAACGACTGCAGTGAAAATCAATCTTCGCCTCTCCTTTCGCCTTGAATACCAGCAGAGCAAACAAACATGCCTAAACAATACGATATATACCACATATCAATTACACTAAACGCCTCAGTATCTATACTTCACTGTCCCAGGTACACACCGGTTACAAGGCACACACGCTGCTGTAAGACGATAATGGCGCTGCATTGTTCCTCGCCATCTGGAGGACTGATAAGGCCTGGCTGTGCATAGTTGATAATAAGAACCGGCAGAGGGAAAACTGAGTGTTAAACATTTCTTTGGCCCATGAAAAAGGTTCCATTAAGTCCACTGACCCCAATTGAATATTAATGAGCTAATTAACAGATTTATTGTTCTACGCAATTTCTGGAGGGGCAATTTTTTTCAAGTGCTATTATTTTTTCTAATTATTTGCTGCACTTTGTATAATTGAATCTTTGTAGCTGCCAGCATCCTGTGCGTGCCTTGGCAACGAGGAAAAGCATTTGGCATGTTTTTTTTCTCCTTTCATTTCAACTTTGTAAACAGAGAAAAACTAAACAATGTTTTTTTCAATGGCAATTTGTTTGTTAATGGGATTCCCTTCCTCCTTCATCAACAGAGCTGAACCCAAATGTTTAATTTTAAAACGTTGTTATTTTAGATTTCAGGTTTAAAATATATATTTTTTTATTGAGAAAGGGTGAGGCATGTTGGAGGTGTTGGATTACAAAACAGCAATCAACTGGGTTCCAGGTGGTTGCATTACATGGAGGACTTGATAAAGGTTTAAATGGCCAGTGACAGCTGGGGCTGATAGATAGTATAATCAGCTGATGAAGAGGATACACACTGAATGGACAGACCACTGAACAGTGCAGCTAGGTTACTGTGAGAGATGGGGATGTTGTTAAGGTAACCTTGAAAGGACTGAATGCAATTTATAATGGGGTTGATAAATCTATAGGATAAACAGGGGAATACAGCTTTCAGTTCAGCTTTAGGCTAAGTGTTTCTGAATGGTTGTTGTATTACATGATCCCTTGGCTATATAGGCAGGCACAGTGTAACTACAGTGCACCTTTTATGTAATACAGTACCTACACAGGCCTATAATTATTGACTATCATCGCATTAGTAAGCGCATTCAAATGAATTGTGCCAACAACTCTCTGTACATACTGCAGTTTATAGTGGTATTCTATCTATTCCACAGTATATGATCATTGTATTGGGATATTAATGTGCTGATGGTGTAAAGACACACTTTGATATATGGTAGCTGGGACATCCTTCTCGTGTACCTTGACAGCTCACTGTATTGAAGCACAGAGTCATGAACTATTGGGCCCTAAGAGACCGCCTGCCAATCTAACTGTAGCTCAGTTTTATTGTCGGAACAAGCCTCTCCACCTTGCCAGTGAAGCAAGCAATTAATAAATTGCATAAGGAATATGTATTTGGGAAAACTTGCTGTAGTGTACATCATATCTGTGCTGTAGCCTTGACAGGAACCGAAATATTCCCAAACATCAAGTTCAGAGCCATGCTAGACTAGTCTCCTGGTAATGCACTTACTCCTCATCAGCCATGCAGTAATCTGAGGCATTTTAGAGAGGAAACTTGTCAATGTGCAATGCGAATTCAGTCTTTGAATCGCAAATATGCAAGACTATCTGACTGAGAAGGAAGCCTGTAAGAAAATGGCCAAGTTTAACATGATTGGAAACAGTGCATTCCTGTAGTGTTTTGAGACAGTGTAATGTCCAACTGTCAATTTGGACATGCCACTGAATTTCAATCAGCATGTTTAGGCCAAGGAAATTGGAATTAATCCAGCGCAGAAAGTGCACCTCTGTTTGAAAGCAGTGATTAAAGAGTGGTGGGGGGCATTGCGATAACCTTTTCGATAACTGGAATGTAATTATTACATTTTGCTATCTGCAAGTTTACCTAATTCTATTTATGTCTGAAATCCAATTCTGGCCAAATAAAAGCATCAATTTCTTTTGGTTACTTCACCATTATAACTTAGAGTAATGAACTCATTTTGCTGTTGTATGGAAATTTGGTCTCATTACAATAATTTTGCCTGATACACCAGCCAGCCGATATTAAGAGCAAGGCCCTACAGTCATAAACTGTTATTATGCTATACATCACAAAGTGCATTAGGTTTATAAAACCTGTCAACAAAAAGGTTATAGAGTTTCAGCACGTGGCCCACCAGGTTAATATATTTCCTCTAAAGGGCTGAATAGTAATGCCTCAGCTATATTGTAGCCACAGAGAAACCAATTTTCTGCTAGTTGGGGATTTTCAAGATTCTGTGTTTCACCTATTTAGACACACTGCCACACTATCCTTAAATGGACACAGATGCCTTTCCCTTCAAATCAACTATTTTAGTCTGCTGGAGGTTCTTTATTGACTGTGGACTCTTTCTGTTTATGGAGTTGAATACTATATTCCGATTCGGTGGACAATTAAGGAGACCTCATAAGAGAATAGTCTGGCTGTTACTGGATATCTTTTCATAAACATACAGAAACAGAATCCAATGCAGGCCCTGCAATGTTCTGTCATTACGAGATGTATATGGTTCACTCAATCTCCTTGGCTTCCTGCAAAACCTTACTGTGATTTGCTTGTTTGGCATGTCTCAACACATGCTGTATAGTCACTGCATGCTACAGTGTCACATAAGTTTTTGAATATAGCACATCTAAATGATTTATTAAACAACGACTTCAACCTCAATCATTTCTAGGCTCATTGTTTTAAGTGAATGATGGTGAGATTTGATCTCATACAAACAGATGCCACTCTTCGACAGAAACATAATGCAGAATTATTTTAATTGCTTCATTTTCATGTAGCAAGCTGCTCTCGTCTTGACAGTTTGTCGAATATCTTTAGGGAACGTGCAATGCATCTGCTGTTGATGGGAGATCCCTTGAAGGAAGCGTCAATAGATTCAGCCATATAATTGCCACAGGACTTGCAAGGCAGGGAAACGACTGTGCTCACACTTATGAAGAAAGATCCAAAGCAGGAACTCGGCTAGTCAGGTTTAGAGACAAAGCAACAAAGTACGGTAATTGTTTTGTAAGCTGCATGTCAGCATGAATGTGTGATGCTGAAAGAGCTTCTTTATTTTGCACAGTGCTTTTAGCCATCAAATGTGATCCTGAAATGGCTAGATGCTTTCTTGAGAAGGGGAAATCTTTGATAACAATCAATTACAATACATTTCCTCTTTTGTCTGGGCACTAATGGCTCCTCTATGGGCATGTTGTGAGGCCTGTCTAGTAAATATACACTATTTTCCTTTTAAACATCTTATAATATGCATGAGGAACATAGAAACACATTATGATGGAGGGGTTGAGCATCAAAGTCCAAATTACAATTCAGCTGAGAGTTTCTCAGTCAGAGAAATGAGAATGGAGCAGTTTGTGGTTAGCCTTCCATTATCCAGATTGAATTACTGTGTTGTACTTTTTAGGCCATCTGTTCTGGTTTAAGTCATATTTCCAAGTATATCATGTGTTGTGTGTGGAGAGAACTTCTTTGATGGGGTAGAGGAGAGTTTGGCTGAAAACAAAATGGTGGTATGAGCTGTCGCATCATGCTGTAGTATGCTCTATATTGGTATGCTGATGGAAGTGGAATGAATAAGCAGTAAGGCATGAAACAGTGGACTGATTGTAGTTGTCTATTATAACTGAGTGGTGTTAGTATTCACCTACTAGACAGAGGCTACTTAAATGCCATCTGTTTTTGTTTTACAATACGTTGAATAACATTTGAACAAACTAAAATAAAAGGATAAGGAAAGTCAGACAAATCAGCATTGCTGTATTCAATACTGAGGTTTCTACTTTTAGCTGTACTTGAAACAATAACAATCGTTGGAATGCTCCAGCTCGTTTGAGTGATAAGCATTTGGATTGGCTTGGCAAAAGCAGCAGGCTTGTCCCTCGTGTTCCCAGAATCAGAAGGCCACAGAGTGTCTGGCTCATCTGAGGATGGTAATAATAGAAGCTAGAGAGGATACAGGCTGCTGCCTGTGGAATGCATCGAGCATAAATTATACATTTCCAATGTTTTCCACACACTATATTAAATTCCATAATTCTGGGGGACTGTGGCTTGTCCTCAGCCAGTTAGCTATCTCAGAACTGTAATTGCTGTAGAGATGGCTGAGTGATATGGTTCACGCAGGGGCCTTAGTTTAAGAGCACATGGGCTCATATTGGGCCACAGCATTATGAAATTATTATTCAAATGCCATTCTGTATGATTCTGAACTCACTGGGGACTGTTCTTGCTTTATTATCAACTGTTTATTATTTTACATTTTGAATTACACGTGCATTAACTTGTGTTAGCTCCCATAACAACTGATATCTGTATAGTTACAGTAGCTGTATCTGTTTACGTAGGTTTTATGTCTCCATCCCTTATGTTTATCACATCTGTATTTTTCACATGAAAAATATAATATTTGAATCTATCACTTCTATATCTAATTAAAATACTAAATGGTATTGAGAATTAGTTGTAATATTTATTATTTATTATCTGAAATACTGACACCATTCAGTACATTTAAGGCCTATGAGAGAGCCTTTAAATGTCAGTGATCCAGAATGGCGGTGCTGAGATGGAATAGAGGTGCATGGCTTACAGGGACAAACCGTTTCCCTCTCGGTACAGAGACTCTCCAGTTCAACCTCTCAGAACCCCACCAGCCCCTGCACTGTCACCCAGTCCCACAATTGAATTGAATGGTCCACAGATTACTCAATTATTTCTATATACCAGTCTTCCATGGCAGACTAAAGGCCCATTATTGGAGTGACTGAGACCATAGGAACTTATTACATGTGTGACCTTTTAAAGCCTTCTCCGTGATGGATCTCAGGTGAGATTTTACTGGAATCAATTTTTATCCGAAGGCTGGATGCTTGCTCACTACGCTGTGCTCGGCCCTGTGTGAAACATTCACTTTATGAAGAAACAGGAGAGAGACTGAGAGCCCCCAGACTGCTGCTGGAGATGGGAAGGATTATAAAGCACCCCAAATGCCATTGTGTCCTTTCCTCCCAAATTAAAGAGACTTTGAAATTGAGGGCTGGGGGAAGTGCTGGAGTATTGTGGTTAATCAAGGTAGAAATACAAAGAGTGAGCCTGTTCCCCAAAGATTCACATCAAAAGGTGCACCCCACTTTGTGAGCTATTTAATCAGTTAAAACACAGATGGCAGGCTGCCGCAATGAATTAATCATATAGGAGGCATCCTGTACCTGCTAGCTAAAAGTATGTCAGTCCTACCGAGATCTCATTTGGATTTCATTGTAGCTACCTGCCACCAGAATAATAGCTGAATATGAATAAGTTGAGCCTGTAGAGAGCTGCTGGACATACTGTGTTATAAACTTTGAACTGTAAAGCGTAGGTGTTGTTTGGCTAGGCCTAACTCTTATTCTGGTTGTGCCTAAATGACAGGCTCCTCACTGTCTTTGTACTCTTTCAACAATATAACTGATGCCTATTCTGGGGGTATTATGAGTGGGCTCTTAGTTGTATACCTGGGGGTATATAAACAGTGAGATATGCATATTGTGTGCAGGTCTTTTTAGAAATGAAAGGCACATCTGCTTCAAAGTGAAATTATTTTATAATTAGCCTTTAAGTTTCACTGACGGCAAAAAACATCAATGAAAAGCTGCCTGCCAACATAGTTTGGTGTCATGAATTTGTGAGAGGTTTGTAAGCATCCAAGATCTTTTGAGGGGAGACGATTAAAGCTACAGCCGTGTCAACTCTCTCTAAAAATGTGCGTTGGAGCTTGTATTGACCTGTTTCCCTCAAGTGCACTTTGGGAGTTAGATGCATTGTGCAGGTGGGGGGTAAACTGCTGGCCCCCTTCAACTCCCCACAAATATTAACAGCTTTGTATTTGAGTCATGAAATGAAAAGTCTCTATAAAGACTGTGTTCTTTGCCCCCAATCTTCCTTGATGTGAAGGTGGTGATAAGTGGCAGTCATGATAGAGAGACCAGACTCTCTCAGCCGAAGAGGACGGTGGTGCAATCCTAGCCTTTGGTCTGTTGCGTGAGTTTGGCTGAGTAGGCAGCATGTTCAACCCAGGTAATCATACAACTTTGGAAAGTCTTGTCACCTTGTAAACATAATTAAATTTCCAGGAAAGCTGCATGAAGCATGTTTAAAGGATTATAAAGAAGAGGTGTGGGTATAACTGTGAGCAGGGGGGCCGAGCAGGGAGGTGTGTTGGTAAACCTTGCAGCTGTGTGTGTGTGGGGCTGTAGGGCCCTGAGGCAGAGAGGCCCCAGCAACCCTTACATGTACCTTTCACCACACTCACTCACTCTGTCAAACACAGAGGCAATTCCCCCACACACCAAGCATCCACTCTCTCTCCAGACAATGTAATGGACATTTTCTATTCTTTTTTGTAAAATGTTTATTTTCAGACATGTCAGATCAAATTGTATTTGTTACATGCGCTGAATAAAACAGGTGTAGACCTTACAGTGAAATGCTTACTTACAAGCCCTTAACCAACAATGCAGTTTTAAGATTTTTAAATTTTTTACAAATAAAATGAAAGTAACAACTATTTAAAAAGCAGCAGTAAAATAACAATAGCGAGGCTATATACAGGGGGTACCATTACAGAGTCAATGTGCAGGGACACCGGTTAGTTGAGGTAATTGAGGTAATATGTACATGTACCTAGAGTTATTAAAGTGAATACGCATAGATAATAACAGAGAGTAGCAGCAGTGTAAAAAGGGGAGGGGGGGCAATGTAAATAGTCTGGGTTGCCATTTGATTAGCTGTTCAGGAGTCTTATGGCTTCTTGGGGGTAGAAGCTGTTTAGAAGCCTCTTGGACCTAGACTTGGCGCTCCGGTACCACTTGCCATGCGGTAGCAGAGAGAACAGTCTATGACTAGGGGGGCTGGAGTCTTTGACAATTTTTAGGGCCTTCAGCTGACACACTGCCTGGTATAGAGGTCCTGGATGGCAGGAAGCTTGGCCCCGGTGATGTACTGGGCCGTACGCACTACCCTCTGTAGTGCCTTGCGGTTGGAGGCCAGGCAGTTGCCATACCAGGCAGTGATGCAACCCGTCAGGATGCTCTCTATGGTGCAGCTGTAGAACCATTTGAGGCTTTGAGGACCCATGTCAAAACTTTTCAGTCTCCTGAGGGGGAATAGGTTTTGTCGTGCCCTCTTCACGACTGTCTTGGTGTGCTTGGACCATGTTAGTTTGTGATGTGGACGCCAAGGAACTTGAAGCTCTCAACCTGCTCCACTACAGCCCCATCGATGAGAATGGGGGCGTGCTCGGTCCACCTTTTCCTGTAGTCCACTATCATCTCCTTTGTCATGTGAGGTGAACAAGAGGCTGTTACTAATTTTAGAAGCATGTGACATGGTCATGTAGTCCATGGATGGTGTATCCGCAGGGCTAAACACTTGTTCAGTGTCCTCTGTCTCTCCCTCAGTAGGACCGTGAAGCTACCTCCCTCTAGCCTGCAGATGGTGCTGTTTTAAAATGTATGGCTGCAATAAACCATTATTATTGTCATACTATTCTAACTCCTTAATGATCCATCTCATCTACAAAGTAATACATCATAGGATATTGACCATAGACATTGGCTTGGTGATGATGTATGATGTTACTGTAGACCTTTGAAATATCACTCAGAATAAACATGTTTCACTGAAAATTATTTTTGGTCATCCACACAAATTATTTTGACCACTAAATTTTGGTTTCTAGTCTTTTTTTAATGTTTGCGTCCTCTCCTATTCATTCCCACGGCCTAGAACCATTGAGACGTATGGCTATTTCTCCTCATAGGACAAGAAATGAACCAGACTAAAACATCAGAAAAATATAAGCCATGGACTACTCATACAGTAGTCTCTGCAGTAGTGCTCCTAACTAACGCTGTGTAACTCACAAGACTCCAACATGATTAAGTACATCGTTTGTGCATTAGTTAGGTACAGTCGTGGTTAAATGAACGTTGCATCAGAGCTGTGCTCAGTCAATCAGCATGCAATTATTCTGTGTGTGCACTTTATTCATACAGGCTGAGAGCCAGACAGAGACACTCACACCCCTCACAGACTGTCTGTCTGAGGCTTTCACACACAGGAGACTGCCCCAGAACCATACACACAGTACTGTTGCCTACCTTTTAGTCCTGGGCTTTCCTCTCCTGGCTCTCTGGACTGTGTTCCCAGTAAGAGCAGAAGGAGACTGAATCAAAACAGAGAGTGACTCAATCAACAATAATATAGACTCTGTCTGGATCCATTCTCTATACTCAACAAGGTGATGTGCTCTCTCTCTCTCTCCTCTCTCTCTCTCTCCTTCTTTTCCTTTCTTTACGAGAAGAGAAAATTGCACATCTAATGAAATCCAATTTTATATTTCATTCTGAGAACCACAATAAACAGAGAACAAGCAGTAAATAAGCTTTTCAAAAAGCTGATTACCGAAGCAATTTATTGCCAAGTCCAGGGCTGTGGCAAAGCAGAAAGGGGGCTGGGAAGGGGGGCACATTCCAAATCTATTCTCCCTCCAGCTTTTTGCCTGCCATGTGATTAGCTGGGCTGTTTTGTGAGGAGCCAATCTGATCAACTTATTTTACCACATAATGCCCCGTCTCCCAGAGAAAATGGTTAAAAAAGGATTGTGATTGAGGTCATCAATGCATCCATTAGTGGGGTAAATGAAGTGGAATTCAAGGCTCCTCCATTACCAAGGTCTATTTTCATTGTGTGGATCTGTTTTCCACACAACAGAGTCCTGCACCTCAAGGCTGATTACAGTAATGACAGTTCCCAACCACAATAGTGCTGATGTTCCCGATTGGAATAGAGGCACCCTAGTGTCCACCACTGACTAACACTCACCTGTCCCTTGGCCCCGCAGCACAAAGGTTCCCCCTGAGGGTTTAGACAGATTGTCTCCCAATTACTGCTGTATCATATTATTCTGTTATGCTCATTTGCACAGAAAAGTGCAAAACAATGATTTTATATTGCTTTGTTTTTCTAGTGATCGAGCTATTCATCTTATGTATTATACAGTACCAGTCAAGAGTTTGGACACACCTACTCATTCAAAGATTTTTATTTATTTTTAATATTTTCTACATTGTAGAATAATAGTGAAGACATCAAAACTATGAAATAACACATATGGAATCATGTAGCAACCAACAAAGTGTCAAACGTATATTTTATATTTGAGATTCTTCAAAGTGGCCACCCTTTGCCTTGATGACAGCTTTGCACACTCTTGGCATTCTCTCAACCAGCTTCACCTGGAATTATTTTCCAACAGTCTTGAAGGAATACCCACATATGCTGAGCACTTGTTGGCAGATTTTGTTGGCAGATTTTTCTTCACTCTGTGGTCCACCTCAGCCCAAATCATCTCAATTGGGTTGAGGTCGGGTGATTGTGGAGGCCAGGTCATCTGATGCAGCACGCCTGGAGGTGTGTTGGGTCATTGTCCTGTTGAAAAACAAATGATAGTCCCACTAAGCGCAAACCAGATGGGATGGCGTATCACTGCAGAATGCTGTGGTAGCCATGCAGGTTAAGTGTGCCTTGAATTCTAAATAAATCACAGACAGTATCACCAGCAAAGCACCCCCACACCATTACACCTCCTCTTCCATTCTTCATGGTGGGAACCACACATGCAGAAATCATCCTTTCAACTACTCTGCGTCTCACAAAGACACGGCGGTTGGAATCAAAAATCTCAAATTTGGACTCCTCAGACCAATGAACAGATTTCCACTGGTCTAATGTCCATTGCTCGTATTTCTTGGCCCAAGCAAGTCTCTTCTTCTTATTGGTGTCCTTTAGTAGTGGTTTCTTTGCAGCAATTCAACCATGAAGATTCCTGCAGTCTCCTCTGAACAGTTGATGTTGAAATGTGTCTGTTACTTGAACTCTGTGAAGCATCTATTTGTGCTGCAATTAATGAGGCTGGTAACTCTAATAAACATATCCTCTGCAGCAGAGGTAACTCTGGGTCTTCCTTTCCTGTGGCGGTCCTCATGAGAGCCAGTTTCATAATGGCGTTTGGTTTTTGCGACTGCACTTGAAGAAACTTTCAAAGCTCTTGAAATGTTCCGTATTGACTGACCTTCATGTCTTAAAGTAATGATGCACTGTTATTTCTCTTTGCTTATTTGAGCTGTTCTTGCCATAATTGGACTTGGTCTTTTACCAAGTAGGGCTATCTTCTGTATACCACCCCTACCTTGTCACAACACAACTGATTGGCATTAAGAAGGAAAGGAAATCCCACAAATTAACTTTTAACAAGGCACACCTGTTAATTGAAATGCATTCCAGGTGACTACTTCATGAAGCTGGTTGAGAGAATGCCAAAAGTGTACATATCTGTCATCAAGGCAAAGGGTGGCATATATTTTGATTTATTTAACACTTTTTTTGATACTACATGATTCCATATGTGTTATTTCATAGTTTTGAGGTCTTCACTATTATTCTACAATGTAGAAAATAGTAAAAATAAAGAAAAACCCTTGAATGAGTAGGTGTGTCCAAACTTTTGACTGGTACTGTAAGTCTAGGTTTGACTGGTACTGTAAGTCTAGGTTAGTATTTTTACATTTCTTACATATAAATTATTTTGTTTGTCATGAGCATCATAGAGTTCCTGCAGTGAGCTCTGAAGGAAGGTAGCTTATCAAATGAGGAAGAAGTGAGTGTCTGCATAATGTTTGGGAAAATAAATTGAGTCAGTAATTTAGTAATGCCATAGGAGCAAATGCAATGTGCAGATTATTCACAGTTATATAATGTGGAGGAGAAAACCAGGCGCTTCTCATTTTGGTCACTTATCCCTCATTGTAAAGGTCTATATATTTCATTGCTGGTGAAGCAGCTTAGAGGATAGATTTCAAAGCAGCAAATAAAAATTGGCTAAACTTCCAAAATTAGCACTTCAAAGTCAAACATGATTTGCAGCGAGGGAAGGGTGGGAGGCACTGTGACTGTGAAAGTGTATGTGTGTGTGTTTGTCAAGTGTGTGTGTGTGTGTGTGTGTGTGGCAGGGCTGATGTACAGAACTCTTCATGTAGACCTTTCTAGGCAAATTGGTTTCATTTAACAATGAGATCACAGAACAAGTAAACTTCTATCATGGTGAGTATACGCATCTGTAGCCATTTATTTCAGTTTTATATGCATTTCTTGGCACAGGCTGTTTATATGTAGAACATGAATAATGTTTGCCAAGGATACTGTAATGCAGTCCATTCGGAAAGTATTCAGACCCATTGACTTTTTCCACATTTTGTTAAGTTACAGCCTTCTTGTAAAATGGATGAAATACAAATACATCCTCATCAATCTACACACAATACTACATAATGACAAAGCGAGAACTGTTTTTTTGAAATACCTTATTTACATAAGTATTCAGACCCTTTGCTATGAGACTCGAAATTGAGCTCAGGTGCATCGTGTTTCCATTGATCATCCTTGAGATGTTTCTACAACTTCATTGGAGTCCACCTGGGGTAAATGAAATGTATTAGATATGATTTTGAAAGGCACACACCTGTCTATATAGGTCCCACAGTTGACAGTGCATGTCAAAGCAAAAAACAAGCCATGAGACAGGATTGTTTCGAGGCACAGATCTGGGGAAGGGTATCAAAACTCCTGGACTTGAACCCGATCAAACATCTCTGGCGAGACCTGAAAATAGCTGTGCAGGGACGCTCCCCATCCAACTTGACAGAGCTTGAGAGGATCTGCAAGGAAGAACGGGAGACAGTCCCCAAATACAGGTGTGCCAAGCTTGTAGCGTCATACCCAGGAAGACTCAAGGCTGTAATCGCTGCCAAAGGTGCGATTACAAGGAGTAAAGGGTCTGAATACTTATGTAAATGGGTTTTTGTTTTGCCATTATGGGGTATTGTGTGTATATTGAAGAGGGGGGGGAAAGTTTTAATCCATTTTAAAATAAGGCTGTAACGTAAATGTTCTTGGAAAAAGTCAAGGGGTCTGAATGCTTTCCGAATGCACTGTATGTAGCTCTAATATATCCTACTACAGTACATAGCACTCAGTTGTTTGACTCTACCTATCATTAGTGTATTTAAAGGTTGGCTGTTTTAGTGTGGCCTCATGAACAGAGATTTTATAGTTTACATGAGTTCTAGCCTAATTCTAATAAAAAAAAAAAATAATACTCCTTAGCTCTGTTGGTTAAAAATGGTGCTTGCAATGTAAGGATAGTGGGTTCAATTCCTGGGACCACCCATGCCTGACTGTAAGTTGCTTTGTATGAAAGTGTGTATACATTATTATATAAATATTTTGTTAAATGTGCTATTTGAGTGTTATACCCTTACACAACATCCTTCTGGAGTGGAAGAGATACACACACACACACACACACACACACACACACACACACACACACACACACACACACACACACACACACACACACACACACACACACACACACACACACACACACACACACACACACACACACACACACACAATGAGCTGCAGACAGACAGAGGCCCAGGCCACTATTGTTCTATCGCATAGGGAGGGCTTTCACACTGGTCACATGGATAGACAGACACCTTGTGACAAAGATCATCATATTAGACTAACCTACCACAGTGAAACGCCAACTCTTTTCAAATAGTCATGGAAAGGATTTTGGAACCTAACAATGACAGTTCATTTGGCTTAGAATATGGATAGAGTGAGAGAACCCCTTTATAGATGAATGTATGGAACAAACTACTGCATGCAAAGTGTAAAAGTAAGATCTAATGTAACACAGGAGAAGGTATTGTAGATCATATGGAGTGAGGAAGGCAGGTATACTAACTGAGCTGGAGTGAAGGGCATTTCTCCACCTCCCTCTGGTGTGCAGCACATGACACAAGCCCAGCTAATTAAGCAGATGCCATAATGCAGTAATCAGGAACACAGTGGAGGGAGGCTGGAGAATGAATTCATAGACTTGAGTCATAACTGCTCAACATGCTTAATAACTTCTCCACCAACACAGGCAGATGGAAAGCAGACCAGCAGTGTGTCTGTCTCTCTCTCTGTGTGTGTGTGTGTGTGTGTGTGTGTGTGTGTGTGTGTGTGTGTGTGTGTGTGTGTGTGTGTGTGTGTGTGTGTGTGTGTGTGTGTGTGTGTGTGTGTGTGTGTGTGTGTGTGTGTGTGTGTGTGTGTGTGTATAACCTGGTGAGATATTTTCTCATTATTTTTCCAGAAAATGAGCAATCAGCCGTCTTGCACAGAGCCTGATTGTCTCCCTCTGTAAATCAATCCAGGAGCTGCAATTAAAAGGGACTCTTATGTGGTGTAATTGATGTCTTGCTAATCCTTTATTTGCACACCTGCCCGTGAGTATGAATTTTTAATGAATTTCAAATTAATGCACATTGCACACTTAATGTATTTGTTAGCAAATTATGTCGCTGGTCTGCTTTCTGCTGGAATAAAGTGCTTCCAGAATGTCACACATTGCCCAGAATCTGAGGTACAGCCAGCCGCATAAGCAGAGAGGAAATTGAAGACCGGGGTGTGCTGAATAGGAGTTGCATGCATCCTGCAGAAACTAGAAAGTTCAGTTAACATGTGTTCCCCACGTCCAGCTGTAAATGCCACAGCCATGCAGGTGAAGGAGAAACATTAAAGGTTTATGATCATTTGGCAATTGTTCTCTGCCTTTCCCATAACCTTGACAGACAGTCCCACTCACACGCTGGCTTGCCCACAGTCACCCTCATGTATACCCCTAACACACAGTGCTCTCTGTGTGCACCTGTAAAAACCTCCAGCATGTTCATTACTGGCATTAAAAGCCTCTTTGCCTTGTGCAGAGTGGGTCTTAGTTCTGGGTTTGTGTTGAGGTATATTTGTTTATATGACACTTGATTGTGTGAATGTTTGGGGGAGCACAGGTTTTATATAATCTGTATGTACAGTACTGTTACTGTATGTGTTGTGGCGGTAGGAACTAGGAAGCGAGGCTATATACTATAACGTGTTCCAGACTTGTTAAGTCCCACTAAGGACAGGAGTGGTGTTCACTCTGAGCTGAGAGCTCTGACATCCCTATCAAAACATGTGATGTCATTGTGGCACAGTAATCCAAGGTGACTGCCTGAGGGCCAGATTTGAACACTCAACAGGAATCCATTTTTAACATTGTACATTTAGAATATAGGTCTACAAAAAATATATGAATGCATTGCATTTTATTTGGGAAGTTTTTAATACTTGCCTTCACAGCAAAATTAAAATAAAAAGAAAACTGATGTTTGTTCTCTAAAATTACCTGTTTCCTTTTAACTTTTGAAAGACATTGTTAAAAGTTTTTCTGTAAGTAACATTTAAGAGTTCATTAGTTTGTTTTATATATATTTTTTCTTACCCAAGGTGTTAGACATGCTTAAATGAAATTTCAATATGCTCAAAGACCCCAACTGGTTTCCACACCATTTTTGCTCAGGATGAAGCGAATTGCTTTAAATGGCAGAAACGCTGCAAAGCAGGTCTCCTGTGGCTCTGAGCGCATAGAAACAAGAATTACCACCAACCGATGAAAATCAAAAGTAGTACAACAAAGGATTTTGTCACCTAAGTAGCAATCCCTTAATTGCAATGCCTTTGTACATAAAAGCTATTCAGATCTGTTGAATATGCTCCGCTCTCTTTTAATACCCCATATGTTCAAGGCAAGTTTTGCTTTTACTCATCATTCTCCCTTAAAGTGGACAGTGCCTTATTTTAGGTCTCAAACATTGCATCCTATGCAATGTCTCACATTTTTGGTTACTTTCTATCTGAGACAGTTTCAAGTGATATTTTTTGCTAATACAGTATTAATAAAACTATATCATTCCAGTATACCACATTGTATATACAATTGTATTTCATAATAAGATGATATAACAAAGTCTTGAGTTTTGCTCCTTGCCTTCTCCCCTCAGATAAATAGTGACGGTGCCACCCAACTAAATCGGTTATTGCAGCTCCACATTAGAATAAACTCAAATGCAATGAGCATTTATCTAATTTGTTGTTTGCTGGTGCATTTCATTTCCCAGCCAATTCACACTCATAATCAGATGGCAATTAGCGAGGCATGATTCAGTGGGTGCAGACTCTCTCTCGCTTTTTCTCTCTGCGTTCTCATCCAAACACGGCTTTGTTCATGACACCTGCACGCTCAGCTCAGTACAACAACACAGCCTGGAGAAGTCATTATTTTATTCCAAATAAAATCTTATTTAGTTTATTTGAAACAGCATTTCTAATTCCATCAGCACTCTTTGCAAAATGTAATAAAACTTCCTTTTGTCTCTCCATCACTTTTAAAAAAAGAAATGTTTTCCCTCAAGGCTTTTTACAGCTCTGTGGTTTGAGATGATAATGATATATCAACACATGGGCTAGCCTCCTCAAACAACTTTGGTTTTGGTATACGAACAAAAACTCACTATGAACATTTAAGAATCTTTAATTCACACTAGTAATAAAATTGCATTACATTTCATAAAATAAATGTTCCAGTTTATATATACAGAGAAAACAGACTGTACATACCCTCCAAGGAAACGTTCCCGAAAGGGGAAAAGTATAAACAAACCCAAAACAAACATCACAAAAACATACAAGCAATACAGTGCTCAGCTAAGCAGGCACAACTGTACATCAAAACTTGTAACTGCTCAGTGTTGGGGTGGGAAGGGGAGGGGCAAAAAGTAGTACATTTACAATAGAGTCCTTATGGACTGATAAAGGGCTATTTAAAAAGTATTGCAGGCAAGCAGACAGACGCTCCTCTTTCCAAGTGCAGCAGAACATCCATGGCATCATGTGTAAGTACGGCAGGCCGAGGGTCCTGGTTGCTGCCACTGGGCCCGGCTATTGAACCTGCGTCTCAAAGCTGCCGTTCAGTTGGCCCTCCTCATAGTCCATCTGACACAGAATCATGTTGTTCTTAAGGAAAAACTTGTCCCCCACACAAAATCTGCCAGCCAGGAAAACACAAAGGCAAAGCATTAATAAAAAGGAGGACAACGTTGGGAGACAAAGGAGAATAGTAGCGGACAATGACAGAGTTATTTGTGTTGACAGGCTGATAATGATGGCATTGCTCTAGGAGAAGAATGTGGTTGATTGAGATCAGCCGTTAAAGGCGTTGGCCATTGCTGCTCTCTGGGCTTTGATTGTACACATTTGGCGACGTCTCGTTTGCAAATGCCATTGTTCCTTGTGTGTGATTCAAAGGCCCCTCTGATGGTCACAGAAGGCGTGGCTTCAAATACAATATAATTTCAAAGCATGCGGACAAGAGGACTGGCGCCCAATGAAAGCACAGTCCTCTCCCAGGCTTGACAAACAAGAAAAGCACCACACCGGTTTCCAAGGAAACCCTGCCACAGGGTGAGCTTTCCATACACCAGTTTGGGTGCCAACGTGTATGAATGTTTCTCTCTAGATTTCGAGTCAATTGAAGAAAAACACACACCCAAGTAAGCCTTGATTTTTATTTAACTAGGCAAGCCAGTTAAGAACAAATTCTTATTTACAATGACGGCCTACCGGGGAACAGTTGTTCAGGGGCATCCTTTTAAATGGTGATGCTTATGTACTGTACGACACACAGCTCCATATACAGAATGAGTGAAGATAAGAACAGCCGTACTGATGGCAGGGCTGCTTATCAGGCTGGGCTACAGTAGTGTGTTGGGCAGGCTGAGGGCTGGCAGAGGGGAAATGGCCGTGGTATCAGTGAGCCAGTAAAGCCAGGCCCCATGAGTGGCTGCAGCCAACATTCCCATACCCCAGCCAGGTGCTCATCATGGTTACTGACTCATCCCGTGGAAGGTTAATGTGCTGTATGGATGGAGAGGGTCACAATACCCCAATTTTAGCAGAGTGTTCTCTGTGCGGCACTGTGGTACAGTTATGGGATTGTATTGTGAGGAAGGTATGTATGGATGTCCTAGTGTAGAGCTCAGAGGTGAGGAGCGGTCAGGACCTAGGACGGAGTGAGCAAGGCTTTGGCCCATGTGTGTCACTAAGGTGTCTAGTTAACATTCCTGGACTGAATAGCATACAGTATTTATTAAAAAAAAAAGAAAACAAAAAAAACATCATTTTGTCTGTTTAATTCCACTACCCTGTAGTGTGGTACCCAAACTAGCGAGGCATGTTCCTGTAGAGTGGCCTCTTGGCGGTCTATTGCTGTGGCTTAAAGTGAACCTTTCAACTAAAGGATTGTGAGTGTGATCAGCCTTGGCATTGGTCTGGCAGCTGTATCACTTTTGATACATGAGCTAATTTTGTGCCCCTCGAGCTTATAATCCCAGTTGTTTCTAGTCACAAAACACAAACAAGGACAAACTAATGGCAGGGTCAACATAGAAAAGAATTAACAGTGTTGCTAATGAAATGCAGCACGTGTTTGCTTTCAAAATGGGAAAACAGACAAAATCAGGATTTACACAGAGTTAAGTTTTACTGACCCCAAAACAGATCTGTTGCACCTCAAGAGGCAGATTTTTTGTTAAATGGCTAACTAGTTTGAGCTAATGGCCATTTCAGAACAGCATTACATATTTGAAAAAGGCAATCTCACGACACAGTTGTGAGCTCGCTCTCTCTCTCTCTCTCCTTACCTCTGGTTACAAAGCTGACAGGCAAAACAGTCCAAATGGTAAACATTATCTCTGGCTCTCATCACCATTTCAAAGGCTGGGATCAGTTTACTGCAGGCAGCACAGTTCCCTGTTGTACCAAAGAGCCTGGAAGAAAGAGAGAGAATACAGACAAGGATTAACGTACTATCCTTAGCCTTCATGCAACAGAGGAGTGAACAAAAAAGTAAAAGCCAAGAAAAAAACCACAGAAAGAAAGGTGAAAAACAGACAAATCCGAAAACATCTCATGTAATACACAAATCTATCTTGGCACACACTTGGTATTTTTTGTTAATGAGGGCTACAAACCTAGATGTTAATTCTTTGCTAATGATCTAATTAAAAATGATCACATGGTTCTAATCCCCTTCTTCAAAGCCTTTCTCCTAGCACATAGCGAAAGCAATGAAAACAGGTCTGAGGCAACCAATTGAACTGTTGAAATGTTCTTATTTTAAAACCAAAGTACCTAACGAGACTTGCTCCAACCAAAGCCAGCTGGATTTTACACAAGAGGCAAAATTCTATAATGTAGTCAAACATTCAAAAGATTCCTGTTGCAAGGATACTGCCTTGATCCCCTCTGTTTCATTCAGAGACTGCCTGGGAGAATGGTGGGGAGACCTTGAAAAGGTAACTAGATGTTCGGCAGTACACTGAACAGACGCACAACTCACATTTCACTGCTGTTTGTTTAAGCTTATTAGATAAGAGGCACACGATGAAGGTCACAAGCAGAGCAAGAGGCACTGGTGTAGATCTTTCTCCTCAAAACAAAGCAAAGGCAACTCCACTCTGGAGCCTGCAGCCCCCAGTCACATTTTCCAAGCGCCTGCCCTTATGTTTAATTTTAAGATTTTGAATCACAGATAGACTTTTCCATTCGGCAGGCAGGAAAAGTATGGATGCTTTATTATATGCAGTGTTGTATGCATCCCAGGGGACATGTCAGTGATGTAAAGCCATCATGTAGGTTATGTTTCAGTGTTATGGCAGTGTGGGCCCTGGGCTCTGTAGTTGATATAGGGACTGCAGCCCACTTTGAGTAATAGAGCCGAGACGCTGTGCTGACCATTTAGTGGGAGGGCACTGTCGAATAGGGACTACAGAAACCAGCACGCATAGCACTAGGGAGAGATAGGTGAGAATGAGGATCGCAACACCTTAATGGCAATTCACCCTTGCATAGAGATTTTAGTTATTTTAAGAATGATTACAAATCATAGACTATTTTCTGCAGAATTCCCACGATGCAGTTCCATTTTCTTGTATGTTAGGATTAAGAATAGTCAATATCCTCACAACTGGTATACAAATTATTTCGACATGAAAACAATCTTTCCAGTTTGTACATTGAAGCGCAGTATGAATGCTGCGGAAAAATTGAGGGTAGACTACATTGCCCCTCACTACAGACCGCAGCCAATCCTAGTTTGTTAAGTCATTTTTTAGGCAGGGTTTGAAGCACAAAAAGGGCCCAGCTTAAAATAGTGGTTAATTTAAGTGGATTAGAGGGTTACAAATACTCATTTGAAAGGTCACCCACAAACTGAGACACAATGGGATGGATTCTGAAGCTATATAATGTAAGATAAAGTGAACCAACCATTACCGTGGTGAGGCCGTTTAGTGGGACTTTCCAGTGAGACTTTTATATTCTCTGTCTTAGTCTGAAATGACCGGTCACAGCATATCTATTCAATCTATACTGTCTACAGTAACAAAATAGCATACAGTGTGACCTTTCAAATGATTGTCAAATAATTGAAAAGTTAAATTTCAGTTTAAACATGATCTTAAACAGCATGCCATAAAATATAAATGCATATTAACAAAAAGGCAGATTTGAACTGTTCACTGCCAAGATTGAGAAAACACTGCAGCATTAAGAGAGAAAATAACAAAACAAAATAGTTTATACTGGAAGTCATTTTCCTGCACTGATGTTGGCTGGTTCAAACAACATGAACTGCCATTAAAGTTAGAGACTCTCCTCCATTGTTCCACTCCTTCTGTTATTGTGTGATTTAGTGTGGATCTGTAGAGACAGGTGCGGTTCCTTTAGCTGTTTGAACTTGCTGCTTCGCTAACTGTAAACTCTCCCCCTGCATGCCGGCATCATCTGCATGTCTACGGTTTCATTGAGACTGGACTTGAGCTCTTCAAGTCTTCTACTCTGTTCTAAGCTCAGATTCACCCACTCCATTTACAGTTTGTCCGATTTCATAGAAAGGAGAGCTACTGTATTAATGCATGTAAGGCGTGTTTTGACCGTCCTCAACAGTAGGTGTAAAGCTTCCTATATACAGTGGGGAAAAAAAGTATTTAGTCAGATACCAATTGTGCAAGTTCTCTCACTTAAAAAGATGAGAGAGGCCTGTAATTTTCATCATAGGTACACTTCAACTATGACAGACGAAATGAGGAATAAAAATCCAGAAAATCACATTGTAGGATTTTTTTATGAATTTATTTGCAAATTATGGTGGAAAATAAGTATTTGGTCACATACAAACAAGCAAGATTTCTGGCTCTCACAGACCTGTAACTTCTTCTTTAAGAGGTTCCTCTGTCCTCCACTCATTACCTGTATTAATGGCACCTGTTTGAACTTGTTATCAGTATAAAAGACACCTGTCCACAACCTCAAACAGTCACACTCCAAAATCCACTATGGCCAAGACCAAAGAGCTGTCAAAGGACACCAGAAACAAAATTGTAGACCTGCACCAGGTTGGGAAGACTGAATCTGCAATAGGTAAGCAGATTGGTTTGAAGAAATCAACTGTGGGAGCAATTATTAGGAAATGGAAGACATACAAGACCACTGATAATCTTCCTTGATCTGGGGCTCCACGCAAGATCTCACCCGTGGGGTCAAAATGATCACAAGAACGGTGAGCAAAAATCCCAGAACCACACGGGGACCTAGTGAATGACCTGCAGAGAGCTGGGACCAAAGTAACAAAGTCTACCATCAGTAACACACTACGCCCGGCAACGAAGGAGTGGCTTCAGAAGAAGCATTTCAAGGTCCTGGAGTGGCCTAGCCAGTCTCCAGATCTCAACCCCATAGAAAATCTTTGGAGGGAGTTGAAAGTCCGTGTTGCCCAGCGACAGCCCCAAAACATCACTGCTCTAGAGGAGATCTGCATGGAGGAATGGGCCAAAATACCAGCAACAGTGTGTGAAAACCTTGTGAAGACTTACAGAAAACGTTTGACCTCTGTCATTGCCAACAAAGGGTATATAACAAAGTATTGAGAAACTTTTGTTATTGACCAAATACTTATTTTCCACCATAATTTGCAAATCAATTCATTAAAAATCCTACAATGTGATTTTCTGGATTTTTTTTCCTCATCTTGTCTGTTATAGTTGAAGTGTACCTATAATGAAAATTACAGGCCTATCTCATCTTTTTAAGTGAGAGAACTTGCACAATTGGTGGCTGACTAAATACTTTTTTTCCCCACTGTAGATTTCAATATGTTGCGATAAAATGTGAGTACTTTATTTCAGGAAAGAACTATTATACACACACACACTCAGAAAAAAAGAAACGTCCCTTTTTCAGGACCCTGATAATTCATAAAAATCTAAATAACTTCAGATTTTTCATTGTGAAGGGTTTAAACACTGTTTCCCATTATTGTTCAGTGAACCAAAACCAATTAATGAACAAGCACCTGTGGAACGGTCGTTAAAGACACTAACAGCTTACAGACTGTAGGCAATTAAGGTCACAGTTATAAAAACGTAGGACACTAAAGAGGCCTTTCTACTGACTCTGAAAAACACCAAAAGAAAGATGCCCAGGGTCCATGTCCATCTGCATGAACGTGCCTTAGACGTGCTGCAAGGAGGCATGAGGACTGCAGATGTGGCCAGGGCAATAAATTGCTATGTCTACTGTGAGACGCCTAAGACAGCGCTACAGGGAGACAGGACGGACAGCTGATCGTACTTGCAGTGGCAGACCACGTGTAACAACACCTGCACAGAATCGGTACATCCGAACATCACACCTGCGGGACAGGATGGCAACAACAAGTGCCCGAGTTACACCAGGAACGCACAATCCCTCCATCAGTGCTTAGACTGTCCGCAATAGGCTGAGCGAGGCTGGACTGAGGGCTTGTAGGCCTGTTGTAAGGCAGGTCCTCACCAGACATCACCGGCAACAACGTCACCCATGGGCACAAACCCACCGTTGCTGGATCAGACAGGACTGGCAAAAAGTGCTCTTCACTGACTCACCAGGGGTAATGGTCTGATTTGCGTTTATCGTCTAAATAATGAGCGTTACACCGAGGCCTGTACTCTGGAGCGAGATCGATTTGGAGGTGGAAGGTCCGTTATGGTCTGGGGCGGTGTGTAACAGCATCATCGGACTGAGCTTGTTGTCATTGCAGGCAACTCAACGCTGTGCGCTGTGCGTTGGTACCCTTTCTGCAGGCTCATCCTGACATGACCCTCCAGCATGACAATGCCACCAGCCATACTGCTCGTTCTGTACGTGATTTCCTGCAAGACAGGAATGTCAGTGTTCTGCCAAGACCAGCGAAGAGCCCGGATCTCAATCCCATTGAGCACGACTGGGAACCTGTTGGATCAAAGGGTGAGGGCTAGGGCCATTCCCCCCAGAAATGTCTGGGAACTTGTAGGTGCCTTGGTGGAAGATTTGGGTAACATCTCACAGCAAGAACTGGCAAATCTGGTGCAGTCCATGAGGAGGAGATGCACTGCAGTACTTAATGCAGCTGGTGGCCACACCAGATACTGACTGTTACTTTTGATTTTGACCCCTTTGTTCAGGGACACATTATTCAATTTCTGTTAGTCACATGTCTGTGAAACTTGTTCAGTTTTTGTCTCTTGTTGAATCTTATGTTCATACAAATATTTACACATGTTAAGTTTGCTGAAAATAAATGCAGATGACAGTGAGAGGACGTTCTTTTTTTGCTGAGTTTATATATTTTTTCCTCTCCCTCTCTCCGTTGGATGGCAGAGAAATTTTGACATGCATGAATACATCCACAGAAACTGTCATAAAAACATCTTATTAATATCTACTTCCATTGCAGTGCCGTTGGTACTGCATAACTGCATAAAAGTGCTTTTAAATGTCAATTAAAAGCGCTCTACTTTGATAAGTAGATGACTGATACAGTATGTTCCTTCTAAAATATTACTTAATTGTAAGATAAAACTATTTCAGTCTTGGGGTTCAGGCGATCAAAAGCATGACTGGCTTGTCAACCTTCTTTGGCGAGGTCGCCAGATCCTGAGTCCCAGACAAAAATGAAACACCTAATTAATCTATTGTTCTGCGTGATAATGAAAGTGTGGTAAAACTGCTATTAAACCAACCCAGCCTTTTACAACGGAGGGAATAGAATGTCAAGTCTGCTCTGAGGTTTTAGAAGACGCTGCTGGCAGGCCAGGCAGGGAGAGTGGGGGGAAGGGGGCTGGGGGCTGTGCACAAGAAGTTACCGGTGCTCCTGTGCTCCTGAAGGACGAACACAGACGGAGCTCCTATCATAATTAATGTGCGCATGGCAGGGCTCCAAACCCAGGGAAATAAATAGTGTTTGATCCACCCTGGCTGCATGTCCCTAATGAACTGCAGCTCCATACAGGAGGATTCCACTTCATTAATGGAGGTGAGGGGAAGCGTTCCTCTCTCCGTGCAGGACGGGGGCTCAGTGAGGGGAAGCGTTCCTCTCTCCGTGCAGGACGGGGGCTCAGTGAGGGGATTACAAGGCCGTATGGAGCCTGCATCATCTACTTTAAAACTATGAGCTCTAAAACTGTCTCTTCCCTCGCTGCGGAGAAAGGGAACGTTTTTAATTTGTTCCATAATAGAATTCATCTCAAACATCTCCAGCCATTAAGTGGCATGCATTTGTCTCAGGCTGAAGAGCAGACGAGTGGGCTGGATTTCATTAGGCCATCAGGGTCCAGGCAGAAACACAGAAAGCCCATCTCTCTCACTTGCTTCCTCTCTCTCATTCTAGCTCCCTCTGCCCCTCATTTTCTTCCCTCTCTCACCGCTCTGCCCTGGTCTTGCTTTGAGTTTGCTTTCCGCAGAGCTGCCTGTCAGGCCAGTTAGCCCCTTCTGGCCTGCGCCATAGGAACACATTTTCATCAGGGAGCTGATGTCCACGATAAGGCCTTCATAATGGGAGGAGAAATCAATCAGATGGAGGGAGAAGCCGGCCCTTTTAAGGGATCATATTTAACCATGTCAAAAGCGCCACTCTTGGCTTAATAATTTTTGCCTTCTCTTGTCATTTGCTCCGTTTATTATGACCTCATCTGCCCCTTCTGGGGGCAGCAGCAGTTTTAGTGAACCTCTCTCACTGCATCTTAACAGCATTACCTCTTGGTGGGAGCTGATGGATGGTAATGGCTCCTCTCAACGCCCGGCCCCTAAGCCCCTCTCGGTTGGGACCTGCTGGTAGGGCAGGGTGGGAGAGGGATGGGAGAGACCAGGGACAGCAAGGTCTCTAGGCTGTCCCCAGGGGATGGTCTCAGGGATAAATGGTAGGATCTCATTCGGAAGCCCCAGAGAATGTGACTTAAGGCCCAGGAAATGATCATGTTTAATTTAGCAAGCAGATGGCAGGGTACAGGGGGAAAACATAGAGCCACAGACACTGAGGTTGACGCTAGACTGCCTGGAGTCTTCCCAGAACACAACATGACCCATCTCTACTGTTACTGAAACCAGGTCTGTACCGCGAGGGGAGAGTGCTGTGTTCATGTAAACAAGCAACAAAAATATAAAAATAAAATTTAAAAAAAGAATTGTGAGCTAAAACAAACATGGAACTGGAAACTTTCCGCTCTGCCTTCCCAAGGCTTCAGATCAGAGCCTGGGGAGAGTCAGCACATGAGCATAATGGGATTCAGGCTTAATTGACACACATCTAGTCAGCATCGATATCCTATAATGAGGAACAAACAGACGCTTGATCTACCAAAACAGCCTGGGAGGAAAGGTCTTCTAAAAGCTAGAGAAAAAAACACTGGTTTACATACAAATGGACCCAAATGGAGAGCTTTAGTGAGAGGCAGGTTCATAGACATTCATGGTGGCGTTACCCTAGCAGTAGCGAGAGAGCGAGCACTTTTTAATGACACAGCCCTAGGTGGGGCGCGGCCTTTCTGTTCTGTGAGGGGTGACTGACTGTGGCTTCTCTTACCTCAGGTAGTCCCTGCGACAGAGGATGAGGTTGGCTTTCGTGTAGAGGGTGGAGCCCACCTCCCCCAGTCGACAGTCGCAGCAGGCACATTTCAGACAGTCCTCGTGCCAGTATTTGTCCAGGGCCTTGAGCAGGTAGCGGTCTTTAATCTTGCGATTGCAGCCAGCGCACCCCTTCTGTTTCCCTTTGGGCTGGACAGAGAGCATCGGCACACCTGTAACGATAAGGAGACAAACGCTGCGGTGTGATTCACTGCCCAGGAAAACCAGTGACTTTTCATGTTCTCTTTTTGATAAGGCTGCTTCTGCAGCGTCTGGAGGCAGCAGAGCCTCACGAGAGAGGAGGGCCACAGTGCACTGCCTCTCTGCTTCATATGCATTAACATGAACACTCTTCTGTTCAGATAGGCACACCGGTCACATTGGACTACATTCACTCCACTTGCTGCTCCCATGGAAGCAGATGTTATATTACACCAGGTAAACCACATACAATGCAACAGGGACATACTACGCAGGCAGGCCTACTGTTTTTTGAAGCTGTACTCGTAACAGAGTCACATTGCTTACCGTGGTATTTACAGCATGCTGTATATTATGTTACTCACCTACCATTTCATCAGCGCTTTGCTCTGAACTGTCCACAGCTGTAAAAGCTTCTCATGGGCTTTGTTTGGTATAGATTAACATTAACCTTTTAAAACGCCTCTGACCACAAGAACGCTGCTCGCAGACCCCAGTGAGATATGTTATGGCCTAAGTGCCTCTCAGCGCGCACTCACACAGACACACACCACGCTCGCTCACTGCGTTACAGCCTTTACACTTATCTGTACTCATGTGTCAGCAACGAGCGAGCCTGAGTAACTAAACCCGCAAATTGCCCCGCTGTCACGCAGGTCCCCTTTAAGTGCGCCTTTTAGCCTCCTAAAGGACAAATAAAGTCCATTTAATAACTGCACTAAACACTAATAGTCTATGTGTGGCTGACATTTGTGTTTGGACTAAAAGCCCCCCTCAGGCCACTGCTGGTACAGAGGCAGTGGCAGGCGGCACCCCTCCGTAGCACTAACAGGTCTGCCACAGCTGAAAGCACAGGACAACAGCTCTTAAGACACTCTCACACACTGAGCTATTGATCTGTCTAATAGAACACACGACGGCCACCGCTCGCCTCTCTGCTTTCAAAACACATTTCTCTCAAAAACCGGACGCAGCCTGCGTCACAGGGAGGGAGGACGGCCATCGCTTTGTATGTGGGTGCCTATAAAACGGCAAATGCCCGATGGTTTAAAGACATGGTATGCTGGGAGGCTTTCTTTGAATTTCATAGCTTTTATATAACTTCAGTACATTTTCAAGATGTTTTGTCTTTATCCTCGGAGGTCTGATCTGTTGTTGAGGTGTTGTGTTCTAGTAAAGCCAGTTGCTATTGACCTACAGTATATTTGTCTGAGAGAGATGGCCGTTACAGGAGAGTACCGCTCTAATGTGTGTATTGATGTCCTCTGTAGTTGTATGGGGTTGTGTTTGGATGTCAGTGGTGTTGGGCAGCCACCCGGTAGTTTCACTGGAACCATAGTAGTTATTTCCATGATAAACAGAGCCTCTGCTGGTAGCTAGGCAGTGTATCACCCCATGCCCCTGATTCTCCTCTCTGAGCATGTGGTTTTCCCCCGCACAAAAACCTCATAGCACTTTGTCACAAAGTACTTTGTTCGTCTGAATACCAAAGAACATGTTCCTGTCTCTCTTCCTTTGTCGTTCACTCTCTGTCACACACACACACACACCTTATTGGATCCAGATTTGTTCAGCAAATTGCTGACCAATCAGTAATACTGTGAATGTAATATAATTAGCATCTCCCCTTTTAAATAAGGGAAAGGGAAAGGGAGAGCTTGTTAGTTAAATTGATGGCTTTGGTTTGTATGTGAATAAGAGCTCTGGTGGTATTCAGCCTTCGTCCCATTTCTTTATCACAAGTGGAAAGGGGAGGCTAATTGGTCCAGCGCTGGTGATGGGAACCATCAATTAGTGTTCTGCCTACCCTCCAGCTCCCTCACCTCCTCCCTCCCCAAAACGGGCTCCTTGAAGCTGGCGCATTAGGATCACAAAACCCGCTATAAATACCAATGTTCAGTGTAAATGAAGGTAAAAAGCTTCAAATTGAAACCACACTAGCTAAGGGTGGTCTGTTCTACCTGCATCTCATGGCTTGTTAGAGGAGCTCTCTGCAGGTATGCCAACAGTGCTAGCCTGTCAGCCTTCTACAGAACTAAAAACAATCTTAATGAGGAGAGAGAGAGAGCTGTGTGTGTGCTCATGTGTGGTTTGTGCATGCGCATAGCAAAACAAATCGGGTTTCCTTAATTCCCTCAGGGATCACACAAAAATCTTTAATTTGCCTTTTATGACAGCTAATTAGTAATTATACTCAAAATCTTTGCTTTAAATAAGATAACTAATTATACACAAAGGTCGTTCCCCACCTCCAGAGAACCACTCATATTTGGTTTAGACCTCCGCCCGAGCCCCCACCCCATATACCATCTACCCACCCTGTTACATAACATGTGTGTTTTACATCAACTCTGCAAAGGAGGGGGCTTAAGCCCTTCTATGGAATGACTGTACAGCACGTCCCCTGTTCCAGCCTCTTTGGAGCTCTCCCTATATTGAGAGAGACATCCTAAACATCAATGTGGCAATGTTCTATTCCCTAACCCAGATTTGAAACTGCAGTCAATCTGACACTCCTCCCCACCACCATGTACACAGTGCTCCCTCTATGGGCCTGAGAGTGCTGCCTGAACAGAGGAAAAGTCTCAGATACATGAGGAAGCCAGGATGCTTACTGCACAGATCCTGCTGTCTCAGATACATGAGGAAGCCAGGATGCTTACTGCACAGATCCTGCTGTCTCAGATACATGAGGAAGCCAGGATGCTTACTGCACAGATCCTGCTGTCTCAGATACATGAGGAAGCCAGGATGCTTACTGCACAGATCCTGCTGTCTCAGGGAAGAAACACATGCTTGATGTCATCTACCAAAACAGCCTGTGGAAAATGGCCTCGGAAATCTCCAGTAGTAGCTACACTGCATGTAGCATTTCCTAAACAAAGAGTAGTGACAGAATAAATGAATGTATAAAACAAATGTCATGTCAATTTCCTTAATACCAGGAGAATCGTTTTTTGCATCTGTCACCACACTTAGTACCATGTGAAATCCCTGAGTGGAACAGCGCCTTCCCAACCTGCCGCCTCTCCGAGAACAAAAAGTTACATTATAAAAGAAAACGGCAGCAGCCGAAGAGGCAGCCGAAGAGGCAGCCTACACTTAATCCAATCCATTTAACAGATCCAAGTGCCACTGACCTTCCCGTGTCATTTGGTGTCCCAAAAACACCTCACTAGACCATGATTCATATTCCAACAGGCAATGCCTTTGTCTTTTAAAGAGGGAGCTCTCGCCTTGCCAAATATTTTCCCTGAGAAAGAAATTAATTTGCCATTAATACTTGGTGTAAGGGCTGTCATCGCAGTCTTTTTCCACCCCTCTTCTTTTTTAAAGACCTTATCTCTTAAGAATATGTACAGTTATGTTTTTTTCTCTTCATTGAAACTGTCAGACCATGTACTTTCCATTATAGAGATAGCATCCGATTTCTATGTAAGCCCATTTCAAGATCAGTTTTTACCTCTATCTAAAAATAAAATCTATGTGGTAACCCTTTTGATGTATTTAAGGTTTTAAAGGGAAAATAAGCTGTTCGGTGCACTTGAGGAAACGTTTTAAAGCATTGAAATGCAATTATCACATCTGCATGGCACATACTCAGATTAGACAAGGAGTGATGGGGAGAGAGAAAGAGGGGATGATTTGCCCTCCGATCCCCTTTTCTCCTTCTCCTATAATACATCTGGTTGCATGCTAATCTGTTAAATAAGCACACGTCTGAATAGAAATGTGTACAGTACATCACTACCTGGTGGGTGGGGTCACGCTCTGGAATTAAATACATTTGATCAATTAGTTGGAGTGACACCTTGATGTGACGCAGGCTCCCTAGGTTCCTGCGGAGGGAAGTGGGTTGAATAGCATCACTCAGGCAGCAGCTTGCCTCTGGGGGAGGCTGGGCTGAGTGGACCTCATCTCTGGGGCCCGTATAATTACTGCTCTCAGCTCACTGCAGTAAATAAGAGACTGGTAACTGCAATGACAGACGCTGAGAGATGCCCTGAGAAATGGCATGCTACATTACTAACAACTGCATTCAAGTGAAACAACGGTGTTCATCATCTCCTCTGTGACTCACTGACTCCTGCAGAAGACATCAGACACACATTAAATCAGGCACTATGAATCTATACACTGATTCCTGTTTAAGCATTGCTCAATAAGGATATGATAGGCTTTAGAAACCATCTCCAACAGATCAACTCTGTATGGGAAAATGAACCATGCTCTCTTGGACAGCATTTCAATTCAGTCATTATAATCTAGTGTTTATTATTAGGCATTTATTTCTACTATGTTGAGTGGGCTAAATGAAATCCTAGATTCTGGGTTGGTAAAAGCAATGTTCAGTCCTGTTGGTGTAGCCTAACCATTTGAGCTCCTTAACCAGTGGTGGCGTTGCTCAAGTTGAATTTCCGGTGAATATTGCAGTGGCTTGGAAGAGGCTGAAGCTGTAAACCCAGGCTTTTGTGTTCACTCTTACTGTAAACGCTGTGGCCATGGCAATCCAGAATAGAATGTTGTCCCAGACAGGGCAGAGGCAGCCGCCATGGAGGTTAATGGGGATCTCAGGCAGATGTCCTACCATTGTCTGCATGAATCAGCCCCTTTCAATCAGCTCACATCATTACTGTAATTGAGCCTGTAGACACCAATTCTCCTCTATTGCCAAGACAAAACACAAGACATCTGGTCATAATATCAGCTGGAATATAGGCCAGCTGAAAGGAGAGAAATGAGTGCATTCAAAATGATAAGCATAATCAAGACTTTGTAGGATTCATATTTCCCTCCGCAGTTGGAGCGTATCGCTCCAAGACAGAAAAAAAACAACACATGCAGTAGTCGTTCACAGGCCCATGCAGTCACATTGTTTTATATTCAGCATGTTTTAGACTAGTCCTGTGGGTTCTGTCTGGGTGTGATATCTTACAGTATACTACAGTACAGCCACATTTCCAGACGGTTGTGTTATGAATGCTTGGGTCTGTGAGAAGTGCTTGCTGGGCTTGCATGCTCTGATTATGACATAATTAACGTCCCGGTAAGTGGGGTAGAGCAGGGCCTGGTGCCGATGAGGAGGGGACTGTTCATTAACGAGATGCACTCTGGCAAACTTTGCAGCTTGCTGAGGCTAATAAGCCCCGGTGAAACGGAGCCCAGCCGTCCCTTGCATTGACCCTGGCCCTGCCCGGGATAAGGGAGAGTTTTGTCTCCTGAAATAATTGCTCTTTTCACGTTACAAGTGTCCTGACCCCCGTGGTCGGCAGCCACTTTCCCCACCATAATTACTCCTGATCCGCTCCAAATGAGGCGACCGCATTAGGGCTGCAATAACACTGGCCCGGCTTCAGGCGCGGTGTAGGGAGTCTCAGTAGAGTGGCCTGGAACAGGGCTGCCTTTTCTCCAGGCCGCCGGTCATTTCCATCACGTCAGAGGTGCATTTCTTACACTTGAAGTCAGCATGGGCCCTTTTCTGTGGAGGTGGGGATGCTTACAGCACAATTTTCTTTAGCTCCTGGTGGCCCTAACTCACTGTGGTTTGGCTGCAGAAACAATCCCAATTAACAGAACTTCATTAGGGTGTTTTTTCCACACTTTCACCCCTATTATTTTAAATGTATTCACATGGGGTTAATTAAAATAAATGTATCACAGAGATATGCAACAGCTTTCTAATTATATTCATTACTGCTTATTTTGAGAGGAGAAACCTGCAGGGTTTCCAAGTTATTACAGAAGGCAAATTGTTCCAACACTTGGTTGTTCGTAAGCATGGTGAGATTACAGCTTTGGAAGGTGAGCTGTCGACAGCCCTCACTCAAAAGAGAGAGAGAATAAAATAGAGAAACGCCCATCGCTCCTAACCCTGGTTATGCAGGGTTAGCTCCAAGAACTTCTGAAGAAGAAAGATCAGGGGAACAATCTGAGGCTTGGAGAGGGAGGTGTCTGACCTTGTATCCAGCCAATCAACTGTTGTTAGGCCGGTTCTGTTGAGGGCCTGCAGTGTCAGTTTGTTTTTAGTGCTCAGTTAGGCCAACTCTCTAAGCCTGCTGCTAAATCAACCTCTAGAAGCTACCTTGATACGCAACCTCTGAAAGGTGGCAGGTAGCCTAGTGGTTAAGAGTGTTGGATCAGTAACCGAAAGGTCGCTGGTTTGAATCCCCAAGCCGGCAAGGTGGAAAAAGATATTGTTCTGTCCTTGAGCAAGGCAGTTAACTCCCAACAACTGATCCCCAGGTGCTGATGACATGGATGTTGATTAAGGCAGCCCACCCACACCTCTCTAATTCAGAGGGGTTGGGTTAAATGCAGAAGACACACTTTGGTTGAATGCATTCAGTTGTGCAACTGACTAGGTATCCCCTTTCCCGAATTAGCCTGCTGCTAAATCAACCTCTTTCAGCATGCTAACTCACCCTGTTACGCTAGTTCTCTGAATCTGCTAACTCAATGTCCGTTAACTGAGCCTCTTTCAGGCTAGCTCTGAGCCATCTACCTCACCACAGTTCCATTAGGGTGACTGCCAGCGAAGCTGTCAATAACCCGGATGATGAATGCATCTTCATATGTGTGAATTCAATTCATTTTTTCACCGATTGCATTAGCATTTGAATAAGGCGATAAATCCATCTATTCTCCAACCAGATCTTTTCAGAGTTTGATAAAGGGGACAATCGTATCTGCCACTTCATGATTCCTGGCAAAATGTAACCATTAGCACTGTCACAGACGCTTTCCGCCATCCGGCACGGAATAATGCCCAAACACATTTTAGCCCACATTAAAAATGCATTCAGGAGGCATAAATGTAGCCTCTAAAGTTTGTGTCACTCCCAAGGTCAGGAAGTGATGTATGAAATCCCCACTCCCCTGCAATTACAGCACACTTATTATTTCAAAGGATATGCCAGGAGACAGGTGTGCCATTCAGGGTCCACGGTGAGTCGAAAACAGAGGGGGAAAAAATAACCCCACACTGTGGTGAGCCATGTGGGGCATTTAATGTTGAATAATACGAATTTACCACAGGGGCAGTTGTTTGGGGGAACAGGCCTCCAATGTCATTTAGGCAGCACTCTCTCCTACACCATGGTTCTGTCTCCATATGGGGTCAATAATGCACCAGGTTGGATGTACAGCAGGAGAGTAGGGCCTCAAAGGCCCCGGTATCTGGGGTTGTATGGGGAACCAAGCCAGGGAGGTCGCCATTAACAGTTCAAACACTGATGATAGGGTTTGCATTTGGCAAGGCCCTTGACCTACTGCGGTGGTGTGTTTGCAGGCTAGGAATGCTGTAGGAGTTATTGATATTAGCTTCTCCAGATGTCTTTATAATAGCCAATGTTGTTTCATCACAGTAGACGTCTTAGATGTGTTACGCCTGCCATTCTGGTCTTTATTCTTCAATTTCATTTTTAAAACCCTAGCACAACTCTGGTTAAATGAAATGGCTACTCCATTATTGGGTTGACTAGTCCAGGGGACATGTTGATGTTACGGGGACAGAAAAACCTTGCCTGCAAGAGAGGATGGGTGTGTGCGCGAGCATGCTTGTGTGCATACGTTATGTCTGTGCGTATGTGTGTGTACGTGAATAGACGCAGGGGGTTATTATGTTCCACACTCAGTTACCAATTTCAATTAAAGCCGACCACAATAGTAAGTGTGCATGGATCTCAGCTGCCACTCACGTCTAATGGATCAAACTGTGGTTGTGCAGGCAAACTCATTGTCAGCAATGATTAAATCCTCAACTTCAATACCCGCTGCCCAATCTCCCCGCTTTCAGGAGGGGAAAATAAACCTGCAATTACAGTCTTTAATTAGTTATTCAACATTTGATTTATTGAAGGTCAACCAATCGGAGATTGTTGGTTCTCAGCAAGCACTCTATGCTGTTTGCTATTTGTCTCTGTTGTCTTTTAAGTAGCATTGCCCTCCATTTCTATGTAGACTGGTGTACTGTAGAGTTCATGTCTCTGAAGTGCTTGACCTGAATACATTTATGTGACATTTGGTTTTGGCCAACAATACTCACTTATAGGCTTTACATTTAAAACGATTAGTATCACAGCCTTTATTTGAGAGTACTTGAAAGTGAAAAAGCTTTAGTTGCCTGAACAGAAAATAAAAGTATATCTGCCTTTAAGATCCTAAGTACTTCTGTTGGAAGTGGTTTTTCTTGTTCTTTAGCCTGTCCTCTACTCACTGCATGCCTCCTCCTTATCCTTCAGAATTTACCTCAAATGTGAGGCAGCCAAAAGTGCTGCTGGTCTTTCATTATGAAAATGGTATCAGTACAGCAACACCTTTAAAGGAGCACGTCTGAAGGTTTACCGTTTTCAGAAGCTGAAATGTCCCAAAACATTAAAGCACCTCCCTCATCAGAATGGCAAATTGAACTCACATCCTCAACTAAGAAGCAGTACCTGAGCCATAATTGAGTCACCACACATGCGAACCCCAACACACACACCACCCAGGGTTCAATAATGCCTAGCAGCTTCCTAGGGAAATTGAGATCTCCCTGGAAGAGAGAAATACAGTTGAGTTAATGACTGCCTCCAAAGGCCTCCACCCCTACTGAGCAACACAAAAACACACACAGCCTTCCATCTACAGCAAGTAAACAACATGAACCAATACGTATCATGGGACTATTTCAGGAGGGATTATACAAGGTCTTGCAGTTAATAGGCATAACGGCAGATCAATTTGTTTCAAAATGGAAACGTGCATGCATAAACAGACTGGTACAATTATGCCGCAGTATTCAATTCCCACATAAATTATTCTTTACAGCAATCAATAGCTCATTTAAACATTCAACAAAACAAAAGCATTCCTTTTGTATGTCTAAATACATCTTTCAAATCCTATTTTGGACCCTTTTCACTGCATTGTGAACTAACAAGCGGTTACTGTAAAGTTCCCAAGGAGAGAGAGGTTGTTGCAGTGACAATACAAGACAACATTTACCAGTAAACTTAACACCCAAACCAATGTACTGGTAACATATCACAAGCTTCACGATCAAACTCTTTTAGAGACACATTTAAACGTAAAAAAAAGATAATAGCGGCGCTGTCTTTTCAAAGTTAAATAGTGCCTGAAATGAACACTGCAAAATGACCAAGTGAAACCAGAGAGAGGAGAGGATGGGAAGGGAGATGGAGGCAAATGGGTCAATAAATACATGTGAGAAGAGCTGTAATGACATGGAGAAGAGTGTAACAACTTGCGTTAGCATGGCAGAGAGATGTGTGTTTTTATAATGAAGTATGTATGTATGCATGCATGCATGCGTCTCAATGCCCGTTTGTATCTGTGCAAGAGCAGTCCACCTCAGACGAGGCATCTCAGCCTTGCAGTGAGAAGTGAGTGATTCCTGCTACAACCAGACGAGTCAGGAGAATAGCATATACTTTAAAGACCAGAGAAAGTCAATTAAAAACACCAACTGTAAAATCATCAATATGGAACAGTATAGCCTCTCTCAGCAGAGCATACACAGTATGTACTATTAGGCTCCTGCTGCAGGGCTACTTGAGACACAATCACAGAGATTTCAAAAGACCACAATGTGAAGCAGAATAACACTACTTGTGTATGAATCAAAGGTCAGTAAGGGTCAGAAGAGCCCGTTCTACTGCATGTATGACTGGGGCATTACCTCTGTCTGAACACTGAGCGTGTCTGCATTACCTCTGTCTTAGAATTAGGATTTACAATACTAGAATGGACATTAACCTTATGATTTTTTATTTAACCTTTATTTAACCAGGTAGGCCAGTTGAGAACAAGTTCTCATTTACAACTGCGACCTGGCCAAGATAAAGCAAAGCAGTGTGACACAAACAATAGAGTTACACATGGGATAAACAAACGCACAGTCAATAACACAATAGAAAAGTCTACATACAGTGTAGTATGTAGTAAGAATGGGATAAAGGTCAACCATTTTGGTAAGGGAATTGGTCAACCATGGTTTGCCAGCGCTGTGATAACATAGTGTAAAATAATGAATTTGAAGAATTTATCTGCACTATATGTTTGTTAGCTAGCAAGCCAGCCATCCAGTTTTAGAGGAATGATTCCATACATTTCTCAAATTAACTGCCATTATGCCAACATTCCATTCAAACAATACAGTCAATCCACAGCCATACACTGGCTGAAATCAGTTGATGATTGGACTTAAACAAGTTGTAAATGCAACAAGTACTGATATTGTATCATAACAGCCTTCAAAGCTTTCCAATTTATGGTCCGTTTACATTTATACTTGTGTGTACAAAACATTAGGAACACCTGCTTTTTCCATGACAGACTGACAAGGTGAAAGCTATGATCCCTTATTGATGCCACTTGTTAAATCCACTTCAATCAGTGTAGATGAAGGGGAGGAGACAGATTAAAAAATGATTTTTAAGACATGGATTGTGTATGTGTGCCATTCAGAGGGTGAATGGGCAATAAAAGATTGAAGTGCCTTTGGTAGGTGCCAGGCCCACCGGTTTGTGTGTCAAGAACTGCAACGCTGCTGGGTTTTTCACGCTCAACAGTTTCCTGTGTGTTTCAAGAATGTCGACCACTCAGAGGATATCCAGCCAACTTGACACAACTGTGGGAAGCATTGAGTCATAGGCCAGCATCCCAGTGGAATGCTTTCACACCTTGTAGAGTCTGTTCTCAGGGCAAAATTGTGTTCAACGCAATATTAGGAAGATGTTCCTAATGTTTTGTACACTGTATTTTAGAGGTTATTTATGCAGAAATGTGTTATAAAACCAATATAAACTTCGGAATTATATGACAATATTTCAAGTTGACAATAATTCCATTACACAACTTCTGATAAATCACGCCTTACTTTTATATTCCTGCATAAGTAAAATCTGGATTATGCATCTACTGGTATTCATTCCAATTAGACTGGTTTGGATTTCTCCCAGATCAATATGGCTGCCATTTTCACCCCATTCTGGAACTTTGGGGGTTTATGACAGAGATCCTATTAAATTACTAGAAGGGCTATGGTCTGAATGCTGAGCATGTCTGCATTCATCTCAAGACTCAAGGTGAGAGATAAGGTTGTTTTGAGATGTCATTAAAGTCGGTCTAAAATGATCATTCATCTAAAAATGTTTTCTGTGTAACGTTGGAGTGATGGAGTAGGCATCCTTGGAGCTTTAGAGAATTCCGTGTTTACTGACATCATTTTGCACCCCCTCCACCGCGCACTATTTTGAATAAAACAGGTGGATGTTGTGAAGTGCAGGTTGAGAAGAATTTCTAACCACAACGGAAACATAGACATTGTCAGTCTTTCTCCCATGATGCATAAGGAAAATGGATCTTAGTTGTGAGAGTTGTAATATAACGTGAGAGCATGTGGCCTCTGGATATGATAAAAGGATGCTCGAAGAGCTCAGGAGTGCATCATTGTGTTAGTGTGCCACTCTGATGAGAGCAGCCATTTGCACCAGAGGAAGGTGGGTTCACTAGGATCTTGCTTACACATCTCTCAGTCCCCATTCAGCCCTTTGAGTCACTGAAATTATGGGAAATGATATGCATCTTCTGCAGTCGCTGATGTGAAACACAATTCTGATAGGGATCTGGTTTGGGTGAGAACTGTGTGTATGCAAGATCATAGTAGATCACACTGAATCAAGCACTCACTGATTAAAATGGTGAAATGAATTTACTGACATCAAATTCAGTATGTTGGAAGTGAATATTTTTGTTGAAGTGTCGTGTTGCATATTGAACAGATAGAGAGAACAGTTATAGCAGTATAGGAGTGTATGCATAGAGCGCACAAGTAGTGAGTGAGAGGTATGAATGTGTGGTATGTTTTCCATGCCTACGTCACATTGGAGTTCATACATTATAATTGAGTTATAACTGTTGTATGAATGATATTATATCCCTTTGTAAACTGTACATGACCTGTTTGTTGTTATGAGCCATTGCAAAACATGTCTTCTATTAGTGATAATAACGAATCATTCAGGTTTACAATAGTAGAATGGCAAGACATATTTGACCAAGCAAGGTTTATCAGACAGTTGTCCACTGATACGTCAGTGATATCCCCACTGGACTAGGAAAGTATTCAAGTGAAAGAGAAGAGATGTGTTCCAATAAGGAAGCAGGTGGCATGATAAAGCATCTTAATAACTAGATGTGACCACACAATATGAAATGTTGAAATATCTTGTAACATTGTTTAGAGCCCAGGGCAAAGGATACAGATGCAATTTCAATATTTGAAATTGGCAAGTTTAATTTAGAGTAAGAACAAGCCAATAACCTGAGAAAATAGCAAATACAAGAGAGAAAATTACATTCCTGAGGAGAAAAAGTTAAACGACTTAAGAAATGTATGAAAGTAATCTCCAACTGGAAATTAGAAATCAAACCGCAGAAAGGGAATAACAGAAAAGAAATAACTGTCCACTTTCTAAATCAATATGACATAGCTACAAGACAGAATTACCATGGTAACTCCGGTAAAGAATGAAGCAATGCTTATTATTTCTAAATAAAAATCAGAGCCTGAAGCCCAAGTTTTATTACAGTAGCCGACAGATCACGTCTCTGTATTCATTTGAAAAACATTTCTTTATGAATGTACACATTTCATTGGACAGGCTGCTCGTGGGGTCGTAAATTAAAGTGCAAAGGTAACCAAGAATTTATCATCAGGTTTTAGGATTGGAGGTTCTCTTCAGCCCAGGTTCTTAGAAAGCCCAGTGGTGCGAATGATCAGCCAAAGACATGTCTACAATGAGGACCCAATTATTTCTGCTGCAGCTGATAGTTCCTAATACCTTGAAGGAAAGAAAATGGCTGAATTGCTTTTTTCCACTAGAATTAGAAGTCAATTTGAAACTTTATATTAGAGGGCAAAAATAAAATGTTCACCTGGAATATTTGGGGAAGGTAGTGCCATTCATTTCTAGAGACATCCATATTAAGTAATTTCAGGATGTGGTGCTTCCACACTACACATCTTCAGAATACCAGATGTACTATATTTTCAGACTGGGTTAATCTGTCAATACAGTTTTATGGGTGTGGTATAGTTAGCTAGGAACAGAATGTCTAGGAACAGAATGTCTGAGGTGGACAGAAAGCCTAGTTGTTATTCATGTCCCACTTGGTATAGCACTACATGTTAGTGATACGAGCAGGTGGTTCCAGTCCACCATCACTGTTTTCACATTTAATGCCAACACACACACACACACACACACACACAAATGGTAAAGACCTTTAATCCAATCAATTCCATTACAAGTCCAAGTAACTAGTTATTACACTGGAGCTGGAAGTCAATGTGAAGTTGAGCCTTGTAGTAGGTCAAAACATGAATGTAAAATGTGTGAGTGTTTAAAAATAGGTGGAGAGGGAATTGATTTGTATCCTACTTTCTCAAAAGAGATTTGAAAAGTGGGAAACAAGATTAGCTTTTCTCTAGAAGAGAGAGCTGTCTGGTTATTTCCCTAGATCGTTGTGAGCCATCAGACCTCCTAGAGACTTCACACATATTCACAAGTTTAGCACTGTTAAAGCCAAAGTGTTTCAATAAAACTCAGGCTGTCACAGACTCACCATCTCTGTTCTTTTTTTCCCTAAGAAAAAATGCCCTCATGAGAATAGGTTTCCAACTTATGTGATTGAAGGCAGAAAACAAGATCTTAAAAGCTGCATGGTGGTCTTATCACATTACTGTAGGCTAATATATGCAGAATTTAAGAAGTATGCTGAACTGCCAAATAGCCTGAACAGTAGGCTAAATGGCTATATGCTTAGTATGGACACTGTAAAACGCAGGCAATATCTCTGAGCCAATGGATCACTAACAGCCTGCTCTAGCTATTGGAACGCACAGATCCAAGCAGCTCTCTCTCTCCCCATCCCTGCCAAAATGCCAGCGCAGTTTGTCGGCCCCAGCAAGCAAAGGGTGAAGCTTTTAGGCAATGAGCAGCAGGTGATCTCAGCTTTTCTGCAAGTCCTAATGCTCCTAAAAGCCACTCTCCCTGGTTCTGTAATTGGGCATCAGTAGTTAATGTAGTATTGACTGCATTACATGCTCCTGTGCATCCTTTCCCACTAATGCCATTTGCATCACCTTGTACATTTACCATATTGCTTAGCCAATAGCTGTTAAAAGCATCTGAATCATGAATCATATAGGGAACTTTTAGTAAGACAGACATCTAAAGGAGACAATTTACAGTTGAGTTAATCTGGGTACATTAGCACAACATGGATTCAGCTAGACAGACCAATTTATGTTTCTACTGCAATCCCTTTATTGGTTTTTAGATGGGTAAGTGAAAGGATGCTCAGCTAAAAGATATGAAATATCAATTTTCAAACATAAATAATGGGTCACAAATGCAAGCCATTACTTTTGGGGGGGAAAAGCCTCTGGCTAAAACCAAATGTGTGATGGCCTATTTTAGTTCCTAGAAGGCTGTGAGAGAAGGTATTAAGTAGCCTACCTATTAAGAATACAGACCTCAGCATACATCAGCTACACAAGTGATAGAAAAAACTACTATAGCACTTTTACACAAACTGATAACAGAAGTTAAGTGATCCAGTTTCACAACAGTTTCTTCCAAGTTTGAGGTTTTTGGTTAGATTAATATTTTTGTATGCATTGTATGAAATATGCTACTGAATATCAATTTACACACAAAATTGGACGCCAAGTGAGACAGGTTTGCTCTAAAGTAAACTTGTATGGGATTATTTGCTCATTAACCTACATTGCCTATTTCAAAATAGACAGGTATTATTGTATTAGGAAAGGAAACTGCCATCCCTATTGCATGGTGCTATCCATAATTTGCAATCAAGTTAAAAGCACTCGAATTGCATCTCCCATCCTGTGCTGATGTCAAAGAGCTGCTTCGGTAACTTCAGAGGATGAGAGGAGCACTTTAGGCAGAGAGGAAAGTGGGACCATGTTTACAGCCGCGTTGTGTTGCTACGGTTGCAATGCCCATCATGTGAACAGTCATTTATAAACGTAAAGCTCCAAATTGCAGAAGACATGTAGTCTTTGAGCAATAAAATAGTCGTATGTGTATGTGCGTGCTGAGAACTTCTAATGGATATTGAAGTAAAATAGCAAGGTTCTTCACGACAAAAAAACGCAAATAATGATTACCGGGTATCCAAATAAAGTCTACTAGACGTGTCTTTCGTAGACGGGGAATGTGGGTTAATTTATATCCTGAGGTAGGCTAGGTTATCTACCTAGTACAAAAACAAACACTGTTCCAATGTGACATCCAGATGAAATACCCATCGTCGGGGGTGTTACTCACTCTCTTCCTTGTCCAACACCATCGTCCTGAGGAACGAGGAGTCCGACTCCAGACGATCCGTTCTCGGCTCCAGCAGGCTTCACCAGTCGGTGTGCACAAGGCTTCTCTTAGAAATTAGCTACGAAACAGCGACCGAATCGTCCTTATGCGTTCAGCAAGCTGAAAATTCACGAACGCTTGGCGTGTATCTGCGTTAGTAACGGAAACCTTTGTAACATGAACGCGGGTTTGAATGTTATTCTAGGCAATTGATAATATAACGTATCAGTGAAAGAAAGTGCCCGCGCTCAGTTTACTCTTGCTAAACACAGAAAATTGCCTCTCCGGACTAAACTGCAATTTACACCCATAAAACAATGTTGGTTGGTCTTCGTAAATTCCATACGCAAACAAAGAATGGAAAGCAGTAAAATCTGCTGAATCTAACTGTACTCGTATTAAACGCTTAGACTAGACGACAGAGCCCTTCGCGCTGTGAAATTCTCTCCCCGTTCTCGTTTGCTCCAAAACTGTAACTATATTCAAGAAATCCAATTCCAGACCTGACAACTCCTAAAAGCATACTCACACTGCCTTTCTCTCCCAATTTATGTGCTGCGCCCGCTCCTGCTACGGAATAAGTGCGCGCAGTTCCCAGAGACCCTCAGATTCCCCTGTTAATTAAATCAATTCATTATGCTCAGATCTGATTAGCAGCCCTTCCCCCCCTCTTTGAATCAATTATTCAATACACAAACATAATTGCTTGTGCCAGAGGTGTCTAAGTATTAGCTTATTTAACTCCAAGGACACTAATTACCCCTAGGGCAAGGGAACTTTTCTCATTAATTCTGACAAAACACAAAAGCACAGCTAAGGGAAAGTGTGCATGCGTGTGTCCCGGTGTGTGTGGTGTGTGGTGTGCGCGCTCGGGTGTGAGTGGTCTGTCTGTGAGTGCGTGTGCATGCGTCAGTGTGCGTGCGTGTGTCTGTGTATGTCCGTGCTTGCGTGCGCGTGTTTGTGAGTGTGTTTGAGAGAGAGACAGAGAGAGAGAGAACGGGAAAGAGCAAGAGAGAGACAGAGACAAACAGACAGTTTTACTAAGGTGTTTAATATTGCGCACTACACGTGCATATTATTTCTTGCTTCCCCTCTCCATTATTTTCAGGATAGAATAGAAAACGCATATCTTATTGTATTTATCTGGATATTTCTGGGAATATAGCTGTGTGATTAGTGTGTTGTCCAGACCCACTTATCATACATAGATAAACAGTCATTTTATAAGAGACAGCACAACAGATGGGCTGCGTTTTGATTAGTGGGTAGATAGGAGGTTCAGGTTCGAATCTGCTAATTTAATTGTTGGCTGTTATTGCCAAAAAGAAAGTGTTGCTACTGCTTAATGGTGGAACCTTAAATAGCAGTACTTTCACTTGCATTGCAGAGACTGGTAACCAATTAAGGGGGCGATCCAACCAAGATCATCCATTTAGAGTGGAGTATGCTAAAACAATGCTGGATTGTCAGCGGGCTTTATCTGTCTGTGGTTTGTGCTCAGTCTGCCTTTACTTTTTGTTTTGTTACAATGTAATTCATTACTGATGGGAAATTATATACCCATTATAGCTTGACCACCTGCAGTATCTGATCTGGTTTGGGAAGCCCACAGTCAGTACCTTCTATCCTTATAGGTAAAATAGAAGTGATCTACAGTGAAAATGACGTGGTAAAGCACTTTGAATGTGATAACATAGTGGATGGCTTGTGGTGTGTACCTTTATTGGAAGCCCATAGCTATATTGAAATTACATTGTGTGGAAATGATCCTGCAATGTGTGTGTTTGAGATGGGTTGTGTTTCATCAACTTCACTCACATAATCATGTATTACACATATTACATGGCTCTTGTGAATTCTACAGTGGTTTTCCTCCACAGAGCATTAGATTGTAGTGAACACGGGGAGATATTGCATTGCCCCTGAAATCAATGGCCTGATCCCTCTCTCACTGGCTCCCTGGTTGACATGCTTGACTTTTCATCTTCGCAGTCATATAGATTGATGACTTATGACCGAGAATGTATGTTTGCTGACCTCTAGCAAAAGTGAATGACACAGAATTAATCCAATCACACAAAAAAGGGAACGAAAGGAAAAACATGGTTCAATGTCATCAGCGTTTGACTTCAAATAACCATTTGACATTTGAATGTGGAAACACATCGCTATAAAAAGAACATTCAGAAAGACAGAGAAATCAGAATGTTATTAGTCTGTATGTTTGTGTGTGACAGAGAGAGATGAAGAACCTGGAATGATACAACTATTTACCACGTCACAGTAATTGTACATGTGTTTCCATGTTAACATATTAGTACTGTGTAATGACACAGTGTTGTGGTCAGACTACTGCTGAAATGATTCCCACTGACTGACCATGGTGGATTGGTTTATTGGTTTATTCAGATCCCCATTAGCTTTGCTGAAGTAGCAACTATTCGTCCTGGGGTCCACACAAAAACAAAACATGACAACTAACAAAACGCTGATACACTGATAGACAATGAGGCTGCTGCTGAGACCATAGTGCATCCCAACTGGCACACTATACTTTAGTTTACTTAGTAAATATTTTCTTAACTCTATTTTCTTAAAATGGCATTGAAGGTTAAGGGCTTGTAAAGTAAGCATTTCATGTTGTATTCGGCGCATGTGACAGATAAACTGTGATTTGATATTCCCTATATGTGCTACTTTTGACCAGAAAAGTAATGGGCTATGTAGGGAATAGGGTGCCATTTGGGACACAGGACATATGTAACTGGCAGGTAGGTTAATCTCACACTTTGGCGTTAATCAGGAGATGGAGGCAAGAAGGACATGTCAGGCACAGGCCCATACGCCACAGCTCTCCCCCTGATTAAGCTCTCCTATGAATGACTTGCGTTTGTGCTATGACACAGATCATGTTTCCCCATGTAATAATGGTCACCTGGCGATGGAGCACTCTATTGTTTCCTCTGTTCCGGGGGGCTACAGGGGGGGCTACGGTGCAGACTCTTCCTACTCCAGCGCCAACAGCAGGGTCAGTGATGGCTGGGAACAAGCCCCTGAGTGGCTCGCTCCTCAGATACAGAGTTAATTAAAATTCATTTCTGAATGTGCATTAGCCGGGCCCCATCTATTTACCAGCAGCTCACATGCAGCCACTACAAAACATTGCTCTGTAATTAACCCCCACCTAATCAGATAGAGGAGCAGTGTTGTGTTCCCCGTTCGTCCTTAGGCACACCGCCATTGGATGGAGGTTTCAGAGAGAGGATGAGCCTTTCTCTAGTTCAGAATGGCTAAGCAGATTAAAACCTCATATCAAACATGGTATTTAGTTTACCGGGTGGCCTCAATGGAGAGTGCTCTCCTTTTATGTGTGATGGGGTAAGGCTTTAGGGGTGTGGTTTTAAAGGTCCGGCCCTTGATTTTAAATTGTCTAGGTGGAATGAACAGTGTTCTTATTCAAAACACTTCCAGCGCATCCAGCATGTGTTTTTCTCTTGTTCAGTAAAGCAGTAAAGAGGTTAGCTACATCATGTTTAAGATTGGGAGAAGATTGTGAAACCTACTGTTGGCCTACCTCATTTCAGATCATTATCATCCTTCTGCTCTCATCATCTCCGTATGGATTGGTTACTGATATGTTGCTGAGGTTGTATGCTCGATCAACTCATAGAAAGAAACTTAAAGTATAAAATACAAAAGTCATATGCTGTAAAGAGATCACCTTTTCCCTGGGGCATCCAGGGGAAGGCTGGGTTTACTTACTCCAGCAGGTGTTAGTGAATGAGGTGTTTTGGTGAGATGTTGAACTGATTTGTTCACTGCCACTGTATGTTGCAGTTGCTATTCTTTATCACGTTTGAGAAATGCACGTCATTCAAATAAACGTTTTAACAGAACCATAATAACCAACATTTGTTTTGGTCTCTGAAGAGAGTTAAGGTGCAGCTCCTCCTAGTGGCTGAACATTGTATATTGTCACTTGATTCTTACACACAAACTTGTCTTTGAGGATGTTTTGAGTTCACTCTGCAGTTTCCTGAGAACACTTAAAGCCACATTCCACTTTGTCCTGGGAGCTCTAAAGCTGGGAGAAGATTTTCATGGAAGGAATTCACACAGTATGGGCACATTGAGTGGTAACGTGACTCTTACTCTGACAGTGCCAGCAGTAATACACAGTGAGTAATAACCTCTGTACACCTATTCATTTAGAATTTAGGAA